>CM077676.1:10038283-11238283 GCA_039707655.1 Elymus sibiricus
GTTAGCAATGTAGTTTAGCTTTAGAAGAATGTATGCAAAAGATGCATTGGTGTCATAATAGTAAAAAATCTTACCATGCTATTTCCATGGATGTTACCGTAGTTGAACACGTGGACTAGTGGCACGTATTGACCATAATGTGGAGGTGTTTCATAATTGTTATTGAAAGTCTCAACATCAGTAATAAATGAGACAAGATGATTTTTCTCCTCGCAAGTTAGCTCGGAGCCATCAGTGTAGTAGGTTTTGTCTACTACCTTCCGTACATTTCTTGAAGAATGGAAATAAGCTGTCAATTATTTTTAAATAAGCAATATAAATTACTTCACAAATTTACTTAAAAAACTCACATAGAGGTAGAACTAGAAGCATATCCACATTCACCCAAATGTCGATATTATCTTCAACATCATGTTCAGGACGAATTCGAAGGTTATTTGCATATCCTCCTGAAATTCATAGGCCTTGCATAGAGCTCTCCAATTTGAGCAACCAAAATGTGTGTGATTAACTACATTGAAGACCTTAACCGCAAACGCGTAACCATGTTGAGTCCTAAGGTGAGCTATCTTCGTCTCCATATTGTCACTATCTTGGAAATCGAGCTTATCCGAGATAAATAGTCTTGCATGGCAGGGGATGCACTAGTTGAATTGTAAAAAACAAAAATTACACATTGAAGCAAATAAGCACAAGTCATGCTTAATTAAAAAAAATACTTGTCGTCGTTACGTTACCGTAAAAACATCGAAGGTCTCGTCCAACTTGATGGTGAAGAATCTACCATTTTCCAGGTGATGCCTGTCGCACATACCCCGGTCAACGCTATAGTATTCGCACTCGGGGATCCTATCATCATCAGACATTTCCTGTGTTCATAATTCAAAGATTATAAATCAACGGCTATTACCAGAAACTCAACACACTGATCACTATTCAGCACGGGTTGACTTTCGGTCTGTTGTGTCTTCCTTGAAAACTCTCATCTCTGATATATTCAACCGTCGGTGATCGTCGCTCCTCCCTTCGTTCCCGAGTGCATTACACCAAAATGTCTAGCTCACGGGAACGTAGGAGAAGTGACCCCCACAACAACAGTCGGGATTCTTCCTCTCTGACATTTGTGAATGTCAGTGATGGTCGCTCCTCCTTTCATTCGAAAGTGCATTACACCAAAATGTCTAGCACCTGCGAATGAAGAAGAAGCGACCCCCATGACAACAGTCGGGATTCTTCTTCTCTGATATTTTGACCGTATATGGTGGACACTCCCTCACTGATTTTTTGACCGTCGGTGATGGTCGCTCTTCTCTTCCTTCCCGTGCATTACCAAAAGGTCTATCATGATAAAGAAGAGGAAGAGCGACCCCCACGTCAACAGTCGGCATTCTTCTTCTCTCATATATGGTGACACTCTCCCTCACTGATTTTTTGGCCGTCGTGTATGGAGCCCCGACAGACTTAAAGTCAAACCGAAATGTCATTTAATTCTATTTTCGGCAAATTCAGGGTACTCGATATTTCCTATATATTCTAGCACAAGTCATGCTAAAATTCACGGAAAAATTTCGGCATGACCTTTGCTAAAAACAGGACATATCGACCGCCTGAAATTTGCCGGAACGAAAATGAATCAACATTCCGGAAAACATAGGCCACTCGGAGGTGTTCCCTGCAAACATAGGCCACATGTCCTAAGAGACAACCAATACATGTCCAAATATCATCATACACATATCCGAGGAGAAGAGAAGGAGGAGGTGGACTTTTAGGTCACCGACTCGAGTGTAGAGGAAGTAGAGGAAGCTCCGACGACAATCACTCCAGGGAGACGCAACACTACAAAGCCTGCATATTCCACTGAGTGAAAATTTTAGATCATCAAATCTCATATAGCATTCTTTGATGACAAAGTGATAATGACATAAAAATAATTAAATTGTCCAATACATTTCTATATTGAAAAAAGAAAATTACTAAAAATTTCTATACCTAAATTTTCTTACTAAAAACTTCTATTACTAAATTTGATACCTAAAAATTTCTCATATAGCATTCCAATACATTTCTATAATTGAAAATTTTCTATACCTAAAAATTTCTATTACTAAATTTTTTTACTAAAAATTTCTATCTACATTCTACAACAAAATTCTACCTATCTATTCTATTCAAAAAACATCCATTCTACCTATATTTTCTATTTTATTCTATTCAAAATACCTACATTCTATTCATATAATCTATATGTTCTATTTTATTCAAAAAACCTACATTGTACAAGAAAATTCTACCATTCTACCTATCTACCACACTACTGCCTACTACCATTCTACCTATTTAGTGGAAGAACAGAGGGAGGGAGGGAGGGAGGATGGAGGAAGGGATGGAGAGAGGAGGGAGGAAGGGAGGGAGGGAGAGCTACCGTGGGAGGAGGGAGCGTCGACGGAGGCTAGCGACGGCGGGGGCGGGCGACGGCGGCGGCGGCGAGGAGAGGAGAGCACGAGAGAGAGATTGAGGAGAGTGACTGATGAGTCGAGGAAATGGACGGTCGGGTGGGATAAGGTCAGCTTAGTAGTAGCGCCGGTCAAGGTGCCGCACTACTGCTATCTATTTAGCAGCAGCTTAGGGTTTTTGGGACACGCTGCTACTACTAAGCAGCAGTGCTGGGGGCAACCACGCGCTACTGCTATAGGCTTACCTGTAGCGCCGGAACAGAACCGGTGCTACTGCAAAGTAGCAGTAGCGCATGCTCGTTACCCCGCGCTACTGTTAAGGTTATACCTATAAAGTATTTCCTAGTAGTGATTTTGTAAACTTCTTGCTAAATATGATGTTAAGCATAGAATTGCGTCACCTTATCATCCTCAGTCTAGTGGTCAAGTTTAATTGAGCAATAGAGAAATAAAGTTAATTTTGCAAAAGACTATTAATAAATCTAGAAATAATTGGTCTAAGAAACTTGATGATGCATTGTGGGCATATAGAACTGCTTATAAAAATCCTATGGGTATGTCCCCTTATAAAATGGTCTATGGAAAAGCATTTCATTTACCTCTTGAGTTAGAACATAAAGCTTATTGGGCAATTAAAGAACTTAATTATGATTCCAAGCTTGCCAGTGAAAAGAGGTTATTTGATATTAGTTCTCTAGATGAATTGATGACACAAGCTTATGAAAATGCCAAGTTCTTTAAAGAAAAAGTTAAAAGATGGCATGATAAAAGAATTCAAAAACGGGAATTCAAAGTAGGTGATCAAGTTTTATTATGCAATTCTTGTTTAATATTCTTTGCATGAAAACTTCTCTCCAAATGGGAAGGACCATACATCGTCGAAGAAGTTTATCGCTCCGGAGCTATCAAGATCAACAACGCCGAAGGCACTAATCCGAGGGTGGTTAATGGGCAAAGAATCAAACATTATATCTCAGGTACACCCATTAATGTTGAAACCAATATTATTCAAACTATGACACCAGAAGAGCACCGAAAGGAGACCTTCCGGAACTGTCCAGAACCCTGAAAAGGAGTAGGTACGTGGTACGGTAAGTAAACCGACTCAAAAAAGTTCCATAAAAGTACTTTCTGTTCGTTTCAGAATATATGAAAAATTAGGAAAATATTAAAAAGTACGGAAGGTGCACGAGGAAGTGACCAGTCCAGGGGGCACGCCCTACCCCACTGGGCATGCCTCCCAGGCTTGGGGCACCCTTGTGGACCTTCCGGACTCCGTTTTTCTTCCTTCTTACTTGTTTTGCACGGGAAAAATTCATTATATATACCTCCTGATGTTTTGACCTCCGTATCGCAAGATTCTCCTCTATTCTTGTTTCGTGATGTTTTTCTGACAGATCTAGATCACCATGGCTCCTCCAAGCTCATCCAAGGACAAGTTGTATGAGAAGGTCATCAACCCTTTCCTTCTGGAGGTGATGAAATACCCTCAAGCCATTGAGATGTGTGAGGGGGTGCTTCACATCTGGGACGTTCAAGGACCTAAGAAGATCGGAAGCGAGAAGGCCAGGCTCAAAGCGGTGGAACAGGAGATCTTCAAGTGTCAAGGGATGGTGGAACGCGGACTCAATGCTAACCACTCCATGATCACGGAATTCATCCGTCATCACAAGGTGGACATCAAGGATATTGAGGATGCCATCTTCAAGCTCAATGACCGGATTGATTATCTTCAGGCCCAAATCTATGACTTACAGAACCAAAATTTTGAGTATGAGGCCAGGTTTAAAGGAATGAGTTTAGCTGCAAACTTCAGTACTCCGGAAATACATTCATCTTTCTATGACGGAGAGCCCATGCCTTGGAAACCGGAGGACAAGCCTACCACTTCGTCACCACCCCCATCACCAAAGAAGGAGACTTGAGTACACGGGTATGGGCACCACCCTTGGCTCGTGTGTAACACCCCAAAAATTTAACCATGTTTTGTTAATTAAAATTTTGCCAGGAAATTAAAAAATTTCTTTCTGGATTTTCTTGTGATCTCAGAGCCACTCCTTTTGTCTGAATTTCAAAAATTCTTCTGTTCTATCTGAAAACTTTTGAATATTGTTGTGTGGCTTGAGTGTTTTATTTAATCATTTTATTGCATTCATTAAAACCAGTGGAATAATTTTTAAAATAAAATTTGTCAAGATTTAATTCATTTAATAGCATTTTACCCCTTTTAAGAGCCTCATTTGCACTACAACCATTTTATAACTCCATTTATAAATTCCACAAAAATTTGTAGATGGCATGTGATGTCCCTGGATCACTTTTATGCAAAAACCCAGCTTGGTGTTTTGTAAATTTTGACCTCCACTTCAAGCTTTCAAATCTGGTTCAGTTTGTAGTTTGCACTGCAATCTATTTAAATATCTCTTTAAAAATTCCATAAAAATTTGGGGATGTCAGTAGAGGTATATGACTCATGTTTATGCAAAAATCCATTTGGGTTCTTTGAAAATTTTGAGCAAACCATCCTCATTTGCATTCTGGACCAGTTTGGCAGTTTGTACTGCAACCCTATTTTATTTTGCCTAAATTGCCTTGGGATTTTTCATGATTGCAGTAAACCCTACCAAAATCTTAAGTCCAACAGTTTGGGATCATTGCAGTGTTTTAAGGCCATGCAATAATGCACTCTAGTTTCTGTCCAGAAATGGTTTTCTCAAAAACTTGTACTAACAACTTTTTTCTTTTGCCAAACTAAGTCTACCACCCTAGTGTGCATCTAAAGAGACCATGATCTGGTAATTTTGGTGGCCATAGCAGATCCCTAGATGGCCATGACATTTTGTCAAGCACATGTAGTGCATGTCCAGTTTTGGCATGGTTTTATTATTGCATTGGGAAGTTGCCTTCCAGGCCAAACCAGCATGTCCACTAGAGCTTTAGCAAACCACCCAGCCATCCTGTTAATTTGCAGCTCCACCCAAGCCTCCTGGCTAGCGATGGCATTTTGTCGAACGCCTGGCGTGCGTGCTCTGGGCGCGGCCAGAGTGCACGTTTTGCTCGTGCTGCTCCCGAGCCGCCGCGACCAGCTACCGCCTCCCCCGCTCGTTCCATTCATCTCCCCTGTCTCCTGGTTCTGCCGCAACGCGCCAAGACCCTGCCAGCCTTCACCTCTGTAGCTCGTCGCCGTCCCCGCAAGCAGCCACTGCCGCCGCCAGAGCCTGCCATGGCCGGCGCCGTCCGAGCCACCGCAGCGCGCCAGCTCGCTCCATTGTGCAGTGGTGAGTTCGTCTGGATGTGCCAACCAGCTCCAATCGCCGCCACGTCGCCTGCTAGCAACAGAACGGCGGTTCGCCGGCGTTCTTATCCACAGCCGCGGGAAACCGACCTCCCCGGGCTATAAATAGCCCCCCCAGGACCCCGTGAGCTCGTCAGCGCCATGAGATAAGCAGAACGAAGCCTCCCCTAGCTCCAATTTAGCCGGAAGCCACCGTCTTCCCCAACTCCGGCAGCTTCGGCCGCCGCCGCTTTCCGGTTAAATCCGAGCAAGCCAGAGCGTCCCCCTCCTCATTCTTGCCGCAGTTAGCTTCCCCTCTGCCCCGCGAAGCCACCCCGCCTCTCAAATTCGATCGGGAGCCACCGTAGCCCGAGCTCCCAATTGCTCCCGAAGCCGCCGTCCACCATGGATGAAGGGGTGCTCACCCCCGAACTCCCCGGCGATCCTTTTGCTCTCCAGAGGATGGGGCCCTTCCTCCTGAGCACACCGGTGTGCACAGCTCCGGGAGAGGTGCCTCCTAGCGCCGGCAATCGTCGCCGGAGTCGGCCTCTGCCTCTGGCCTGGAGCGCGCGAGAGGTGGGAGGCAAACCCGACAGGTGGGCCCCACCTGTCGGTGTCTCAACCCAGCCGCCAGTGGCGCAACCCGGCTGATGCGTTTTCCCACTGGAGAGGCGTATTCCTGTAAGTGCGCAACTGTTTTCGGAAAGCGTAAAACCCCCGAAGTGCGTCTCCCCTTCTCTGGAAACGTATTCCGAGCCGATGCGTTTTCCTTTTTCTGGATTTTATTAAATCAGAATTTAGACCAGACTTTGACTGGCTATATCTTTTAAAATAAAACCCCAAATGAATTGATTCTTTTTCCTACCTCTCTCAAATTTCATCTAGTTTATTTTCATATTTATTTGAAAATTTTGCAAGACAACTTTTTGTACTGTTTTTGAATTGCGTGTTGATTCAAATATTTTTCAAAATAGGAAACGGTGAGAGAAGAAAAACTTTCAAGAGTTTTGTGATGCACCCTACCTCTCCCCACATTAAAGGCAAGCATCCTGAACCCTGGTATAGTATTTGTGGTGAAATGTTTGGTGTGACAAATGAAACTATACACACATGACGTGCGCGTTATTTCATGTGAAGGTGTGATCAGGCTTGCAATACATGATAATAATTCTTGCTATTAAACTTGAGATGCTTGTGACAGTAGTCACCACCTTGTGCCACCCCTGCCTATCGGAAGGAATCCAGGATAAGTCTCTGTCTTGGGTAGACATGAGCTTGGTGCTGACATCTCGTTGGAGCGAGAATGGTCAGTGAGGCATGATGGGATGAGATAAGTGGTGATTCTGCCCAAGAGTGTGGAAAAATATTTGTTGTGCTAACCATGCAGGGAACACATAAGCCTCCTGAGTCGACCATAGATCGAGTCTTGTTCCAGGAACCCCCATACTTGTTTCGTACTACCACTCGTCCCTGCCGCAGGTAGGGTACGGTCCAGTAAGTTGTCAACCCCTTTCTTAGCACACACCATACAGAGAGGCCATGGTGGAAGATACCGGCTGCAGCCGGTAGGCATGCCACCTGGTCCGGGGGCATGGGTGTTTCCGGTTGGGACCGAGAGGGGGGCACCCCTTAGAGCGCGCGATATAAATTTGATCCCATGCTAATCGAGGTTGGAGCCTCCCCACTTAGAGTTTTGCTTAACGAGTGTAATGGGTGATTCCAGACACCGGTAAGTTAAGCTGGTGTGTGCGGGTCAGGTGTGTTGTCAATTCAAAGACCGTAAACGGAATTAGTCCCGATGGACTAAGGAAATCCGTTACTCGTGGGTAAAGAGTACACCCTCTGCACAGTTTATATCTATTCGAATAGCCGTGTCCGCGGTTAAGGACTACAGTCTGGGATGGGCCAAGTGTCGGTCTTAGTGTCGGTCTTCGGAGGAAAACTTCTAAACCGGAATATTGATCATGATGTGTGAGGAATGATGATTATGATTATTATTATGGACTAACCGATTATATTGTCTATTTATTGAGTATCCTTGGGATGGTTCTACCTCCTGGATACTCATGTATTTATTTTCCTTATAAGCCCTTTATGTGGTGTCGCTCAGACGCCCGACTGTGGCATGCTTGTTATTTATTTTCCTTATAAGCCCTTTATGCGGCGTCGCTCAGACGCCCGACTATGGCATGCTTGTTATTTATTTTCCTTATAAGCCCTTTATGTGGTGTCGCTCAGACGCCCGACTGTGGCATGCTTGTTATTTATTTTCCTTATAAGCCCTTTATATGGTGTCGCTCAGACGCCCGACTGTGGCATGCTTGTTATTTATTTTCCTTATAAGCCCTTTATGTGGTGTTGCTCAGACGCCCGACTGTGGCATGCTTGTTATTTATTTTCCTTATATGCCCTTTATGTGGTGTCGCTCAGACGCCCGACTGAGGCATGCCTTATATTATTATCCTTTCGAGGCGTCGCTTCAGACACCCGATCGGTTTATTTTATTTTTATTCTCTGATTGCTTATTCCTGTTTAATATGAATGACCTGGTTGCGTGCATCATGAATTTTATTTTGAGACTGACTAAGCGATCGTGGATTGTTTCAGTACATGTTTATCACCTACTATATTGTACCTGTTTTCATGATGTTTGCGAGTACATTCAAAGTACTCACTGGCTTGTCCCTGGCTATTGTCTTGGCCGGATTTCTTGTTTGGAGTAGAGCGCAACGACGACAGCCCGGAACCTAGGAATGAAGATAGCAGCCGCGCGAAGATAGGGGTTATCCAGGTCAGCTGTTCCTGTGGGAAATGGAGTCCCATAGACGCTGATGATCCACAAACCGCTTCCGCCATCAACCACTAGAAACCTTTTGTTGTACTCATAGACCAAAATGGTCTTGTACTTCATATTTTTGTAATTTCGCTTGGAATTTCTGTATCAAGATTGTGTCTCATCAGCTAACAGTAATCATGGGGCTGGTGAGCACAAGGGCCATTTACTGGGAATTAATATCCTGGAAAACCGGTCCTGACATCGTGCCAAGCTTGGGGGAGGTGCCCCGGTATTGTATCACCATCACTTCTATCATCATTATCTATTTTAGTTCGATCTCTAGTTATTTCATGATTTAGAAGAGTAAAGTTTTAGTTTGATCTACTTTTGAGTGCTAGTTTTGTGATCTATCTATCAATGTAATCGTGTGAGAGTTATATAATAAAGAATAGTTGAGTTGAGTTGTTCTGCTTTCTTGTTTCAGTCTTAGAAATAAAAAGAATAAAAAGAGTAAAAAGATCATATGCTAATCCCATGGGGAGTGAAGACTTCACATAAAAAGAAGTATAATTGATGAAATTTGTTGAAGGTTAACAAACATAACATTGTTCATTGTTGCAATTCATGAAAAGTAATAAAGAAAGAGAGGTCTCACATATAAATACACTATCTTGGACATCTTTAATGATTGTGAGCACCCATTAAAGTATTCTATGTCAATTTGTTGACGTTGGACAAGCAAGACAATGTAATGAATTATGTTTGCTTATATCCAAATAGAAGTTGTATTGTCATGGATCCCCTAACATGTGGTGCTTGTTCAATATCTTTTGCTAGCAAAAATTCCGCACCAAGTAGAGATACTACTTGTGCATCCAAAAACCCTTAAACCCAGTTTCATGTCATGAGAGTCCACTATATCTACCTATGGATTGAATAAGATCCTTCAAGTATGTTGTCATCGGTGCAAAAGCAATAAAAATTGCTCCTAAATATGTATGATCTTTTATTGTAAGGGAAAATAAGCTTTGTATGAACTTTTGATGGTAAAGAAATAAAAGCGATAGACTGCATAATAAAGGTTGCTATCACATGGGGCAATATAAAGTGACGTTCCTTTACCTTAAGAGCTTGCACATCCAAAAATAAAAAGCGTATGACAACCTCTGCTTCCCTCTGCGAAGGGCCTATCTTTTACTTTATGTATTTACTTTTATGCAAGAGTCAATAGTTTCTCTCTCTCTATTCCATTTTTATTTTCTCTCTTTGCAAGCATCATGTGGTGGGGAAGATCCAGACATATATATCCAGTTGGATGTAGGTGATCATAAGTTATTATTGTTGACATTACCCTTGAGGTAAGTAAGTTGGGAGGAGAAACTATAAGCCCCTATCTTTCTATGTGACTGACTAAAACTTTTGCTCCATAAGTATGTCGTGAGTGTCAGCAATCATAGAAGACTAAATGATGGTTTAGTATGAGAACTTGCCAAACAAAGCTCTTACATAGACTCTTTCTGATAATGCTACAAATTGCAATTGTTTCGATGACCGAAATCATAGTTTGTTAGTTTTCAATAAAGGTTGTGGTTCATACTCTATCTTGTGAATGAATTGTTACTTTAGCATTAGAAGTTTTATGATAATATATTTCTGTTATAATAATGATCATGATGCATTCATGTCCATATTTTGTTTTATCGACACCTCTCTCTTTAAACATGTGGTCATGATTATCGATTTCGGTTTTCGCTTGAGGACAAGCGAGGTCTAAGCTTGGGGGAGTTGATACGTCCATTTTGCATCACATTTTGCTACTATTATTTATTATATTTTGGAGTGTTAGTTCACTTTATGATACAATTCTTATGCCTTTTCTCTCTTATTTTGCAAGTTTCACATGAAGAGGGAGATTGCCGGCAGCTAGAATTCTGGACCGGAAAGGGCTACATCAGAGATAGCTATTCTGCACAACTCCAAATGACCTAAAATTGACGGAGAATTATTTTGGAATATATAAAAAATATTGGCGGAAGAAACACCAGAAGGGGACCCACCAAGAAGCGACAAGCCTGGGGGGCGCGCCCCCCGAGCTTGTGGTGCCCCTGGTAGGCCTCCGGGGGCCATCTTCTCCTATGTCAAGGGTTTTGACATAGAAAAAATCAAGAGAGACCTTTCAGGAGGAAGCGCCGCCATCTCGAGGCGGATCCTGGGCAGGAGCACTTTTGCTCTCCGGCGGAGCGATTCCGCCGGGGACACTTCCCTCCGTGAGGGGGAAATCGAAGCCATCGACATCACCAACGATCCTCTCATCGTGGGAGGACCAATCTTCATCAACATCTTCACCAACACCATCTCCTCTCAAACCCTAGTTCATCTCTTGTATTCAATTTTTGCCTCAAAACCTCAGATTGGTACATGTGGGTTGCTAGTAGTGTTGATTACATCTTGTAGTTGATGCTAGTTGGTTTATTTGGTGGAAGATTATATGTTCAGATCTTTAATGATATTCAATACCCCTCTGATCTTGAACATGAATATGATTTGTGAGTAGTTACTTTTGTTCTTGAGGACATGGGAGAAGTCTTGTTATAAGTAATCATGTGACGTTGGTATTCATTTGATATTTTGATGATACGTATGTTGTTGCTTCCTTTAGTGGTGTCATGTGAACATCGACTACATGACACTTCACCATACTTTGGCCTAAGGGAACGCATTGTGGAGTTGTAATTAGATGATGGGTTGCTAGAGTGACAGAAGCTTAAACCCTAGTTCATGTGCTATTCCGTAAGGGGCTGATTTGGATCCATATGTTTCAAGCTATGGTTAGATTTATCTTAATTCTTCTTTCATAGTTGCGGATGCTTGCGATAGGGGGTAATCATAAGTGGGAGGCTTGTTCAAGTAAGAACAGCACCCAAGCACCGGTCCACCCACATATCAAATTATCAAAGTAGCGAACGCGAATCAACTAAACATGATTAAAGTAACTTGACGAGAATTCCCATGTGTCCTCGAGAGCACTTTGCTTTGTATAAGAGAACTTTCCGACCTGTCCTTTGCTATAAAAAAGATTATGCTACCTTTCTGCACCTTTGTTACTATTGTTACTTGTTACTCGTTACAAATTACCTTGCTATCAAACTATCTGTTACCGATAATTTCAGTGCTTGCAGAAAATACCTTGCTGAAAACCGCTTGTCATTTCCTTCTGCTCCTCGTTGGGTTCGACACTCTTACTTATCGAAAGGACTAAGATTGATCCCCTATACTTGTGGGTCATCACCTATATACATGATCATGCCATGAATAACATTATAACTATGCGCTTTTCTAACAATTGCCAACGGTAATTTGTCTACCCATCGTATGCTATGTTCTTGAGAGAGATGCCTCTAGTGAAAACTATGGCCCCGTGGTCTATTTTAATCATATTACTAAAACTCTAAAAACCTTGCTATAATTTATTTACTTTTATTTTGCTTTCCAATTTATCTATATACTACTATCAGATTTGATCCTTGCAATTAATGAGTACAAGGGGATTGACAACCCTCTTGCCCGCGTTGGGTGCAAGTACTTGCTCTTGTGTGTGTAGGTACTATTAACAGTTGTTTGCGTGCATCTCCTATTGGTTCGATAACCTTGATTCTCTGCTGAAGGAAATACTATCCGCTACTATATTGCTTCTCCCTTCCTCTTCGGGGAAAAACACAACGCAGCTCACAAGTAGCAGTAGTATAGGTAAATTCTCTTTATAGGTTTGATGAGGGTGATATTCCTTATAATAAATCTCCTAGTTAGTGCTTAGATGAATTTGAGAATTTTATTATTAGGCAAGAAAATTTTAACAGACAAGTTAGTGATCAGTTGAAATGTAATGCCATTATGATTGAACGCTTGAGTGATTTGATGTTTAGAATCTCTAACAGTGCTAAAGGTTTACGTAAGAATTCCTCTATGGTTAACACTCAGCCAGAACGAGTTTCTAAATCACAAAATGATTTGCTGAAAGAGATGAACAATAATAGACTTAATGATCATGCTGTTAGAGTAATGACTAGAATGACTCAGTAACCTTTGTTTCCTGAATGTCATCCTAAAAGAATAGAACAAGATTCTCAAAAAATAAATGATAGTGCACCCAGTTCTTCTAAAAGGAAAAAGAAGAAGAAAATTAGGGATAAAACTTTGCCTGCTTCTAATGAACCTGATATAGAAAAACCTGTTGAGAATCCTAATAATGTTTCTATCTCTGATGTTGAGACACAGTCTGGTGATGATCATATATCTAGTGATAATGATAATGATGATGCTAATCATGATCATGTTGATGCTCCACCAGATAACAACAAATAGTCTGATAATGAGGTCGAAATAGAACCTAAAGTTGAGCTTGATGACCCACCTCCTAAGAATAAAAGATATAATAAGCGAGATTTTGTTTCTAGGAAGCATGGTAGAGAAAGAGAAACATGGTTTCAAAAACCTATGCCCTTTCCTAGTAAAGCTTTAAAATCAAAGGATGAAGACAATTTCAATCGCTTTGTTGAATTGCTTAGACCCTTATTCTTGCAAGTACCTTTGACTGATGCTATGAAAATGCCTCCTTGTGCTAAGTATATGAAAGATATTGTTACTAATAAAAGAAAAATACTTGAGGCTGAAATTTCTACTATGCTTGTGTCGACGTGGTACGACCATCAATGGGGCCATCTAGCCCCTTGTGGTTCGGTGAGGGGAGACACAAGCACAAAGAGCAGAATCACCAGAGGGCGCAGGGTGATTTACCCAGTTTCGGGCCACTGAGAAGCGTAAAACCCTACTCCTGCTTTGGTATATTGAGGGTGCATGAACACGAGGACAAGGAGCGCTTCCCCGGCAAGGTGCAGAGAGGCAGCTGCACATGCGAGTTGTGTAAGGAGTCTGAATCCCTCTAACTGTTGCCTTGGCCCTCCTTTTATAGCTCAAGGGGTTACCACAGTGGCAAAACAGTAATTACATAGCGATTAGATAGCAAACAGTGCTATCATACCTAACTCTGCCAGTTTAGGACAAAAGCATTAAATGTACCGTTAGGTGTCATGTGGAGAGGTAGTCCCGACAAGGTTTCTGCACCGCTCGCCCAACTACCTCGTATTATTCTGACACGCCTCCTGGACGGGTGTCATTAAAGGCAAATCCTGTCCCAGCGTGCTGACACGTGCCTGACAAGCCTCACCAACCAGCCTGGGCGGTCGACACCTCATCCATTAGCGAACATCTGTGCGGTGAGGTGGAGCGCTGGAGGACTGGCAGAAGCTTGCCGGTACGGAGCTTGCCGGGTCTTCACCTTGCCGGTTTAGCCTTGCTGGCAACGAATGTCTTCATCTTCAGTACTAGTTGCGTGCTTGTTGGTGTTGTGCCTTGAGCTTCTCTCCAGTGGCTTCCGTAACTGGGTCCTGAATCTTGGTCTTGGTGGTTCCCGGCAAGGCTTGGCCGACAAGGAGGCTGCTACTGTCTGTGCATAAGTCAGGGTATAAAATACCCATGTTTTATACACCGACAGGAGCCCCCGGGCCTGGGCCATACGCGCGTCCGAAGCGTCATTGGGCTAGGCCCAAACAATGCACAGACACGCGGCAGGAAAATTGCCGCTGTAATTTTTCGTCATGATGGTTATCCTAACGCACGTCCAATCCACGCATTAAACGCGGGTCGTGGGAACTTGGACTGTTGCGGTTAGTGCGCCTGTAAAAAATGTGGCTATGGTAAATAGTGAAGAGCCAGCCCCCCCTCGCGCCTTCCCCATAAAAAGGCAACCGTGAGGAGGCGCCGCTCATTCACCCCTGCTTTCCCCTGCTTCATCTTCTTCCTCTCGCCAAAACCGCTTCCGCCGCCGCCGCCACTGATCCGCACCTCGATTCGGTCACCTTCTTCCTCACCAATTCCTAATGGCTCCCAAGAGAGCCGACGCGGCGAGCAAGAAGCCCGCCAAGCCGCTCGATCCCAAGGCGGAGGAGAAGAAAAGGGCGCTTGAAGAGCTGCAGAAACGGCGGAGGGAGAATGCGATCTTCTCGCCATGCTCCTTGGACGCCAACGAGCTGATCAGAAGGTACGCATACATGTGGGGAAGAGATACCAAAGATCACAAGGCGCCCGTAGTGCTTCCCGAAGGCAACAAAGATCCATCGGATTCATATCCGTTCTTCTGTGCCTATTTCTACTGTGGTCTGGTTCCCCCATTCTCGGACTTCTTCACACCGTGATGTCCAGCTATGGGTTCAGGCTGCTGGATTTCACTCCGAACGCAATGACTTGCATGGCAGTCTTTGCCCATCTGTGTGAGAACTTTGTCGGAGTCGCCCCCAATATGGATCTGTTCCATCACTTTTTCATTCCCCGAATCGAAGACAAATCACTCTAGGCAGTGTGGCCTGGATCCCCAGGGCAAAAACCAAGGGCGAGTACCTTGCCGGGCAGCTCCACCTCAAGTGGGACGAGTGGAGGGCAGAGTGGTTCAGGATCCAGGAGAAGGATTTTCCCCAGTTCTGCATACCGCGCACAGTGCCAGTCAAGCGCGGCAATAATTGGAGCCATATGGGTGCTACTGATGCCAAGCTTTGTCCGGCACTGAACAGGATCGCCCGCCTCACGGCCGCCAATCTGACCATAGAGATGGTTGGCGCCGATTTCCTCTGGCGACGCATAGCGCCGCTACAGAAGAGAGAGAGATTCGCTTGGCAATACCAGAACGCCGCCGACGTCATGCGACTGTACCCTGGGACCGGCAACAACTTGTCGGTTATGGAGCTTGCCTGCCTCTGCGAATAGTTGTTCCGGAAAACTAGAATATTCCACTTGTCGGTTATGAGATCGTCCCGCTGCACATCAACACCGCCAAGGATTCCAACCTGGCGGTGATGCCGGACTACGACGCCCACGAAGTAAAAGCGGACTGGGATCTGCCCACCTTGGAGCACGAGATGGATTGGCCTCCAACCTGACGAAGAAAGCTTCCCGGAAGGAAACAGATCTCATCCGGGCCACCACCGAGAAAGAACTGGCGTACATTGCCAGCAAGGCCGCAGAGATCGCGAGGATCAACAAGAAGAGCCTGCCGGGGATGAGATTGTCGAAGCGGAGACTGCCGGGGCCGAGGTCGCCGGGACTGAGGCTGCCGGAGAGCCCGAAGAAGAAGAAGGCCCTCGAGACCCGAAGAGGAGGCGCCGTCTTCGAAGGGCGGTTAGTCGAGAGCCGGTGTGTGCTTCTTCGCCGAGAGTTGGCCCCACGGTGAAGAAGACGACCACGAAGACCGGCTGCCAAGAAGAAGTACGCCGGCAATCTACCCGGCATCCCCAAACTCAGCCTCCGTCCCCCCGGCAAGAGGTTGCCGAGGAAGTCGAATCCTCTCAGCCGATGGGTTCATCTCCCCCGGCACTCAAGAGGGCAAGGAAGTCGCCCCCGCCAGTGATGTACGACTTCGACGTTCTTGGCGAGTCCGAGGAGGAGGAGGAGTAAGTGATCTCGCTTATTTTCATCAACCTTGATTTTATTTGATCGCCATTTTAACTTGATTTCTTCTGTCTTGACAGGGACCCAGAACCACTTGAGTATCGGTCAAAGCGGGCCAGGTCCACAACAGCACAAGACCCGGTAGCGAGTGCCGGGCAGGGGGTCGTGATGGCTGAAACTGTTGTTGTCAGCCCCCAGCCCAGCCCCCAGCATGAGGACGTGGTGCAGATCCTGTCCGCCGGCACCGGTACTGAGGTTCCCCCTCCTGAGCCTGATAGAGAGGTAGGGGAGGCCCGCCAAGAAGAGGACCGTCAAGAGGTGGACCCTGCTGCGGTTCCCCCGTCAACCAACATTCCGGAGAGTGCTTCCCCGACAAGGGCCTCCACCGATGAGCCTGCCTGCACGGAGGCTACCCCGACGAGCGGGGCCACCGACGACCGTGCACCGGCAACGCGAGCTGCCGGGGAAGGAGATGCCCTTCCTTAGCAAACACTAACGGGTAATCCTCTTGCCTTTACACATCCTTCACAGAAAATTTCCTCTATCTCTTTTTTTGTTTTCTCGAACTTGACTTGTGATTTTGAATCCTATTTCATCCTTGCTCCTGCTTCAATCCACAGCTCCAACCTCTCCTGAAGAGGGTGAAGTTCTCGTGGAGGTAGCCAATATTGCAAGGGATGCCACTGATAAAGCCGCCAAGATTGCCGCTGAAGAGGGCCTTGTGCAAGTCACGGAGGAGGCCAGAATACTACCCGAGGAATCCGAGAGGCTTTCCGGCAACACGCCTGACCCCGCCAGGATGGATGTGGAGAAGGCGCCTGTCAACACTGACGCGCCGAACCCCGGGAACCAACTAGTGGCGCCAACCTTGCAGGTCCCGTCATGCAGCTTGGCGTTGATCGCTCCTCCGCATGGGTCCGGAGCCCCTAGTTCATCCGGTACTGCAGGGCCAAATTTTGATGAATAAATAGCCCAGGTCCTGCTCCCTTTGGCCCAAAGAATCGACGAATCCACCGATGCGACCGACAACGCCGAAGATCTCGCATTCATGGAAATCATGGCCGTCGGTTTCAAAGGCGTCCAAGAACGGTACAGTCGGAGGTGGGATAAGGTGCAAGAGGAGCGCAAAGCTGCAGATCTGGTTGACCAGAAGCTGAGAGAGAAGGCGGACGAGCTGCGCCTATGGTATAGCCAGCAGGCCTGAAATCTTAATGCCGCCAACGAAAAAAGCAGCAATCCGTGATGGCAAGCAGACAGAGTGCGAAATGCTGCTCAATGCCAAAGAGAAGGATCTTGCCGCATGGGAAGGAGCCCTTGCCGCCACTCTTCGCAGCAAGGATGATGAGATTGAAGCGCTCCTTAAGCAGCGGACTCAGGAGCTGGAAGACGGGCACAAGAAATTCATCGAAGCCCAGACCTTGGAGAACGCCGCCAAGCTTAAGGAGGCTGCTGATAAGGTTGTTGCCGCTGCTTCCGCCAAGGCAGAACTGGAATCCCAGGTGGCCAAATTGAAGGAATATCTCGTCGACAGCGGCAAAGAAATCGAGGCTCTCAAGGACGAAGCGCTGAAGGCAGCCCGCACTCTAGGGGACTTGCAAACACAGCTGTTGTCCAATAACCAAGACCTTGATGCCGCCGCCAAGACGATTGGAGATTTGAAATCCCAACTGGCCACTTGGTAACAGCTTCAGAATCCACCAAGGAGAGGGAGAGGGTCTTGACGGAGAAGCTGGAGAAGGAAGAGGCCTTGAAGAAGGAGGCTGAGAACAACTACGCCCAACTGCACGAGAACCTCTCCATCTGGACCGGCAGGCTTGTCATTGCCGCCGAACGCATCAGCTCCCAAATCGCCATGATGGACATGAAGAGCTGGGGCTTCACCGTCAACGACAAGGAGACCACCAGCGTCCGACTGACCAAGTTCTTCGAGGGCCTTATCGACGCCTTGAAAACGTACCACGAGGACAGGTCTGCTTCGTTCGCCGATGAATCCCGGAAGTTTGCGCGCGAAATTGTATACAGGGTGCTGCTCAAGATCTCTCATCGCAATCCCAGCCTTGATCTCTCCGGGGTCTTCAGGAGGCTGCCGGCGAGTACCGACGTTACTGCTGCTGACAAGATCACTGCCCCTCTTCTCGACAAGGTTCTCCAAATCCCCAGGGTCTAGGGTGATCATCGAGATTGAGTTTGTCGTTACATCCATCAGTGTGCTACAAGTGAAAGATACATTTGATCTTATGTTAGTCCCGCACTGTTTCTGTGATGTAATATAACTTGTCTTGCTTGAATGCATGTGCGTCGTTCCCCTTGTTTTATTTTGCCTTTGTATGATTGTGTTCCCTATGTTTGTTTGGAAACTTGCTGGTGCGCACACTTGCCGCGAGCGCTTTGAGGAATGGGTCCTTAGCAGCCTGCTGGAAGTGCCGCTGCCGACAAGGTAACTTGCCGGGCCAGAATGCAGCTGCTAAGCTTGCCGAGCGGACTTGAGGCAAGCTAGAGCATGGACTGGCCGTGACAAGGTTCCTTCGCGTGCAGGTTTCTCAAACAAAGCACAGAATCGTTCAAGGGAAATTGCAAATGTAACAAGGAAGAAATTCCAAAGTTTTTCAACTTAGCTTTTCCTTGCGTCGTTTCTCTCGTTGCATGAAATGATCACTTGAACGTCATTAAAATGGTGTACCCCATCTGGTGTACCCCATCTCCACTCCCCCTGGGAAACTTGCACGCGAGGGATCCTTCTATCCTTTTAAGAAAAAGACAGAAGAGAAAAGGGTGGTTTGGGAACCTTGACAGTCCATCAGTCATTCCATACAAACTAAAGTGTAAATCACAACATCACATGCATCCAGATATAAATGAATATGTACAAGGAGTTGCGAAACACTTAGCTTTATTATGCACAGGATCTGCGCCTGGCTTTGTACAAAGGGTTACATGTCTCGTCGACAAAGCTTGTACAAAACGGGTTGTCGGGAGGTCTCCCGGCAACTGCGCCTTATGGGTAGAACTTGCGAAGATGCTCAATATTCCTTGAGTTTTGCACTTGAATGCCATCTTCGGTCTCGAGACGGACTGCGCCAGGTCTGGTGACTCGTACTACCCGATAAGGGCCTTCCCACTTTGGCGACAACTTGTTTGATCTCTTGGTGGGCTGAGCACGCCGAAGAACAAGGTTGCCTTCCTCAAGGCTTCGGGCGTGCACTTTGCGGCTATGATAGCGGCGCAAGGCTTGCTGGTAGTGTGCAGCTCGCACAGCCGCCCTAAGACGATCTTCCTCAAGGACCATCGCGTCGTCTTGCCGCAACTGCTCTTGCTCAGCTTCATCGTAAGCGAGCACTCGAGGTGACCCGTATATGAGTTCCGTGGGGAGCACCGCTTCCACACCATAGATTAGTGAGAAGGGTGTTTGGCCGGTAGCTCGATTTGGTGTCGTCCTAAGTGACCAAAGAACCACCGACAACTCATCAAACCAGCGCCTTCCACACATCCGCAGCCTGTCAAAGGTTCTTGTTTTGAGGCCACGCAGCACTTCAGCGTTCATCCTTTCTCCTTGGTCGTTGCTTCTTGGGTGAGCGACAGATGCAAAATAGATTTTGCTGCCAAGGTCTTGGATATACTGCATGAAGGTGCAGCTCGTGAATTGTGTGCCGTTGTTGGTGATGATTCTGTTAGGAACCCCGAAACGGCAAACTAATCCTTTGAAGAACTTGATGGCTGATTGCGCTGTCACTTTCCTCACTGGCTCCACTTCAGGCCACTTTGTGAACTTGTCGATGGCAACGTACAAGAACTCAAAGCCCCCGGTAGCACGGGAGAAGGGGCCCAAGATATTGAGCCCCCAAACCGAAAAGGGCCAGGAGAGAGGGATTGTTTGGAGAGCTTGAGCTGGGTGATGTATGTTCTTCGAATGGAACTAGCATGCTTCACACTTGGTTACTAGCTCAGTTGCACCCTGGAGGGCAGTGGCCCAATAGAAGCCTTGCCGAAAAGCTTTGCCGGCAAGTGCTCTTGAACCTATGTGAGAGCCACATATGCCTCCATGTATCTCCGCCAACAGCTTTAGTCCGTCTTCCCGGCAAATACGCTTTAATTTCATGCCATTTTGTCTTTTTCTGTACAGGATGCTATCCACAAACTGGTACATACTTGACTGACGGGCTACTCTCTCAGCTTCTTCTTGCTCATCGGGAAGTTCTCCTATTTGAAGGAAACGAACTATCTGTTGTGCCCATGCCGGAGCCTGTGGCTTGACGACAAGAACTAAAGGCATTTCTTCGGCTGCGGAAGCGCTTGCCTCTGCAGCAAGAACCTGAGGTTCTGCGCTAAGCTGCTGCTCACCGACAACCGTGTCGTTGTTCCCGGCAACATCCTTGCCGGCGGCTTCAGGAAGCCCTTCCCAAAAGTATTTGCCGGTATTCGACTTCCTTCTCTTACCGGCCTACGTTGATGGAGTGACTGTTGGTTGATTCAAATGGAGCACAAACGTTCCCGGTTCCACGGGAAGCTTTTGAGCGGCACACTTTGACAGGCTATCACAATGCTGTTTTCCGCATGAGGGACGTGCTCTGTTTGCAACCCGTCAATGTGTTCTTCCAATTTCCTCACTTCTTCCACATACGCTTCCATCAACGGGCTCTGGTAATCTTTGTTTACTAGTTTCACAACAAGCTGCGAGTCACTGCGGATGATCAATTTTTTGATTCCAAGGTCTATTGCGATCCTAAGACCGGCAAGGAGTCCTTTGTACTCAGCAGTGTTGTTTGTAGCTTGCTCCCTGGGAAAGTGCATTTGAACCACATACTTGAGGTGCTCCGCGGTGGGTACGACAAGCAGCACTCCGGCACCGGCGTCTTGCAGCGAGAAGGCACCGCCAAAGTACATGATCCATTCTTTGGCTGTCTCTTTGCCGGGGAGAGCTGTTTCTCGAATTCCTTCGTCTTGCGTTGGCGTCCATTTGGCGATGAACACCACCATGGCCCTGCTCTGAATGGTTGAAGTGCTTTCAAACTTAAGTGCAAAGCTTGACAGTTCCAACGCCCACTCCACTATCCTGCCAGTTGCTTCCGGATTTCTCAAAATGCGTTGCAATGGAAAGCGGGTGACGACGGTGATCTCATGCGCTTGGAAGTAGTGACACAGCTTTCTCGAGGCCAGAAGAAGACCGAAAAGCAATTTCTGCACCCCAGAGTATCTCGATCTAGCCCCCTGCAGAAGGGAACTAACAAAATACATGGGACGCTGCACCACCTTCTTTTTCGGCACCTCTTGTTGATCAACTTCATTTGCTTGTGCTGCTTTTGATTTGTTGGCACCAGGCTTTGCCGGAGAAGATTCTGGTTTGTCGCTGGACGGGTTTGCCATGGCTGCCTCCTCGTCATCGACTTCTCTCTGTGCCACTAATGCAGCACTAGCCACTTGATTCGTTACCGCTACATACAGCAGTAGCGGCTCTTGCAGTCTAGGCGCAACTAGTGTTGGCGCGGAGGAGAGGTATCTTTTCAAGTCTTGTAGCGCGGCCTCCGCTTCCGGAGTACATTTCATCGGACCTGCCTTTTTCAAAATCTTGAAAACAGCAGAGCGCGCTCAACGGATCTTGTAGCCGGCAAGACGCCGCACATCTTTGACGCTTTTTGGTGCTTGAATCTGCTCGATTGCTTTGATCTTGTCGGGATTTACTTCAATTCCTCGTTGAGATACAAAGAATCCGAGAAGCTTGCCGGATGGAATGCCAAACACACACTTCTCGGGATTGAGTTTCATGTCGATTTTGCGCAAGTTTCAAACGTCTCTTCTAAATCTTGAATGAGGGTAGACTTGTCCTTGGTTTTGACCACTATATCATCCATGTATGCTTCCACATTCCTGTCCAGCTGGGGCTCAAAACCAATCTGGACTGCCCTCGCAAATGTTGAACCAGCACTCTTTAATCCGAAAGGCATACGCACGAAGCAGTATGTGCCACATGGAGTAATGAATGCGGTTTTCTCCTCATCCTCCTTGCCCATGAATATCTGGTGGTACCTAGAATATGCATCAAGGAAGGAGAGTAAATCACAGCCGGAAGTAGAGTCTACAATCTGATCAATGCGCGGCAAAGGGAAAGGGTCCTTTGGACATGCTTTGTTGATATCAGTGTAGTCAATACAAAGTCTCCACTTCCCGTTTGCTTTGCGCACCACAACTGGGTTTGCCAACCAAGTTGGATGTAGTACACCTCTAAACAAACCTGCTGCTTCCAGTTTCCTGATTTCTTCGGCAATGAATTGTTGCCACTCCAAAGCTTGCTTCCGGACCTTTTGCTTGACAGGCCGAGCGTGGGGACAGACAGCAAGGTGGTGCTCAATTACCTCCCTGGGAACACCGGGGATGTCGGATGGTCGCCATGCAAACACATCGACATTCGCCCGCAGGAAGGCAACGAGCGCGCTTTCCTATTTGCTATCAAGGGTGGCACTGATGGTGAAAGAAGTGTCAGTGCCGTCCTCCCTCGCCGGCACCTTTTTGGTCGCCGGTGAAGCAGCTTTGGATTTCTTACCGGCGGAGTACTCCGGCAAATCTTCAACAGGCGCGCAGCACTCCGAAGAGGTGCGCTTCCCGGAATCCTTGCTAGAGGTCTTGCCGGACTTCTTGCTTTCCTTCCTCTTGGCGGGAGCGGGCGCCTTGGCGGCCTCTGCTGCAACTGCGTCTCTGTACATCTTATCGATGCAAATGACTGCATCTTTCTTGTCGGAGTTGATGGAGATGACACCCATCGGCCCTGGCATCTTCAACGTGTTGTAAGCATAGTGAGATGCTGCCATGAATTTTGCCAAGGCTGGGCGGCCAAGAATTCCATTGTACGGCAAGGGGATCTTGACAACGTCAAACACAATCTTTTCCATCTTGTAGTTCAGTTCCCCGCCAAACGTCACCGGTAATGTGATCTTGACCTTGGGCTGGCTTCTTCCCGGGTTTACTCCTTGAAACGTGCCTGTTTTCTCGAGTTCCTCATCGGGGATTTGCAGCCTCTTGATAACCTACGGAGAGATCAGATTCAGGCCGGCCCCACCGTCAACTAGCATCTTTGTTACTTGGAGGTTGCGAATTGTTGGTGAAACCAACAACGGCAAACACCCGACCGCGGTTATGCGATCAGGGTGGTCCTTAGCATAAAAAATGATAGGCGTGTGTGACCATTTGAGTGGTTTTTAAGAGCCCATCGCCGGTTCTGCCGCATTAACCTCACGCACCCACTGCTTAAGTTGGTGGTGAGAGGAGTGCAAGAATGCTCCTCCGTCGATGCACATGGCGTCGGTTGCCTTCTGGAATTCTTGTTCACTGGTATCATCATCATCCTCTTCATCACTTCCATCATCTTCCTCTTTCTTGTCTCGGCCTCTAGCAGGCTTCTCTTTCTGCTGCTTGGCCTTGCCGCAGCGGCCTCCTTGACCACCACGGCCCTTTTTGCCGGATCCACCGGTACCATCTTGACCCTTGTCTTTGTCACACTTTTCGTATTCAGCTTTCTGTTTCTCAACAAGGTGCTCGACTTGCCGGCACTCTTGGAGATCGTGGCCTTTGGTACGGTGAATCTTGCAGTATGGTCCATCAGACTTGCCGGCTTTCTCGTTTGCCGCCGCCTCCTGGCAACCGGCGCATACAGCAGTCTCCTTGCTGGAGTTTTCAGTCTTGGCTTTCTTGGTGGACTCGGAGTTGCCGGAACCTTCGACGGCCATTACGGTTTTGCCTTTGCGCTTCCTGTTACGCTTTCGGTCTTTCTTCCTCGGGGTGGCAGCATCATCGTCCTCAGAATCCACCTCGGCACTAGCGTCCTCCCCGGGAGGCCTCCTTCCTTCCTCAGCACGTGCACACTTATCCGCCAACGTGTAGAGCTCATTGACGGTCTTGGGCAACTTGACGTTCCTTTTCTCCCGCATCCTCCGATTGGGCACATGTGTGTGAAAGGCGGCAATCATGGCTGTGGGGTGCACATCTGGGATATTGCGGTGCACGCGACTGAATCTCTGGATATACTCGCAAAGTTTCACCTTCTCTTTGCGGGATCACCTACAGGTCACTGGGCTGTCCAGGGGCCTTGTGGCCTCCGGTAAAGGCACCAACAAACTCATTGCAGAGATCTGACCACGAAGAAATGGAGTTCTCTGGCAAGTTCATCAACCAAGATCTCACGTTGGGCTTCAGTACCAACAGAAAGTAATTGGCGAGGATCTTCTCATCTCTTCCCCCGGCAGCTTGCACGGCAATCGTGTAGATGCCCAGAAACTCTGCCGGGTTCAGCTTGCCGTCATACTTCTCTGGTACTTCTGGCTTGAAGGCCCGGACAGACGGCCATCGGACTTGCCGCAGCTCGCGGGTGAAAGCAGGACATCCAACCTCATAAGGCAGATATCCGCCAACCCCTGGCGCAGGCTCATCAACGGTGGGGCTGTTGCACACGTCAGATTGACGGCGCGCCTCCCGGCGTCGTTCAATGGTCGTGTGGGCGTCCTCTACCCGCCAGTCTCAGAGCACTTACCGCTGATCTTGCTGTGCCCGTGGATCCGAAGAAGCCATCGACATCTCGTCGGGCCCGAAAGATTCCTGGGCTTGTCATGGCTGTCGACGTTGTTGCTGTTGAGGCTGTTGCCGCGGAGGCGATTGCACCGTTAGCGTAGCACCGTCAACGCGGCCACCAGTTAGGCCTACTGGCACTGTTTGCGGTCGCCGTGAGGGCTCTGCTTGCTGCGATTTGCCGTCTTCGGCAAACCCAATCAAGCTTTGGATAGTGGCTCTCCACTCATCCATCTTCTCTGCTGCCGAAGGGAAGTTTAGCAGCATTTGAGCCCGCGCCATCGCCTCCGCTGCTGTGGTTGGCATGGCCGGAAGCGAAGAACATGAAGTCGCTCCACTCCTGGCAGAGCCAGCAGGAGCACCATCGCGATCTTGCTGCCGCGGCACATGATCACCAGAGGGTTGTCGCGGCGAAGGCAGTGCCTGACGATCTGGGATTTGATTGACAGGGGTCTTGCCGTGTGGTCGCCGCCACCCAGGGTCGTTGACGTCGCTTGGGGTCGCGTTGCGCCTATCCTGTGATGGGCGCGGCATGTGTCTCGACGCAGCGTCCCTAGATGTCACCACGGCGGGGTCTTGGCTCGCGCCGGCCCGGGGATCATTTCCCCGGTGGCTGCGCTCGTCGATGCGGTGAGGAGGAGGTAGACGTCCATCCGTCCCGCCCGCGCCATCTCGGCTTTGTTCGCCAGAGGGTCGAGGAAGTTGACTACCCCCAGCGCGCTCATCTCCTGCTCCGGCTACGATGGGCATGGCGACCATGCCGCCTGTGCTGGTCGTGCCAACCGCGGAGTTCGCGCCACCCGCATTAGCTGTGCCGCCTGCGGATGCGCGTGAAGGAGCTTTGGAGGCGGAAGGAGCTGTCATCGTGATGCCCTTCTTCTTGGGTGCCATCCATGGTGAAGAAGATGATGAAGCTGATGCTATCAACGTGCACTCGGATGGTTCAGGTTCGCACCAGCGATCCCCCTACCTGGCGCGCCAAAGATGTCGACGTGGTACGACCATCTATGGGGCCTTCTAGCCCCTTGTGGTTCGGTGAGGTGAGAGGCAAGCACAAAGAGCAGAATCACCAGAAGGCGCAGGGTGATTTACCAAGGTTTGGGCCACTGAGAAGCGTAAAACCCTACTCCTGCTTTGGTATATTGAGGGTGTATGAACACGAGGACAAGGAGCGCTTCCCCGGCAAGGTGCGGAGAGGCAGCTGCACATGCGAGTTGTGTAAGGAGTCCGAATCCATCTAACTGTTGCCTTGGCCCTCCTCTTATAGCTCAAGGGGTTACCACAGTGGCAAAATAGTAATTATATAGTGATTAGATAGCAAACAATGCTATCATACCTAACTCTGCCAGTTTAGGACAAAAGCATTAAATGTACCGTTAGGTGTCATGTGGAGAGGTAATCCCGGCAAGGTTTCTGCACCGCTCGCCCAGCTACATCGTATTATTCTGACACGCCTCCTGGACGGGTGTCATTAAAGGCAAATCCTGTCCCAGCGTGCTGACACGTGCCCGACAAGCCTCACCAACCAGCCTGCGCGATCGACACCTCATCCATTAGCGAACATCTATGCGGTGAGGTGGAGCGCTGGAGGACTGGCAGAAGCTTGCCGGTACGGAGCTTGCCGGGTCTTCACGTTGCTGGTTTAGCCTTGCCGGCAAGGAATGTCTTCATCTTCAGTACTAGTTGAGTGCTTGTTGGTGCTGTGCCTTGAGCTTCTCTCCAGTGGCTTCCGCAACTGGGTCCTGAATCTTGGTCTTGGCGGTTCCCAGCAAGGCTTGGCCGGCATGGAGGCTGCTACTATCTGTGCATAAGTTAGGGTATAAAATACCCATGTTTTATACACCGACAGCTTGCAAATTATTCCTTTAGGGGAAAGATACCTGAAAAATTAGGAGATCCTGGAATACCTACTATACCATGCTCTATTCAGAACAATTATGTTAAAACTGTATTGTGTGATTTAGGGGCTGGTGTTGGTGTTATGCCCTTCTTGTTATATAAAAGACTTGACTGAAGTTAACTCCCACTGAATTTTCTTTGCAAATGGCCGACAAATCAATGGCTATACCTGTCGGTGTTTGCGAGGATGTTCCCCTTGTGCTTGGTAACGTTACTATCTTAACAGACTTTGTTCTTCTTGATATGCCCGAGGACGGCAGCATGTCGGTCATCCTTGGGAGACCTTTTCTGAATAATGCAGGGGCTGTTATTGATTGCAACAAAAGCAATGTTATTTGCCATGTTAATGGCAATGAGCATACGGTATATTTCCTGATGAAGATGAATAAAGTAAAAAGTCTCAATTCTATTGAAAAAGTTATGACCATTACTATTGGAGGCTTTGAATTTCCTCTCCCGGTTCCCGATAAGAAATATCAAACTCTTATAATTGGAACCATGCATATTTCAGTTGAGGTAACTTAGTGCTATACAAAAGTTTTTTGGTTTTATGCCACTCGGAAATAGGTCATTGATAAGACCTGATCAACCTTGTTAATGGATCATTTTTTAGGAGCATATGATCCATCAATTCCATAAGCACACCTTTCTGTAACTCTAATTTATCTTCTGTTATATTTAGTTTGAGTAAATTTTAATGCATTAGAATGCCATGATTATCCTGTTTTCTGAATTTTCTATGCAATAATAATGTCTTGACAATAAAAGTTCTCAGAATGCCCTAAAAATTTAACATGATTTTTATGGAATATATAATAATTTTTGGCATTGAACACAACCCAGGGGGGCGCACCAGTGAGCCACAAGATCTGGTGGGATGCCACTTGAGATTGTGGGTCCCACGGGACCCCACTCACTTGGTGCACCTGCCCACTGCTTCTTCTTACTCCAGAAAAAAATCGTGGTAGCTTTCTTTCTCGTCTTCTTACCCAGAAACTTGAGATTTTCGATCTCTTTGCTTGGAGCTCCATATTCAAAACTATTCAGAGGAATTGTTCCTTAGTATGTGACTCCTCCGTTGGTCCAATTAGATTTTATTCTAGTGGATTATTGATGCCTACTATGCAACTTTATTCTTGTAGACTCTTTTGGGCCCCCAAGTGCAGAGTTTTGTAGGACAGCAGTAAATTTCCCTCAAGTGGATGACCTAAGGTTTATCAATCCATGGGAGGTGTAGGATGAAGATGGTCTCTCTAGAACAACCCTGCAATCAAATGCGAGAAATCTCTTGTGTCCCCAACACAGCCAATACAATGGTAAATTGTATAGGTGCACTAATTTGGTGAAGAGATGGTGATACAAGTGTAGTATGGATAGTAGATATAAGTTTTTGAAATCTGAAATAATAAAAACAGCAAGGTAGCAAGTGATAAAAGTGAACACAAACGGTATTGCAATGCTTGGAAACAAGGCCTAGGGTTCATACTTTCACTAGTGCAATCTCTCAACAGTGCTAGCATAATTTAATCATATAACAATCCCTCAACGTGTGACAAAGAATCACTCCAAGGTTCATATCGGAGAAAGTGGGACGAAAACATGTATCAACCTCTATGACTAGATTACCCCAATATCACCACGGGAATCCGCATGTTGATTACCAAAACGTATGTCAAGTGACCTCAAAAATTCACCCCATTGTCACCATGGGAATCCACCAGCAAGACATACATCAAGTGATCTCAAATCCAATATTCAATCCAACATAACGAAACCTCAAATAGAAAGACTCAAGTCATCACAACTAGGATAGTGAGGGAAGAACACAATAATATCCCACTATATTAACAAAGCTCACGGAACATCGATATCGTGCCCTATCAAGATCACGACAGAGAGAAAGAGAGAGAGAGAGAGAGAGACAGACAGAGAGATCAAACCCATAGCTACTGGTACATACCCTCAGCCCCGGGGGTGAACTACTCCTTCCACATCACGGAGATATCGGGGATGATGAAGATGGCCTCCGGTGTTGACTTCCCCCCTCCGGCAGGGTGATGGAACGGAGATCCGGATGAGGTCGCTTTGGAACAGAGGCTTGCGGTGGATGGAAAAATCATCTAGGTTAACTTTTGGGGGTTTTCGAATATATAAGAATTTTTGGTGTTGGAATCACGCAAAGAGGTGCCACAGGGGGCCCATAAGACATCAGGGCGCGTCCCCTTGTCTCGTGGGGCCCCTATGGGTCTTCTGGTACTGCCTCAAAGCTTCCTGGGTATCTTTCCTTCCATAAAAAATCATCAAAATTTTGATCGCGTTTGGACTTCATTTGGTATGGATTTTCTGGAAAACCAAAAACAAGCAGAAAACAACAACTGGCACTGGGCACTAGATTAATATGTTAGTCCATAAAAGTAATATAAAAGTGCACCAGAAACATACAAAATTGTTGTAAACGTGGCATGAATACTTCATAAATTATAGAAATGTTGGAGACGTATCAGCATCCCCAAGCTTAATTCCTGCTCGTCCTCGAGTAGGTAAATGATAAAAGAAATAATTTATGAAGTGTGAATGCTAGTATAGTGCATAAGTTTAATCAGTGATAATTTCAATCACTTTTTCTAGCATCATAAACATCAACTCTTTCTCATAAAACTCATCATGATAAAGTAGCGGTCAATCCATATGCAATGGTTTAAACAATGTCTTCCCTTGAAAGTTAACAACCTATGTTCTTAGTCACGAAACAATTACATTATTTTCAGCAAAGTCTAAGTAAGAGCTCCACATATTCATTTATCTTATAGTTTTCTATGTTTGCTAGTACTCAAAGCATATTTTTAGAACAGCAGCATCTGTTGAACACAGAGGATGATAGGGGCTTAATTTTTCGACACCCAACTTACTTATCATAGAGAAAATTGTCAACAATAATAATTCATGATCAAATATATTTGACTAGATACATGTGCCTGGATCTTCCCCCGCAATATGTTGCTTGCCAAGTGGAGAATTTTTAAGATTGAAATAAGAAGTTAACTCAACAAAAAATAAAATTGACAAAAAAGTAAAAGATATGCCCTTCGCAGAGGGAAGCTGGGATTTGCTTATGTGCCAGATCTCATTGCTTAAAACAGATAGATAATTTCATTTGAGAGGTGTACTTTTCCTGTCAACAGTTTAACGACAAAGTTTTCAGTATCTTCCATGCTAAACACGTTAATGGTGGTTCCCGTGCAAATGATTTACTCTCCTTTCCACCATACTAACACAAACCATGGCTAGCCGAATCCATGGGTGCCTGCCAACTTTCAACTTTCCAGGAGGAGTATTTTGTTCATAAATAATTCAGGACTGGGTATCATTTTTACCAGCCTCCCTGAAATTTAACGAGTGAATAAACTCTCATCGGTGAGTAAAACACACTTAGCATGGAAGATACCGACTACCCCATCGCTCCATGAGCTGTACGTGTACACAAAATAAAAGTTTATTTTGAAGGTTTAGAGGTGGTACATGCAAATTTACTTGGAATGGCAGTGAAATACCATATATAGGTAGGTATGGTGGACACTCATGGAAGAAACTTGGATCAAGGGTTTTGGATGCACAAGCAGTATTCCCGCTTAGCACAGAAAGTTTGGCTAGCAATGATTATAAACAAGCACGACATGTTGGAGGATCCATGACAATATATCTTCTATGCAAATATACCCAAACATAACTCATTACGTTGTCTTCCTTGTCAAACTTCAACTTATTTGATCAAGTTTGAGAATAATTGATGGGTATTCACAACCATAAAAGATGTCCAAGATAATATATTTGTATGTGAAATTTCTCTTCCATATACTAGTCTTTCATGAATTACTTGTATGACCAATGTTGTGATTGTCCAATTTCAATAGATTTTACTTTCCGAACCCAATGTGAAACTACTATTAAGCATATTGAACATGTATAATTTCAGATTTATGATATTCAATTCATTCAACAATTTACTCTTAGGATATAAGTGAAGCACAAGAGTGAATGACAAACTACTCCAAAAGATATATGTGAAGATCAAAGAGTAGTTAAACAATTTAGTAGATATGTGAGGACTCTCTCCAATTTGAAACTTTTAGATCTAATAATTTTATTAAAGAACAAACAAAACAAAAATACACTCCAAGAATAGCACATATCATTTGAACAAATAAAAACTTAGGATCAACCGAGACTAACCGATAGTTGTTGATGAAGAGAGGTGGGATGCCTACCGGGGCATCCCCAAGCTTAGATGCTTAAGAGTTCTTGGAATATTAACTTGGGGAGCCTTGGGCATCCCCAAGCTTGAGTTCTTTTGTCTCCTTAATTCCTATTATATACGGTTTGCCCTAAGTCTTAAAAACTTCATCCACACAAAACTTAACAAGAACTCATGAGATAAGTTAGCATAAATCAATGCAAAACCTTAACATTCTCTACTGTATCAAATCACTAAAATTATAATTAAACATTGCATACTAAATGTCTCTGTATACTTAATAGTCCTATCAATTTATAGAAACATTCAACATGCAAACATATGCAAACAACGCAAGTATAACAACAATCTTTCTAAACAGAACAGTTTGTAAAGGATGAGGCAAAATTCATACTTATTTAACTCCAAAAATTCTGAATAAATACCACGCAATAGAAAATTAGTTATAACTTACTGTGTCAAAATTTGAAGATTTTATCACATTCTGACTTTTCCAGAAAATTCAGACAATAATAGAAAACTTTCTGTTTTGAAACAGCAACTCATAAACATGCAAATTAAGCATGTCAAAGGCTATACCTGAGACTTTTATTGAAATAAGAGATACAAAACATGATTCCAAATAATAGAAAGCAAAGCCAAATAAAATAAAATGATGCTCTAAGCAAAGCACATATCATGTGACGAATAAAAATAAAGTTCCAAGTGAGGCTACCGATAATGTTGAAAACAAAAGAGAGGATGCCTTCCAGGGCATCCCCAAGCTTAGATGCTTGAGTATTCCTTGAATATTACCTTGGGGGTGCCTTGGGCATCACCAAGCTTAGGGTCTTGCCGCTCCTTATTCTCCTCATATTGTTGTCTCACCCAAAACTTGAAAACTTCAATCACACAAAAGTTAACGAAACTTCATGAGACGGGTTAGTATGATAATGTAAATCATTCACTCATGTACTATCAAGACAAGATTCACAATTGTTCCCACATAATGCCTACTATATTATATCATTCCCACAATTTATATCACCTAATATTAACTATGGAAACACTAAAACAAGCAAACTATGTAATATAAAAAGAACAACATTTAATGATCTGTACTAAAACCATACTTCTACAACTCTAGATATACTCAAAAAATTAGGAAAACATAAAAAAAAGTTGCATAGCTCACTGCACACTAAAATTTCTGTTTTTTCACATAACCAAATTAACAAGTATTTGCACTATCCAAAAGGTCTTACGCACATTATTGAAATAAAAGATACGAAACATGATTACTACAGTAGCTTAATCATGTATACACACAAAAACAATAAGGATAAATATTGGGTTGCCTCCAACAAGAGCTTTTCTTTAAAGCCTTTTAGCTAGGCATGATAGATTTAATGATGATCACTTAAAGATAAGAACTGAAACATAAGGTGGTCATCATTAATCATATAGAAAACACATTTAAGCCTAACCCGCTTCCTATGCATAAGAATTTTATAAGCAAACAATTTATTGGAAGAAGAATCAACTAGCATCGGAAGGCAAGACAAGTAAAACTTCAAAGTTTTCAACACATAGAGAGGAAACATGATGTCGTTGAAATATATATAAGCATATCTTCTCCTCTCATAATAATTTTCAATAGCATCATGAACAAATTCAAGAATGTAACTATCACATAAAGCATTCTTTTCATGTTCCCCAAACATAGAAACTTTATTACTCTCCACATAAGCAAATTTCTATGCATTCATAATAGTGGGAGTATCATATATAGCTTGAATACTATAAATTGTTTCAACATTAAAAGAGTAATGTTCAGTATAAGGATATTCATAATTATGACAAGTTTCACAAGAATAATTGTCAGTACATTTTATAACAAAAATTATCATCACAATAATCATCATAAGTAGCAACTTTGTTCTCATCATAGTCAATTGAAACCTCTTCGGAAATAGTGGAATCATCACTAAATAAAGTCATGATTGATACGTCTCCGATGTATCTATATTTTTTGATTGTTTCATGCTATTATATTATCAAGCTTGGATACTTTATATGCAATTTTATATCAATTTTGGGGACTAACCTATTAACTCTACCTAGTGCCAGTTGATGTTTTCTTCTTGTTTTGGTTTTACAAAAAATCTGTACCAAACGGAGTCCAAACGCTAGGAAACTTTTTGACAATTTTTTTTTGGACATAAGAGACCTGGGGAACTTTGGGAGGAGACCAAACGGGAAGCGAGGAGACGGCAAGGCAACAGGGCTCGCCCAGGGGGGTAGGCTTGCCCTGATGCCTTGTGGGCCCCTCATGGCTCCGTCTGACCTATTTCCGACTCTATAAATTCTCTAAAATCCCCAAAACCACAGAGCAACACCCGAAACTTTTATTCTGCCACTGCAAGTCTCTGTTCTTCTGTGATCCCATCAGGAGTCCTTTTCCGGTACTCTGCCAGAGGGGGAATCGATCACAGAGGGCTTCTACATCAACCTTGCTACACCTCCGATGATGTGTGAGTAGTTTTCCACAGACCTATGGGTCCATAGTGATTAGCTAGATGGCTTTCTCTCTCTATCTTTTGATCCGATCTTCAATACGATGTTCTCTTCGGAGATCGATATGATGTAATCTTCTTTTGCGGTGTGTTTGTTGGGATCCGATGAATTGTGAGTTTATGATCAGATTATTCATTGAAAGTAATTGAGTTAATTCTGAACATTATTATGCATGATTGTTATAGTTTTGTATTTCTCTCGGATCTATCCGTTTGGTTTGGCCAACTAGATTGATTTATCTTCAGTGGGAGAGGTGCTTTGTAGTGGGTTCAATCTTGCGGTGTCCTCACCTCGTGACAGAAGGGGTAGCGAGGAACGTATTTGTATTGTTGCCACTAAGGGGAAAATGACGGGGTTTAATCATATTGCTTGGTTTTATTCTGTGTACATTATGTCATCATACTTCATATATTACTCTGTTTGTCCTGAACTTAATACCTATAGAGGCAAGCATATAATTGCTCTCGAAGTGGATTAATAGTAGTCGATGAAGGCAGGAGTTGGTCTACTTGCCATGGACGTAATGCCTATATACATGATCATTGCCATGAATAATGTGATAACTATGTGCTTTTCTATCAATTGCCCAACAGTAATTTGTTTACCCACCGTATGTTATGCTTATGAGAGAGATGCCTCTAGTGAAAACTATGGCCCCCGGGTCTACCTTTATCAAATTATAAAAAACAAAAATACCTTGCTGCAATTTTCTTTCTTTTATTTTACTTTCCAATTTATCTATCTACCACTATCAGATTTGATCCTGGCAATAAACGAGTATAAGGGGATTGTCAACCCTCTTGACCGTGTTGGGTGCATGTATTTGCTCTTTTGTATGTAGGTGTTGTTCACTAGACGTTTGCGTGGTTCTCCTATTGGTTTGATAACCTTGGTTCTCACTGATGGAAATACTATCCGCTACTATATTGCTTCACCCTTCCTCTTCGGGGAAAATCCCCACGCAGCTCACAAGTAGCAAAAAGAATTTATGGCGCCATTGCCGGGGAGGAGATCAACATAGTCTCCCGTCAACTTGCCAATTTCTGGCGCCGTTGCCGGGGAGACATCATCAAATACCTACAGGTCCCTTCACACAAATTATCATTTACTTGTTATACTTTGTATTTGCTTTGATTAGTCTCGTTAAAAAATCAAAAACACAAAAATATTTTACTTTACTTGTTTGCTTGCTTTGCTACTATGGCGTATTCTTCGCTTGTTGCTTGTACCTCTGAAAATGAAGTGCTTAATTTTAAACAAAGGGGGGGAGAAAGTCTAAAAGATGCTTGGTATAGGATTTTCGATGCTCAAAATAGATCAACTTGTAAGCAATCCACCACTGTTCTTCTTCACAACTTTTATGTGGGTGTTACTACTTGGTATAGGTTTGTGCTTGATAACCCACAAGTATAGGGGATCGCGATAGTCTTCGAGGGTAGTATTTCACCCAAATTTATTGATTCGACACAAGGGGAGCCAAAGAATATTTATGAGGCTTAGTAGTTGAGTTGTCAATTCAACCACACCTGGAAAATAATATCTCTGCAGCAAAGTGTTTAGTAGCAGAGTAGTATGGTAGTTTGATAGTAGCAATAACAGTAGCAATAGGAGCGGTAACAGTAACAGTAGCAGTTTTCTAGTGATCGTAACAACAGCAGCAACAGTAGTAACTTAGCAAAGATCAATATGGGAAAAGCATAGGCATTTGATCAGCAATGGATATTTGTGTTGGATGATATGCGTCATATAACAGTCACGACCTAGAGCGATACATAATAGCTCCAATTCATCAATCCAATGTAGGTGTATATTCCGTATATAGTCATACGTGCTTATAATAAGAACTTGCATGACATCTTTTTTTCTACCCTCCCGTGGCAGCAGGGTTCATAAGTAAAACTAAGGGATATTAAGGCCTCCTTTAAATAGAGAACCAGAACAAAGGATTAACACATAGTGAATACATGAACTCCTCATACTACGGTCATCGCCGGAGTGAATCCCAGTTATTGTCACCTTGTGGTCTGCGGATTGATACGTCTCCAACGTATCTTTAATTTTTGATTGTTTCATGCTATTATATTATCAATCTTGGATGCTTTATACGCATTTTCATGCTATTTTATATCATTTTTTGGGACTAACTTATTAACCCAGTGCCCAGTGCCAGTTGCTGTTTTTTGCTTGTTTTTGACTTTTCAGAAAATCAATACCAAACAAAGTCCAAACACGATGAAACTTTACGGTGATTCTTTCTGGACTAGAAGGGACCCTAGAAGGTTCGGGAGGAGGCTAGAAGCCCTACGGGAGAACCACGATCTCACAGGGCGCGCCCTGCGGGGTAGGGCGCGCCCCCTGAGCTCGTGGGTGCCACGCAACTCCGTTTGACCTAATTCTGACTCTATAAATTCAAAAATATTCCCAAACGACCAGCAGGAGCCCCGAAACAGTTTTTCCACCACCGCAAGTCTCTGTTCTTCCACGATCCCATCTGGAGGCCTTCTCCGGTACACTGCCGGAGGGGGAATTGATCGCGGAGGGCTTCTACATCAACCTTGTTGCCTTCCCATGATGCATGTGTAGTTCACCACAGACCTGCGGGTCCATAGCTAGTAGCTAGATGGCTTCTTCTGTCTCTTTGATCTTCAATACAATGTTCTCCTCGATCTTCTTGGAGTTCTATCTGATGTAATCTTCTTTTGCGGTGTGTTTGTTGGGATCCGATGAATTGTGGGTTTTTGATCAGATTATTCATTGAAAGTAATTGAGTTTTTTCTGAAGTTTATTATGCATGATTGTTATAGCTTTGTATTTCTCTTCGATCTATCCGTTTGGTTTGGCCAACTAGATTGATTTATCTTCAGTGGGAGAGGTGCTTTGTGATGGGTTCAATCTTGCGGTGTCCCCACCCAGTGACAGAAGGGGTAGCGAGGCATGTATTGTATTGTTGCCATTAAGGATAAAACAATGGGGTTTAATCATATTGCTTGAGTTTACTTTGTCTACATCATGTCATCTTGCTTAAGGAGTTACTCTGTTTGTCATGAACTTAATACCATAGATGCACGCTGGATAGCGGTCGATTGGTGGAGTAATAGTAGTAGATGCAGGCAGGAGTCGGTCTACTTATCACGGACATGATGCCTATATACATGATCATTGCCATGAATAACATCATAACTATGTGCTTCTTTATCAGTTACCCAACAGTAATTTGTCTACCCACCGTATGCTATTGTTTCGAGAGAGAAGCCTCTAGTGAAAACTATGGCCCCCCGGGTCTACTTTATTCATATTACTAAAACCAAAAATACCTTTCTGCAATTTATTTACTTTTATTTTATTCTGCAATTTATCTATCTACCACTACTAGATTTAAATCTTGCAAGTAACTAGTTCAAGGGGATTGACAACCCTCTTGCCCGCGTTGGGTGCAAGTATTTGCTCTAGTGTGTGCAGGTGCTATTTGACTAGGTTTTGCTTGGAGCTCCTACTGGTTCAATAACATTGGTTCTCACTGAGGGAAATACTTATCGCTACTATATTGCTTCACCCTTCCTCTTCGGGGAAAACCCAACACAGCTCACAAGTAGCAGAAAGAATTTCTGGCGCCGTTGCCAGGGAGCTATCATCAAAACTCGATAAGTACCTTCACTCAAATTATCAATTACCTGCTCTACTATTTATTTTCCTTTTTATTTGCCTCTCTTTTTCACCTCCCTCCACTTCTCTAAAAAAATCAAAAACATAAAAGTACTTTACTTTGTTAGTTAGTTTGCTTGCTTGGTCACTAGCTATGTCTCAAGAGAATACTAAATTGTGTGACTTTTCAAATACTAATAATAATGATTTTATTAGTACTCCAATTGCTCCTCCCGCCGCTAGTGCGAAGTCATATGATATTAATGCTGCATTGCTAAATCTTGTTATGAAAGACCAATTTTTTGGAAATCCTAATGAAGATGTTGCATCCCATCTTAATACCTTCATTGAATTATGTGATATGCAAAAGAAAAAAGATGTGGATAATGATGTTACTAAGTTGAAATTATTTCCGTTCTCACTAAGAGATCGTGCTAAAACTTGGTTTTCATCCTTCCCTAGAAATAGTATTGATTCATGGGATAGATGTAAGGATGCTTTTATTGCCAAGTATTTTCCTCCCGCTAAGCGACTTGAGCAAGAACATGTTGCACAATCTTGAGAGAGAGTGAAATTAATGGTTAGAAATTTTCCCACTCGTGGAATAAGTTTATGGATGATAATACAATTTTTTTATGTGGGACTAAACTTTGTGTCAAGAAATCTTCTAGACTCTGCTGCAAGTGGCACTTTTATGGGAATTACATTGGGAGAAGCAACAAAACTCCTTGATAATATGATGACAAATTATTCTCAATGGCACACCGAACGAGCTCCAACTGGTAAGAAGGTAAATTGTGTTGAAGAAATTGTTTCCTTGAGCGATAAAATGGATGCTCTTATGAATATGCTTACTAGTAAAAATGCTCATGTTGATCCTAATGATGTGCCATTATCTATTTTGATTGAGCAAAATAATGATGCTGTTGATGTGAATTTTGTCGCTAGAAATAATTTCAACAATAATGCTTATAGAGGTAATTTCAATCCTAGACCGTATCTCGGTAATTCCTCTAATAATTATGGTAATCCCTATGGAAATTCTTACAATAATAATAATAGGATGCCCTCTCATCTTGAGAACACCAGTAAAGAATTTATTAGTTCTCAAAATATTTTTAATACTATGGTAGAAGAAAAACTACATAAAGTTGACGATATGGCTAGGAACATGGATAGAATTGCTCATGATGTGGATACTCTTAAAATTAAAAGTTTGCCACCAAAACATGATATTAATGAGTCAATAAAATCTATCCAAATCTCCATTAATGGAAGTAAAGAGAGAACCGCTAGGTTGAGAGCTAAGCGTGAATTTCTAGAAAGAGCTATTCCACCCAGTTTCTATCGTAATCATGATGAAGATATTAAAATGATAGGTGTAGCTCCTAATGAATCTTTGATTAGTAATGTAAAACTTGATGAAAAGGGACTGGAGATGAGTCAACTTTACCTAGAAGGCGTCCCAATTGTTTGGAGGGTGATGACCTTAATGATAAAAATGATAAAAGTGGGTTTGGGGAGGTCAAAACTTTAAATAGTGATGTGCCCACTACTTTGGATTACAAGGACTTAAATTATGATAATTGCCCTTTGATTGAATGTATTTCCTTGTTACAGTCCATGATAAATTCACCTAATGCTTACGAACAAAATAAAGCTTTTACTAAACATATTGTAGAAGCAATGATAAAAGCTCATGAAGAAAAGCTACTGTCGGTACAAAAACCGGCAGAGCTCGGGGTAGGGGGTCCCGAGCTGTGGATCTGGATTAATGGATAACAGGAGACAAGAGACACGGTGTTTTACCTACGTTCAGGCCCTCTCGAGGAGGTAAAACCCTACTCCTGCTTTGATTATATTGGTGGATGTATCGAGTATAGAGTTGATCTACCTCGACATCGTATGTTGTGGTCTAAACCCTAATGCGAGTAATTGTGAACCTGTCCCTAAAGACTAAATCCCCTAGCTTATATAGATGCTGGGGGTAACTAGGGTTACACATGGTTGGTTGCCGGCAAGGGGTACGCATGTCAACTATTGGAGAGGTTCTTGGAGTAGACGCCAAGTCTTCGGCCGTATCCATCTTCGTCACTTCTGGACTTTGAGGCTTCCGGAGTCATTCCTTGTTAATATTGGCGGGGCTTGAGCTCGGCCCATGGACAGTGGGCCAACTAGGTTGGTACCCCCTAGTCCAGGACACCGTCAGCAGCCCCTGAACTTCTCTTCAAAGCCGTGGATGATAATTCTTTCTAGACTAATGTCTTCGTCCGGGAGTCTTCGGGTTAGCAGGCGACTTCCTCCTCCATAATTCAGACTTGGCATTTTTATTTGAGGCTTGAAATCCTCTCAAGTCACTTTCCGGAACCTCCATTAGTGAGGGCATCCACCGACCATGTGCTCCCTCACCACACCCCGGAATCCGAAGTACGTGCCTTAGCCTCAAAGGCCCTCAATTTGAGTGGGAACACTAGTTAAGGACTGACAACTTTCTACTGAAGCATCACCACCTATAGCAGATTTAACAGGGTCAGTTATAGTGAATCGAATGGCGGTTCGAGATAACCTCTCATTGGCATGTCTCATCAAGGTGGAGAGCGTGCCCCGTTTTTAGGGATATCATGTTGGAAATATGCCCTAGAGGCAATAATAAATTGGTTATTATCATATTTCCTTGTTCATGATAAATGTTTATTATTCATGCTAGAATTGTATTGACCAAAAACTTAGATACATGTGTGAATACATAAACAACACCGTGTCCCTAGTAGGCCTCTACCAGACTAACTCGTTGATCAAAGATGGTTAAGGTTTCCTAACCATAGACATGAGTTGTCATTTGATAATGGGATCACATCATTAGGAGAATGATGTGATGGACAGACCCAACCGTAAGCTTAGCAACAGATCATATCGCTTAGTTATTTGCTACAGCTTTCTCCATGTCAAGTATATGTTCCTTAGACCATGAGATCGTGTAACACCCTGCCACCGAAGGAATACTTAGTGTGTATCCAAGTGTCACTTCGTAACTGGGTGATCATAAAGGTGCTCTATAGGTATCTCCGAAGGTGTTTGTTGGGTTGGCATGGATCGAGACTGGGATTTGTCACTCCGTACGACGGAGAGATATCTCTGGGCCCTCTCGGTAATACAACATCACAAGAAGCTTGCCAGCATGTGACTAATGAGTTTAGTCACGGGATCTTGTATTACGGAATGAGTAAAGAGACTTGCCGGTAGCGAGATTGAACTAGGTATGGAGATACCGACGATCGAATCTCGGGCAAGTAACATATCGCTGGACAAAGGGATTTGCATACGGGATTAACTGAATCCTTGACATCGTGGTTCAACCGATCAAGATCTTCATGGAATATGTAGGAACCAATATGGGCATCTAGGTCCTGCTATTGGTTATTGACCGGAGAGGTGTCTCGGTCATGTCTACATGATTCTCGAACCCGCAGGGTCACACGCTTAACGTTCAATGACGCTAGAGTAGAATTGGGATATTTGAATTGGTGACCAAAAGTTGTTCAGAGTACCAGATGCGATCCCGGACATCACGAGGAGATCCGGAATAGTCCAGAGGTAAAGATTTATATATGGAAAATCATTTTTTGGGATTCCAGAAAAAGCAGTTTTTTCGGTGTTGTACCGGGAAGCTTCCAGAAGCTTCCGGAGGATTCCGGAGGGGTCCGAAAGTCCACAAGTGGGTCCACCACATCCCGAGGGCCAGCATGGTCTAAGGGGTGGTGCCCTGGCCTCTTTGGGCTGGGCGCACCAGCCCCAAAGACCCATGTGGCCAAGGGGGAAAGAGTCCCAGCTCCGTACGACGGAAGGGGAGAAGGACTAGGAGTCCAACTCTTCCCCCCTTGGTGCGCCAGCCATATGGGGTGGAGGGGCTGGACTCCTTGCCCTCCCATGCATATAAATAAAGGGGAAGGGGCGCAGCAAAGCCCCCCAACAGATTGGACTTGGCTGCTGCCCCGTTTCTCCCTCCCGGCATAATCCTCGTCCCCGGTTTTTTCGCTTAGCGAAGCGCTGCCGGAATTCCACCACCACCATCATCACCACGCCGTCATACTGGTTGTGATCCCATCTGTCGGAAGTCGGGCTTCGGGGACCCAAAGGTTCGAACACTGAGGTGAGCTTGTTCTACCACTTCGTCTCCTACCACGGCTAAGCGACGGTGAGGCTACGGCGAGAGCCCGCTAGCGAGGGACAGACCGTGGACTCAGCGGTTTACCCAGGTTCGGGCCACCTTGCGGTGTAAGACCCTAATCCTGCTTGGTTGGTATTGCTCTGGTGCGAGAGAGAGAGAGAGAGTACAAGGTCGAGGGTGATGGGAACCGGACCCCTCTCTACAATGGCTGCTCTGCCCCCCTTATACCCGCATCGGTCCTCTTCCCCCTTGAAACTTAGGCGGGAAGGGCTGCAACACTTGGCGGGTTTTGAAAGGGGACGGACGCTCAGGCTATCCTGACTAAAGGCGGTCTTCGCCTGCCAAAACGTGATCCATGACGCGCCGTTGGGCTCGGTGATGACCTCTACCCTGCGCGCCCGCCGTCTTGGTCTTCCTTCGCCGATCGGGCAACCTTCGGGGTTGCTTTGGGGAGTAGATATCTGGCCTTGCTCCCTTAACAGAAAAGAAAAAACCATCTTCATCCGTGCCTGCTGGCGCGGCCTCTGTCGCCGCTCATCGCCGCGCGCGTCACCCACGTGATGGGCCCCAGACCGCCCGGCTGCACTGAACGGCCTTCGTCTCATGCGCCCTTGGGAGGGGGCCTCGGGAGGCCACCTCAGGAGGTCGCCTTGCGAGAGGACCTCGCGAGGCCGCTGGTGGAGGTGCTGAGCCTCGCTCGCTCGCTCTCTGAGGAGGGGGCCTCAGGAGGCCAAGGCCTCATGAGGAGCCCTGGTGAGGTGATTGGTGATGATGGCCTGTTGGGCCCATGCCAGGCATTGCGCCCTGGGCCAAAGGCAGACGGGCCTGGATACCCTGGGTTCCATGGGCTCGACAGTAGCCCCTGGGCCCGCGGCGCGCACATTCCCGCCTACAGGGGGCGAAACGGCGCGGGCCCTAACCGCCTGCCGCCAGGCGCGACGCGTGGCGCACGATGTGACTGGGGACGCCTCCACTTCTCCCACGACGTCTCGGTAACTACCCGCGCTGACATAAAGTCCGCCGCGGGTGACGCGAGACCATCATTGCCTTCCTTCTCACATTCCATCTCCTTGTGACTTCCTTCCCGTGCACGGCTCCTTCTTCCTCTGTCGTCTTGCTAGAGCCGCCATGGTAATGGTGAGGGGGAGAGGGCGTGGCCGTGCTTCCGCTGCCGCATCCCAGGTTCTGCCCTGGGGGCGTGGGCGCTCCCCGACGGCTGCCGGTGCCGGGCCCAGCAGTCGCGGGAGGGGCGCCGCTCGCGGGGGCGGAGGGCGAGGCGCACGGGGCCGAGGCGGCCGCGGCGGGGCAAACGCGCGACCTCCTAGAGCGGGGAGCCACTTGGCGGAGGCGGCGCACGAGTTCATCGTGAACATGCACCGCAGCCCCTGCACCTGGCTCCGGCTTCCGGACTCCTTCGGGGCGGTGATGGCGGAGCGCGCGCCCTTGGGCTTGTGGGTGCAGGCCGACGGCTACTGCAACGGCCCCTCCTGGGTGGCGGCGGAGCTCACTCCTTCGGGCTTCATGTTCTTGAGGTAGGGGTGGAAGTCGTTCGCCCTCGCCCACGGACTGAAGCGGGGGCACGTCCTCCAATTCAAGTACGACGGGGCCACCACACTCTTCGTGAAGATCTTCGGGCTCTCCGGCAGCCGCCTGGAGTGCTGCGCGGAGAGCGAGGACGGCAGCTACTGTGGCTCCTCCAGCGAGAATGACAGCTTCAGCGGTGCCGCCTCCGGCGGCGGTGGGAACGACGGCGACTCCCCCTACGTCAACAGCGAGGACGAGGACTCCGACTAGGCGCGGGCGGCGACGACTCCGGAGCCGGGGCACCGCGCTCACGGTGACGGAGCCGCACTTACCCGCAGCGCCTTCTTGGGAACGCGCGCGGCGCATGCGCTGGAGTCTTGGGGGATACGGCGCCTCGCCTAGGCCCTTTCTTTTTTTTATTTTCCTGTATTGAACCGATGTAGCCCCGCGGGGTCGTGAAAACAGTATCTTCTATGCTCGGCTTAATGCTTTTGTGATTCAGGATGCATGCATTCCCTCCCGAAGTCCTCTCGTGAGGCTGGGTTTTTTTTCTTTGTTCGCCTCAGTGCTCTATGCCGTCAGGACCTAGCCCCCGAGCGGGCCTCGGCCGTTGCTGGTATGACAGGTCGCGATGCCTAGACAAGGCCAGGAGGCAAGGGGCACCGGGAGCCAGTGAGGGCTCCTGAGGCGCGATGCTCGGAGAGCCCCCCTTCGACGCGCAAGCGGCTTGTGCCAAGAGGAACGCTGGCGCTCGTGAGGCCGCCGGAAGGGAAGGCTTAAGAGGCGGCGAGAGCGACTCGCGAGGCGGGAGACTTAGCTCTACACAAGGAAGTGTTCGGCGGGCCATCTCTTGTAGGGTACGCCTCATGAGGGCTCCGCTCACGAAATCCCCTGCAGAGACGGCCGCCGAGGGTTAGCTCCCGAGGCGGGGCCTGCTGGCTTCCTGAGGCCTTGAGGGGGCCACCCCACGAGGCATCCTCGCGAGGCCTTTCCGGGAACCTGCTCCTGAGATGACTGCATGCAGAGCACTTAATGACAGGGGAGCAGCGCACGCTCGTCGATTCGCTCATGATCATTACGCGAGGAGACAAGACACCAAGGACCTTGGTGGGGCGGCGTGCACGGGAGCAAACCCGCGAGCCAGAGCCCGGTTGCTTGGGTTTTTCAGCACTGCTGGGACTGACCCGAGCACAGACACCGTGTCCAGCCCCCACTCATGTGAGGCTCATGAGGGACGTCGTGAGCGCGCGAGGCTCGCGAGGCAAGAACAAAACGAAACGGCATGTAAGAAACCGAGCATTACTGAAGTAAGATAGCAACCCATTACATAGCTAGAACTAGATGCGGCTGCCGTGTCCGGCACGGGTCAGCTTGAGGTTGGTGCAGCTCGTGGGGCGCCCTCAGTTGATTGTTCCACCAGCGCGGAGCATGGGGCTTCCACAAGGGTGTGGGTATGATCGCGGGTCGACCGTTCCGCCAGCGCAGAGCATGGGGCTTCCACTTGGGCATTGGCGCGAGCTCTCGTGGGCCCATCAGGCGAACGCAATGAGAGGCTCCGGGGCGTGTACAGCCCCATTTCGTTCGTACGCATGAGGGTCATGGGTAGAACTTACGGAGGTGTTGGATGTTCCAGGCGTTAGGCATAGGAACTCCGTCCTCCGTCTCCAGCCGGGCTGAGCCGGGCCTGGAGACATGAGTAACCCTGAAAGGGCCTTCCCACATAGGTGAGAGTTTGTGAAGTCCCTCTCTGGAGAGGATTCTGCGTAGGACGAGGTCGCCGACCTCGAGAGTAGGAGGGCGGATGCTTCGGCTGTGGTAGCGACGCAGGGCCTGCTGGTACCTCGCGGCACGAAGGGCGGCCTGACTGCGGCCCTCCTCGAGGAGCAGCAGATTGATCTCCCGCGAGCCCTCCTGACGCGCCTCGTCGAAAGCAAGGACTCGCGGGGAGCCGTGCTTAAGCTCCAATGGGAGGACCGCCTCAGCGCCGTAGACGAGGAAGAAGGGTGTCTTGCCGGTAAGCTTGCTTGCTGTCGTGCGGATGGACCACAGCACGGACTGTAGCTCGTCGAGCCAGCCCTTACCTCAAGCCTCGAGTTTCTTCTTGAAGCTCCTTGGTTTGAGGCACTTGAGGACCTCGGCGTTGGCACGCTCGGCCTAACCATTGCTTCGCGGGTGTGCCATCGAGGCGTAGCAGATCTACGTGCCGAGGCTGGTGCAGTAGGACTTGAAGAGCCGCTTGTGAACTGGGAGCCATTGTCAGTGATGATGCGGTTGGGAACCCCAAAGCGGCTCACGAGGCCCTTGATGAACTTGACGGCGGAGCCTGCCGGGATGGTGCGCACCGGCTCGACTTCTGCCCACTTGGTGAACTTGTTGATGGCGACGTAGAGATAGCGGTAACCGCCACCCGCATGAGGGAAGGGCCCCAGGATATCCAGCCACTAGACTACGAAGGGCCATGAGAGGGGAATCATCTGGAGGCCCTGCGCCGGCTGGTGGATCTGCTTGGCATGGAATTGGCAGGCCTCGCAGTCTTGGACCAGCGCGGTAGCGTCACGCAGCGCAGTGGGCCAGCAGAAGCCGTTGCGGAAAACCTTGCCAACGAGGGTGCGTGACGAGGAGTGGTGGCCGCAGTCCCCTCCATGGATATCAGCAAGCAACTCGCGCCCTTGCTCTTCAGAGATGCACCGCAGCGAGACGCCATTTGGGCGCCTGCGGTACAGCTCGCCATCTTGCAGGCAGTAAGTGGCGGCCTGTCGGGCCACGCGTTCTGCTTCTGAGTCTTTCTCCGGAAGGGTGCCGCGAAGCAAGTAAGCCTTGAACTCCACAGCCCAGCTGTCTTCTTGAGGCTCCAGCGCCAGCAGCAGGCGGGCTCCTGAAGCCGGGCCGCAGTCTGGCGCGCCCGTGCGTGGCGCGGGCGGGAGTTCTTCGCGAAGGAGCGCCGTGCTCGCGGCAGGAGGCGCGGCTGATGGCTTGAGGAGCCTTTCCTCGAAGACGCTGAGGCTCTGAGGCTCGCGGCGAGATGCTCGTTTGGCAATGTCGTCGGCTTCTTTGTTGCCACTGCGGGGGACGTGCTGCAGCTCCAGGCCAAGAAAACGCTTCTCAAGTTTACGTACCTCTTCCAGGTAGGCGGCCATGTGCTCGTCCTTGGGCTTGTAGCTTTTGTTGGAGAAGTTGACGAGGAGTTGCGAATCGCCCGTGATGTTCAGATGTTTGATGCCTAGGGCGAACGCGGCCTTGAGGCCGGCGACGAGGCCCTCATACTCTGCGATGTTGTTGGAGACCTTGTCGGTGTGCCTGAAGCAGAGCTGTACGGCGTAGTAGAGCCTATCCCCTGTCGGTGAAGTGAGCATGACCCCAGCCACTGCGCCCTGTCGGGAGAAGGCGCCGTCGAAGTGCATGGTCCAGCCGCCAGGCGCCTCGTCCCCTGCCAGGAGAGACTGGGCCTCGCGAGGCTCCTCCTCGTATGTGTCCGTCCATTCTGCCACGAAGTCGGCCAGGGCCGTGCCTTTGATGACTCTGGTGGTGGAGAATTCCAGCTGGAAGGCTTGCAGCTCGATGTTCCATTCGGCGACGCGGCCGGCGGCGTTGGGGCTGCGCAGAAATTGCTCCAAGGGGTAGGAAGAAATGACCTTGATGGGGTGACCCTGGAAGTAGTGGCGCAGCTTCCTGGAGGCGACGAGGACGCGAGGAGGAGCTTCTGCTGCATGGGGTAACGCTCGCACGCGTCCCTTAGCACGGTGCTGATGAAGTACACGGGGTGCTTGACAAGGCGCGTAGTTGCTGTGGCAGCTTGCTCTTCAGGTGCCTCGCGAGGCTTGGAAGGCTCGGGATTCTCACGAGGCTTAGGAGGCTCGTGAGGCTCGGAAGGCTCACGAGGATCCGTGGCCTCACGAGGCTCAGGAGCCTCGCGAGGCTCGCAAGGCTCACGAGGATCGGTGGCCTCATGAGGCTCAGCGGGCTCATGAGCCCGAAGGGGCGCAGAGGGTTTTTCCTTAGTACAGATGCGCTCCTCCTGCACTACCACCAGCGCCGCGCTGGCCGTCTGGGGGGTGGCCTCCAAGTACAGAAGCAAGGGCTCGCGAGAACGCGGCGCGACCATGATGGGCGGGCTCGTGAGGTACCTCTTGAGGGCTTCGAAGGCGGCGTCTGCCTCAGGAGTCCATTTGAAGGAGCCGGACCTCTTTAGGAGCTTGAAGAAGGGCAGGGCTCGCTCGCCAAACTTGGAGATGAAACGCCCCAGGGAGGCCATACATCCTGCCAAGCGCTGCATTTCCTTGAGGGTCCGGGGAGGACGCATTTTCTCGATGGCCTTGATCTTCTCTGGGTTGGCCTCGATGCCACGGTGCAAGACTAGGAAGCCAAGGAGCTTGCCGGAGGGGACTCCGAAGACGCACTTCTCCGGGTTGAGCTTGAGATTGACTTTGCGCAGGTTGGCAAATGTTTCCTGGAGGTCCGCGATGAGGGATCCAGCCTCACGAGACTTGACTACGATGTCGTCGATGTAGGCCTCCGCGTTCCTCCCCATCTGAGGCCCCAGCGTGATGCGCATTAGCCGCTGGAAGGTGGCGCCCGCGCTCCTTAAACCGAAGGGCATGCAGACGTAACAATATATGCCGCAGGGGGTGATGAAGGCCGTCCTCTCCACATCTTCGGCAGCCATCTTGATCTGATGATAGCCTGAGAAGGCATCCAGGAAGCATAGCAAATTGCACCCAGCGGTGGAATCCACGATCTGGTCGATGCGGGGCAGCGGAAATGGATCTTGAGGGCAGAACTTGTTGAGGCTGGTGAAGTCAACGCACATGCGCTCCTTGCCGCCCTTCTTGGGAACGACGACTGGGTTGGCGAGCCATTCGGGATGGCGCACCTCGCGAACGACCCCAGCTTCCTGGAGCTTCTGAACTTCCTTGACGATGAAATCTTGCTTCTCTGGTGTCTGGCGCCGTGCTTTCTGCTTGTCGGGGCGTGCATTGGGGCACACCGCTAAGTGGTGCTCGATCACCTCCCTCGGCACACCGGACAAGTCAGATGCTTTCCAGGCGAAAACATCCAAGTTTGCCCAAAGGAAGGTGGCGAGCGTGCTTTCCTATGCAGAAGGGAGGCCTGTGCCGATGGTGAAGGCAGGTCCGGAGCCGCTGCCGTCCACTGACACCTTCTTCGTCTCGCCGCAGTCCTGAGAGAACAGCTGCTTCTTCTTCGCGGGCGTGACCTCAGGAGGCTCGGCTGCGTCCTCGTTGGCCGGGTGCGCGACCGCGGCGGCCTTGTAGGCACGCTCGAGGGTGCTGGCTGCGTCCTTCTCGTCACAGGTGATGGTGATGATGCCGCTGCAGCCGAACATCTTAAGGACGTTGTAGGCGTGATGGGTGGCCACCATGAACTTGGTGAGAGCTGGGTAGCCCAAGATGGCATTGTAAGGCAGGCCGATGTGCGCGACGTCGAAGTCGATGAGCTCGGTGTGGTAGTTCTTGCGGGTGCCGAAGGTGACGGGGAGGCGCACTTGCCGCAGAGGGATGGTGGAGCCATCGGTCACTCCGGAGAAGGGCCTGGTCGGCATCAGCTGGTCGTAGGGCACCTGGAGCGTCTCGAAGGTCTCGATGGAGATCACGTTGAGGCTGGTGCCCCCATCGATGAGGGTCTTGGTGACCGCAACGTTGCTGATGGTGGGGGTGCACAGCATGGGGAGCGCGCCTGCGGAGGCCATGGATTTGGGGTGGTCCTTGGAGTCGAAGGTGATGGTGTACTGCGACCACTTGAGGGGTCGCGCGGCCTCGGGCCTTGGGAGGGCGGCATACACCTCGCGAGAGAGCTGCTTGAAGTGGCGGATGGACGCGGGGGCTTGGGACCCGCCAAGGATGCAGGCGACCGCGCGTGGCTCCTTGTAGCCCCCAGCGCCCTCATCAGGCCGGTTGACGTCGTTACTCCGGAGTGGCGGTGGCAGCGGCGGAAGAGCGGCATTGCCCTGAGGGTTTGCCTCACGAGGCTGGTCACGCCAGACGGCCTCACGAGGCTGGTCGCGCCAACCCTGGCGGAAGTTGCCGCTGCCGTTGCGGCTGTCCCAACGGTTGCTGCCGCGGCCACCTCCACGGCCGGCGCCGCGGCCATTGCGGTCGTCTCGGCGGCTTTGGCGCTCGTCGCGGAGCAGCTTGAGCTCCTGATAGTCTTCGGTGCTGTGGGAGCGCACGTTGTGGAAGCCACAGAGCGGCCGACCGTCCTTCCTGGGCTCGTCGCGGTCACGGCCGTGCTTCTGCTCGGGCTCCGCCACAAGCACAGCCGGGCCCTTGCGCTTGACGTCCTTGCTCTTGGCCTTGGCGGCGTCGAGCGCCGTGTCGGGGTCGTTGTGGATGAAGAGGCGGCCTTCCTCAGCCTTGGCGCACTTGTCGGCGAGATCGAGCAGCTCTACCACGGAGTCGAGCTCACCGTTGATGGTGAGCTTCTCGCGCATCTTGACGTCCATGACATCGGTGGAGAATGCAGAGATGACGGCCGCGTCGGAGGCGCGCGGGATCTTGTTGCACACCTGGCTGAAGCGCTAGATGTACTTGCGGAGGGTTTCGTCCGGGCGCTGCCGCACACGCCGCAGGTCGTTCATGGTGAGGGAGCGGTCCTGTGTGCCCTTCAAGTTGGCGACAAACTGCCTGCAGAGCTCGGCCCATGAGGAGATGGACGCCTCGGGGAGGTTCATGAGCCAGGAGCGCGGGCCGTCCTTGAGGGCCATGGGGAACCAGTTTGCCATGACCTTGTCGTCGCCGTTCGCCGCCTCGACACTCAGCGCGTAGAGCTGAAGGAACTTCGCGGGGTTGGGGTGCCGTCGTAGCGCGGAGACAGCTCAGGCTTGAACTTCGTGGGCTAGACCACGCGACACAGCTCGCGAGTGAAGGCACGGCAGCCCACGCCGCTTGAGGGGACGCCGCCAGCGAGGGCGGCGCGGTTTTGACACCCAGCCACCGCAACGTCTTGAACGGCCTGGTCCTGGCGCCGGCGCTGCCGCTTGAGGAGCACACGCGCATCAGGGGGCACGTGGCGAATGATCTGGCAGCTGGCCTCATCTCGGTCCAGTGAGGACGCGTCGCGGGAAGGCTCGCGAGCTCATGCGCCACGATGAGGCCCGCCGTGCTCGTCGCATAGAGGAGGCGGCGGGGGAGCACCGTGCGCCAGGTCCCCAGCGCGAGACGGCGGGGGGCGAAGCGAGTGGGAAGGCGCCGGAGCGTCCCCGGCGGCGTTGACGAGCTTGGTGATGCGACCTTGCCAGGCGTCCTAGCCTGCGTCAGCTGGACGGTAACGGAGCAGCTCGCGCGCCATGAGCAGCTCGTCCAGCGGGTTCGGCGGCCCACGGTGGGCGAGGGAGGAGGCAGTGGCGGTGTGGCCGCTCGCCTGCACGGAGGGGTGCAGGGAGGAGTCCTGCTGCTCGCGGGCAGCGGGGTCGGTGGCGGCAGCAGCCTCGGCTTCAGAGCGGCGGCGATTGCTGCGGGCCACTGGCTCCGTCTGAGCCACGCGGCCAGCCCTACGCTCGGTGCGCTCGCGACGTGCGTCGGCCATGGGGTTGGTGGAGCAGAGGGCGGAGCGGAAGAACAGTAGCGCACCCCTACCTGGCATGCCAAATGTCGGAAGTCGGGCTCCGGGGACCCAAAGGTTCGAACACTGGGGTGAGCTCGTTCTACCACTTCGTCTCCTACCACGGCTAAGCGACGGTGAGGCTACGGCGAGAGCGCGCTAGCGAGGGACAGACCGTGGACTCAGCGGTTTACCCAGGTTCGGGCCACCTTGCGGTGTAAGACCCTACTCGTGCTTGGTTGGTATTGCTCTGGTGCGAGAGAGAGAGTACAAGGTCGAGGGTGATGGGAACCGGACCCCTCTCTACAATGGCTGCTCTGCCCCCCTTATACCCGCATCGGTCCTCTTCCCCCTTGAAACTTAGGCAGGAAGGGCTGCCACACTTGGCGGGTTTTGAAAGGGGACAGGCGCTCAGGCTATCCTGACTAAAGGCGGTCTTCGCCTGCCAAAGCGTAATCCATGATGCGCCGGTGGGCTCGGTGATGACCTCCGCCCTGCGCGCCCGCCGTCTTGGTCTTCCTTCGCGGATCGGGCAACCTTTGGGGTTGCTTTGGGGAGTAGATATCTGGCCCTGCTCCCTTAACACAAAAGAGGAAACCAACTTCATCCGCGCCTGCTGGTGCAGCCTCTGTCGCCGCTCATCGCCGCGTGCGTCACCCACGTGATGGGCCCCAGACCCCGCGGCTCCGCTGAACGGCCTTCGTCTCGTGCGCCCTCGGGAGGGGGCCTCGGGAGGCCACCTCAGGAGGTTGCCTCGCGAGAGGACCTCGTGAGGCCGCTGGTGGAGGTGCTGAGCCTCGCTCGCCCGCTCCCTGAGGAGGGGGCCTCGGGAGGCCAAGGCCTCATGAGGAGCCCTGGTGAGGTGCTTGGTGATGTTGGCGTGCTGGGCCCACGCCAGGAGTTGCGCCCTGGGCCAAAGGCAGACGGGCCTGGATACTCTGGGTTCCATGGGCCTGACACCATCTACATCTCCACCCTCACTTGCTGGATCAAGGAGTCAGAGACATCACCGAGCCACACGTGTGCTAAAGTCAGAGGTGCCGTCCGTTCGGCGCTAGATCGGTTTAGATCGTGATCGGATCGTGAAGAGTACGACTACACCAACCGCGTTTTATACGCTACCGCTTAACGTTCTATGAGGGTATGTAGACACACTCTCCCCTCTCGTTGCTATGCTTCTGATAGATAGATCTTGGGTGATTCGTAGGAATTTTTTTGATTTTCATGCAACGTTCCCCATCAGTGGCATCATGAGATAGGTCTATGCGTAGATGTATATGCACGAGTAGAACTCAAAGAAGTTGTGGGCGTTGATGTTCAGATTGCTTACCTCTATTTGTCTTATTTGGATTCGGCGGTATTGTGGTATCATGAGATAATAATGGCCATATCATGTCACATATATATATATTGATTGCATGTGATGTTTATCCTTTCAATGCATCTTATTTTTCTTAGGACGATGGTAGCATTATAAGATGATCCCTTCACATAATTTCAAGATAAAAAGTGTTCTCCCTAAGTATGCACCGTTGCAAAAGTTCGTCGTTTCGAAGCACCTCGTGATGATCGGGTGTGATAGACTCAACGTTCACATACAACGGGTGTAAGCCAGTTTTACACATGCGGAAGACTTGGGTTAAACTTGACGAGCCTAGCATGTACAGACATGGCCTCAGAACATGGAGGACCGAAAGGTTGAACATGAGTCATATAGTAGATATGATCAACATGGAGATGTTCACCATTGATGACGACCCCATCTCACGTGATGATCGGACATGGGTAGTTGATTTGGATCATGTAACACTTAGACAACTTGAGGGATGTTGATTTAAGTGGGAGTTCTTTAGTAATTTGATTAACAAAACCAATTATCATGAACTTAGTCTAATTGTCTTTGCAAATTAATGTTGTAGATCAATGGCTCGCGCTGTAGCTCCCCTGAATTTTAATGCATTCCTAGAGAAAGCTAAGTTGAAAGATGATGGAAGCAACTATGCGGACTGGGTCCGTAATCTGAGGATTATCATCACTGCTGCACAGAAAGTGTATGTCCTTGATGCACTGCTTGTTAATGCACCCCCTCAAGAGTCGCCTGAAGATGTTATGAATGTCTGGAAAGCACGTTCTGATGACTTCTTGATAGTTCAGTGTGCCATGCTTTATGGCTTAGAACCGGGGCTCCAAAGACGTTTTGAACACCATGGAGCATATGAGATGTTCCAGGAGCTGAAATTGGTATTTCAGGCTCATGCCTGGGTCGAGAGGTATGAAGCCTCTGGCAAGTTCTTTAGCTGCAAGATGGAAGAGAACAGCTCCATTAGCGAGCACATACTCAAAATGTCTGGGTACTTAAACCGCTTGAATCATTTGGGAGTTAATCTCCTGGATGAAGTAGCGATTGACAGGGTTCTTCAGTCCCTGCCACCAAGCTACAAAGGCTTGATGATGAACTATAGTATGCAAGGGATGGAGAAGTCGATCCTGGAGCTCTTTGCGATGCTTAAAGCCGCGGAAGTAGAAATCAAGAAAGAGCATCAAGTGTTGATGGTCAATAAGACCACTAGTTTCAAGAAGAAAGGCAAGGGAAAGAAAAGGAACTTCAAGAAGAATGGCAAGCCAGTTGCCACTCCCATGAAGAAGCCCAAGGCTGGACCCAAACCTGAGACTAAGTGCTTCTATTGCAAGGGGAATGGTCACTGGAAGCGGAACTGCCCCAAGTACTTGGCAGATAAGAAGGCTGGCAACGTCAACAAAGGTATATTTGATATACATGTTATTGATGTCTACCTTACTAGTGCTCGTAGTAGCGCCTGGGTATTTGATACTGGTTCAGTTGCTAATATTTGTAACTTGAAATAGGAGCTGCGAAATAAATGAAGACTGGCTAAGGACGAGGTGACAATGCGTGTTGGAAATGGCTCCAAGGTTGATGTGATCGCCGTAGGCACGCTCCCTCTACGTCTACCTTCGGGATTAGTTTCAAACCAAAATAATTGTTATTTGGTGCCTTCGTTAAGCATGAACATTATATCTAGATCTTGTTTATTGCGAGACGGTTATTCATTTAAGTCAGAGAATAATGGGTGTTCTATTTATATGAACAATATCTTTTATGGTCATGCAACCCTTGTGAATGGTTTATTCTTATTGAATCTCGATCGTAGTGATACACATATTCATAATATTGATGCCAAAAGATGCAAGGTTAATGATGATAGTATCTCATACTTGTGGCATGATGTCTACTACACAACTTATTCTTGTAGACTCGTGTTGGGCCTCCAAGCGCAGAGTTTTGTAGAACAGTAGCAATTTTCCCTCAAGTGGATGACCTAAGGTTTATCAATCCGTGGGAGGCATAGGTTGAAGATGGTATCTCTCAAACAACCCTGCAACCAAATACAAGAAATCTCTTGTGTCCCCAACACCCCCAATACAATGGTAAATTGTATAGGTGCACTAGTTCGGCGAAGAGATGGTGATAAAAGTGTAGTATGGATAGTAGATATAGGTTTTTGTAATCTGAAAATATAAAAACAGCAAGGTAGCAAGTAACAAAAGTGAGCACAAATGGTATTGCAATGCTTGAAAACAAGGCCTAGGGTTCATACTTTCACTAGTGCAATCTCTCAACAATTCTAATATAATTGGATCATATAACCATCCCTCAACATGTAATAAAGAATCACTCCCAAGTTCCTATTAGCGGAGAACATAAGATAGAAATTTTTTGTAGGGTACGAAACCACCTCAAAGTTATTCTTTCCGATCAATCTATTGAGATATTCCTATAAGTGTCACAAACAGCCCTAGAGTTCGTACTAAAATAACAACATATGATACACATCAACCAACTCTAATGTCACCTAGATACTCCAATGTCACCACAAGTTTCCATGACTTGATTATAGGATATGCATCAAACAACTTCATAATCATAATATTCAATCCACACAAAGAACTACAAGGAGCACCCCAAAGTTTCTATCGGAGAAAAGATAATGAAAACGTGCATCAACCCATATGCATAGATTACCCCAATGTCACCGCGGGAATCCGCGAGTTGAGTGCCAAAACATATATCAAGTGAATCAATATAATACCCCATTGTCACCACAGGTATTCATATGCAAGACATACATCAAGTGTTCTCAAATCTGAAATATTCAATCCGACAATAATGAAACCTCAAAGGGAAAAGATTCGATTCATCACAACAAGGATAGAGAGGGAAGAAACACCATATGATCCAACTATATTAACAAAGCTCGCGATACATCAAGATCGTGCCAAATCAAGAACACGAGAGAGAGAGAGATAAAACGCATAGCTACTGGTACAAACCCTCAGCCCCGAGGGTGAACTACTCCCTCCTTGTCATGGAGACCGCCGGGATGATGAAGATGGCCTCCAGTGATGATTCCCCCCCCCCCTCCGGCAGGGTGTCGAAAAGGGCTGTAGATGAGATCGTGGAGGTACAGAGGCTTGCGGCGGTGGAGTCGAAGTTCTAGGGTTATTCTGGGGGTTTCTCTATTTCCAGGATTTTTCAGCATTGGAATCAGGTCAGACGGAGCCACGTGGGCCCCACGAGGTACCAGGGCGCGCCTAGGGGGAGGTGGCGCACCCTGGTGCCTCGTGGGCACTGGGTGGCCCCTCTCCAGTGGGTCTTGGTTCCAGTATTTTTTATTTATTCCATAAAAAATCTCCAAAAAGTTGCATCCAATTCCAAGAACTTTTATTTCTGCACAAAACACAACACCATGGCAATTCTGCTGAAAACAGCGTCAGTCCGGGTTAGTTCTAATCAAATCATACCAAAACCATATAGAATTGTTATAAACATGGCATGAATACTTCATAAATTATAGATACGTTGGAGACGTATTAGCATCCCCAAGCTTAATTCCTGCTCATCCTCGAGTAGGTAAATGATAAAAGAAATAATTTATGAAGTGTGAATGCTAGCATAATGCATAAGTTTGATCAATAATAATTTCAATCACTTTTTTCTAGCATCAATATATATCATAATCAGTAGCTCATCTCATAAAACTTCTCATGATCAAGTAGCAAGCTATTCACATGTTTAAAGTATAGGCCATAAACTTTCTTGAAAACTAACAAACTATGTTCTCAGTCATCAAACAATTGCAATTCATCTTATTTTCAGGAAGGGTCTATGTAAGAGCTTTAATCTAGCAAATTCCACATACTCAACCATCTTTTAGTCTTCCATGATTGCTGACACTCAAAGCATATTTTTAGAACAAACCGTTTTAGTCAAACACATAGGAAGATAGGGGCTTAATGTTTCGCCTCCCAACTTATTTATCTCAGGGATAATGTTAACAATAATAACTCATGATCAACTATATTCAACTGGATATATGTGCCTGGATCTTTCCCTACGGCATGATGCTTGCCAACTAAAGAATAAGTAGAGTGGAATAGGGATGAACATTAATGACTCTTGCATAAAAGTAAATACAGAAAAGTAAATACAGAAAAGTAAAAGATAGGCCCTTCGCAGAGGGAAGCAGAGGTTGTCATGCGCTTTTTGTTATTGGATGCACAAGCCCTTAATGCAAAGGAATGTCACGTTATATTGCCCCTTGTGATAGCAACCTTTATTATGCGGTCCGTCACTTTTATTTCTTTACCATCACAAGTTCGTACAACGCTTATTTTCCCTTGCAATAAAAGATCATACATATTTTAGGAGCAATTTTTATTGTTTTTTGCACCGATGACAACTTACTTGAAGGATCTTATTCAATCCATAGGTAGATATAGTGGACTCTCATGGCAAGAAACTGGGTTTAAGGGTTTTTGGATGCACAAGTAGTATCTCTACTTAGTACGAATTTTTGGCAAGCAAAAGATCCTAAGCAAGCACCACATGTTAGAGGATCCATGACAATATAACTTCTATGTGAATATAAACAAACATAACTCATTACGTTGTCTTCCTTGTCCAACATCAACTACTTGATCAAGCTTGAAAATAATTAATGGGGGCTCACAATCATAGAAGATATCCAAGATAGTATATTTATATGTGAAATTTATCTTCCTTCAATATTCTTTCATGAATTGTTCAAGTGACCAATGCTATGTTTGTTAACTTTCAATAAATTTTACCACTTATACTTCTTGTATGTGAAGTCACTACTCCCCATGGGACAAGCATATGAAGCATATAAAATTTTAACTTTATGATATTAAATTCTTTCACAATTTAGTCATAGGATATAAGTGAAGCACAAGAGTAAATGACAAACTACTCCAAAAAGATATAATTGAAGATCAAATGAGTAGTTAAGTAAATAGGTAGCTATGTGAGGACTCTCTCTCATTTAAAAATTTCAGATCTTAAGTATTTTATTCAAACAGCAAAGAAAACAAAATAAAATGACATTCCAAGGATAACACATATCATGTGAAGAAGCAAAAACTTAGGCTCAACCAAAACTGACCGATAGTTGTTGATGAAGAATGGTGGGATGCCTACCGGGGCATCCCCAAGCTTAGATGCTTGAGAATTCTTGAAATATTAATTTGGGATGCCTTGTGCATCCCCAAGCTTGAGCTCTTGTGTCTCCTTAATTCCTCTCATACAATGGCTTCTCCTAAATCTTTAAAAACTTCATCCACACAAAACTCAACAAGAACTCGTGAGATAAGTTAGTATAAATCAACTCAAAACCCTAACATTCTCTACTGTAGGAAATCACAAAAATTATAATTAAACATTGCATACTAAATGCCGCTTCACATTTAATACTCCTATCCTCAAATAGAAACATTAAACACGCAAACATATGCAAACAATGCAACTATAACAGCAATCTGCCAAAACAGAATAGTCTGTAAAGGGTGAATAAGAATCCATACTTCCCTAACTCCAAAATTCTAAAAAATTACCACGTGACAGAGAACTCATGCATGCTTACTGTGTAAAAATTTCAGATTTTTATCATGTTCTGACTATTCAGGAATATTCTGGACATAACAGAAAACTTTCTGTTTTCAAGCAGCAACACATGAACTTGCAAACTGAGCCTGGTAAAGGCTATAATTGGCATTTTATTGAACTAAAAGATACAAAACATGATTATTGATAGCAGCAAGCAAATCTCAACAGAAGAAAATGACGCTCCAAGCAAAACGCATATTATGTGACGAATAAAAATATAACTCCAAGTGAGGTTACCGATAATGTTGAAGACGAAAGAGGGGATGCCATCCGGGGCATCCCCAAGCTTAGTTGCTTGGGTGTTCATTGAATATTACCTTGGGGTGCCTTGGGCATCCCCAATATTAGGGTCTTGCCACTCCTTATTCTCCTCATATCGATATCTCACCCAATACTTGAAGACTTCAATCACACAAAACTTAACGGAACTTGTGAGATAGGTTAGTATGATAAAAATAAATCATCCACTTAGGTACTGTCAAGACAATATTAATAATTGTTCTCACATAATTCCTACTGTATTCTATCATTTCCACAATTTATAGTACTCAATATAAGATATGGAAACACTAAAACAAGCAAACTATGCACCGAAAACAGAATCTGTCAAAAACAGAACAGCATGTAGTGAGCAATTTAAAAACAATACTTCTGTACCTCCAAAAATTCTGAAAAATTAGGAAAACATAAAAACTTTGTAAACCCATACTATGTAAAAATTTCAGAATTTTTTCACGCTCCAGTACAGAATAGAAATTCCAGCAATGGACGCAAAAGTTTCTATTTTTGCACAGAATCAAATCAACAAGTATCCACACTATCCCAAAGGCGTTACTTGGCACATTATTGAAAGAAAACATATAAAACATGATTACCACAGTAGCTTAATCATGTGAACATACAAAAACATAAGGTATAAGTATTGGGTTGTCTCCCAACAAGCGCTTTTCTTTAATGCCTTTTTAGCTAGGCATGATGATTTCAATGATGCTCACATAAAAGTAAAGAATTGAAACACAAAGAGAGCATCATGAGGCATATGACTAGCACATTTAAGCCTAACCCACTTCCTATTCATAGGGATTTTGTGATCAAATAGTTTATGGGAGCAAGAATCAACTAGCATAGGAAGGCAAAACAAGCATGACTTCAAAACTTTCAACACATACAGGGGAAACTTGATATTATTGCAATATGTAAAAGCATATGTTCCTCTATCATAGTAATTTTCAGTAGCATTATGAATGAATTCAACAATATAGCTATCACATAAAGCATTCTTTTCATGATTCATAAGCATAGAAATTTTATTACTCTCCACATAAGCAAATTTGTTCTCATCAATAATAGTGGGAGCAAACTCAACAAAATAACTATCATGAGATACTTGATTAGCATAATCAATTTGAGCATTAAAATCATGATGACAAGTTTCATATTTATCATTATTCGTTATAGCATACATGTCATCACAATAATCATCATAGATAGGAGGCATGGTTTCATCATAACAAATTTTCTCATCAAAACTTGGGGGACTAAAAATTTCATCTTCATCAAACATAGCATCCCCAAGCTTATGGCTTTGCATATCACTAGCATCATGGATATTCAAAGAATTCATACTAGCAACATTGCAATCATGCTCATCATTCATGGATTTTATGCCAAACATTTTATTGAATTCTTCTTCTATCAATTGAGCACAATTTTCCGATCCATCATTTTCAAGAAAGACATTATAAAGATGAATAATATGTGGCAACCTCAATTCCAATTTTTTTTTTAGTTTTCCTTTATAAACCAAACTAGTGATAAACAAGAAACTAAAAGATTCAATTGCAAGATCTAAAGATATACCTTCAAGCACTCACCTCCCCGGCAACAGCGCTAGAAAAGAACTTGATGTCTACTACACAACTTATTCTTGTAGACTCGTGTTGGGCCTCCAAGCGCAGAGTTTTGTAGAACAGTACTAATTTTCCCTCAAGTGGATGACCTAAGGTTTATCAATCCGTGGGAGGCGTAGGTTGAAGATGGTATCTCTCAAACAACCCTGCAACCAAATACAAGAAATCTCTTGTGTCCCCAACACACCCAATACAATGGTAAATTGTATAGGTGCACTAGTTCGGCGAAGAGATGGTGATAAAAGTGTAGTATGGATAGTAGATATAGGTTTTTGTAATCTGAAAATATAAAAACAGCAAGGTAGCAAGTAACAAAAGTGAGCACAAACGATATTGCAATGCTTGAAAACAAGGCCTAGGGTTCATACTTTCACTAGTGCAATCTCTCAACAATGCTAATATAATTGGATCATATAACCATCCCTCAACGTGCAATAAAGAATCACTCCCAAGTTCCTATTAGCGGAGAACATAAGATAGAAATTGTTTGTAGGGTACGAAACCACCTCAAAGTTATTCTTTCCGATCAATCTATTGAGCTATTCCTATAAGTGTCACAAACAGCCCTAGAGTTCGTACTAAAATAACACCATATGATACACATCAACCAACTCTAATGTCACCTTGATACTCCAATGTCACCACAAGTATCCGTGAGTTGATTATACAATATGCATCAAACAACTTCATAATCATAATATTCAATCCACACAAAGAACTCCAAGGAGCACCCCAAAGTTTCTATCGGAGAAAAGATAATGAAAACGTGCATCAACCCATATGCATAGATTACCCCAATGTCACCGCGGGAATCCGTGAGTTGAGTGCCAAACATATATCAAGTGAATCAATATAATACCCCATTGTCACCATGGGTATTCATATGCAAGACATACATCAAGTGTTCTCAAATCTGGAATATTCAATCTGACAATAACGAAACCTCAAAGGGAAAATATTCGATTCATCACAACAAGGATAGAGAGGGAAGAAACACCATATGATCCAACTATATTAACAAAGCTCGCGATACATCAAGATCGTGCCAAATCAAAAACACGAGAGAGAGAGAGAGAGAGAGAGAGAGAGAGATAAAACACATAGCTACTGGTACAAACCCTCAGCCCCGAGGGTGAACTACTCCCTCCGCGTCATGGAGACAGCCGGGATGATGAAGATGGCCTTCGGTGATGATTCCCCCCCCCCCCTCCGGTAGGGTGCCGAAAAAGGGCTGTAGATGAGATAGTGGAGGTACAGAGGCTTGCGGCGGCGGAGTCAAAGTTCTAGGGTTATTTCTGGGGGTTTCTCTATTTATAGGATTTTTCGGCGTTGGAATCAGGTCAGACAGAGCCACGTGGGCCCCACGCGGTACCAGGGCGTGCCTGGGGGGGTGGCGCGCCCTGGTGCCTCGTGGGCACTGGGTGGCCCCCCTCCAGTGGGTCTTGGTTCCAGTATTTTTTATTTATTCCATAAAAAATTTCCAAAAAGTTTCATCCAGTTCCAAGAACTTTTATTTCTGCACAAAAAACAACACCATGGCAATTCTGCTGAAAACAGCGTCAGTCCGGGTTAGTTCTAATCAAATCATAGCAAAACCATATAGAATTGTTATAAACATGGCATGAATACTTCATAAATTATAGATATGTTGGAGACGTATCATGGCACTACCGCTTAGGTCATATTGGTGTAAAGCGCATGAAGAAACTCCATGCTGATGGACTTTTAGAATCACTTGATTATGAATCATTTGAAACATGTGAACCATGCCTCATGGGCAAGATGACTAAAACCCCGTTTTCCGGAACAATGGAGCAGGCAAGTGACTTATTGAAAATAATACATACCGATGTATGCGGTCCGATGAGTGTTGAAGCACGCGGTGGATATCGTTATTTTCTTACCTTCACGGATGATTTGAGTAGATATGGGTATATTTACTTAATGAAACACATGTCTGAAACATTTAAAAAGTTCAAAGAATTTCAGAATGAAGTGGAGAATCATCGTGACAAGAAAATAAAGTTTCTACGATCTGATCATGGAGGTGAATATTTGAGTTATGAGTTTGGCACACATTTAAGACAATGTGGAATTGTTTCACAACTCACGCCACCTGGAACACCACAGCATAATGGTGTGTCCGAACGTCCTAATCGCACTTTATTGGATATGGTGCATTCTATGATGTCCCTTACCGTTTTGCCACTATCATTTTGGGGTTATGCATTAGAGACAACCGCATTCATTTTAAATAGGGTACCATCTAAATCCGTTGAGACGACACTGTACGAATTGTGGTTTGGCAAGAAACCTGTCATTTCTTAGAATTTGGGGATGCGACACTTATGCCTGATAAGCTCAAACCCAAAGTGGAAAAGTGCATCTTCAAGAGATACCCTAAAGTAACAATTGGGTATACCTTCTATCACAGATCCAAAGGCAAGTCTTTGTTGTCAAGAATGGATCCTTTCCAGAGAAGGAGTTTCTCTCGAAAGAAGTGAGTGGGAGGAAAGTAGAAACTTGATGAGGTAATCGTACCTTCTCTCAAATTGGAAAGTAGCACATCATAGAAAGTAGTTCCCGTGATGCCTACACCAACCGGAAAAGAAGCTAATGATGATGATCATGATACTTCAGATCAAGTTACTACTGAATTTGTAGGTCGACCAGGACACACTCCGCACTAGAGTGGTACGGTAATCATGTCCTGGAAGTCATGTTGTTAGACAACAGCGGACCTACAAACTATGAAGAAGCAATGATGAGCCCAGATTCCGACAAATGGCTTGAGGCCATGAAATCCGAGATAGGATCCATGTATGAGAACAAAGTATGGACTTTGATGGACTTGCCCGATGACCGGCAGGCCATTGAGAATAAATGGATCTTTAAGAAGAAGACAGACGCTGATGGTAATGTCACCGTCTATAAAGCTCGACTTGTCGGAAAGGGTTTCCGACAAGTTCAAGGGGTTGACTACGATGAGACTTTCTCACCCGTAGCGATGCTTAAGTCTGTTAGGATTATGTTAGCAATTACTGCATTTTTCGATTATGAAATCTGGCAGATGGATGTCAAAATAGCGTTTCCTTAACGGTTTCCTTAAGGAAAGGTTGTATATGATGCAACCGGAAGGTTTTGTCAATCCTAAGGATGCTAAAAGGTATGCAAGCTCTAGCGATCCTACTATGGACTGGTGCAAGCATCTTGGAGTTGGAATATACGCTTTGATGAGGTGACCAATGCTTTTGCATTTATATGAGGTTTATGAAGAAACTTGTATTTACAAGAAAGTGAGTGGGGGCTCTATAGCATTTCTGATAGTATATGTGGATGACATATTGTTGATTGGAAATGATGTAGAATTTCTGGAAAGCATAAAGGGTTGTTTGAAAGGAGTTTTTCAAAGGAAGACCTGGGTAAAGCTGCTTACATATTGGGCATCAAGATCTATAGAGATAGATCAAGACGGGTGATAAGACTTTCATAGAGAGCATACCTAGACAAGATTTTGAAGGAGTTCAAAATGGATCAGTCAAAGAAGGAGTTCTTGCCTGAGTTGTAAGGTGTGAAGTTGAGTAAGACTCAAAGCTTGACCACGGCAGAAGAAAGAGAAAGGATGAAGGTCGTCCCCTATGCCTCAGCCATAGGCTCTATAATGTATGCCATGCTGTGTACCATACCTGATGTGTGCCTTGCCATGAGTCTGGCAAGGGGGTACAAGAGTGATCCAGGAGTAGATCACTGGACAACGGTCAAAATTATCCTTAGGTACCTAAAGAGGACTAAGCAAATGTTTCTCGACTATTGAGGTGATAAAGAGTTCGTCGTAAAGGGTTACGTCAATGCAAGCTTTGACACCGATCCGAATGACTCTAAGTCGCAAACCGAATACGTATAGTGGAGTTTGGAGTAGCTCCAAGCAGAGTGTGGTAGCAACATCTACATATGACATAGATATTTGCAAAGTACACACGGATCTGAATGTGGCAGACCCGTTGACTAAACCTCTTCCACGGACAAAACATGATCAGCACCAGAACTCTATGGGTGTTAGATTCATAATGATGTAAACTAGACTATTGACTCTAGTGCAAGTGGGAGACTGTTGGAAATATGCCCTAGAGGCAATAATAAATTGGTTATTATCATATTTCCTTGTTCATGATAAATGTTTATTATTTGTGCAAGAATTGTATTGACCGGAAACTTAGATACATGTGTGAATACATAAACAACACCGTGTCCCTAGTAGGCCTCTACCAGACTAGCTCGTTGATCAAAGATGGTTAAGGTTTCCTAACCATATACATGAGTTGTGATTTGATAACGGGATCACATCATTAGGAGAATGATGTGATGGACAGACCCAACCGTAAGCTTAGTAACAGATCGTATCGCTTAGTTATTTGCTACAGCTTTCTCCATGTCAAGTATCTGTTCCTTAGACCATGAGATCGTGCAACTCCCTGGCATCGGAGGAATACTTAGTGTGTATCCAAACATCACTTCATAACTGGGTGATCATAAAGGAGCTCTACAGGTATCTCCGAAGGTGTTTGTTGGGTTGGCATGGATCGAGACTGGAATTTGACACTCCGTATGACGGAGAGATATCTCTGGGCCCTCTCAGTAATAAAACATGACAAGTAGCTTGCAAGCATGTGACTAATGAGTTTAGTCACGGGATCTTGTATTACGGAACGATTAAAGAGACTTGACGGTAACGAGATTGAACTAGGTATGGAGATACCGACGATCGAATCTCGGGCAAGAAACATATCGCTGGACAAAGGGAATTGCATATGGGATTAAGTGAATCCTTGACATCATGGTTTAACCGATGAAGATCTTCGTGGAATATGTAGGAACCAATATGAGCATCTAGGTCCCTCTATTTGTTATTAACCGGAGAGGTGTCTCGGTCATGTCTACATGATTCTCGAACCCGCAGGGTCGCACGCTTAACGTTCAATGACGCTAGAGTAGAATTGGGATATTTGTATTGGTGACCGAAAGTTGTTTGGGGTCCCGGATGAGATCCTGGACATCACGAGGAGATCTGGAATAGTCCGGAGGTAAAGATTTATATATGGAAAGTCATTTTTGGGATTCCGGAAAAAACAGTTTTTTCGGTATTGTACTGGGAAGCTTCCAGAAGCTTCCGGAGGATTCCGGAGGGGTCCGGAAGTCCAAAAGTGGGTCCACCATGTCCCGAGGTCCAGCATGGGCTAAGGGGAGGCGCCCTGGCCTCTTTGGGCTGGGCGCACCAGCCCCAAAGACCCATGCGGCCAAGGGGGAAAGAGTCCCAGCTCCATACGACGGAAGGGGAGAAGGACTAGGAGTCCAACTCTTCCCCCCTTGGTGTGCCAGCCATATGGGGTGGAGGGGCTGGACTCCTAGCCCTCCCATGCATATAAATAAAGGGGAAGGGGCACAGCAAAGCCCCCCAACAGATTAGACTTGGCTGCTGCCCCGTTTTTCCCTCCCGGCATAATCCTCGTCCCCGGTTTTTTCGCTTAGCGAAGCGCAGCCGGAATTCCACCACCACCATCACCACAACGCCATCGTGCTGGTTGTGATCCCATCTACATCTCTGCCCTCTCTTGCTGGATCAAGGAGTTGGAGATGTCACCGAGTCGCACGGGTGCTAAACTCGGAGGTGCCGTCCGTTCGGCGCTAGATCGGTTTAGATCGTGATCGGATCGCGAAGAGTACGACTACACCAACCGTGTTTTATACGCTTCCGCTTAACGTTTGTAACACCCCTCTATAAATGAGCTACAGTGATCACCATGTAAATGCTAAGCTACTTTGATTAGTAAAGAATGATCACAGTGGAATCATATCTCATTTCAAACTCCCTCTCTGAATTCAAATTCATTTTGCAAGTGAAATATGAAGTTGCACAAAAGTTGTTGCAAAATAATTCATCATTTGGCAAAAATTCCCTAACATTTGAATGTTAATGAAAACAACATCACCTCAGTGCAAGGATGGACTATAGCAATTAACCTAGTGCCATTTCTGCATTTTAAAATGCCATTTTATTTGTGAAAAATCCATTTGGATTCATCTTGCTTCCAAAATATTTGTGGCAGTGCCAAATATCACCAGGGATTTTTGTGGCCTAATCCGACATTTTTCTGAAGTGATTTGGATGCCCAAATAATTCCCCAACCCTCTCTGTTTTCATTTAAAAGGAAAAACAGAAAATGGAGAAAGTCGGAAAGAATCACCTGGCCTCCTGGCGCTGGCCCGAGCCGGCCCAGCCCACCTACTGCTCCTCCTACCTGCTCCCTCCCCCCGTGTCACCATGGCCGTGGCCAGAGTGCGCCGGCTCCAGCCACTGGCCACCACGGCGACGGGGCAGGTGAGCCAGGGGATAAGGACGCCCCTCCCCTCGGGCCTCTGGACGCCCTCGCCACTCCTCCTTCCCTCTCCAGCACTCGCTCGCCCTCTCCCCACTTTACCCGAGCGCCACCGTCGCTACGCCATCATCACCACCGCGGACACCGTGTCTTCCTCGAGGCCCCGCCATGTCCATCCGTCTCGTTGTCGACCGCCTCGACCTCCAGTGCAGCTCATGGGAGCCGAGGAGCTCTGCATCGCCTGAACGCCGTCTTCCTCCTACTCGGATCCCCGCCACTGCACCGTCTCGATCCGGCCCTTCCCTGCGCTCCTAAGCTGTCGCCGGCCATCGTGTGCCGCTCGGTGAGCATCCGTGCCCCTTCCCCTTTCCCTAGGCGCTCGCGTTGGTGCTCTAGCTAGCTGCTGCACCACCGCGCCAAGGCCGTGCTCTGGTCGCCGCCGATGCACGCGCTGCGGCCGCGTTAGCTCTCCGTTAGCTAAGCCGCCGCCTCTGTCGTGCCTCTGGAGACCCCAGGACGCGGCCGTGCTAGTTATCTTGGCCGGGACGAGGCTGTGCCCCCGAACCCGAGTGTGCCCGAAACTTGCCGCCGCCAAGGCTCGTCGACGGCGCCCCTGCCGGCCACCCCAGCCCCTGCAACTGACCCCGTTGGATGCGCGGCTACGCCAGCATTCGAATGCAAGCAACCGCACGCTAAATGGACGACCGTACGCGATTTCCGAGCTTCTCCGGCGATCGGCCGCCGCGAAACGGCTCGCAGGAGCAAATCCGGCGCCGGCCGCTGACGTGGCTGCCACGTGGCCGCCCCCTGTGTCACTGACACTGGGCCCCGTGGGCCCCGTTGACTGGTCAACTGGCATAGTTGACCAGTTGACTGGGCAGTTGACCCAGGTCAATGGGGGCCCACTGGTCAACCCCTAGTGCACGCTGGGTGCACTGCACCGGGTGCACCTAGCCGTTTTCTGTGGTTTTTTCCAAAATTAAATTAATTCCAGTGATTTTCAGAAAATTGCTAAAACTTGTAAAATTCGTAGAAATTCATCCGTGGCTCGGATGGAAAAGTTTTATACATGAAAGTTGATCAAAAAAATCTAATGAATCCGATCGTGTCATCTGCATGCATGTCAGGACCCTCTACGTAGGTGAACCTATAACTTTTTGCCTGTTTCTGGCAGGTGAATAGTGCATACTACCGACTAATAATTTCAACTTAAATCCTAAAATTACTAAAATGATTTAGAGATGCATTAGGTCACTCATGCATTGCTTTTTGCCATGTCATGCTTTGTGTTGCATTTGCATGCTGTGCATTTATCTGTTTCCTCCCCCTCTTCTCTCCGGTAGATCCCGGCACTGACGTGACCCCTGAGGACTGTTACACCACCGATGATCCCTCTTTTGCCACAGAGCTTCCAGGCAAGCAAACCCCCTTGATCATTTCAATATCGCCCATTTCTTTCTCTCCCGTGCTTGCATTAGAATTTGCTACTGTTACTGCTAGCTCCTATTCTGATGCATAGCCTGTTTTTGTAACTGCAGTTATTGATACCTTACCTGCTATCCTATATGCTTAGTATAGGTTGGTTAGTGATCCATCAGTGACCCCTCACCCTTGTCCCTGTTGCCCCGCTTTGATACTGGTGTTTCGATCAATGTGATCGACGTGCCGAGACCGACACCTCACCGCACCTCCCCCTTAGTTGTACGACTCTGCAGAGCTACTATCGAGTGCCGAGGGTGATACCTCGTACCCCACTCCTGATGATGGCTTTGCACCATAGATAGTCGGTTGTGGATTGCCGAGGGTGATTGCTCATACCCCCACCTCCGATGACGACTCTGTCATGCAACCCCTCAAGCGTGAACCACCGAGGGTGATTCCTCCCAGCTCACCTTGACGGACTACATCGGGTAGGAATCCTTCGAGGGTGATTCCCCGGATTCCTCCCTGATGTTTTGGACACATGATTACTTTGATGTTACCTCAGTCCCTTGTCGAAGTCGGGTCGACCCCGAGGGGTACCCGCGAGAGTTGTGGAAGTCGGGTTGACCATGACGGTACCCGCGAGATAATTACAAGGCGCGGCCGGGCAGGCAGACCGCCCAAGTGAGGGATGGGCTTGACCCTTGTTGCAAGTCCTCGCAACGGGGCGACAGGAGCACTGATCGTCACCGCGCGCTCCCAATACACTAACGGGTTTGGATATGTGATCTGAGTAGGCCTCTGGCCTTTTACGCGCTGACCACCACACAGGAATAAGTATGGGCACTCTGCATCATATGTTTCTTCCGAAGTTCCTCAGACGTCAGCAGTTGTGCGGCGCGCGCCGGGTTGGACTGGAATGCCTGGCTGTGTATACGGGGGCTAGGTATGCTCACCGGCCGCATTCGCAACATGCAGGAGTGCAAAGGGCGATGGGCCCAGACCCCTGCGTGCTTAGGATTTAGACCGGCGTGCTGGCCTCTCTGTTGAGCCCAGGTTGGGCTGCGGTGTGTCGATTGGCCGAGGCCGGGCATGACCCGATAAATGTGTGTCCGGCCGGAGTTAATCGAGCGTGTTGGGTACATTGGTGCACCCTTGCAGGGAAGAACTTTATCTATTCGAATAGCCGTGTCCACGGTTACGGACGCTCAGAGAGTATCCCGATCTACTACAACTAGAACTTGATACCTGTTGTTGCCTTAATAAAATGTTAGCTCCGGGATTGCTTTCTCGCAGGGAGTCGAGGAATGATCTCTGGGCATTCCTACTTAATTACTACTAATACTTTATGGTATGCTGCTAATCTACACTCTTCTAATGCTACAAGACGCTGCAAGTTGCTAGTCTTCGATAGGCTAGGCCTTCTCTCGATTCTGGCATTTCTGCAGTCAAGTCCACATATACAGCCCCTCCTTTGATAATGTTGCATACATAGACTAGTTCTGATGTAAGTCTTGTGAGTACTTTCGATGAGTACTCACGGTTGCTTTGCTACCTCCTTTCCCCTACCCGGTTGCTGCGACCAGATGACGGAGCCCCGGAGCCAGCTGCTTCAGTCGACGACTACTACTACCCCTCCGACAGTGCTTACTACTACGTGGAGACCGACGACCAGGAGTAGATTCGGAGGTTCCCAGGCAGGAGGCCTGTGGCTGTTCAATCTAGTTGTCGTTGTTTTGCTCAGCCTTCTTAAGGCAACCTTGTCTAATTATGTCGGTACTCAGATACTGATGCTTCCGCTGACTCTTGTGTGTAATTGAGCTTATGTATTCGAGCCCTCGAGGCCCCTGGCTTGTAATATAAAGCTTGTATCATTTTATTTTGTTTCTAGAGTTGTGTTGTGATATCTTCCCGTGAGTCTCTAGGCTTGATCGTGTACAGAAAGTAAAATGAAATTTTATTTTATTCATTGGGTTGCCTCCCAACAAGCGCTATTGTTTTACACCCCTATCTAGGCGTAATGCATAGTTTCAAGTATTATCATCTTTAGTTTTAACTTCTTGAGATGTGTGTTCGTCAGGAGGCTTTTCAAAGACAATAGGGAACACATCATCAATCAAAATCTTAGCATTGTCGAGCTGACTATCCTCAAACCCTTGTTGGTTTCCCTTTACAATCCAAGAATATTGTTTATTAATACCATTGAAAACTTGTTGAATTATGTGTAAAGGTGGAACTTCCTTTTTAGTATTCTCATCAAAGGTATAATTATCGCAAAACAAGTGTCTCAATAAATAATCTTCATCATACAAAATCTCATCTATAACAGGATGCTCATGATTCATATTGTAAAAATCAAAGATCTCTCTAGCCTCTTGCACTATATAATCAAATTCATTCATGAGGATAAGAGTGGCTATCCTTTTAGCCTTAAGGTTGTTTATGACAGGCAACTCATAAAACAATCTTTGCAAAGTAGGATGAGTACGAATAAATCTTCTCTCAAGTTTGAGAACAAGTGCAGAAATAGCTTCGGCATAACTTTTGGTCCTTTTAAGAATAGGAATGTCATTGCAAACCAAAGCCCCCGTGCAAGTAAAGAATTCTTGAATAGTGTTTTTTCCTATGATGTTCCCACTTCCCATCACAAAAAATTTAGAATCCAAATTCGAGGGAATTTCTACCTTAGGGGTTTCACCCTTTTTGATAACAAACTCAGACATGATGACAACTTCAAGCAAGCAAACAAGTGAGAAAACAAGCAAACGATCAAAAAGGCAAACGAAAAAATATTTTTTGTGTTTTTGTAAAATTGTTTTAGAAGTGGGGGAGATGAAAACGAGAGGCAAATGGCAAATAAAGTAAATGCAAGTAGATGATAGTTTGCGTGTATGTACCTGATAGGTTTTGGTGATGTCTCCCCGGCAACGGCGCCAGAAATTCTTCCTGCTACTTGTTAGCTGCGTTGGTAATTCCCTGAAGAGGAAGGGAGATGCAATACAGTAGAGATAAGTATTTCCCTCAGTTAAGAACCAAGGTTATCAATCCAGTAGGAGAATCACACAGAACCTCATTGGCAGCACCTACACACACGAAAAGCAAATACTTGCACCCAACGCAAAACAAGGGGTTGTCAATCCCTTGGCGGTTAATTGCAAGGATCAAATCTCGTAGTGATAGATAAATAAAGTAAAACACAAAAGTAAAAGAACGGTAAATAAATTGCAGCAAGGTATTTTTAGTTTTATATATGATGGAAGATAGACCCTGGGGCCATAGTTTTCACTAGAGGCTTCTCTCTTGAAGATAGCATACGGTGGGTAAACAAATTACTGTTGGGCAATTGATAGAAAAGCGCATAGTTATGACGATATTCAAGGCAATGATCACGTATATAGGCATCACGTCTGAGACAAGTAGACCGACTCCTGCCTGCATCTACTACTATTACTCCACCCATCGACCGCTATCCAGCATATGCATCTAGGGTATTAAGTTCACGAGAAACGGAGTAACGCCTTACGCAAGATGACATGATGTAGACAAAGTAAATCCAAGCAATATGAATAAACCCCATCATTTTACCCTTAATGGCAACGATACAATATTTGTCATGTCCCTTTCTGTCACTGGGATTGAGCAACGCTAGACCGAACCCATCACAAAGCACCTCTCCCATTGCAAGATAAACCAATCTAGTTGGCCAAACCAAATTGATAGATCGGAGAGAAATACAAAGCTATAACAATCATGCATATAAGAATTCAGAGGAGACTCAAATAATATTCATGAATAATCTGATCATAAACCCACAATTCATCGGATCCCAACAAACACACCGCAGAAAAGGATTACATCGAATAGATCTCCAAGAAGATCGAGGAGAACATTGTATTGAAGATCAAAGAGAGAGAAGAATCCATCTAGATACTAGCTATGGACCCGTAGGTCTGTGGTAAACTACTCACGCATCATCAGAAGGGTAGCAAGGTTGATGTAGAGGCCCTCTGTGATCGAATCCCCCTCCGGCAGATCACCGGAAAAGGTCTCCAGATGGGATCTTGACGAAACAGGGACTTGCGGCGGCGGAAAAAGTGTTTTGGGTGGCTCTCTATTGGTTTGGGAATATTTGTGAATTTATAGCGAAGGAATTAGGTCAAGAGGTGCCACGAGGGGCCCACAAGCCTGGGAGGCGCGCGCCCTCCCCCCCCAGGGCGCGCCCTGTAGGCTTGTCGCCTCCTCGTGGTACTTCAGGTCTTCTCCCGAAGCTTCCTGCGTTTCTTCTGGTCCAAGAAAAATTAATCCAAAGTTTTTTCTCCGTTTGGACTTCGTTTGGTACTGTTTCCCTAAAAAGCCAAAAACATGCAGAAAACAGCAACTGGCACAGGGCACTGAGTTAGTAGGTTAGTCCCAGAAAAAGATATAAAATTGCATATAATTGCATAATAAACATCCAAGATTGATACTATAATAGCATGGAACAATCAAAAATTATAGATACATTGGAGACTTATCATGGCCCCCCTCTGGTAATTCTCTTTGCCAGTATTTTTTATATATTCTGAAAATATTCTCCGTAATTTTTCAAACCAATCCGAGAACTTTTATTTCTGCACAAAAATAACACCATGGCAATTCTGCTGAAAACAGCGTCAGTCCGGGTTAGTTCCATTCAAATCATGCAAATTAGAGTCCAAAACAAGAGCAAAAGTGTTTGGAAAAGCAAATACGTTTGAGACGTATCATGCCTCCCCAGCAATGGCGCGAGAAACTCTTCTGCTACGTGTGATATGTTGGGATTTTCCTGAAGAGGAAGGGTGATGTAGTGTAGTAGCAAAAAGTATTTCCCTCAGTTAAGATTCAAGGTTTATCGAACCAATAGGAGACTCAACGCGAATGAGATAAGTGATTGCCCACAAGTATAGGGGATCAATCGTAGTCCTTTTGATAAGAGTGTCGAACCCACCGAGGAGCAGAAGGAATTGATAAGCGGTTTTCAGCAAGGTATTTTCTGCAAGTGTTGTAAGTAGTAGTAGCAGATAGTTTTGTAGCAAGGTAATTCGTAACAAGTAGCAAGTAACAATAGTAACAAAGGTGCAGCAAGGTGGCCCATTCGTTTTTATAGCAAAGGACAAGCTGAGAGTACTTCTAATAATGAGCAAAGCATTCTCGAGGACACATGGAATATTGTCTAGTTAACTTTCATCATGTTTAGTTGATTCAGATTCACTACTTTGATAATTTGATATGTGGGTGGACCGGTGCTAGGATATTGTTCTTACTTGAACTAACAACCCACTTATGATTACCCCCTCTCACAAGCATCCACACCTATGAAAGAAGAATTAATATAAATCTAACCATAGTATGAAACATATGGATCCAAATCAGCCCTTTATGGAATAGCGCATAAACTGCTAGGATTTAAGCTTTTGTCACTCTCGCAACCCATCATCTACTTATTACTCCACAATCCTTCCCCTAGGCCCAAACATGGTGAAGTGTCATGTAGTCGACGTTCACATGACACCACTAGAGGAAGAACAACATACACATCATCAAAATATTGAACGAATACCAACTTCACATGATTACTTATAACAAGACTTCTCTATGTCCTCAAGAACAAACGGAACTACTCACAAATCATGTTCATGTTCAAGATCAGAGGAGTATAATATATGATTAAGGATCTGAACATATAATCTTCCACCAAATAAACCAACTAGAATCAACTACAAGATGTAATCAACACTACTAGTAACCCACAGGTACCAATCTGAGATTCTGAGACAAAGATTGAATACAAGAGATGAACTAGGGTTTGAGATGAGATGGTGATGGTGAAGATGTTGATGGAGATTGGTCCTCCCACAATGAGAGGGACGTTGGTGATGTCTATGGCTTCGATTTCCCCCTCCTGGAGGGAAGTATCCCCGGCGGAATTGCTCCGCCGGAGAGCAAAAGTGCTCCTGCCCAGGTTCCACCTCGAGACAGCGGTGCTTCGTCCAGAAACTCTTCTCTTATTTTTTTTCTATGGCAAATGGCCTCATATAGCAAAAGATGGGCACCGGAGGCCTGCTGGTGGGCCCACAAGTCTGGGTGGCGCGCCCCGGGGGGGCGCCACCTTAGCCTGTGGCTCACTGGTGGGGCCCCTCCCGGTAATTCTTCTTCCAGTATTTTTCTTTTATTCCAAAACAACTCTCCATAAATTTTCAGGTCATTTAGACCTCCGGGGGATAGCTATCTCTGTTGTGGTTCTTTTTAGGTCCAGAATTCCAGCTGCCGGCAATCTCCCTCTTCATATAGATCTTGCATATTAAGAGAGAAAATGCATTAGAATTGCATCATAAAGTGAAATATCGATTAAAAACATTATAAATAACAGTAGGAAAACATGATGCAAAATGGAGGTATCAATAAGCGGTACCTACACACACACAAAGCAAATACTTGCACCCAATGAAGGCAAGAGGGTTGTAAATCCCATTGTACTCGCCAATTGCAAAGATTAAAACTGATAGTAGTGGATAGATAATATAAAGAGTAAAATAGAATAAATAAATTGCAGCAAGGTATTTTTAGGGTTTCAGTAAATATAAATGGTGAATGGACCCGGGGGACATAGCGTTCACTAGAGGCATCTCTCTCATGAAAATAGCAACGGTGGGTAAACAAATTACTATTGGGCAATTGATAGACAAGCGCATAGTTATGATGATTCTTCATGGCATGATCAATATATAGACATTACATCTGAGACAAGTAGACCGACATCCATCTGCATCTATATACTATTATTACTCCACCCCTCAACCGCTATCCAGCATGCATCTTGAGGTATTAAGTTCATAACAAATAGAGTAATGATTGGAGCATGATGATGATAATGTAGACAAAGTAAAAAACAATTAATATGTTCAGACCTCATCGTATTACCATTATTAGCAACAATACAAATACGTGCCTCGCTACTCCTCCTGTCATAGAGTGAGGACACCGCAAGATTGAACCTACTACCAAGCACCTCTCTCACTGAAAATAAATCAATCTAATTGGCCAAAAGAGATAGATAGGTCGGAGAGAAATACAAGGCTCTAAAATCTCACGTAATAAAGTTCAGAAAAGACTCAATTACTTTCAATGAATAATCTGATCATAAACTCACAATTCATCGGATCCCAACAAACACACCACAAAAGTTTACATCGGATTGATCTCAGAAGAGAACATACTATTGAGGATCAAGAGAGAGAGAGAGAGAGAGAGAGAGAGAGAGAGAGAGAGGGCCATCTAGCTACTGCTATGGACTGGGTCATGTGGGAACTGCTCACAAGTCATGGCGGAGGCAGCAAGGTTGATGAAGATAGCCTCCCCAATGGTTTCCCCCTCCGGCAGAGTACCGGCGAAGGCCTTCAGATGGGATCGCAGAACAACAGAGACTTGCGGCAGTGGAAAAATTGTTTCTGGTCTGGATACGGAGGTTTCTGAATATATGTGAATTTATAGGCTAGGAATTAGGTCAATCGGAGTAGCAGGGGGCCCACAAGGGGGCTGGGCGCGCCATACACCCAGGGCGCGCCCCCTAGCTTGTCGCCTCCATGTGTGTTGTCTGGTCTTTCTCCGAAGCTTACAGGGTCTCTTTTGGTCTAGAAAAAATCATCAAAAATTTTCATCATGTTTGGACTTCGTTTGGTATGGATTTTCTGTAAAACCAAAAACATGCAGAAAACAGCAACTGACATTTGGCATTGGATTAATAGGTTAGTTCCCAAAATGATATAAAATGGCATATAAAACATACAAAATTGACAATATAACACCATGAAACAATCAAAAATAATAGATACGTCGGAAGACACTCTCCTCGTCATGCCAGCATCCCAATTACAAGCTCAGAGCATGAAAGGCATCCTCATGAAATATGTTGAATCTGTTGGACTACGGATCAACTACCAGAAATCTACCCTCATAAATATCAACATGAGCCAGGACGAGGCCATGCGCATTGCAGGAATCTTCGGCTGTACGGTGGGGGTGATGCCCTTTACGTGCCTTGGCTTACCAGTTGGCACCACCCGCCCCTCCATCGCTGAGCTCATGCCACTGGTCATGTCGATGGAGCGTCGCCTCTCCGCCACCACTTGCCTCCTCCCCTACAGAGCCAAATTAACATTGGTTAATTTGGTTCTGGCTTCGCTCGCCATCTACGCGATGTGCACACTCCACCTAAGATCGTGGAGTACTTGGACAGACTCAAAAGAACATGTTTGTGGAGGAAGAAAATTGACGACAGCGTCAAGTGCAGATCTCTCATGGCATGGGACCTTGTCTGCCGCCCGAAAGACAAGGGGGGTTTTGGTGTGCTCGATCTCAAGACACAGAACCAAGAGTTACTGCTCAAACACCTTCACAACTTCTATAACACGGCGAACGTGCCATGGGTTGATCTGGTCTGGTCGGCATACTACACTAACGGAGTTCCGCATGCAATGTATACGTGTGGGTCATTCTGGTGGAGAGATATCATGCAACTAGTTGATGTGTACAGAGGGATCACCACGGTGCAGGTTAGGCACGGAGAAACAACCCTGTTCTGGAAAGATATGTGGCAGCAGCAACAGCTACTATCATAGACACATCCGAGGGCCTTCTCCTTTGCAATTGACAAGGATGTCTTGGTCAGGGGGCTTCTGATGGCTGGTTCGATCTCCAAATTTTTAGTATCTCACTATCAGCCCAAGCTAGAAGTGTGGTCCTTGATCTTCAAAAGTTTTCTGAACATGTGAACCAACTAGACACGTTAGTGGACTCATGGAACAGTGTTTGGGGCCAGAAGTTTACGGTGTCCAAATTCTACTCATTCTGCTGTAGAGAAAATCAGGCTGACGAGGCGTTCGCATGGATTTGGAAAACCTGCCACGATTTGAAGTGGAAATTCTTTGCATGGTTGCTTCTAGTGGACAGGCTAAACACAAGGAACATGCTTACGCGGTGACAATTTGCAGTGGTGAACAATGACTTCACGTGTTTGCTGTGCGCAGCACGTCCTGAGGAGACCCTAACACATTTGTTGTTTAACTGTTCGTTTGCCAGGGAGGGTTTTGTCATTGCAGCGTGGGGGTCTGCAAAGAAAAGAACAACAAATATTTCCGTTGGATCCATCCATCGTTTGCATCGTGGCGTGCTGCGTGCAAGGTTCAAGGAAGATTTTCACCTTCTCATCCACAAAGCAAAAAAACAGACTAGTCTTCTTCATTAACGACCTGGTAGAGTCCCTGTAGTGGTCCACCCTGTACATCTTATTAGACTGGTAGTTAGGTCTCTCTGAGTATTTCTCCGGTTTGTAATCTAACCCCCTAACCTGCCCCCCTCCCCCTATCTTCTTTTGTACAAAAGGCTATGTGATTGTAATTTGCTTCAATATAGAAAGTCAGTACGGAGGCTTTTCCCTACTATCCCTTGGCCCTAAAAAACAAGAAGGTCCCAATCCAAATTCTGAAGTGAGGAAAAACTCATAGGCATCCCAAGGTACTTTATCGAGAAGCTACCAATTTCACAATTAAAGAGATCAGCATACTCTTTAATAACATCATCATCACCTCCCACAGTCAAAATTTCACTCTTGTGAAAATTGACTTTAAGGCCTGACATCATCTCAAACATATAGAGCAGAAGTTTCAGATTGATAGCTCAATCTAAGTCATGCTCGGAGCAAATAATGGTGTCGTCTGCATATGCAAGACTGCCACACCATGAGGGATAAGATCGGGACCCATACCCACTAACAGATTGTTTTTTGGGGCGTTCTTAATCATCTTAGTAAGGCATTCAGCCGCCAGATTGAAGAGAAACGGGGAAAGGGGGTCTCCATTCCGCAACTCTTTGGCACTTTGGAAGTATAGCCCCACAAAATTATTGAGTTTAATACTAATCGTGCCATCGTATAAAATCTTCTTGATCCAACCACACTAGGTCTCATTAAACCCCCGAAGCTTATGGCATTCGAGAAGGAAGTCCCAATTGACTTTATCATAAGCTTTCTCTAAATCAAGTTTAAGCACAACCCCCACTCTCTTCTTAACATGGGTGTAATTGAGAAGCTCATGCAGAGCAAGGATACCACCCATAATATTCCTGCCCTTCACAAAAACATTTTTTGAGGGACTAGTAAATTTATCTGCATACTTAGCTACTCTGCGATCCATCACTTTAGTGATGAGCTTGTAAGGGCATCTAAGAAGGCAGATCAGACAGAACTGTTGTATACAATCAGCCATGGACACTTTAGGTCGCAAAATGATAATTCCATAGTTGAGACACTGAACATCTAGCGTCCCATTATGCAAGTGGGCAAATAGTTGCAAGATGTCATGCTTAACTATCTCCCAACAGGCTTGATAATATTCAACGGGAATATAATCGGGCCCGAGGGCTCTGTCCGAGTCCATAGCAAAGAGAGCTTCCCTAACCTCCGGTTCTGTGAATTCTCTACATAAGTCTGCAGTGTCCTCATCGTTTAGTCTTTCATCATTGGACCAAGTTTCAGGGTCTAGATGGAATTGGTTTCTAGGAGTGGGGCCAAACATTTATTTATTGTAGTCAATGGCGTGAGCAATCAACTTATCAGTACCTTCTATCTCTATATCGCCGCATCTAAGCATATGAATTGTGTTTTTTCTCTTGCGCCCATTTGCAATTTTATGGAAGTAATCACTATTAAGGTCCCCTTTGAGCAACCATCTCTCATGAGATTATTGGAGCCAGAAGATCTCCTTGTTAACAAGCATGTCATGAAGCTTAAAACCAATATCTATCTTACTACTATAAAGCTCGGGAGACAAAGGGCCATCTTTTTCCAGCTCTTCTAACATAGAGAGCTTAACCCTAAGTTCCTCCTTTTTTTATCATGGCCATATTTGCTAGAACCCACCCTTTAAAATAGGTTTTGATCCTTTTGAGCTCAATATTCAGGACATCAATGAGCTCAGTAGCATGAACTTTCCTAGACCAAATCTTGTCAACTATCGGCAAGAATCATCGTTTTTTAACCAGGTCAGGTCAAAATGAAACTCACAGAGTTTAGGCACTTGCCTACCCTCATCACCAGAAGACAAAAGCAGTGGGTTGCGATCTGAGATCTCTCATACCAACTTACGCACTGAAACCAAAGGAAACAGATCCTCCCAACTCTCAGGCATGAGAATTCAATCTAGCTTCTCCAACATAGGGTGTGTTGGTCCACGTGTACTTGCCCCCACTAATGTGTATTTCTCTAAGGCCAAGGGTGTTAATAATAGAGTTGAAAATATCAACAGAGCGATGATGCATCATGTTTTGTTCTTCTCTCCACAATGTCTAATTATATTGAAATCGCCTCCCACAATAAAAGGGATACTCAAATTACTACAAAAGGAAGCAAGTTCAAGCAGGAACTTCTCCTTGAATTCTTCATGAGGAGATCCATACACCAGCAGCATGCCCCAATGGGCTTTCTTTTTAACATCCATCAACACAATTTGTATGATATATTTACCCTTGACACAAGATATAATATCTAGCACATCTCTCCTCACTCCACACAGTATATCACCTGGCTTCCCTACAAAAGGAAGCCACTCCCATTTTCTCAAATGGGTCAATCCTCCTCAAACATTTAGGAGTAAATTCTTTCTTTATAGTTTCCTGTAAACCCAAGAAGTCTAGAGAATGGACAATAGTCTTCACCAACTGTCCGAATGCAGTCGAACAAGAATTCTCACAAGATGGAGGGCAATAATACAAACAATAATAGACACATGATGACAATACTGCAAAGTTGACGCAGTATTGTGTGATGGAACTACACAACTCGATTTTTCGTCATATTTCTATCAAAATTTCAACCTTTTGCTTCTATAAATTCAAAACTTGAAGTTCACCACTTGGACTTCGGACAAAAATGAGTGGAGATATGTCTTATTGGCGCTGACGGTGTGTCCAGGGAAACACGGTTGTCTCCTTACATCCAACTTCACATTGCCGAATATAGTACTCTAGCCTTGAAATGCTTGTGTTTTGATCCTCTCAATGCTTAGAGTGAGTGTATCTTTCAATCTAATATATATTCGTCCACTCAAATACTGAATGGATGGGAAGCTACAGCTTATCTGATCAAGCGCATTCGGACCACTCGGTCAGGACCCAGGACCTCCACCATCACTACTCATGATATGGAACAATCAAGTTGTTATCTTCCGTGCGTAAGTAGTGGCGTAAATTGGCGACAGCAACTCGGTGGACCGTTCTCATGTGTAGAAGATTCATGTGGCCTCTAGCTTATTGGAGCGGATCATGTGTAAATCAAACAAGTCGCCAACTTGGAGGCCCTCCGAATGCGAAGGAATGGACAAGGAGCGTGGCGCGCAGCGAGTACTTGGAAGAATATGAGATGGGAACAAACGGAGGAGCAAGAAGTGAAGGCTAAGTCGGACAGCGGAACAATGAAATGGAAACATGAGTGATTTGATGGCTAAGCAACAGAGGTAACTAGAGCAAGATAACATGAGTGAAAGCATCTCCAAGAATGATATTGCACATCACAACAAGAGAATGATGGGATGGGTTGAGGAAACACAAGGTTTAGATACTTGACGTTAGTTGATAGATAACAATATATGAGAAGTCCACTATTAACAACCTAATTCACTCAACAAAACAAAGTTTCCACTGCCTACTAATATTTCATCAAGATGTAAATATCACATTCAATTTTTATTTTTTTGAATGATATATCCTACATGTCAAGTAAGTATTTGCCATTAAACCAAACAAAATTGCATGGGACCAAATAGTTGACCAAAAGGTTACCAAACAAGTTTTCAGATTGCGTTATTCGACTATATTATTTTCTATATCATTGAATACTTTATTAAAACATGCAAGGAACCTAGTCACATAAATGAGCATGTTATCTCCAAAGTTTCATAAATTTTGGCTGAATCCCAAAACCATACACCGCTGTTTCAGGAATCTTCCCTTCATATGTGAGAATGTTAGTTATTCCACATCATAAATATATAGCTTTCTTCTCTTCTCTTTCTTTTCCCCTGCCGTCCACCTCAACACAAATCTAATGTCGCAACTCATATAACCCGCTTGCCTCACAACTTATTCTTGCTCTTATGCGAGAATGCAAATTATTCCACAACACATGAGAATTAACGATCTGTTTCCATCTCTAATTTACGCCACTCCTTACGCATGAACGACTAGTCATGGAGGTCAAACATCGTGTTGAAAGAGCCAAGAGTGATGACTTGGTGGTCAAAATCACTAGCTAAGAGCCAAGCGTGATGAACAAGAATTCTCACAAGATGAAGGGCAATAAGACAAGCAATAATAGAGACATGATGACAATATTGCAAACTTGACGTAGTATTATGTGATGGAACTACACAACTCAATTTTTCATCAAATTTCTATCAAAATTTCAACTTTTTGCTTCTATAAATTCAAAACTTGAAGTTCACCAATTGGACTTCAGACAAAAATGAGTGGAGATATGTCTTAGTGGCGTCGACGGTGTGTCCAGGGAAACAAGGTTGTCTCCTTACATCCAACTTCACATTGCCGAATATAGTACTCTAGCTTTGAAATGCTTGTGTTTTGATCCTCGCAATGCTTACAGTGAGTGTGTCTTTCAAACTAATCTATGTCTGTCCACTCAAATACTGAATGGATGGGAAGCTACAGCTTATCTGATCAAGCGCATTCGGACCACTCGGTCAGGACCCATGACCTCCACCATCACTAGTCATGATATGGAATCTTCCGTGCATAAGTACTGGCGTAAATTGGCGACAACAACTTGGTGGACCGTTCTCATGTGTAGAAGATTCATGTGGCGTCTAGCTTATTGGACCGGACGATGTGTCCAGAAAACAAGTCGCCAACTTGGAGGCCCTCTGAACGTGAAGGAATGGACAAGGGGCATGGCGCGCAACCAAGACTTGGAGGAATATGAGATGGGAACAAACGGAGGAGGAAGAAGTGAAGGCTAAGTCAGACATCGGAACACTGAAAGGGAAACATCAGTGATTTGATTGCTAAGCAATAGACGTAACTAGAACAAGATAACATGAGTGAAAGCATCTCGAAGAATGATATTGCACATCGCAACCAGAGAATGATGGGATGGGTGGAAGAAACACAAGGTTTAGATACTTGATGTTAGTAGATAGATAACAATATATGAGAAGTCCACTACTAACAACCTAATCTACTCAACAAAACAAAGTTCCCACTGCCCACTAATATTTCATCAAGATGTAAATATCACCTTCAAATTTTTTATTTTGAATGATATATCCTACATATCAAGTAAGTCTTTGCCATTAAACCAAACAAAATTGCATGGGACCAAATAGTTTAGCAAAAGGTTACCAAACAAGTTTTCAGATTGCGTTATTCTACTATATTATTTTCTATAATATTGAATACATTATTAAAACATGCAAGGAACCTAGTCACACAAATGAGCATGTTAACTCCATAGTTTCATACGACTTTGGCTCAATCCCTAAACCATACACCGCTGTTGCGGGAATCTTCCCTTCATAAGTGAGAATGTTAGTTATTCCACATCACAAATCTACAGCTCGCTTCTCTTCTCTTTCTTCTCCCCTGCCGTCCACCTCAACACAAATCTAATGTGGCAACTCATATAACCCGCTTGCCTCACAACTTATTCTTGCTCTTATGCGAGAATGCACATTATTCCACAACACATGAGAATTAATGATCTGTTTCCATCTCTAATTTACGCCACTCCTTACGTATGAACAACTAGTCATGGAGGTCAAGCATCATGTTGCAAGAGCCAAGAGTGATGACTTGGTGGTCAGAATCACTGGCTAAGAGCCAAGCGTGATGAACAAGAATTTTCACAAGATGAAGGGCAATAATACAAGCAATAGAGACATGATGACAATACTGCAAACTTGATGTAGTATTATGTGATGGAACAGTTGGGAAACATAGTAGAAAACATAAAAAATCGCCCTACGATCACCCAGGAACAATATGAAGATGCATATAGGGTTTGGATCAACGATCGTTACTGACTCCGGGAGTGCAGCAGAAGTAGACGAGTCGGTGTAGATCGTACTTGAAGTCCCTCGAACGTCGATGACGATCCCGCGAACCGCCCTCGAACGATCCCTCAAACGGAAGACCGAAAGCACGGCCTCTCTACTTGGTTGCAAGCGTACGGTCTTCACGATCCGGCAGCGCTTCGCCGTCCAGAGCTAATCGTCGCCGGAGAATTAGAGGGAGGAGATTAGAACCACACAGGGCTTCTAATTATGAGGATTAGAGGTGGCTAGGGCTTGCTCTAATTAGTCAACTAGGACCAACTAGAACTAGCACTAGATCAACTAAAGGAGGCTCCAAAACTTGTATGTCCAATTGTGGCCAATACCTCAAGTATATAGTAGGATTCGGCCCCCTTCCTTAGGGAAGGGAGGCGCCTTCTCCACTTGGGCCCTTGTGGCCCAAGTTCCCTTCCACCTATTGGCCTTATTAGGCCCATTGATATTAAATTAAATATATATTTGTTCTAAACATTTTCAGAGCAATATATATATATAATTTAACATCCCCAGAAACATTTTCCACCTATATATATTAATCGGTAACACCCGGTATTACCCGATATTCACCGAAACCCTTCCGGTGACCCCGAAATGCTTCCGGAACCTCTCGAAACTATTCCGAATATTAATGAAACAATTCCACAAATATATTCTCATCACTCCTGCACACTAACACTCAGCAGATCGTGATTACCTTAAGCTTGTGACCCCGTAGGTTCGATAAATCATAGACATGAACGAAACCCCTTCGTTCAATGACCGATACCGTAACCGTGGACATCCATATCGGTTCCTATGATTACACGAATGACATTCGAGTGAACCTTTGGTTATCATGTGATGTTCCCTTTGCTTTGCGATACTTTACAAAACCCGCTGTGCATCGGTATCCTCTTGAGTCATCACCATGCTCACTATACCGCTGCTCCCGTTACCGGTTTTGTTCTTCTTTCTCGTTGACATGTTCCGGCATCCCCGTGATGTAGTCACATGTGTCTGGCCAGACGATGATGGATAACGTCACACCGAGAGGGCCCTAAGAATATCTCTCCATCGTCGGAGGAGCAAATCCCACTCTCGAGCTATCCGGTCACTTGTCAAACTTTTCGGTGAGCCTGAAAGTTGTCGTTATGATCACCTTGTTACAGATGACATTTGAGCAACCCCAAAGTCCACCGTCTGGTAGGAAGTGACCGAGACACTCTCATGGTCTGAGGAACTAAAACACATGCTAACACTCCATGTTATAACAGATGATTTCAGACGATATAATCACAAAGTATAACAGACAAGTTTTGGGTCGATTCAATATGATCGTTTTTCTAACGTCATACCCTCAATGTTGTTTTAGGACTATCGTTATACTTAACGATATCCTAAGATCCGGAAAACGTAATCACCAACAACACTAGAGCCAGTCTTAGAGGTGAGACCGGGAACCTATTGTTTACCATTTATCATTTCACACGTGCATATGAGTTTTCCACTGAATCGCATATTCCAGGATCATAGCAGTTATAGCATGAAATATAAACTCTTAATTATGAATAATGGAAATATAGTAATACAATATTATTGCCTCTAGGGCATATTTTCAACAGGAACTACACAACTCGATTTTTCATCAAATTTCTATCAAAATTTCAACTTTTTGATTCTATAAATTCAAAACTTGAAGTTCACCACTTGGACTTCGGACAAAAATGAGTGGAGATATGTCTTATTGGCCCCGACGGTGTGTCCAGGGAAACAAGGTTGTCTCCTTACATCCAACTTCACATTGCCGAGTATAGTACTCTAGCTATGAAATGCTTGGGCTTTTACTAAAATTGATTTGAAGTCCAGTGAAAGCAGAGAAAGCAGCTCTCCCGATCCCGCCCTAGCGCCGCCTCCCGGGGCGGCGCGCGACCTCCCTCCCCTCGGCCCCCCTCCTCCTTCCTTCCCCTCCCGCCGTCGCCGGCGGGCGCCCCCGGATCTGGCCCGGGTGGTGTTGGCGGCGGCGGGACCTCCTGTACCCGCGCGCGCAACTCCCCTTCCCGGGGCAGGGGGCGGCGGCGGTGAGGCTCGGCTTGGCGGTGGCCCGGCGACCTGGCGGCGGTGGCCGGTGGCGGGCGAGGTGGCGACGCTGCTCCTTGGCGGCGGGGCGGTTTGGTGGCGCAGGATGGCCGGCGGCGCGCCCCCGGCCCAGATCTGGGCCCTTAGGGCCCCATTTGGGTCCTAGCGGGCCGACTCCGGTGCGGCTTCGATGCCTTATGCTCGATGAGGAGGAGCAGCTCGGACAGGAGGTGCGACGCCGACGGCGGGAGCTTTACGGGCATCTGAGGGCCCGGCCAGGCCTGTGGGCCCACGAGCCTGGTATGCTCCTGTTGTGGCGTCAGGTCGGTTACCGTCGTTGACGGTGGAGGTTGGGCCCTCCCGCGTGCCGACGGTGCTGTTGCCCCTAGTCCCGGCTTCTCTTCTTTGTTGTGCAGGCCCCACTTCGCGGTGCCGTGGTGAGACAGCGTGGGAAGCTTCAAGACCGTATTGGCGTAGGGTGGTGGACGGTATGGTGGCGTGCTCCGGAGCGCCCGAGGTGATGGTTGGGATCGGGAGAAATCCCTGTCGGCCTGGCCGACACCTGCACAGTGGCGCCTGAGGGTGCCGCCGGACCTTCCTGGAGGGCGTCGGGTGCTACCCTTCCTTTCTCCTCGCCGTGTACCGGGGGAAACCCTTGGCAGCAACGTCGTCATCGTCGCGTCCCTTCTTGGAGGTGTTGATTGGTACCGGCGCTTCGGAGTATAGGAGCTTGGTGGGAGATCTCCGGTGGGCGCAGCGGTTACGAGGCTTCTTCGTTTTCGTTGATCCGCCGTTGTCGGCATTTGTTCCTTTTGTATTTTCTCTTCCGTTTCTTTTGGGCGTGACTGTGCTGCTTCCGCCCCAGCACCTATCGTTGGTTGTATCGGGTGTTTGCTATATTAATATAGCGGGGCACAAGCCTATTTCGCCAGCTATGAAATGCTTGTGTTTTGATCCTCGCAATGCTTCGAGTGAGTGTGTCTTTCAAACTAATCTATGTTCGTCCACTCAAATACTGAATGGATGGGAAGCTACAACTTATCTGATCAAGCGCATTCAGATCACTCGGTCGGGACTCAGGACCTCCACCATCACTAGTCATGATATGGAACTATCAAGTTGTTATCTTCCGTGCATAAGTAGTGGCGTAAGTTGGCGACAGCAACTCGGTGGACCATTCTCATGTGTAGAAGATTCATGTGACGTCTAGCTTATTGGAGCGGACGATGTGTCCAGCAAACAAGGTGCCAACTTGGAGGCCCTCCGAACGCGAAGGAGAGGACAAGGGGCGTGGCGCGTAGGGAGGACTTGGAGGAATATGAGATGGGAACAAACGGAGGAGGAAGAAGTGAAGGCCAAGTCGGACAGCGGAACACTGAAAGGGAAACATGAGTGATTTGATGGCTAAGCAACAAAGGTAACTGGAGCAAGATAACATGAGTGAAAGCATCTACAAGAATGATATTGCACATCACAACCGGAAAATGATGGGATGGGTGGAAGAAATACAAGGTTTAGATACTTGACGTTAGTTGATAGATAACAATATATGAGAAGTCCACTATTAACAACCTAATTCACTCAACAAAACAAAGTTTCCACTGCCCACTAATATTTCATCAAGATGTAAATATCACCTTCAATTTTTTTTATTTTGAATGATATATCCTACATATCAAGTAAGTCTTTGCCATTAAACAAAACAAAATTGCATTGGACCAAATAGTTGACCAAAAGGTTACCAAAGAAGTTTTCAGATTGCGTTATTCGACTATATTACTTTCTATAATATTGAATACATTATTAAAACATGCAAGGAACCTAGTCACACAAATGAGCATGTTATCTCCATAGTTTCATACGACTTTGGCTCAATCCCAAAACCATACACCGCTGTTGCAGGAGTCTTCCCTTCATATGTGAGAATGTTGGTTATTCCACATCACAAATCTAGAGCTCGCTTCTCTTCTCTTTCTTCTCCCCTGTCGTCCACCTCAACACAAATCTAATGTGGCAACTCATATAACCCGCTTGCCTCACAACTTATTCTTGCTCGTATGCGAGAATGCAAATTATTCCACAACACATGAGAATTAATTATCTGTTTCCATCTCTAATTTACGCCACTCCTTACACATGAACGACTAGTTATGGAGGTCAAGCATCGTGTTGCAAGAGCCAAGAGTGATGACTTGGTGGTCACAATCACTGGCTAAGAAGAGCCAAGCGTGACGAACAAGAATTCTCACAAGATGATGGGCAATAATACAAGCAGTAATAGAGACATGATGAGAATACTGCAAACTTGACGTAGTATTATGTGATGGAACTACACAACTAGATTTTTTCTTCAAATTACAATCAAAATTTCAACTTTTTTGCTTCTATAAATTGAAAACTTGAAGTTCACAACTTGGATTTGCGACAAAAATGAGTGGAGATATGTCTTATTGGCACGGACGTCAGTGTGTCCAGGGAAACAAGGCTGTCTCCTTACATCCAACTTCATATTGCCGAATAGTACTCTAGCTTTGAAATGCTTGTGTTTTGATGCTCGCAATGCTTAGAGCGAGTGTGTCTTTCAATCTAATCTATGTCCGTCCACTCAAATACTGAATGGATGGGAAGTTATCCGATCAAGCGCATTCGGACGACTCGGTCAGGACTCAGGACCTCCACCATCACTAGCTAGTCATGATATGGAACGATCAAGTTGTTATCTTCCGTGCATAAGCAGTGGCGTAAATTGGCGACAGCAACTCGGTGGACCGTTCTCATGTGTAGAAGATTCCTGCGATGTCTAGCTTATTGGAGCGGACGATGGGTCCAGCAAACAAGTCGCCAACTTGGAGGCCCTCCGAAAGCGAAGGAATGGACAAGGGGCGTAGCGTGCAGCGAGGACTTGGAGGGATATGAGATGGGAACAAACGGAGGAGGAAGAAGGCCAAGTCGGACAGCGGAACACTGAAAGGGAAACGTGTGGTCTCAGCTAAGCTGAGAGAAGAGCAGCGCCCGTGGTGGACGTGGACGAGCCACCTTCCGCACGCAGCCAACGCAATAGGAGACGAAGACGCCCGGACCACCGTGTGCAGTCTGCCGTGACTCGGAGGGCGTCGTTCGTTCCCGTGACTTGGCGCAAGGCATGCGATTTTCTAGGTGCTCCCGTGGTGAATCCGATGATCCGACTTCGTTGGGCTTAACTTGGTGGCATACGTTCCGTACAATACATATGGCGGGATGGGCCACGGACCCACTAGCCTGGTTTTCTTCCAACTCATTGATTTCCGCCCTGCCTTTCTTGGGGAGGTTCTATTTCTCGCGTTCAGCGAGCAGGGCGCCCTGTCTCGCTGAAGCCAGCGAGCGTATGGGCCGGTCCACGTGCGCGGGTAAGCCCTGCCTGTTTCCTGTTTCGTTTTTTTTTCACGTTTTTTCTTTTTTGCTTTCTTTTTTGCTTTTGTTTACACTTTGAAATATTCTAAATACATATATTACAAAAACACTCTTCCAAAAACAACATTTGAAAAAATGTTGAACAGGGATTAAAAAATGTTGAACAAGAATTTGAAAAAATGTTGAACAAGTATTTACAAATGTTGAATTAGTATTTGAAAAAAATATTGAACATGTATTTGAAAAAATGTTGAATAAGTACTGAAAATGTTGAACAGGTATATGAAAAATGTTGAATAAGTATTTAAAAATATTGAACAAGTATTTGAAAAATGTAGAACAAGTATTTGAAAAGATGTTGATCATGTATATAAAAAATGTTGAACAATTATTTGAAAAATGTTGAACAAGTATTTGAAAAATGCAGAACAAGTATTTGAAAAGGTGTTGAACAAAGTATTTGAAAAAATGTTGAACAAGTATTTTAAAAAACAAATGTTGATCATGTATTTGAAAAATGTTGAACAAGAATTTAAAAATGTTGAACAAGTATTTGAAAAATGTAGAATAGGTATTAAAAATGTTGAACGAGTATATGAAAAATGTAGAACGGGTATATGAAAAATGTTGAACAAGTATAAAAAATATTGATCAAGTATTTGAACAAAATGTTAAATAACTATTAAAATGTTGAACAAGAATTTGAAAAATGTTGAAATAGCGTTCGAACAATGTTGAACGTGTATACAAAAAATGTTGATCCCTTGTTACAAAAAATGTTTTTGACATGTATGAAAATATAGAGTGAAAACAAAAATAAACATAAGGAAAAACAAAAGAAAAACAGAAAATGGAGAAGAAAAAAGAAAACCAAACAAAAAATGGAGAAGAAAAATGTCGATCACTTGTTACCAAAAATGTTTTTGACATGTACGAAAATGTAGAGTGAAAACGAAAACAAACATAAGAAAACACAAAAGAAAAAGAAAAAATGAAGAAGAAAAAAAAATCAAACAAAAAATGGAGAAAAAAGAAAATGAAAAAGAATGAAACAAATCTGAGAAGAAAGGAAAAAGAATGGAAAAAACGGAGAAGAGAAAAGAAATGGAACAAAAGAAAACGAAAAAAAGTCAAAGAAAAAATGGAGAAGACCGGCTCGGTGGCCTCTAGTAGATATCGATCCTACATCTAACCAGGAACATGACATGGGCGGAGTGGTTAGCTGCGCCAGGTGAGATGCTCACCTGGAGACCAGGGTTTGATTCCACGGGACGCCACATTTATTCCTGATTTTTTGAATCTGTGCGAGCTAAATGGGCTGGACCGACACTGTTCACATCGACGCGAGAGATTCTGGTAGACTCGCTTAATGCGAGAAATAGCGTTCACGCCTTTCTTGATCGCGAGAGCTATGTCTCCCTGAAGGATTTGTTCGTCTTCTGTAGCAACTGGGCTGGCCCATTTTTCTTTTCGATCGCTGCCGCGCGAAGTTTGCTCGCGAGCGGTCGATCGGTTCGCTGGTTCGACTCTGTTTTACTTTTCTCCTTCGTTTATTGTTTGTTCTCCGGTATTCTTCGATTTTTTTTCTTTGTTTTTCGGGTTTTCTCAGGGTTTTTTTCCATTTTTCCTTTTCTTTTCTTTTTTTTGTTTTTTTCTCTGATTTTTTGTTTTTTATTATTTTTACATTTCTTTCTTCGGTTTTATTTTTTTATTTCCTTTTTCCTTTGGTTTATTTTGTGTCTTTTCGTTTTTTAATTTTTTGATTTTCTCTATTTCTTTTGGTTTTCATTCTACATTTTTGTATATGTCCACAACATTTTGCTAATACAAGTTTAAAAAATTTCCAATACAAATTTAACATTTTCTTAATACTTGTTCAATATTTTTTCTATACACATTTTCCAAATGATTGATTAACATTTTTCAAATACAAGGTTAAAATTTTTTGAATACATGGTCAACATTTTCTCTATACATTTTTAACATTTTTTAAAATGATTAGTTAATAGTTTTCAAATAAAAAGATTAACAATTTTTATATTCATGGTCAAGATTTTTTCTATACACATTTAACAGTTTTCAAAGGCTTGATTAACAATTTTCAAACACTTGTTCAAAAAACGAAAACCAAAAACGTAAGAAAACAATAGAAAAAAGACGTTGTGGCCTCCCGCGCGCGTGGGCCGGCCCATCTCGCTCGCCCTTTCCGCGAGTCGGAAGCTAGACTCACTTTATGCGAGATATAGGGGCGCCCTTTCTTGATGGACCGTGAGTGGAGAGTGACTCCGCATAACAGAGTTAGCCCAATTAATTATTACAACACACAACGCTGCTGCCTGGCGTTTAGGGCAATCCCTATTTGAAGCTCGCGCGCGTCAAATTGCTGCGCTTTCGCTGAAGTGCGCAAGCGAGCACCGTGAAACGGGCCGGCAAACTTTGAGCGTTAAAGCACTGCAAGGCAAGCCGGTTTTTGGTTCCCTCAACAATTTTTTTTTAATATTCTTATCTTTTCCCCTTTTTCCAGTTTTTCCTGTTTTATTTTTTTTATTTTTTGTTTCTGTTTCTGTTTCTTTTCTTTTTCCTTTTCTTTTACTTTATCCTATTTCGTTTTTATTTTTATCCTTTGTTTTCAAAAAATGTTTGAAATTCCAAAATATGTTCATGATTTCAAGAATTGTTTATGGTTTTCAAATTTTGTTCACTTTTAAAAAATAGTTCACAATTCAAACATTGTTCGGCACGTATATCACAAAAATGTTCAATGTGTATGTAAATTTTGTTCAGCATATATCACAAAATTGTTCAATGTGTACCCAAAAATTATTCAACGTATATTTCAAAAATGTTCAATGTATATTGGAAAAAATTTCATCATATATCACAAAAAATGTTAAGTGTGTTTTAAATATTATTCAGCGTATATCACAAAAATGTTCGTTGTGTAGTTAAAAATTGTTCAGCATATATTACAAAAATGTTCAATGTATATTTAAAAAATTTCATCGTATATAAAAAAATCAATAAATGTTTGGAATTTCAAAATTTTGTTTTTGTTTTCAATAATTGTTCATATTTTTCAGAAAAAATCACGCTTTAAAAGTTTCTTCGAGTTTCAAAATTTGTTCAAGACAACAGTATTAAATTTTTTTTGGAAGATGGAAAAACAGATCTGCCGATGATCCTAATACTTTAAGTTTAAAGCTTCATTTTCAGACATACTCAGTAGCTAGATGGAGCGGCTGGCAACGCGGCTATCCAGCATTAAGTTGGGGTTTTGACTCCATCGAACATTGTAGTTTTTTGTGACATTTTTATTACGTTCGCCCCCCGCCTGGGAATGGGCCAGTCTGTTTGCGTGAATCCTTCAGCGAAAGCTCCTCATTTTAACGCTCACCAGCGTCGAGCAGGAGCTCTCGGCGTTTAGGAGAGGGAAAATATCATGTGCTCCCACATCTTAAATGCTCTCATGTTCCAAACTTGTGAAAGCTGAATTTGAATGTTTCAAAAATTCTTAAAAAAAATTGTGAGCATTCACAAGACATGTGTCTATAATCCCTAAAAAATTCAAATATACAAGGAGAACAAAAAAATGAAAAATATGCATGAATAGTGTCACAAAAAAGATACTATTCACATCTACATTTATCTTTTATGTTTATCCATTTGTATTTCGAATTTAGATTTAAATTTTTTAAGGAATACGGACACATGTCTTATGACATGCACAATTTTTCGGATGTTTTTGAAATGTTAAAATGTGTTTTTTAAAAGATGGTAGCATAGGAGAATTGAAGGAATGGGAGCATTAGGCGATTACGCCGGTGACCTCACGCCGACACACAACACTCTGACCGTGAGTTCCATTTTTCACCATTGCCTGCTCTCTTCGCGCTCAAGCTGACCATGGGGTATTGCTGGAAGGAAACGGGAGTTGAAAGGACGGAAGCAGATGGCATGGTGATAGTGGTGGCAGCGGAAGGAACGTGAAGCCTGTCTAACTCCCAAAGACATTGAGATTCATGGTGGTGAGGGCCAGCCCCAACCAAAGTGTGCGTGCAAACAGGAATAAACGTCAAGAATGAAGTGAAAACCAGAGAAGTTGACTAGCAGAAAACATGTTCATGGTAAGTCGGGAAACATGAGCAACATCACAACAAAATAAGAGGAGTGGTAAGAGTGCCTTGACTAGCAACAGGAAGAGGAGTGCCATCATTTGTGAGTACATGAACATGAAAATCAGAAGACATACTAAAGGAAGCTCCTACCTGACTTTCTGTATGGTGGTCCGTCAGTGCCAGAAGCATTCGTCACAATTCCTACAAAACCCGTCGAAGGAGAACCTGAAGCGACAAGTAGACAACTGAGAGTGTCAGAGTAGAAGCACGAGTCTTAGAAGAAGATGTGTGCCCCTTGTTGCACATGTGCCACTTCTTCAAGAAGTAATCAGGCTCGGGATGACCATCCTTGTTACATTTGCTGTGGTGAGTATGTGAGCGACGCTCACCGCCAGGAGGAGTGGGTAGGAGCGGCTGAGCACTGGAGCGGGAAAGAACCATTGCAGCAGGCGGCATAGCAAGATATTGAGCCAATACAAAATTTGTTCTATTTTGCGACATTTCACTTGTGTCACATAAAACCGTTTTTCGTCACGGAAAATGTACTCGTGACGTTTTTCGGCCATCACCCCCACCGTCACTAAAGCACCGTCATAAAAAATAAAATCTTGACGGTACCATTCCCCCTGTCACGCAAGATCATATCTTAGGTGACGAACCCAAATTCGTCGCCGAAGCTATCTTCTGTGACGGCCAAAAAATGTCACTAGAACTGTCACCGTATACGACCTGCTCGCCCCTCATCATAGTTTTCAGTGACGATACATCCGTCACTAACAACCGACCCACCATGTTTGACCAGTCAACATTTCTGACATATGGGCCCATAATATGCTGACGTGGCACCTTACAGTTGGGCCCGGCCATGGTTTTATCACTGACGGTGGCCGTCGGTAACAATCAGATTTGACCGGTCAAAGATCCTGATATGTGGGCCCACAGGATGCTAACATGGCTGCTTACATGTGGGTCCGGAAGCTGGTGACAGCACGCATTTCTGTCACTATTACCGTCACAGTTTGTTTGGGGTAGCTACCTTGGTATGCGAGGGTACCTTGAACACAACATCCCATTTCAAGAGATCGATATGTTCCGTAGATGTGCACGCATACGGGAGATAAAACACTTGTGTGGCCTAACTAGCCAATAGTGTTATGCTAGTCTAATGCTTCTGTTTTAGTTTTTTGTATTATTAGATAGCGGCTAACCATTCAACCAGTAAATTAGTGCTCTGCTATAGTTATTTATAATTGTATTTTATTTTATTTTCAGATTACTCTCCGTTTTAGTTACTAATCTATTTTATTTTGTTTTCAGATTCTGAGGGGGGCTCTAGTAAGTACCGGAGAGTCTTGAGCGGTAGGGCGACCCACGTCAGCAACTCTGCCACGACCGAGTCGTCCGGCTCCCGTCAGCTCGCTACCGACGAGGAGTCGACATCGGATGACGATGTCGGAGTGGACTTTGATGTACCGGATCCACTCGCTACCCAGTCGGGCGACATGGTGGCCTCGGACGGCTCGGGGTCTACCTCCAGCAACACTTCCAAGAGGAAGAAATCCGGGCGTGGTCCAGGGAAGGTCCCGGAACCAACGGCTGCCGGCGACCGTCCTGTCATTAGACCAATGGGAGAGTGGTAAGCATTTGATTTGCAAGTTATTTTGGATACCATAGCTTTTGCACTCACATATGCTTGTCTTTGTCATCATACAGTCAGTGGGAATTTGTCCCTGCCAAGCCTAAGGGGGTGCGATTGCTGAACCACATCATCGGCTCCCTCTTGAGGAAGTACTTCCCCGGGTTGGCCAAGCCGGGTGATGACCACCCGGCGTCGCCAGGTTTTACCTGTGAGCACTACCAGCACACCAACGATGAGCACGATGTCACCATGGCCACCCGGGTCATCGACGGTTTTTATGTAAGTATCTTCGCCACTTCATTTTTCCATATCCAAATTCTTGTAATTAACTGCCATATGCTTTCTTGTAGGAAACATTTTCTTGCATGGATGGTGAGAAAGAGAAGGCGACAAAAGCCCTCGTGAAATCAGCCCGGAAGATACTCTCCGACATCAAGCACATGCTGCGGTACAAAGCCGTGATGCAGTGTCGGCCGCTTGATGACAAGGGGCTTAAGATGACGAGAAAGTCTGCTTGCCAGACCAACTTGGACAGAGAAGGATACTTGTCGGTGGTAAGTGACAACATTGGTTGCTAGTACTTTGATTCATCCGCCTCTTGTTAATCAATGATTCGATTTTGTCTGACTAGGTGAGGGAACCCTGGATGAAGGAAGATTGTTGGGAGGCCCTGGTTGACATGTGGTGTGACCCGGCATGGCAGGCGCAACATGTGGAGAAGGGAAATGATCGCGCCAAAATGCCAGGCCCGGCACATGTCCAGGGGAGCCGGAACCTAACCACTCTGAAGCAACACATGGTATGTGGATTAAGATGTTAACTTTTTCGCACGGTGCATCTCCGTTCATTAAGCTTGATGGTTACTTTTGCAGGAGGCGGAGCTTGGTCGCCCGGTCCACATCCTGGAGGCCTGGAAAGAAGGCCACAAGGGGAAGGATGGCGCCGAGTTCTGCAGCTTGTCTGCGCAGGAGAGGTACGGGACCTTCCAAGAGGTCTTCCAGGAGGTGCACGGGCAGGACGCCGAACCTACGTCCAAGCCCCTTGTTCCTGAGCTGCTCATCATTGCTGGCGAGGGGAAGGGCCATGGCCGCCACCTCCTTTGCAACGGGGCGATCGCCACCTCTTCGCATCGCAAGCTCCACGAGATACGCGCGTCGAGCACAAGCTCAATTGCGTCCATACGGAGTCGCCCAACCGTCGCGTCACGTGAGATCGCGCGTCTCAAGGTTAGCATCATAACCATTCATTTATGTCCATGCCTCAAAATAGCATCCTTGCAACCTATATGAGCCTAATGCCATATTACAGGCTTTAATGGACCAGCGGGCTGCTGGAGAGGAGCAAAGGCGGCAGGAGGAGGAGCAAAGGCGGCAGGCTGAGCAGGAGAGCAGAGAGAAGGAACGAGCAGAAATGAACGAAAGGTTCAAACTGCTCGAGAAACAACTACAGGTAGAACATTCTCTAAACTAGAGGTAGAACATTCATTATATAACGACATACAATGCTCACGTGACTCTACTCTTATAGGCTCTTATGCAATCTCAAGGCAGTGGAAATGATGCCCCTCCTCCTCCTCCTCCTCCTCCAGAAGCTTAACCCGGTGGAAATGATGCCCCTCCTCCTCCTCAAGACGGTGTATGAAGATCTGGACTTCTATGTGATGTGCATGTGTTTTGCAAGTAGTGAACTTCCATAAGTTAACTTGTGTGTGATGTGTACTGTATGAAACATTGGCCTATGTGAAGAGTTATGCTTATGTGAACTACTTTAAATTATGCCTACGTGTGTGATGTGTTGCTTATGTGAAACATTGGCCTATGTGAAGAGTTATGCTTATGTGAACATTTTCTACCCTGAATATATAGACAGAAAATGCACTAGTTGTTTTCAGTTGCAGGGATTAGATAAGAAACAGCTTCACAACATAAGCAATGGGACATATTTCCGAGAGTGACACTCGGAAACACACTCTTTTCCGAGGGCCCCTCTCGGAAAAGGGGTCGCCTGAGCACTTTAGCTACTGTAGTGCCACTCTTTTCCGAGGGCCCCTCTCGGAAAAGGGGTCACCTGAGCACTTTAAGTACTACAATAGTGCCACTCTTTTCCGAGAGCCCTAACACTCGGCAAAAGTTCAACTGCCATGTGGGGCTCCCGAGCCCACAGGTCAGGTTTCAGTCAACGGATGTATACCGAGCGATATGAGGCAGCTCTCGGTAAAGATAGCGCATCATATAATTCTTTTTAAAAAAGTAACAAATAAATTGAAAATTTTACTGACAACTGGGTCTAGCGGGACCACATGTCAGGTTTGAATGTTTCTGTGACATGTTTTTTGCCGAGTGTGCCTCCACGGCGCTCGGTATACGTAACAGAAAGTGACGGCACCGTCAGTTGCGAACAGGCTTGCCACGTGGCTTCTCTTTGCCGTGTGGTGCTCTCGGCGTCTGCGCCGTTTGTCGACCGTTGTTTGTTCGCCGTGATTCCGTGTCGGCAACGTTAGCTAGTTGCCGTGAAGCTATAGTTGCCGAGTGTGCCTCTCGGCGTCTTTACGTTTGCCGAGTGCCCGTGCTTTGGCGCTCGGCGAAGAGCCGAACACCCGGCGTACAGGAAAATTCCAGTAGTGAGTTGTCTTGTTTTCTATGGATTCCACTGATTCACTTGCCCCCATCCATGTGCGACTTGACAGACAAACACGAGACACACTAAAACAACTATATTTGTTTTTGGAAGATACGAAATATGTTTGAGCACTGTTCATTTTTTCAAATGTTGAGCAATATACTTGTGAAATATCAACCATCGAATAAAACCAAGGCTGTAATAGATAGACCATCCTGAAACAAACCAGGACAGCGACACGATATGAAACAGCTGCGGTTTAGGTCAATATAAAATGTGTTAATTCACTCTTAGCAGCTGGGTTGTGGGTTGATAATCGGGTGCAATAATGCTTCCTTCCCTTTGTGATGAGGGGATGAGTGGCTACAGGCTACGTAGAGTCTATATAGCTGAGATAATACATACTTGATGGACATGACAGCTACTGGAATTTGTGTGGACACCATCTAAGTGTCGGCATTTCAGGACTTGTTCAAAGGAAGTTTCTATTTGCACATCAAAATCTCAATGTCTCCGGTCTTTACCATGTGATGTGATGTGCAGAAAAGTTGGAATTTACGGGATCTGAATTTGTGCGTAAATTCACCAGAAGACCTGGATGTATTTTTGAAGTATATTTATTCATGGAAAGTTCAAGCTAGTTGCTGGTGGCAAAGGACTGAAAGGAGTACTTTGCATGCGATTCCAAATAAATAATACATTGAGATCAGCCTCATGAAAAATTAAATTTTTTCAGAAAATTGCCTGCATCTCCAAAGGACCACAAGCGGGCACTGATGGCTGTTGTATAATTTACTCATTTCAGTCCTTTGCCTCAAGGACCACAAGCGGGTTGGAGATTCAGAAAAGTATCCTTCTCTTGTTTTGGATGGACATTCAAAAGTGTTTTCTTTCCCTTCAACTTTGGAGTATACACCTTGGCAATATCAAGCAAAATGAGTAGCGGCTACTATCAGCAGTTCGCTTTAGGAATGAACCCCAATTTGCAGATTTCAGCACTCTGCAGAACATATAACGCAAATCTCAGACAAGCCATTCCACTTTCAACAGCATTCGGTATCACAGAACCTTTCTCACATAGTACTCATGTCCGCGGAAAAAAAAACGTGCACAAACGAAATGGGCCCGAGAACGCGGGAAACCGTGGAGAAAAATGGTTCAGCGGGAACGATGGGCCCACCTGAGCGCAGCTGCACATGACACCACGCTCGGCTTCTCTCTACCTCTCTCGAAGAAAGGGAAAAAAGAAAGACAGAGAGCCATGCCGTCGTCCTCCTCCCCGAACGAAAACATGTTGTAGAGCATAGGCTTCAGGACACCTCCGTATCTAGCCGCCGCTCTCTCCCCGAACGAACCGGGATCCCCAACCCGCCGGCGTCGATCCTCCGCCGCCGCTCTCTCCGTTCCCCTCCCTTCGCACCTCCTAGGTTCTTCTCCGGCCCCATTCCTGCGTGTGATTTCAGCGACGGCGATTTCCTTTAGCCGTAAGCAGGGGAGCACCGGCGACGACCGGAGAGGACGAATGTGGAGGTCCAGCGCGCATCGGCGATGGGGCTTAAGCCGTTGCAGTTCTGTCCATCCAGGCATTAAATCCTCGAAACGCGATGCAAGTCCACTTGAATTGTGGTTCAGAATGTGAATCCACTTCAGGAGAATCTCTTCAGTACAAGTATTCTTCAGTATGGGCTGTTTTGTTACTAGGCTGTTAAAAGGGGTAGAGAGGGATTGGTGGAATCGATGTTTATTGCTTGAGCCTCGTGGGCATATATATAGGAGTACATGATCAACTTGGAGTACAAGACAAGCCAGAACATATCGTAGTCTATCTCATATTTCCTAAAATCACGATACTCAACATCCCCCCGCAGTCACAACGGTAGCGACGCAGACGGTGAGACTAAAGAAGAATCCGAAGGTAAGCCGACGGACATCCCCCCCCCCCCCCCCAGTCAAACAGTCGATGCATTGCGGAAGTCGTGGCTGGAGTTGAAACCGATGAGGTTGCTCAAGCAAGGCAGTAGCCCTTTGTGCCGATGTCGAGGTAGCCGAGAGCTAATGGTGGTGTACCCATGGTCAAGGTAGCCGTGCGAGGGACGCCGTGGTCGATGTCGAGTCGGGGTGGCCGGTGTCGAGGTAGTCGCCGTGGACCGGGAAGAAGAGCGGCGGCGGCGGTGGCCTGAGGAGGCGGTGGTGCTCGAATTAGGCGAGGAAGAACCCGACAGCGTGACGAAGACCGACGCGGATGGTGGCATTCCCACGCCTAGGAAGGCGGCGCGATGCACACCACACAGAAGTCGACACGCATGGACGGCGAAGTGGACCGCGTGCCGCGGCGTTACGACCCGAAGGGGCGACGCAACGGCAGCACGCGGGTCGGGGCGACGGTGGGGAAGACCTCAGGGCGGCAGCAGGGACCGCGTTGTAGGAGATATGCCCTAGAGGCAATAATAAATGTTATTGATTATCTCCCTGTTCATAATTATGTTTATGTTCCATGCTATAACTGCAATGATTCTCGAGTCTACAAATAAAACGAGGCTTGGAGGGAAACTCATGTGCACGTGTGGGATAATAAACGGTAAAATGTATTCCTAGTCAAGCCTCTATGACTGGCTCAAGTATTGCATGATGATCCTGTTTTCCTGATCATGGGCATGACTATGCCGGCAATTTTGAGGGCACAATTGTTGGTAGAACACTTGTGTTGAATCGACCCAATATTGATGTTATGCTATGAGATACATTCGTCATAAGTTAATGGTTAATAACACAGGAAGTTAATGTTTGCATAATTCCTTAGACCATGAGAGTATCGAGTTTCTTCATGCTTGCTTCATGAACTTTGGGGTTTGTTAAACGTCATCCGTAAATGGGTGGCTATTACGGCGGCTTACGGGTTCATGGAAAAGTATGTCAAGTAACTTGATAGCTCAAGATTGGGATTTGCTCCTCTGACGATGGAGAGATATCTCTGGGCCCTCTCGGTGTTACGGTATCCATCATCGTCTGGCCAGACACAGGGTGATTTGATCACAGGGATGCCGGAACACGGGAACGAGAAAAGAGAACAATACCGGCAACGAGGTAACTGGCATTGTGGACAAGTGTTGATCCACGAGGATGCCGATGTTTCTCACCTCGGGTAATTGTAACATATCGCGAAGCAACAGGAATAGCACACGGCAACTGGAGGTTCACTCGAATATTCATTCGTGTGGGTATAGGGGTCAATATGGGTGTCCACGGCTCCGATGTTGATCATTGATCGGAAAGTGTTCCGGTCATGTCTATACTTCACCGAACCTATAGGGTCACACGCTTAAGGGTCATCTATCTGCTGAATACTAGACAAGGAGTCCGAGAGAAAGTCACTGGAATAGTTTCGGAGACAACGGAAAAGTTCCGGAGAGAACACCGAAAAAGTTTCGGTAAAACCGAAAAGTTGTTTCGGATAAAACCATTGATCCAAAAAGGTTTCGGCAAGCACCAGGAATGTTTTGGAGGTTGCCAGATTGGTCTGGTAATTTCGAGAATTTTTCTGGAGAAAAAACCGAAAAAAGTTTTCGGAGCTGCCGGAATTGTTTAGCGGGTAAACGAAGATGGTTTTAAATTAAACCACCATACCGGAAATGTTCCGGAGCGAGTCCAGATAATTTTAGAGGGTGCCGGAAATGTTCTGGGACCTTCCGGAATTTTTCAGAAGAAATAGTTTCGGAAAACATCTTGTCCCAGCGAGAGGGGACAAGATCCCACGGATCGTGGGGGCTGTTTTTGGGCTGTTTTTGGGGGCGCCCCCTTTAGGGGACAGCCCCCTTGTGGCTGGACAAAGTGTTTGGGGGGCCCCCCATGGTGGGGGGCAGCCCCCACAAATGGTGGAGAGTGTTGGGAGGAAGGTGGGGCCCCATGGGGGAACACCATGGACAAGGGAACATGTTTTCTCCATGTTTGGTGGGAACATGTTTTCCTTGTTTGGTGGGTGCATGTTTAGTGGGCTGAATTTCAGCCCCCCCCCCCCTCACCCCTTCCACCACTATATAAGGAGGTGGAGAGGAGCTCTCCATCCACACTCCAACTCTCACACACATGGCATGCATGATCTGCCTTTCTTCTCTCCCTCCCACGAAATAGTTTCGTAGAGCCGAAAGGCTGTCTGGGTTCCGGTGGGAACTAGTTCTGGACGGCGAAGCCCTGCCGGATAGATGACACCGTATGTGTGCAACTCTGTAGAGAGATCGTAGTTTCGGTCTTAGTTCGTGAGTGCCTCCCGAAGGGCTGTCCGTGTGACCGTCCGAGTTTTGGAGGTCCTCCCGAAGGGCTGTCCGAGTGACAGTCCGAGTTTCGGAGGTCCTCCCGAAGGGCTGTCCGCGACACCGTCCGGGGGACTGTGCGACCGCCTCCCGGAGGGCTGTCCGCGGGGCAGATGAGGGTATACATCCTCGCGGTTGGGAGGTTGTAAAATCCTAGCTGCGGGGATCTGCACCGCCGTTCGTCATCGACTCTACTTCCGCTGCGCTACGAGTCGGTATCGAAAGAGATCAAACCTTGTATGCAGTCTCCATAGTGGTCCTGGGCTGGTGCGTAGGTCGGAAAATTTTTGTTTTCTGCTGCGTTACCCTACAGTGGCATCAAGAGCCGTGCTATGCGTAGATGCAGGTTGCGATCTAGAATACATAGAGATGTATGGGTGTTGCACAATATAATTAGGTAGTAGATGAGATCTATTGCTGAAAATTATTTGTGCGGGTAGCAGATGAAGTCTGTTACCCGATGTTCTTGTTGCTTCCCTCGAATTTGCATATTTCTGATCTTGATAACAGTATGGTGGAGTTTCAATGTTCTGGCAATCCGCGATCCTGATTGATCAACGAAGTGCTAACAGTTCATTGAATTCCACCGTAGTTAAAAAGAAAGATGAAATTTTGCAGACGAAAGGGCAATGCAGATGTGATCTGCACGGGGGTCACGCGTATGACGAAGTTTAGTATGGGGCTCGAGATTTTATTATCTCGTGTTTCATACACCCTGGAATGTTAATCTAGCGACTTGGATTATCATGCTTGATGATGGACGTTGGTAGCTTCGGTTTGTTTCGAAACCTTAGAAGCCACGTAAAATAAAATTTCGCATGAACCGATTAGAGGCGTCTAACTTGGTTTTGTAGGATGGTTTGCATGTGCATGTGATGTGGTATAGCAGTGTTCATAATAATTTGATTATGTATGAGATGACTATATGATGTAAATTGATTAACATGACCTGCGTGTCATGATTCGGCATGATGGCTGGAGCCATATGATTGCACTTTAATGACCTGCGTGTCAACCTTATGTAATGCACTTATTTTATTAGCTATAGAGATAGCAATATTATTTGGTGCATCGACAAGGTGGTGGCAATCTTCGCGAAGGTGAACACCGACGCGAATGCCGAAGACGAAGAAATGAAAGACTTCTCCGTCAGAAAGGGCTATACCATATCTTGCTATTATGAATTGCCTGAGATGTTTATCCCTTATGATGCACCCTTCTTGATTGCGCGGTAGTCGCTTTTTATTAGGGTGATCTCTCACAAAAAAAATATATCAAGTAGTTAGTGTTCTCCCAAGTGTAGCACCGTCACGGCACCTATCTCTTCGGGGTATCACATGGTTACATGGGTACAAACGATTAGAGAAGTGTGAGGCGGGTGAGTTGAGACCTCGCAGCAAGATCACTTGGTTGTCTTGACGTTCAGGCATGAAAGTCATGAGCTCGGAACACAAGCATCGAAAGATGAACAAGAGTCACATAGAGATGTGATTGGCAAGTTGGCCTACCAATTGAAATTCTCGTCACTTGAGATGGTTACATCCTTGACGCTGAATTGAAAGTTGGATCTTGCATCACTCACAATCAATTATGAGAGATATTGATTTGAGTGGGAGCGCACTGTAGAATTACCTTGTTTAATTCTCAGTGCAATTAATTATGAACTCTGTCTAAGTGTGATTTGCATAATAGTTGTAGGATAATGGCTCGTGTTTTCACCTTCCCTATTAAAAATTGAATAGCTGTTAAATATCTGGTTAAATCTTTACGGTTGGTAACGTAAGATTGTCCTCTAGAGTGCCGAGAAGGACTTTGTCTTATCGCATACTTTCGGTATTCTCCCGCTAATGCTATGGATCATGTGACTCTCGTCCTTCGATCCAAAAGCTAGAATTCTGTTTCAGTCAAGTGCAATACGTTTGCTTCCATGAGACCCGAACTTCAAAAGTTTGGATAGTTATGTGATATTCATGGAATCTGAAAATCATTTTCAGAGACAGATAAAGGCTAAAAGATATGAGATATCCAAAGCAATGTTTGTTTGCAAACTATTAGTAAAGGAGTTTACTATGCATTAGACTGATAAGAGAGGGATCCAGGAGAACGCCTGTCATATGATGAAAGGTGAATAAAACAACAACTTAAAGAGAAAGGAAGTGTCCGAAGGGTGTTAGTAAGATTTTCACGCCTAGGAAGTCCGGGGCTAACGCCACTCTTAAGTTGGGTGCTTCTTCTGAGAGTAGGAGAATTACTGAAAGTTAAACTGTTAGAAGTATAATGGCAATAGGAAAGAAGACTGGAATATCCAGCTCATGTATGAATGTCATACAAGTTTTGTTGTATAGAAGGCTGGTCAAAGATATAGTTCTTGGGAATTATGGTTAAACATGTTAATCACTAATTCTTGGGTATTGTGAGTTAATCACAAAGATACCCGCTCGATTGCACTCTGTTGCAACTCGATGTAAGAACTACTACGGCCTAAAAGACTAGCCAGGAATGAGGTTTAGATACACACAGGGAACATAGTAAATGTTACTATACCTTCCATTAGTGTATTCCCTATGTATTTACTTTCATAATTCATTTTAGAGTTTTACACTCTAGCCCATTGCATAAAGTATCTTGCAAGAAGGTTGTTCATAAGAGAACTTTTGATGTTCGGTGTTATGAATAACATAAGGGCCATACTTTCATTATGAATGAGATGTATGTTATGAATATTGATATTAATACATTGCCTCTGTATTTACTTTCATAATTCATTTAGAGTTTCATACACTCTAGCCCTTTGCATAAGGTATTTTGCAAGAAGGTTATTCATAAGAGAACTTTTGATGTTCGGTGTTATGAATAACATGAAGGGCCATGCTTCCATACAGGATGGGATGTATGCTATGAATATTGATGGTAATATGATACATCCATAACACTGACGCTAAATGTCGCAAGACTAAAAGAATACCACACAAGTGTGGCACTGCATTTGGTCACATTGGAGAAACCCGCATGGAAAATTCCATTATGATGGATTTTTGAAGTCATTTGATTTTGAATCATCTGACACTTGCAACTTTCCTCTGAAAAGTGAAGTGACTGAAATACCGTTCACAGGCCATAAGGAACGAGCAAAGAACATATTGGTGATCATACATTATGATGTGTGAAAGTCCAACAAATGTTGTTGCAAGTAGTGGATTTGTCTATCTTCATAAATGACTCAAGTAGATATATGGATATTTACTTGTTGAGACGTAAGTCTGGATCTTTTGAATTCATTCATAAGGTTTTCAAAAATGAAGTAGAAGTTATTGTAACAAGAAAATTATGTTTCTACAATTCGATTGCAGAAAGGAATATTTGAGTTACAACTTTAGCGAATGTCTGATGAGTTATGAAAGGGGTTTCATAACTTGCACCTCCTGGAACACCACTGCAAGTGGAAAGTCCGTGAAGATGTAATCGAACCATTTATGACATGGTAAGATCAAAGATGACATAAATAAATTTGCCATTATCCCTTTTAAGGTGATACTTTAGAGACTACAGCTTTTTCACTGAAAAGAGCTCCATCGGGTCTGTTGAAATGACGCCATGGTATGGTACGCCCAACCATGTTATATCTTTTCTTAACATTTGGAATATGGGGCTTGTGTAAAATATTACAAACCTATTCCAAATCAGACAAATGCTACTTTGTAAGGTTATCCCAAGTCATTGGGTATTCCTCCCTCACTATACCGAGGCAAATAGGATTGCCAAAAAACGGTATGCTTTTAAAGAGAATAGTTCTTACAAAAGGTGAGTGGGAGGACAGTGCAACTCGACGAGATAACCGGTATCTTCGTCATCAGGTCAAAGGAAAGGAACCTTGGAAGTGATTCCGGAGTTTCCTACTGCGACTGATACGGAAGTCTCTACAATAAAATGTATGGACTTCAGTCGAACTTGCAGCTGAACCTCGTAGGCAAGGCTCGTGCAAACCTCTCAGGTGCGCAAACGAGATATTGTTGTTGGACAACAGTATACCTACGATACACAAGGAAACGATGATGGGCCCTGACTCCGGAATTGGCTAAATGCCAATACAATCCGAGATAGTTTCCATATAAGTAATTCAAGATTAGAACCTTGATACACCTTTCGGAAGACTTAGAGTCTAAACGAATATTTATGGAACTAAAAACTGATACGGATAAAAATGTTTTATCCATAAAGCTCGACTTGTTGAAATAACAAGTTCAAGGAGTTGACTACGATGAGGTTGTTTCACCGTAGCGATGCTTGAGGTCGGTTCGGGTTGAACTAGCAATTAATTCATATATCAATCATGAGATATGAAACATGGATGACAAAAGGATTTCCATCTCATGGAAATGAAACCTAGGACTTGTATGTGATACAGTCCAAAGTAATTTGTCAATCCAGAGGATGCTAGTAAGTATGCAAACTTCAGAGTTCCAGCGATGGACAGAAGAGAGCAAAGTGGAGTTGGAATCTTCGTTTTTGATGAAATGGTCAAAAGAGTTTGACTTCATCAAATGGGTATCGAAGATGCTTGTGATTCAAGAAAGTAAGTGGGAGCATAATAATATTTCTAAAAACCGTGTGTACTTGACACATTGTTAATTGGAAATAAATTTCTTGACACGAATTAGGACTTCATTTGAAAATAGTTTTTCGATGAAGTGCTTAGGCTAAAATGGCCTCAATATTAGGCATGATGATCTATGGAGATAGATTTACCTAAATGGGGCTAAGCAATGAATACATATTGACAAGATGCTAAAACTTTTTAGCATTTAAAACGCCAAGGAGTGATTCTTGCCAAAGTCACATGGAAAGAGTTTTTGCAAGACTCGGTGTCCCAAAACACTGATGAGTAAAATACATGATGGAGATTCCACACACTCTTGTGTTTGGATTAATCATGTATTCCATGGTATGTAAAACCAACCAGATATGTCCAATACTCCAAAGTTGTTGCGAGTATAGATACCATAGTGATCACAGTACTGATCATGGGACAACAGTGAAAGATGTCATTGAGTACTAGAGCAGTACTGATGACATGTTTTCTCGCAAACGGAGATCATGAAGAGTTCGTTGTAAAAGGTTACATCGATACAGTCTTCATCAATGCTCCATGCGATTTTCGATTTAAATTGAGGGTTTTGTGTGATACACAATATGGTGGCACGGTAGTTGGAAATTGTTCCAAACAAGATACTGTGGCGAATTCTATAACAAAGGCTAAGTATGTTGACGCTTGAGAAGCGACAAAGAAGTTGTTGAATCATATAGTTCATTCATGAACTTAGTATGGTTCCAAGAAGGCTTTGGTCTATGGGACACTATAGCAGATAGTTGCTCCATAGCTCAGTCTGAGGAATCAGGTTTCGACCAATGATTCACACATATGCAAAGCCAAGTCCACACAAAATATGAATTTTGTGAAAGCGTGAAAACGCGAGGATATGCAAAGTTACACACGGAGCTGAAGTTGTCAGATCCGTTGGACATCAGGCTATACCACATGCGAAGCATATTTTACACCAGTATGCCATAGGTGTAAAGTGCATTAGCATTGACTAGATTATTGACTCTAGTGCAAGTGGGAGTCTGTAGGAGATATGCCCTAGAGGCAATAATAAATGTTATTGATTATCTCCCTGTTCATAATTATGTTTATGTTCCATGCTATAACTGCAATGATTCTCGAGTCTACAAATAAAACGAGGCTTGGAGGGAAACTCATGTGCACGTGTGGGATAATAAACGGTAAAATGTATTCCTAGTCAAGCCTCTATGACTGGCTCAAGTATTGCATGATGATCCTGTTTTCCTGATCATGGGCATGACTATGCCGGCAATTTTGAGGGCACAATTGTTGGTAGAACACTTGTGTTGAATCGACCCAATATTGATGTTATGCTATGAGATACATTCGTCATAAGTTAATGGTTAATAACACAGGAAGTTAATGTTTGCATAATTCCTTAGACCATGAGAGTATCGAGTTTCTTCATGCTTGCTTCATGAACTTTGGGGTTTGTTAAACGTCATCCGTAAATGGGTGGCTATTACGGCGGCTTACGGGTTCATGGAAAAGTATGTCAAGTAACTTGATAGCTCAAGATTGGGATTTGCTCCTCTGACGATGGAGAGATATCTCTGGGCCCTCTCGGTGTTACGGTATCCATCATCGTCTGGCCAGACACAGGGTGATTTGATCACAGGGATGCCGGAACACGGGAACGAGAAAAGAGAACAATACCGGCAACGAGGTAACTGGCATTGTGGACAAGTGTTGATCCACGAGGATGCCGATGTTTCTCACCTCGGGTAATTGTAACATATCGAGAAGCAACAGGAATAGCACACGGCAACTGGAGGTTCACTCGAATATTCATTCGTGTGGGTATAGGGGTCAATATGGGTGTCCACGGCTCCGATGTTGATCATTGATCGGAAAGTGTTCCGGTCATGTCTATACTTCACCGAACCTATAGGGTCACACGCTTAAGGGTCATCTATCTGCTGAATACTAGACAAGGAGTCCGAGAGAAAGTCACTGGAATAGTTTCGGAGACAACGGAAAAGTTCCGGAGAGAACACCGAAAAAGTTTCGGTAAAACCGAAAAGTTGTTTCGGATAAAACCATTGATCCAAAAAGGTTTCGGCAAGCACCAGGAATGTTTTGGAGGTTGCCAGATTGGTCTGGTAATTTCGAGAATTTTTCTGGAGAAAAAACCGAAAAAAGTTTTCGGAGCTGCCGGAATTGTTTAGCGGGTAAACGAAGATGGTTTTAAATTAAACCACCATACCGGAAATGTTCCGGAGCGAGTCCAGATAATTTTAGAGGGTGCCGGAAATGTTCTGGGACCTTCCGGAATTTTTCAGAAGAAATAGTTTCGGAAAACATCTTGTCCCAGCGAGAGGGGACAAGATCCCACGGATCGTGGGGGCTGTTTTTGGGCTGTTTTTGGGGGCGCCCCCTTTAGGGGACAGCCCCCTTGTGGCTGGACAAAGTGTTTGGGGGGCCCCCCATGGTGGGGGGCAGCCCCCACAAATGGTGGAGAGTGTTGGGAGGAAGGTGGGGCCCCATGGGGGAACACCATGGACAAGGGAACATGTTTTCTCCATGTTTGGTGGGAACATGTTTTCCTTGTTTGGTGGGTGCATGTTTAGTGGGCTGAATTTCAGCCCCCCCCCCCCCTCACCCCTTCCACCACTATATAAGGAGGTGGAGAGGAGCTCTCCATCCACACTCCAACTCTCACACACATGGCATGCATGATCTGCCTTTCTTCTCTCCCTCCCACGAAATAGTTTCGTAGAGCCGAAAGGCTGTCTGGGTTCCGGTGGGAACTAGTTCTGGACGGCGAAGCCCTGCCGGATAGATGACACCGTATGTGTGCAACTCTGTAGAGAGATCGTAGTTTCGGTCTTAGTTCGTGAGTGCCTCCCGAAGGGCTGTCCGTGTGACCGTCCGAGTTTTGGAGGTCCTCCCGAAGGGCTGTCCGAGTGACAGTCCGAGTTTCGGAGGTCCTCCCGAAGGGCTGTCCGCCACACCGTCCGGGGGACTGTGCGACCGCCTCCCGGAGGGCTGTCCGCGGGGCAGATGAGGGTATACATCGTCGCGGTTGGGAGGTTGTAAAATCCTAGCTGCGGGGATCTGCACCGCCGTTCATCATCGACTCTACTTCCGCTGCGCTACGAGTCGGTATCGAAAGAGATCAAACCTTGTATGCAGTCTCCATAGTGGTCCTGGGCTGGTGCGTAGGTCGGAAAATTTTTGTTTTCTGCTGCGTTACCCTACACGCGTGCCATGCTCGCTACGGCCCGATGGGGCGACGAAGCGGCAGCGCGAGGGTCGGTGCAGCCATGGGGACGGCTTGGAGCGGACGGCCTCGGGGCGACGGTGGACCGCGGGCCGCGGCACTAGGGCCCGAAGGGGCGACGCATCTGCAGCGCGCTGGTCGGTGCAGCCACGGGGAGAACCACGGGGCGACGGCAGGGACCGCGGGCCACGCTCGCTACGGCCCGATGGGGGCAACGCAACGGCAGCGCGAGGGTTGGTGCAGCCACGGGGACGGCCTGGAGCGGACGGCCCCGGGGTGGCGGTGGACCGCGGGCCGTGGCACTACGGCCCAAAGGGGCGACGCAGCGGCAGCGCACGGGTCGGTGCAGCCGCGGTAAGAACCACGGGGGGGCGGTGTTGCGGCCTGACGGAACAACGCAGTGGCAGCCTGTTGCTCGATCGGTGGAGGATGCGCTATACTCGGAGACAGGGCGGCGACGGGCGGTGCTACTTGTAGTCTGCGTTGGTAATTTCCCCGAAGAGGAAAGGATGATGCAGTACAGCAGAGATAAGTATTTCCCCCAGTTAAGAACCAAGGTTATCAATTCAGTAGGAGAACCAAGCAAAATTCCGTTAAAACGCACCTGCAAACACAAGAGCAAACACTTGCACCCAACGCAAATAAGAGGGTTGTCAATCCTCTTAGCGGTTATTTGCAAGGATAAAATCTTATCGAGGTAAATAGATAAACTAAACTACTAATTAAAATAAAAGTAAATAAATTGCAGCAAGGTATTTTTAGATTTTTTATATAATAAAGATAGACCCGGGGACCATATTTTCACTAGATGCTTCTCTCTTGAGCACATAAACATACGGTGGGTAAACAAATTACTGTTGGACAATTGATAGAAAAGCAAATAATTATGACGGATTCATGGCAATGATCATGTATATAGTCATCATGTCCGAGACAAGTAGACCGACTCCTGCCTGCATCTACTACTATTACTCCATCCATCGACCGCTATCCAACATGCATCTAGGGTATTAAGTATGAAACAGAGTAACGCCTTAAGCAAGATGACATGATGTAGAGAAGCAAACTCAAGTAATATGAATAAACCCCATCTTTTTATCCTTAATGGCAACAATACAAATACGTGTCATGTCCCTTTCTGTAACTGGGATTGAGTACCGCAAGATTGAACCCATCACAAAGCACCTCTCACATTGGAAGATAAATCAATCTAGTAGGCCAAACTAAACCGATAGATCGGAGAGAAATACAAAGCTATAACAATCATGCATAAAAGAGTTCAGAGAGACTCAAATATTTCTCATGAATAATCTGATCATAAACTCACAATTCATCGGATCACAACAAACACACCGCAAAAGAAGATTACATCGGATAGAACTTCAAGAACATCGAGGAGAACATTGTATTGAAGATCAAAGAAAGAGAAGAAGCCATCTAGCTACTAGCTATGGACCCGTAGGTCTGTGGTAAACTAGTCACACATCATCGGAAGGGCAGCAAGGTTGATGTAGAAGCCCTCCGTGATCGATTCCCCCTCCGGCAGAGTACCGGAAAAGGCCTCCAGATGGGATCGCGGAAGAACAGAGGCTTGCGGCGGCGGAAAGGTTTTTTCTTCTATCTCTCTGGGGTTTCCCAATATTTGTGAATTTATAGAAGTGGAATTAGGTCAAACGGAGTCACGTGGGCCCCACAAGGCAGCACGGTGCCCCCCCCCCCCCCGGGGGAGCGCCCTGGTGCCTTGTGAAGCCTCCATGAGGCTTTTGGCCTCCTCCCGAAGCTTCCCAGGTTTTTTTTGTCCAGAAAAAAATCTTCAAAAAGTTTCGTGGCATTTGGACTTCATTTGGTACTGTATTTCTGAAAAGCAAAAAACAAGGAGAAAACAGCAACTGGCACTAGACACTGGGTTAATAGGTTAGTCCCAAAAAATGATATATAATTGCATATAATAGCATATTAAAATATCCAAGATTGATACTATAATAGCATGAAACAATCAAAAATTATACATACGTTGGAGACGTATCAAGCATCCCCAAGCTTAATTCCTGCTCGTCCTCGAGTAGGTAAATGATAAAAACAGAATTTTTGATGTGGAATGCTACCTATCATGTTTCATCATGTAATCTTTCTCTTACGGTATGAATAATAAGATCCGAATGATTCAAAGCAATAGTCTATAATTTGATATAAAGACATCAATACCCAGGAATACTAATAAACAATCATGTCTTTCAAAATAAAAATGCTAAAAAACGTTATCCCTACAAAATCATACAATCCTGTCATGCTCCATCTTCTTCACACAAAGTATTTATCATGCACTACTCCGGTTTTAGCCAAGCAATTGGTTCATACTTTTTAACGCGCTTCAGCCTTTTCAACTCCCACGCAATACATGAGCGCAAGCCATAGATATAGCACTATGGGTGAAATAGAGTATGGTGATAGAGATAAATAGGAGAAGTCAAAAATGGAGAAAGTCTCACATCAACGAGGCTAATCAACGGGCTATGGAGATGCCCATCAATTGATGTCAATGCGAGGAGTAGGGATTGCCATGCAACGGATGCACTAAGAGCTATAAGTATATGAAAGCTCAACATGAAAACTAAGTGGGTGTGCATCCAACTTGCTTGCTCATGAAGACCTCGGACATTTGAGGAAGCCGGTCATCGGAATATACAAGCCAAGTTCTATAATAAAAAATTCCTACTAATATATGAAAGTGATAAAATAGGAGACTCTCTATATGAAAAACATGGTGCTACTCTGAAGCACAAGTGTGGAAAAAGATAGTAACATTATCCCTTCTCTCTTTTTCTCTCATTTATTTTTTTTATTTTTCTTTTTTTCCTTTTTTTCATGGCTCTTTTTCGCCTTTTTTTCTCTTTTTTATTTATTTATTTATTTATTTTTCGTCCGGCGTCCCATTCCGACTTGTGGGGGAATCATAGCCACCATCATCCTTTCCTCACTGGGACAATGCTCTAATAATGATGATCATCACACCTCTATTTACTTACAACTCAACATTACAACTCGATACTAAAACAAAAATATGACTCTATATGAATGCCTCTGGCAGTGTACCAGGATGTGCAATGATGCTAGCGTAACATGTATAATAATGATAAACAGTGGCTGAGCCACAAATACTATGTCAGCTATATGATCATGCAAAGCAATAGGACAATGATGATGTATGTCATAAAAAAACAGAACGGTGGAAGTTGCATGGCAATATATCTCGGAATGGCTATGGAAATGCCATGATAGATAGGTATGGTGGCTGTTTTGAGGGAGATATAAGGAGGCTTATGTGTGATAGAGCGTATCATATCACGGGGTTTGGATGCACCGGCGAAGTTTGCACCGACTCTCGATGTGAGAAAGGGCAATGCACTGTACCGAAGAGGCTAGCAAATTGCGGAAGGGTGAGAGTGCGTATAATCTATGAACTCACATTAGTCATAAAAAACTCACATACTTATTGCGAAAATTTATTAGCCCTCGAAACAAAGTACTACTACGCATGCCCCTAGGGGGGAGGTTGGTAGGAGTTAACCATCGCGCGCCCCCGGCCGCTACACAAAGGAAGACAATCAATAATAAATCATGCTCCAACATCTTAGCATAACGACAGACCATACGTGCATACTTCGGGAATCACAAATCTTAACACAATTATTCTTACTAAACCACAATTATCTACTAATACCTCCCACATATTACCATCTTAATATCGCAAAACTATTGCAAGGAATCAAACTTATCATATTCAGTGATCTACATGAAAGTTTTTATTATATCCCTCTTGAATACCTATCATATCAGGACCAAATTCATAACCCGTGCATATTACCATTGCTATCATAAGACTCTCAAAAAGATATAAGTGAAGCATGAGAGTGCAACTATTTCTTTAAAATATCATCACCGCCGTGCTCTAAAAGATATAAGTGAAGCACTACAGCAACTGCCTAGCTCAAAAGATATAAGTGTAGCACATAGAGTATTCTAACAAATCACGAATAATGTGTGTCTCTCTCAAAAAGGTGTGTTCAGCAAAGATGATTGTGACAAACTAAAAAACAAACAAACTATTTCACAAAACGCTCCAAGTAAAACACATATCATGTGATGAATAAAAATATAGCTCGAAGTGAGTTACCGATAGATTGTAGACGAAAGAGGGGATGCCTTCCGGGGCATCCCAAGCTTAGATGCTTGAGTCTTCCTTGAATATTACCTTGGGGTGCCTTGGGCGGTGATACTTGTAGTCTGCGTTGGTAATTTCTCCGAAGAGGAGAGGATGATGCAGTACAGTAGAGATAAGTAATTCCCTCAGTTAAGAACCAAGATTATCAATCCAGTAGGAGAACCAAGCAAAATTTCGTTAAAACGCACCTGCATACACAAGAGCAAACACTTGCACACAACGCAAATAAGAGGGTTGTCAATTTTCTTAACGGTTATTTGCAATGATTAAATCTTATCGAGGTAAATAGATAAACTAAACTACTAATTAAAATAAAAGTAAATAAATTATAGCAAGGTATTTTTAGGTTTTTTATATAATAAAGATAGACCCGGAGACCATAGTTTTCACTAGAGACTTCTCTCTTGAGCACATAAACATACGGTGGGTAAACAAATTACTGTTGGGCAATTGATAGAAAAGCAAATAATTATGACGGATTCGTGGCAATGATCATGTATATAGTCATCACGTCCGAGACAAGTAGACCGACTCCTGCCTGCATCTACTACTATTACTCCATCCATCGACCGCTATCCAGCATGCATTTAGGGTATTAAGTATGAAACAGAGTAACGCCTTAAGCAAGATGACATAATGTAGAGAAGCAAATTCAAGCAATATGAATAAATCTCATCTTTTTATCCTTAATGGAAACAATACAAATACGTGTCATGTCCCTTTCTGTCACTGGGATTGAGCACCGCAAGATTGAACCCATCACAAAGCACCTCTCCCATTGCAAGATAAATCAATCTAGTAGGTCAAACTAAACCGATAGATCAGAGAGAAATACAAAGCTATAACAATCATGCATAAAAGAGTTCAGAGAATACTCAAATATATCTCATGAATAATCTGATCATAAACTCACAATTCATCGGATCCCAACAAACACACCGCAAAAGAAGATTACATCGGATAGAACTCCAAGAACATCGAGGAAAACATTGTATTGAAGATCAAAGAGAGAGAAGAAGCCATCTAGCTACTAGTTATGGACCCGTAGGTCTGTGATAAACTACGCACACATCATTGGAAGGACATCAAGGTTCATGTAGAAGCCCTCCGTGATCGATTCCCCCTCCGGCGGAGTACCGGAAAAGGCCTCCAGATGGGATCGCGGAAGAACAGAGGCTTGCGGCGGCGGAAAGGTTTTTTCTTCTGTCTCTCTTGGGGTTTCCCAATATTTGTGAATTTATAGAAATGGAATTAGGTCAAACGGAGTCACGTGGGCCCCACAAGGCAGCATGGCGTCCCCCCCCCCCCCCGGGGCGCACCCTGGTGCCTTGTGAAGCCTCCGCGAGGCTTCTGGCCTCCTCCCGAAGCTTCCCAGGTTTCTTTTGTCCAGAAAAAAAATCTCCAAAAAGTTTCGTAGCATTTGGACTTCATTTGGTACTGTAGCTCTGAAAAGCCAAAAACAAGGAGAAAACAGCAACTGGCACTGGGTTAATAGGTTAGTCCCAAAAAATGATATATAATTGCATATAATAACATATAAAAACATCCAAGATTGATACTATAATAGTATGGAACAATAAAAAATTATAGATACGTTGGAGACGTATCAGGCGGGCAGACGCGCGGATGACGGCTGTGACGGGCCGACGCGTCGCGCGAGGCCGTTGGATCGGAGAAGAGGCCGGGTGGTCGCGCGGGGTCGACAGCGGCGGCGGGCGACGCAAACCGATCTTAGATCGGAAAAACAAAAAGAAACGCCGATCAATGCGATCGGCGAGAGAGAAAAATCCAGATCAAAGGGTCGGGAAAAAAGACTCTCTAGGGCAACCGGTCAACACGACCGGCGGACGAACCCTAGGACGGGCAACGCGGCCCCCGGCGGCGGTCATGGAGGGCCGACCGCCCCGGGGCGGCGCGGAGCAGAAGCGGCGGGCGGCGGCTAGGGTTGGATCGGTTAGGCTCATACCATGTTAGAAGGGGTAGAGAGGGATTGGTGGAATCGATATTTATTGCTTGAGCCTCGTGGGTATATATATATAGGAGTACATGATTAACTTGGAGTACAAGACAAGGCAGAACATATCCTAGTCTATCTCATATTTTTTAACTAATCACGATACTCAACATAGGCGAATCACATTGGGTAATTTCCTTTGACATTCTGGATTACTTCCGTATGAATGTTCCTTTTTTCAGTCAAAGTGAAAGCTAATTTTCTTTCTCATGCGGATAAATATGTTGATTGGGAAGGGATGAACTGTCTTCATTTTTCAGCAAGAGTGTAAGCTAATTTTCTTTCATTTTTCAGTAAAAGTGAAAGCTAATTTTCCTTCACGCGGAGACTGACACTGGACTGCAACATGGGAATATTGTCTCCGTAGTGGGGGATTCAACTTTGATAACTACAGACTTGTGTTTGTGTATGCTTACATGCTTACTATTTGGTCCCTAACCTCTTGGCAAGTAGCATAACACTGTGCACCTCCGACTGCTCTGCAGGCAAGTGTGATAATATTCAGTCTTAACTGTCCTTCACATTGCAAAAGGCACTTGAATTTCTGTATCATGGTGGTGTTACCCAGTCTGTGATCTCATGGTAAGTTACACAACAATGTGCAGCATTGTAGATGCATATGCTTTTTAATATTATCAAAAATAAAAGGGAGAGTTTTGAGTCGCTTTTTCCCACACTGTCCAGCTTTTGCACATTGTTTTCATTGGTTACTACAACTCTGCTCCCCGCAAAAAAAAAAAAGGTTACTACAACTCTGCTGAAGGGCTATCTATGCTTAGAATCCATCAACGTTTTCTACCTTGGCCAGTACTCTGTTCCAAACTTCCATTACACCATCTCCCAACCGCTAGCTTTTGAGAATTTCATAGGCGTCTGGACATGGAGGAGCTAACCCAACCATGCAACAGTGTCTCCATAGCTTTGTCGACAGCCTATCTTTTACGAGGATTTCATATGCGTCTAGACATGGAAGAGCACACCCTCACAAAAAATAACATTAAATGGAAATCAAACTCAAAGAAACTTTTTTGCCAGACAAGGAAGAAATATATATATATATATATATATATATACTCCCCTTCCATTGAAGTAGTGCTTCAGTTATTCCCAAACAGTAACCATCGATCTGTTGTCCAAAAGCTGCATGTTCTGGTTCTGTAGTGATGAAAGGAAACAATTACTCATGCAACTAACCTCGTAAAAGCCTTTCGGAGCGAGACCAAGAAATTATCATGAAGTTAATTTTGCAGATGACGATAGAAGTCTTTGTCTCCTGAGACTACTTGCACGTACAAAAAATGTGCCTGGCTAAGATGCTCTCTCCAAGACATGAAAAAGGAGTCAAGGATTTGTATGGCAGAGAAAGCCTACAAAGAAAACCAGGTGTTCGTCTTCTCGGCATTATTCCTCGGGGGTTGATTTGTTTAGAAATAAGCTCTTGAGCGTTCCAAAGTAGTCAACCCTGAACCACTAGGCATGCTGAACTGCGATGTTATATACTCAAACAAGGAATTTAAGAAAATAAAGAGAAAACACTACAAACAAAGGATACAATCAATCGTAAGAACATAAAATGGTCAGCACATTTGGTTATCAAGTAAATGTTTGGTCCCTCCTCCTTTTTCCAGGCTTGAGACCGGCTATGCAACATGAAGTGTAACATCATTTCATATTAACATAGGCGGAGTTACACCACCCCCACCCACCTCCAACTTAAAAACACATATATACAGACACCTGACCCCCAAAACCAAAACCCAAGTAACAAACTCAAATACACACAACATAAATGGTACGATAAATCGAAGACCCTTTTTTTTTGAGTTTTTATTTATCTGAATAAACACTACTAGATTCCACAAAGCAAATAAACAAATTTTTGTGTGATTTTCATTTCTCCTTTACTATAAAAGACAACAAATCAAACAAGCGAACTGGCGGTTTATAAATATTTTTGTGTGATTTTCATTTCTCCTCTACGTACTAATAAATTGCTGCAGGGAAATGACTCTCAGGTGTGGTTGAATTGACAACTCAACTGCTGCTTATAAATATTTTTTGGCTCCCCTTGTGTCGAATCAATAAATTTGGATGAAATACTACCCTCGAAGACTGTTACGATCCCCTATACTTGTGGGTCATGAGGGGGCGACCACGCGACCACAAATGTTGCAACTGGCGGTGAGTTTTGCTGAGACCGTTAGCGATTTTTTCTGGAACCATGGGTCGTCAATGCTACGTAGGGGGCGACCACGCAACCCACAGATGTTGCAACTAGCGGTGAGGTTTACTGGGACTGTAGCGACTTTTTGCTGGAACCATGGGCGCCAGTGCTACATACCCGAGAGACGCGCAATGCTTGAACCGGCGACGTCTAGTGCTGGAATCGGTGGCGCCGGGTGCTGCAATCGGCTACCTTGGTGCTACATTCACGGCGACGAGCGGCGACCTCATGTGCGGCGACGACGAGATGCGGGGTGGATGTTGCGGCCAGCTACCTCGGTGCTACAATCGCGTGAGCAGCGACCTCTGGTGCGGCAACAACGAGATGCGGGGTGGATGTTGCGGCCGGCTACCTCGGTGCTACAATCGCGCAAGCAGCGACCTCTGGTGCTGCAACAACGAGATGCGGGGTGGATATTTTGACCTTCGGTGTGGCGGCGGCGACGATGACAGCGAGGGGGCGAGCCGGCGGCACGAGAGGAGGTGTGCGGGCGCGCAGGAGATGCATGCGGGGAGTGGGTCAGGCGGGGGGCGAGGTGTGGGGCTTCGCATGCGCGAGGAAGACGACGACCGAGTCCAACGCGAGCCATTTGGTACGAGCGTGATCCAACGGTTCTGGAGGTTCTGTGCGGGGCAGATCTAACGGCGCGAGGACCGGCCGAATCTCGACCAGCGCAGAGCGCTGCCCATTTTTGCCCCGTTGACAATGCTGTTTGATGTGCATGGGAATTTTGAAGGGGGTATATGTGTCCAAGATTTTTGTTAACCACTATAATTTTTTTTTGCCTTGTTGTAACGCACGGGCAATTACCTATTAATGACTAAAACATGTTTGGTCCTCAACATTGAAGCTCTGTGAAACGCAGGATTGGATCCTCTGTACGACGGAGATGCTCCGGATCTCCGCCCTTCATGCTTTTATAGGAGTAGTAAATAATAAATAAATAAATAAAGAGATGACAATATTTATTCACTGTCTTCAAATTTTCCTAAGAATCCCGTCAAGCTTTTCTGGAATTGATGCGTGAGAATGCGACGGGCATTTACCGAGTCTAGGCTCTAGACTGGAAGAGGTATACCAAATTGCCGTATAGGAGAGGCACAGTTGTGCCATTCGTCTCTAGTCCACGGCCCGGACGTGTGTATGGCAAACAATCACTGTTTCTCTCGTCCACGGCCAATCATACGACTGACTGCAACTCTTTTACAGATTATAATTTTAATCGTCGAAGCTTCAAAGTCACCATCCAATTACACACAGCTAGCAATGCCGTGTGATGCATGCAACACAGCCATCCGCAAATCGGTATGCACTTGCCCTGCTGACACGGCCGGTTGTTCAATTATTCTCTTTCTTTGACATGTACTCCGTGAACGGAGTTAACATGTGGACAGATACATCAGTAGAGGAGCTTCAGAGAACGGAGATTTTTTTTTCTTTTTGCAGAAGTGTGACTATTTATTTATTTAATAAGCTCTCAGCAACGCACGCAAGCACCCACCAGAGCAGTTTCCATCCAACCAAAATACTAGTCATGGAGATGGAGCCACCCAAAATGCTTGCCTCTCTCACCTTTCTGATGATGATGATGGCCACCTCGGTCACACTTGCGTCGGACACAGCGGTGCTCAGAGGACAAGCAAGGGCACTCCTCGTCTGGAAATCCACCCTCAGCAACCAAAGCCAGCATGCCTTGTGCTCCTGGGAAAACAAGTTGGCGCCTTGCAACTGGCGCGGCATCAGTTGTCGTACCGGTGTGCACCAGAGCCGGCACCGGCCAGTGATCAGTAGTATCTCTCTGCGGGGGATGCAGCTGAGAGGGACACTGGAGTCCCTCAACTTCTCGGCCTTGAGGACCATGAAGCGCCTCGACCTCTCGCACAACCACCTTGCCGGGAGCATTCCTCCTAGCATCGAGGTCCTCGAAGAGCTCCATGATCTCCTTCTACAAGGCAACCAGATAAGAGGCTCGATCCCACTAGGTCTAGCAAATCTCACGAAATTGCGTTCCTTGATGCTTAACAAAAATGAAGTCTCCGGTGAAATACCAAGGAAGATAGGCAACATGAGCAATCTTGAGACCCTCAACTTGTCAATCAATCACTTAGTTGGTCATATCCCTTCTGAAATAGGTCACCTAAGGCACATGGTTACATTAGATTTGTCCGGCAATCATCTTTCCGGTTCAATCCCAAGCAATATAGGTGATTTGACCAGACTCACTACCTTATATCTTTACGACAATCAACTTTCTGGAGAAATTCCTCAAGAATTAGGATACCTTGTGAAGTTAAAGAAATTGGATCTTGGTGAAAACCAACTCTCAGGTTCCATCCGAGGTAGTTTAGGAAATTTGTCAAAACTCACTTTCTTGAGCTTTCTCCGGAACCAACTTTCTGGATCTATTCCTCAAGAAATTGGCAAATTATTGAGTCTAGATGGGTTGGAACTCTCTTATAACAGCCTCTCTGGTGCCTTGCCATCTGATCTTTGTGCGGGAGGTCAGCTACAACGTTTGACCGCTACTAACAACAACTTGGTTGGACCCTTGCCATCTAGCTTGCTAAGCTGTATAAGCCTAGTCAGGGTTCGACTTGAAGGGAATAATCTTGAAGGAGATATCACCGGGATGGGAGCTCATCCAAATCTTGTCTATATTGATATTAGCTCAAATAAACTTTATGGTAAATTATCTCATCGTTGGGGTGAGTGCTACAAACTTACGGTGCTACATGCATCAAACAACAATATAACTGGAGTAATACCATCAAGCATAGGGAAATTATCTCAGTTGGGGATACTTGATGTTTCGTCAAACAATCTCAATGGGCAGATTCCACCAGAAATTGGCAATGCAACGATGTTGTTCAATTTGAGCCTTTCCCGTAACTTGCTCCAGGGATATATTCCTCAAATTGGATCACTAAACAATTTGGAGTATCTAGATTTATCATCAAACAACCTAGTTGGGCAGATACCAAGATCAATTGGGCGTTGCCTAAAGATCCACTTTCTAAAATTGAGCCATAACCAACTCAATAGTACCATTCCTTTCGAACTAGGGGTGTTGGTAAACCTACAAGATTTGTTAGATCTAAGTGGCAATTCAATTGATGGTACTATTCCAAGTGTATTAGGTGGTCTTGGTATGCTTGAAGTTTTGAATCTTTCTCACAATGCACTGAGCGGCGACATTCCACAATCATTTCAGAGCATGAAGAGCCTCCTATCCATGGACGTCTCATACAACAAATTAGAAGGGTCAGTGCCACATACTAGACTTTTTGAAGAAGCTCCAGCCAGATGGTTCTGGCATAATAATAACTTATGTGGTGTCGTGAAAGGTTTGCCCCCTTGTGATGTTCCTCGAAGTAGTAAACAAGGAAAAAAACCTAGAGCTATTTTACTAGCTATCATACCCACCGTTGTATCATTTGTATTTCTCACTACATTAGTAACATGCCAATGCAAAAAGAAGAAACCCCAAGCAGAATCTGCAAATGGAGTACAACAAACCAATGTGTTTGCCATCTGGAACTTTGATGGGGGAGATGTGTACAAGAAAATTGTTGATGTAACAAACAATTTCAGCGAAGCTTATTGTGTTGGATCTGGAGGGAATGGATCCGTGTATAGAGCTCAGTTACCAACAGGTGAATTATTTGCAGTGAAGAAAATCCATATGGTGGAAGACAATGAACAATTTAATCGTGAAATACATGTGTTGATGCATATTCGACATCGCAACATTGCAAAGTTATTTGGTTACTGCTCTGCATCCCAGGGACGATTCCTTGTGTATGAATACATGAATAGAGGGAGCTTAGCAGCATCTTTGAAGGGCAAGGAAACTGCAATTGAATTAGGTTGGATGAAAAGGTTAAATATTATTTGGGATGTTGCTTATGCTTTGTCTTACATGCATCACGACTGCTTCGCGCCAATAGTCCACCGAGATATAACAAGCAGCAATGTTTTGCTTGATGTCGAATTTAAGGCATGCATCTCGGATTTTGGTCTAGCAAAGATACTAGAGAAGGAAGCACCAAACTGCACTAGTCTCGCCGGAACAAAAGGATATCTTGCCCCAGGTAAAATTATATCTATATTTTGGTTACATCAACAATCTTGTCACACTAATAAAGACCATGTTATGTTCCTTCTATTTTATACAACGTACATTAGTATTCTACATAAAAAAAAATCCTCTCTGCATGGACTACATGTTTAAATCTGCAGGAACACATTAACCTTATTATATTTATCTTAATGAATAGGACTCCGAATATTATTTATCTTAATGAATAGGACTCCGAATATTGATGCACCATTGGCATATTTTTAATAACTGGAAGCTATTTCTTTTGCATTAATTACTATATAATGGATGGCTATCAAAATTAATTCCTCGGTGTTGATGTTTCTTCAGAACTTGCATACACAACTAGAGTGACAGAGAAGTGCGATGTTTATAGCTTTGGAGTGCTGGTTCTAGAGTTGTTTGTGGGACATCATCCAGGTGATTTGCTTTCGTCCATGGACAACAACAACCAAAGTACATCACTCGTGAAATTCCTGGACACCCGACTCCCACTTCCTGAAGCTGAAATCGCCAGCGAAATATTCAAAGTAATTGCGGTCGCAGTTCGGTGCATAGAACCTGATCCAGTACACCGTCCGACTATGAAGCAAGTGATCAAGGCGTTCTCAACAGCTGAACAATCACCTGCTAATAATGTTGATTATCTCCACACGGCCATTGTCATCCCGGCCTGCTGGTCCTGAATCCCTTGTTTCTTCCTATGATATTTATACAGAGACCGTATGTAAGACATAATTTAATCTGTATGGTAGTTTGTTTTGTGCATTACGCTCATGCCATGTAATAGTACTATATGTACCATTCGTAGCTGCTGGTTGGCAATCATGTACATATAAATAAAATTTGTATGGCAGAGCTCCTGCTATTTCTTTGGAACATTAGTAAATAATCAATTTGCATTCTGTGTCAGACGTCTCCTTTTGGGTCCTGGTAGCCATTAAGATCCTCAAGCCTTAGCTGTTTCTGTATGTGGAACATTATATTCGAAAGGATGTATACAAGCAAAAAGTTTACTGGCTCAGTTTCTGCAGAAGCATAAGCAGAAGCAGAGACTGGAAAGAAGGACAAAGACAGAGCCAAAATTTCCAATTATAATTTTAATTTCAAATTTTTGGTCCACCAATGAGGATCGCTCGCAGGGCAACTACTGGCCCAACTGCTTACCTTTTATTGAGACGCCGGACGGCCCATCATGGTCCCCATCCCTCAGCTAGATTCGCTCCCAAAAAAATCCCTCAGCTAGATCCCGGCGGGCGCGGACGACGACGTGACCCCCTCCCGACCCTCGACGGCGAGAGCATGCAGCAGTCACGCGCGTGGTCATCCCTTGCCTGCCGCTGTGCCCTCCGATTCCCTGTCTCCATTCCGCTGGAATCTCCACCGGGTCAGCCTGCCTGCCAGGTGCTTGTCGTTATTCCTAACTGACCCAGCTTCCTTGGGTGATTTTTACTTTGGATTTTCCTAAGTACGTACGTACGTACGTAGCACTTTGTAGACCCTGTTCCAGGATGTGGCCTCCTTCGATTGTCTCAGCTCTCCACCTTGTGATCATAAATGAGATTCTTTTAGAGCTGCTGTCAGGGCTCACTAGCCACTTGGGTAAGTGCGGTGGATAAATACCAAGTAACTATGATCTTCTCGCACAATGTTAGTGATGGCATATTTGCATTCCAAAAATTCCAAAAAGAATCCATGTTACTTGCACCGCTCTTACATTTCTATGATCTTTGAGCTAGGCGGTAGAATTGCTCTCTGTGTTTGCATTACATCACGATACATCATATACAAGGGGCGGAAGGTAACTGCAGGCCCGAGAGAGTTGGCACGCAGGCCTGGACGTGAGTGACGATCCTAAAACCAAGGAAGCTACGTACATACATGTACAGAGATATACACAGCCTATATAACATGCTAACACTTTGGAAGGGGCTAGTTCTAGTGCACTGTTCACTGGCTCTAGGTGTGTATGCTGCATTGCTGCTTCTGCTGTGTGCATAGCTAACTCCGTTGTTGTGCCCAGTCCGGGTGTTAGGGCATCTCCAACGGCAACCGTAAATTTTCTCCCGTGTCCGTCCATGGACATGGGGGACCAGTCCACGGACAGGGATGCGAGAGGCCGACATCAAACGCTAGCCGCATACATCCGGCCAACAATTCGAACCAACCTCACGAAATTCGATCAGGCCGGACGGATTTCATTCAAATTCGTATATAATTTACATAAACGGACGATATTTCAACCGTTTTATTAAAAAAAAACTAAACCCTATATCGGACGACCACCTCGTAAGCATGGCCGCCCTGTCCTGCCGCACCGCCGCCGGCGTCCGTGCCGTCGTCGTCGTCCCTCCAGCGTCACAATGATGTCAGAGGGCCGCGGCAGCCCTGTCCGGCGGCTGCTGACGCTCGCGGAGGAGCCGCACCGCCTCCTGCTGCGCGGTGCAAAGGGTCGCCCTGGCCACTGCCGAAGGCGCTGGCGGCGCCCTTGCCCCTGCCGGCGTTGGCGGAGCAGTCGCTAAACGACCACTCCTCGTCGATCTTGGCGAGCTCGCCGTCAAGCCGGTGGTGACGGAGCGGTCGAGCGCCCACGCCGCGGCGAGGTCCGAATCGTTGCGGACCCATTCCAGCACCACGTCCGTCTTGGCGAACGCAGAGCGGCGACCGGCATTGCGCCGGTCGTACCTCGCCTGCTGCCGTGCCGCGCGCTCGGCCTCGGACACCACGGCCCGAGAGCCGGAGGCACCGCTGTAACCGCCGCCTCCCAGGTAGTGGAGGATGCGGCCACGCGCCTTGGCGATCATGGGCGGCTCCTCCTTTATATGGCGGCAGTGGCGTCGAGGTGGCGAGGATGGCCCGTCGATCCGCGCGTAGCGGCTGTGCGGGGGGTGGGGGGGGGGGGGCGACGCCGGCTCCGGCTTCACGCGGCGGAGGCCCTGGGGGGACGCGGGGTCCTGCTTCACGCGGCCGCCGATGTGGAGGCCGCGTTTGCGCGGCGGGGACGCCGGCTCGTTCTTCACCTGCCAGAGCGGGGATGTCGGCTAGTGCTTCACGCGGACCCACGGCAGGGACGGTGGCTCCTCCACGCGCGCCGGTGATGGTGGCGCCGGTCCCATCTGACGGAGCGAACGCTCCGTCATGATCTCCATCTGGCGGACGAATTCTTCGTCCGTCAGAGCCGCCTCCGACAGGAGACGTGGCCCTGCTGCGGCTGCTGAACCCGCCGCCGTGGATGCCGATGGCCCCGGTGAGCGAGGGCGACGGCGCCACGATCCACCAGACGACGAGCTCCCACCGGTGCCGCCTGCCGGCGCGGAGAACCAGGACTTTGGCATCGCCGCTGGCTGGGCTCGGAGAGGATGAAGGGCTCGGAGTGAAGGAAAGACTCGGCGAGGGGGAGGAGGACGGTGCGGTGCTCGGGAGGAGGGGTGCGGATCTGGACGGCGCTTGAGCGAGGCTTAAATAGCCTCGGCCAGGCCAGGCGGAGGGGCGGTCAGCCCGCTTCAATGCGGCGCAGCTGCCGGAGTTGGTTTCTCGGGACGCGGCGTCCGCATTGAAGTGGCGACGGCTGAGAGGTCACATCCATCTGCGCCGCCTTCCCGTCCGGTCAAATCGCGGCTTTAATGACGGCCGCTGCATGCTCTGGGCCGGCATGAATGCGGCGCGGCAAGCGGCGCGGCGCGTGGGATGAAAAGCGCGGGAAGGGCGGGTGGGTGGTTTGGATGGGCCAGGGCGGTCAGAAGCGGGCTTGGAAGCGGTCCGGACTCCCGCAAAGCCACCCACGTTTGTCTCTGGTTTGCAGGAGAAATCACGTCTGAACCGCTCCGTGGACCGATACAGGACCACGTTGGATGGCTTCCGCGGTCCGGACGGTCGCGGAAGGTTTGCGGGTCAGCGTTGGAGATGCCCTTAGATACAAGAGGGGGCTTCCAGTGGCATGGGAATGCTTGGCATAATTAGTCTTTGTGTTGTGTGGATCTAAATCATGAATTCGCCTGTCCCTAACACGTTACTAGATAGTGACTTTGCATCAAATACTTCTAAATAGAAACTGAGCTAGTAAAAGAAATAATCTGCAACTCCTGATGTTCCACGCACACAGAACAAAGGTATCATTTCTAGGTTTTTTTTTCCTTCTGAAAATCAAATACTTTGCTTCATTTACTTATCATATTCTTGTTTTGATCCATGCTTAGCATGGAAAGTCGGGGGGTGCTACTGCCACGAGTGGGTTCGCTAAGGATTCGGCTATACGAAGAGGGCCGATGCCTGGACTTGTGTGTGGTTCGGGAGGGCAAAAATTTCTAAAAAAAAAAATTCATGTTCGTTTTTCCATTACTTTTTATTTTTCATTTTATTTACTTTTTATTTTTCATTTTATTTCCTTTTTATTTTTTTCCTTCTTCTTCATAATTTGTAAAAAAATTCACATTCAGATATATTTTTCTAAATCATGAGAATTTTTCTTATGCTCGAACATTTTTTTACAAATTCATCAACATTTTTTTTAATTGTGAACCTTTTTTTTTTAAACTCATGAACATTGCTTTTGAATCGACAAACATATTATGAAATTTGGTAATAATTTTTTTAATTCATGAACATTTTTTTGTTTCGACAAACATTTTTTAATAAGTAAAATAAATTGAATCGATGAACTTTTTTGAAATTTTGGGAACAATTTTTCAAATTGATGAACATTTGTTGAATTCACGAACAATTTATGATTTCTCGAACATTTTTCCAAAATTCCAATTTTTTGAAATTGGAACTATTTTAAGTCCCAAAAATTTTTTAAGGAAGAAAAAAAAGAGAAAAGAAAAAACAAAAAGAAAAGAGGGAAAAAAACAGTCCCGCCCCCGCACATGGGCCGGCACAAAAGGGCGCGCGGGGGAGGGGGGTGCGCGCTTGGTGTCTTTCCAGCTCATTATTCGCCAAATAGGAGCACCCGACCATTTCCAGTCATGGGATTACCGAGACACCGTCGTTGCGGTTGGGTGTGTAAAAACTCCACTAAGCACCAACACCGCCAGTGGCAATTTTGAGACGATGGAATCCGGGAAGGAGAGGGGATGGAGCATACACGTGTTCATCCGGGGAGGATACTGGGAACATAAAGAAAGGATTATGGAAGGGATGGGCATACTGAACCGGGATTTGATGGACTGTGTACACGGGCTCAATGCATGAAGCGTATCATGGACTTGGGCCACTACGCAAAACTGGCCGAGAGACTAGGGATCCAGATTCTCCAACACTCCATCCACCGGCGGCGGCGGCGGCGGCGGCGGTTGCTCTACCGGCGAAACGGCCGTTGATCCCCACCTCTACCACCACCATTTCCTCCCTTGGCCAAGACCAGCTTCTCGAGATCCTCGTCCGCCTGCCGAACCTGCCGGCCCTCGTCCGCGCCGCGCTCACCTGCCGCTCATGGCTCAGCGCCGTCAGCTCCTCCCCGTCCTTCCGCCGCCTCTTCCGCGCCCTCAACCCGGCGCCCCTCATCGGGCTCTTCCTCAAAATCGACCGTGCTACCACCCCCTCCTTCGTCCCTGTGCGCCGCTCAGATCCCGACGTCACCGCCGCCCTCCGCCGGGGGGACTTCTTCCTCACTTCCCTCCCACTGAAGGACGAGGCGCCGAGGGGTTGGGGTGCCACGGACTGCCGCGGCGGCTACATCCTCCTATGGAACAAGGAGCATAAGCCGTCCGTCGCTGCCGTGAACCCCATGACCTGGGGCCTGGACATCATCCCGGTGCCCAGCGATGTCAGCGCTGGGAGACGCCGCGATTTCGCCTTCCTTGGTTTCCATTTGCTGTCTTCCGATGAGAACCCCTGGTCGATCCGCGTGGTCTGCGTCTGTGCGGACAAGCGAAGGGTTCCCTCTTCTCGTCGGAGACGATGGATTGGGTCGTCCACCCGTGGGTGCACATCGGTGGTAAAAACAGCCTCAAATACAGTGCTGGCTCGCTGGTGGATGGTTCGGTTTACTGGCCTTTTCATGGTGAAGGACGCATGATTAGGATCAACACAGCCACCATGGATGTCTCCACTGTGGATCTACCCTCGCAAGTGAAGGTGAATGGGTCCAATTTCATGGCTGGGGAGACTAAGGATGGCCAACTATACATTGTCTATGAATCTGATTTCTTCCTTCATGTTTGGATCCGTGGCGTGGACAGTGACGAAACCGAGATTTGGGTGCCGCGCAACATAATCTCTTTGAGTGAAGAAATCGATCAGATCACTGAGGGCTTGCAGGGCCACCTCAGAGTTGTACAAGTTAGGTCTGGATATGTGTACTTGTCCATGACACGCATGACCCGTGCTGGCACACTCCACTGCTTGTTCTTCTCCTTTTCACTGGAGACCATTGAGCTTGAGTTACTGGTTGAGGGGAGTTTTGATGGTTGTGCCTGTCCGTATATTATGGCCTGGCCTCCTTCTTTGGTTGGTGATGATGTGAGCAATGTACATGAAGTTGAAGGTTCTCCTTGAAGTCTGCAGTTGTTTGTCATTCCTTGGTACTGTATCTTTAGTAATCGTATTGCCATAGAAACCTTTATTAGATGCTTACAATACTGGAGCTAATGAATTTAAGGGAAGATTGGATTTCCATCTGCTGCAAACTTTCTATGAATACTGCTATGTTGCATTTGCAGCATGGCCCCATTGACTAATTTATTTCTACAGTTTGTGTTCGTCCTTTATTTATAGAAATAAAAAACAACACTGCTACTTCTGGAAAGTAATTATAATATTATGAGCTTCTGGATTTCCATAAACTTTTGGATATGCATCTGTGATCTAACGAGAGTCCCTGTATACATATTACTTGTTTTGATAGGAACTTTCTTGTTTTCCTTTTTTTACTGCACAATCTCTTCATCTTTGAGGATGCAATTTTTTTTGTTATCCATGTGTCTTTCACTGCTTAACCTCTTGATATTTTAGGATCTGTTTTTAAGTGCACACACAACTAATAATATAAATCGGGATTTAAGTGCTTTTTCTTTCTTTTGAATGTGTACCCCATTAAACTTTAGTGGTGAATTAGTTGCAACTTGTTATATACTTATATTTCGGTTCACAATGTTGGGCAGTTGGTCCCTTGTTTTACTACATGTCCGAGAGTTTTGAAAGTAGCTATTGTTTGTTGCATTATTTCTTCATCTTCTGTTTATGGGTGCTACCTGCTTTAATTTGCTCTATATTAACTGCAACCAATTTATGTTCAGTTTTTAAAAAAATTCAAGTGTCAGTCATGTTCAGTTTCTTTTGGTGTATAAGATCACCTTGTTGCAAGAAAGTTGCTGTGTTTTTCATTATTTTTCGAGAAGATTTGAATTGCAGAAGTTACATCCTGAACTATGCTCTGGGTGCTACTGTTTTGCTCTATATTGGCTGCAACCAATTTATGTTCAGTTTTTTAAAATTTCAAGTGTCCACTATGTTCAGTTTCCTGGGAGTAGAAGAACACCTTGTTGCAAGAAAGTTGTTGTGTTTTTCATTATTTTTCGAGAAGATTTGAATTGCAGAAGTTACATCCTGAACTATGTTTCTGGGTGCTACTGTTTTGCTCTATATTGGCTGCAACCAATTTATGTTCAGTTTTTTAAATTTCAAGTGTCGACTATGTTCAGTTTCCTGGGAGTAGAAGATCACCTTATCGTAACAAAGTTGTCGTGTTTTTAATTGTTTTTCTGGAAGAGTAGAATTGCACAAGTTACATCCTGAACTATGTTTCTGGGTGCTACTGTTTTGCTCTATGTTGACTGCAACCAATTTATGTTCAGTTTTTAAAAATGTCAAGTGTCAACCATGTTCTGTTTTGCCGGAGTATAAGATCACCTTATTGCAAGAAAGCTTTTGTATTTTTTAATTATTTTTTCGAAGAGTAGAATTGCACAAGTTACATTCTGAAGCAATGCACCGAAGGGTAGAATTTACACAAGATTAACACGCTGCTTTTGTGATCCAACAGTAGCAGTGGGGATTTGTGTTTTTGGCGAAAAGGGGAACCTGCAGGCGAGCGTGTAACTGCAAAGTCATCGTGCTTGGCATCGAATTCAGTTCTGTTCACTGCCCATGTAAAGTTGGACTTGATGTCATCGGTTAGAAAGAATGTGTTGCCAGATTGTGCTGAGTAGTGGTCGATGCTCAGAATGATATAGTGTGAGTCTGCTGCTTTGCCAGTTTGCTCGAATGGTGTAATCTACTGTCGTTTCAGAACAACTGATCATTTCTCTCGTTTTTAGATTACTTAATCGAGTTCAATCTTCACTGTGATGTATTCGAATACAACAGTTTCTATCAAAGATTTCAGACAGGTTCAGGGGAGTAGTCATTTCACTAGCAGAGATGTGAATTTCAGGGAAGTTTCACTTCTGAATCTGAGTAAAAATAGTTTCTTTCCAGGGGCATAACAATCTGTGATAAAAGTACAAAACAAAGCATAAAAAAATCGAATCTTTGCTGCTGCCTTCAACAAGTTTAATTTGCCCTGAACATCAAATCCTCTTACACAACGAAATGGTTATACACGGCTTCCAAATGAAACATGGCATCATCATCATCAAATAAGAACATTTTCGTCAAAACAACATGACTTGCAAGCATCTTGCTGCAACTCAAGCTTGATCCTGCCAAATCACTTGTACCCAATGGTCTGTGACACTAAACAAGACATATATCGGTAACCTGACAGGGTTGAGGAAGCTCCGCATCAGCAGAACTTTATTGTTATATAGTGCTAGCTCGATAAGAGCGTGCGTGGAGTCTTTGGCCAAACTGCAGATAATCCAAGTCATAGACAGTTCTTCTATTGTGTCCAGTAAGTATGACGAGGGTACCAGCTGCTTGGAAGGTTATGTGCCCCCTACACAACTCCACGTTCTACACATGTCGCGCGAACAACCTGGGCTTTTAGAAAAGATCGGTTACTCACTTCTTCCGAACCTCACCCATTTGTCAAAAGATGTGGAGAGTCCAGATCTGAAGATCTTTGGACTATTTCCAGAGCTTGCTACCCTCCGGTTGAACACGCTGGCCGGTCTCCACCATGATGCCATGGGGGTGCAGGTGTATTCCCCAAGCTGAGGTCTTTCAGGACAAATAGGCCCCTATGTGCAAACCATGCAAAAGGCAGACAATGTGCGAAAGGCAATTCAAAGTTCTCACTTTTATTTTTGATAACATCAAAACCAGGTGCATCTACAATGACACATATCGTGGGTAACTTACCATGAGATCACAGATGCAGAAATTCAGGCGCCTTTTGCGATGTGAAGAACAGTTCAAACTGAATATTCTCACACTTGCCTGAAGAATAGTTGGAGTTACATAGTACTATTAGGCTACTTACCAAGAGATTAGGAATCAAATAGAAAGCATATTTCATCTTGATGCTTTTACCATAAAACACTCTAAGCTTCCCTGATGCATATAATCGTACACCAAGACAAAACTGTATCAAAGTTGAATCAATTTTGGAGAGAATATTCTCATGCTGCAGAGTCTCATACTCTGCGAGATGAACGCTTGTTGTGCATTAACCGAAGGTTTCAGAATCTTATTTGCAGTATCCATAAGTTGCCATCAAAACTGTGCCTTGTAATTCTCCCTTCCCAATCAACATATCTGCATTAGAGAAATAAAATTAGCGTTCACATTTGCTGAAGAGAAAGAATATGTATATGAAAGTAATGCAGATGTCGAAGGAAATTGCCTGATGAGAAGTTTGATGTCGCAAGTTTCAGTTACAGCCTACATAGTACTGAAGAATACTTCTACCGAGGAGATCCTAATTCAGTGGGAGGCCACACCACATCAAGCAACGAGAAAGAGTATAGATTCTGGCTCAACAACTGAAGTGGATTCACATTCTGGTTCATAGCTCAACCTTGGATTTGCATCACGTTTCAGGGATTTGCTGCCTTGGTGGACAGAATTGTAACAGGCGGCTTATGCCTCATCGCCAATTGAACCATAGACACTTTGGCTGATTCAAAAGATGAGCTTATTTGATGGTTGAAGATTCTGCTTTGTGGACGACATCGGTCAGACTCAGACGTTCCTTCTGACAGTAAAAATTAGGGTACTGACAGTGCTTTGCCCTTACAAGTTACAAACAGCCTGCATAGGAACCTGAAGAAATTACTGTGGATTGCATGTGAAGCGGTCAATAACAGAGACATGGATAGGTGACTAATAAATTATAGGATATGGATATGAAAAATCTGGAAAACAAGAATGCAATGATATCTGACACGAGAAGTGGGCAAAGAACAGCAGCAACTTCCTGCAGGCTGCACCGTCGTTGCTGCAGGTCAGTCAAGAAGGACGACGTGGATGAACAGGGCTGAGATCGTCACCCCACCGGGAGTCGCAAAGACGTGTGGTCGATGCTGATGCTTGCTCGGCCGTTCTCATCCAACCTGCCTCTCCTGCTTGCTGTTGGCAAGAGTCTCCCTCTCGTCTTGGTCTCAGTGGATGCTCACACGCACACAAGGTGTTCGAGCAAATGGACACGGGCAAAAACAGAGGAGAAGCAGAGCAGCAGCAGCGCGCGCACACACACAGAGGTTAGTTTTTCAGGCAACAAATGCCCTTTTCCTTCTCCCCACTGAACCAGTAACACACGCCGGCTCTGCTCTTTTTGATGTCCAGTTACAAAAACCAACACCACACTGTGGCCATGCCGGTGCACGCACACAGCCCACACTGCTACAGTACTTGGGTACACACTCAATGAGAAGAAGGAAAAAGCTGAACAATTTTGTTCAAATATACATTAAACATTTTTGTAATAAAGCTGAACAATTTTAACTACACAGTGAACATTTTTGTGATATACGCTGAACAATATTTAAAGCACATTGAACATTTTTGTGGTACATGATGAACATTTTCGTAATATACGCTGAACAATTTCTAGCTAAACGTTGAACAAAATTTAAATACACATTGAATATTTTTCTGATATACGCTGAACAATTTTTTGTATTGTGCACAAATTTTTTAAAAGTGAACAAAATTTGAAAACCATGAACAATTTTTGAACATGAACAAAATTTGGAATTTCAAACTTTTTCAAATACAAATGATAAAAATAAAAACGAAAAATTATAAAATAAAAGAAAAGGAAAAAAGAGTCTCCCTCTAGCCATGGTCGATGCTGATGCTTGCTCGGCCGTTCTCATCCAACCTGCCTCTCCTGCTTGCTGTTGGCAAGAGTCTCCCTCTCGTCTTGGTCTCAGTGGATGCTCACACGCACACAAGGTGTTCGAGCAAATGGACACGGGCAAAAACAGAGGAGAAGCAGAGCAGCAGCAGCGCGCGCGCACACACACAGAGGTTAGTTTTTCAGGCAACAAATGCCCTTTTCCTTCTCCCCACTGAACCAGTAACACACGCCGGCTCTGCTCTTTTTGATGTCCAGTTACAAAAACCAACACCACACTGTGGCCATGCCGGTGCACGCACACAGCCCACACTGCTACAGTACTTGGGTACACACTCAATGAGAAGAAGGAAAAAGCTGAACAATTTTGTTCAAATATACATTAAACATTTTTGTAATAAAGCTGAACAATTTTAACTACACAGTGAACATTTTTGTGATATACGCTGAACAATATTTAAAGCACATTGAACATTTTTGTGGTACATGATGAACATTTTCGTAATATACGCTGAACAATTTCTAGCTAAACGTTGAACAAAATTTAAATACACATTGAATATTTTTCTGATATACGCTGAACAATTTTTTGTATTGTGCACAAAATTTTTAAAAGTGAACAAAATTTGAAAACCATGAACAATTTTTGAACATGAACAAAATTTGGAATTTCAAACTTTTTCAAATACAAATGATAAAAATAAAAACGAAAAATTATAAAATAAAAGAAAAGGAAAAAAGAGTCTCCCTCTAGCCATGGTCGATGCTGATGCTTGCTCGGCCGTTCTCATCCAACCTGCCTCTCCTGCTTGCTGTTGGCAAGAGTCTCCCTCTCTCCTTGGTCTCAGTGGATGCTCACACGCACACAAGGAGTTCGAGCAAAAACAGAGGAGAAGCAGAGCAGCACTACACACACACACACACACACACACACACACACACAGGTTAGTTTTTCAGGCAACAAATGCCCTTTTCCTTCTGCCCACCGAACCAGTAACACACGCCGGCTCTGCTCTTTTTGATGTCCAGTTAAAAAACCAACACCACACTGTAGCCATGCCGGTACACGCACACAGCCCACTCTGCTACAGTACTTGGGTACACACTCAGTGGGGAGAAGGAAAAGGCTGAACAATTTTGTTCAAATATACATTAAACATTTTTTTAATAAAGCTGAACAATTTTAACTACACAGTGAACATTTTTGTGATAAACGCTGAACAATATTTAAAGCACATTGAACATTTTTGTGGTACATGATGAACAATTTCGTAATATACGCTGAACAATTTCTAGCTAAACATTGAACAGAATTTAAAGACACATTGAATATTTTTGTGATATATGCTGAACAATTTTTGAATTGTGCACAATTTTTTTTAAAGTGAACAAAATTTGGAATTTCAAATACAAAGGATAAAAATAAAAACGAAAAATGATAAAAGAAAAGGAAAGGAAAAAAAGAAAAGAAACAAAAATAAAAAGAAAAAATAAAAAGAAAAAAACAGAAAAAGTGGAAAAAAGGCAAAAGAAAAAAATATAAAAAAAAACTGGTTGAGGGAACACAAAAGTGGCTTGCCTGGCAGTGCTTTAACGCTCGAAGTTTGCCGGCCTGTTTCACGGTGCTAGCAGTTTGAAGCATGCGAGCGTCAAATGGGGGCTCCTGTTCGGCACCCTCAGCGCGAGTTTGCCGGCACCCTCAGCGTCACAGGCGACCTGTAGCGGGCCGGCCTAGTAAGATGCTCTAAAACACAGATAACTAGTGAAAAAAAGCACGAATTTGGAAAAGGTTTATAGAAATTGGAAAAAGTTCACGGAAATAAAAAATCTTCGTGAATTTGAGAAAAGTTCACGAATTAGTAAAAAAATCATCGAGTTGAAAAAAGTTCATGAAATTTGAAAATGTTAATGAAATTTAGAAAAATGATCATGAAATTTGGCGTAAGTTTGCAAAATGGCAAAAAAAGACTCGAATTGGAAAAAAAGTTAATAGATTTAGAAAAAATCTCAGCACATTTTTAAAAAGTTCATAATTTCTTTTAAAAAAAACACAAATTTCTAGAATTTTCATAAATTTTTTAAAAATTCAACGAATTAGAAAATAACTTCATTGATTTTGAAAAAAGTTCGACGAATTTGAAAAAATAGTTCACCAACTTAAAAAGAGTTCATTGATTTTTAAAAAAAGTTTCGATTTTGAAAAATAGTTCATCAATTTCGAAAAATGTGCACGGTTTTGAATTTTTTTAAATGGATTTAAGAAAAAAATTCATGAATTTGAAGAAAAGTTCACATGTTCCGAAAAAAATATTTCACGAATTTAAAAAAATAAGTTCATGGATTAAATAAAGGTTTTTGAATTCAAAAAAAGTTCACAGTTTTTAAAAGAAAGTTCACGAATTTTACAAAGGAAAAGGAAAAACTGAAGAAAAAAAAGGGCAAAACAACCCCCCCCCCCCCCCCCCCCACACACACAAAAAAACAGGAAAGACGTCTACTAGTCACAAATGCTAAGGAGACCAGTTGGTTACCGCGGTTAGTACAATTACTCGAGGACGCGACATTGATCCTCTGTTGTCGCCTGTTTTTTTTCTATTTGGACTTTTCCAAAAAGAAGAAAAGGAAAAAAGAAAAGAAAAAAAAAGAAAAAAAAAACAAAAAAATTGGAAAAATGGCAAAAGAAAAAATCTAAAAAAACTGGTTGAGGGAACACAAAAGTGGTTTTCCTGGCAGTGCTTTAACGCTCGAAGTTTCCAGGCCAGTTTCACGGTGCTAGCAGTCTGACTCATGCGAGCATCAAATGGGGGCTCCTGTTCGGCACACTCAGCGCGAGTTTGCCGGCCCAGTAAGATGCTCTGAAACACAGATAACTAGTGAAAAAAGCACGAATTTGGAAAAGGTTTATAGAAATTGGAAAAAGTTCACGGAAAAAAAAAATCGTGAATTTGAGAAAAGTTCATGAATTAGTAAAAAATCATCGAGTTGAAAAAAGTTCATGAACTTTGAAAATGTTAATCAAATTTAGAAAAATGTTCACGAAATTTGGAGTAAGTTTGCGAAATTGCAAAAAAAGACTCGAATTGGAAAAAAAGTTAATAGATTTAGAAAAAAAATCTCACCACATTTTTAAAAAGTTCATAGTTTCTTTTAAAAAAATCACAAATTTGGAAAAATTTCATATTTTTTTTTAAAATTCACTGAATTAGAAAATAAGTTCATTGATTTTGAAAAAATTTCAACGAATTTGAAAAAATAGTTCATTGATTTTGAAAAAAAGTTAATCGATTTTGAAAAATAGTTCATCAATTTCGAAAAATGTGCACGGTTTTGAATTTTTTAATGGATTTAAGAAAAAAGTTAATGAATTTGAAGAAAAGTTCACATGTTCCGAAAAAATAGTTCATGAATTAAAAAAAATAAGTTCATGGATTAAGAAAAAGTTTTTGAATTAAAAAGTTCACGTGTTTGAAGAGAAAGTTCACAGTTTTTAAAGAAAATTCACGAATTTTACAAAGAAAAAGGAAAAACTGAAGAAAAAAGGGCAAAACAACCCCCCCCCCCCCGCCCTCCCCCAAAAATAGGAAAGACGTCTACTAGTCACAAATGCTAAGGAGACCAGTTGGTTACCGCAGTTAGTACTGTTGGGTAACGCAGCAGAAAACAAAAATTTTCCGACCTACGCACCAGCCCAGGACCACTATGGAGACTGCATACAAGGTTTGATCTCTTTCGTTACCGACTCGTAGCGCAGCGGAAGTAGAGTCGATGACGATCGGCGGTGCAGATCCCCGCAGCTAGGATTTTACAACCTCCCAACCGCGAGGATGTATACCCTCATCTGCCCCGCGGACAGCCCTCCGGGAGGCAGTCACACAGTCCCCCGGACGGTGTCGCGGACAGCCCTTCGGGAGAACCTCCGAAACTCAGACTGTCACTCGGACAGCCCTTCGGGAGGACCTCCAAAACTCGGACGGTCACACGGACAGCCCTTCGGGAGGCACTCTCGAACTAAGACCGAAACTACGATCTCTCTACAGAGTTGCACACATACGGTGTCATCTATCCGGCAGGGCTTCGCCGTCCAGAACTAGTTCCTGCCGGAACCCAGACAGCCTTTCGGCTCTACGAAACTATTTCGCTGGGAGGGAGAGAAGAATGCCAGATCATGCATGGCTTTGTGTATGAGAGCAAGAGTGTGTCTTATGGCAGCCCACACACCTCCTATTTATAGGAAACCCAAGGGGTAGGGTGGTTTTACAAGAAGACCCAAAACCCACATGGAAAGGAGTCCTTCCCAAGGACCTAAAAGGTGAAACCAAGGAACAAGGGGGACTCCATGAAGGAGTCCGCCATGTGGCCGGCCACACCCTCATGTGGGGCCCCAAAATTGGCCCCTATCCATCCATGTCATCCCCAAGATCTTTTGGAGCAAAGCCCCAAAAAGGTGGCTTTCCAAAAATATCCCAAAAAGCACTTTCACTATTCACGACGACATTTTTCAGCGTCTGATCGAACTGAAAATATTCATGTGGGCTTAGAACAATTCTAGTACCCACCAAAATAATTTTCAACGCGAGCCGGAACAATTCCGGTTTAGTGATTTCATCTGCGAAAAGCACCTGAAGCGGTTTCGGCAGCTCCGGAACATTTCCGGTTTTCATCCCGGAAAATTCCAGAAAGTTTCCAGAATGATTCTGGCACCCTCCAAGAATTATCAGGCATGTGCCAAAACCAATTTGACTTTATGGTATCCTCTGAAACAACTTTTCAGTTTCACCGGAACTCATCCGGTGACCTCTCTGCGGAACTTTTCCGCTGTCCGAAACTTTTCCGACGTCCGAAACTTTTTCGGTGATTTTCTCTCAGACTCCCTGTCTAGTATTCAGCAGATAGATGACCCTTAAGCGTGTGACCCTATAGGTTCGGTGAAGCATAGACATGACCCGGAACCCCTTCCGATCAATGATCAACATCGGAGCCGTGGACACCCATATCGATCCCTATACCCACACGAATAAATATTCGAGTGAACCTCCAGTTGCCGTGAGCTATTCCTGTTGCTTCGCGATATGTTACAATTACCCGAGGTGAGAAACATCGGCATCCTCGTGGATCAACACTTGTCCACAATGCCAGTTACCTCGTTGCCGGTATTGTTCTCTTTTCTCGTTCCCGTGTTCCGACATCCCTGTGATCAAATCACCCTGTGTCTGGCCAGACGATGATGGATACCGTAACACCGAGAGGGCCCAGAGATATCTCTCCATTGTCGGAGGAGCAAATCCCAATCTTGAGCTATCAAGTCCCTTGACATACTTTTCCATGAACCCGTAAGCCGCCGTAATAGCCACCCATTTACGGATGACGTTTAACAAACCCCAAAGTTCATGAAGCAAGCATGAAGAAACTCGACACTCTCATGGTCTAAGGAATTATGCAAACATTAACTTCTCTGTGTTATTAACCATAAACTTATGACGAATGTATCTCATAGCATAACATCAATCGGGTCGATTCAACACAAGTGTTCTACCAACAATTGTGCCCTCAAAATTGCTGGCATAGCCATGCCCATGATCAGGAAAACAGGATCAGCATGCAATACTTGAGCCAGTCATAGAGGCTTGACTAGGAATACATTTTACCGTTTATTATCCCACACGTGCATATGAGTCTTCCTCCGAGCCTCGTGGTTATTGTAGACTCGAGAACCATAGCAGTTATAGCATGGAACATAAACCTAATTATGAACAGGGAGATAATCAATAACATTTATTATTGCCTCTAGGGCATATCTCCTACAGACTCCCACCTGAACTAGAGTCAATAATCTAGTCAATGCTAATGCACTTTACACCTATGGCATACTGGTGTAAAATATGCTTCGCATGTGGTATAGCCTGATGTCCAACGGATCTGACGACTTCAGCTCTGTGTGTAACTTTGCATATCCTTGCGTTTTGACGCTTTCACAAAATTCATATTTTGTCTGGACTTGGCCTTGCATATGTGTGAATCATTGGTCGAAACATGATTCCTCAGACTGAGCTATGGAGCAACTATCTGCAATAGTGTCCCATAGACCAAAGTCATCTTGGAACCATACTAAGTTCATGAATGAACTATATGATTCAACAACTTCTTTGTCGCTTCTTAAGCATCAACATACTTAGCCTTTGTTATAGAATTCGCCACAGTATCTTGTTTGGAACAATTTCCAACTACCGTGCCACCATATTGTGTATCACACAAAACCCTCAATTTAAATCGAAAATCGCATGGAGCATTGATGAAGACTGTATCGATGTAATCACTTACAACGAGCACTTCATAATCTCTACTTGCGAGAAAACATGTCATCAGTACTACTCTTAGCACTTAATGACATCTTTCACTGTTGTCCCATGATCAGTACTTTGATCACTATGGTATCTATACTCGCAACAACTTTGGAGTATTGGACATATCTGTTTGTTTTTACATACCATGGAATACATGATTAATCCAAACACAAGATTGTGTGGAATCTCCATCATGTATTTTACTCATTAGTGTTTTGGGACACCGAGTCTTGCAAAAACTCTTTCCATGTGACTTCGGCAAGAATCACTCCTTGGCGTTTTAAATGCTAAAAGGTTTTAGCATCTTGTCAATATGTATTCATTGCTTAGCCCCATTAGGTAAATCTATCTCCATAGATCATCATGCCTAATATTGAGGCTATTTAGCCTAAGCACTTCATTGAAAAACTATTTTCAAATGAAGTCCTAATTCGTGTCAAGAAATTTATTTCCAATTAACAATGTGTTAAGTACACAAGGTTTTTAGAAATATTATTATGCTCCCACTTACTTTCTTGAATCACAAGCATCTTCGATACCCATTTGATGAAGTCAAACCCCCTTGACCATTTCATCAAAAACGAAGATTCCAACTCCACTTTGCTCTCTTCTGTCCATCGCTGGAACTCTGAAGTTTGCATACTTACTAGCATCCTCTGGATCGACAAATTACTTTGGACTGTATCACATACAAGTCCTAGGTTTCATTTCCATCAGATGGAAATCTTTTTGTCATCCATGTTTCATATCTCATGATTGAAATATGTATTAATTGCTAGTTCAACCCGAACCGACTTCAATCATCGCTACCATGAGACAATCTCATCGTAGTCAACTCCTTGAACTTGTTATGGCAACAAGTCAAGCTTTATGGATAAAACATTTTATCCGTATCAGTTTTTAGTTCCATAAATATTCGTTAGACTCTAAGTCTTCCGAAAGGTGTATCAAGATTTTAATCTCGAATCACTTATATGGAAACTATCTCGGATTGTATTGGCATTTAGCCAATTCCGGAGTCAGGGCCCATCAACGCTTCCTTGTGTATTGTAGGTATACTGTTGTCTAACAACAATATCTCGTTTGCGCACCTGATAGGTTTGCACGAGCTTTGCCTATGTGGTTCAGCTGCAAGTTCTCATGTAGAGGCTTCCGTATCAGTCGCAGTAGGAAACTCCGGAATCACTTCCAAGGTTCCTTTCCTTTGACCTGATGACCAAGATACTGGTTATCTCGTCGAGTTGCACTGTCCTCCCACTCACCTTTTGTAAGAACTATTCTCTTTAAAAGCATACCGTTTTGCGGCAAAAAACCTTTGCCTCGGTATAGTGGTGGGGGAATACCCAATGACTTGGGATAACCTTACAAAGTAGCACTTGTCTGATTTGGAATAGGTTTGTAACCTTTTACACAAGCCCCATATTCCAAATGTTAAGAAAAGATATAACATGGTTGGGCGTACCACACCATGGCGTCATTTCAACAGACCTGATGGAGCTCTTTTCAGTGTAAAAGCCGCAGTCTCTAAAGCATCACTCTATAAAAGGGATAATGGCAAATTTATTTATGTCATCTTTGATCTTACCATGTCATAAATGGTTCGATTACATCTACACGGACTCTCCACTTGCAGTGGTGCTCTGGGAGGTGCAAGTTATGAAACCCCTTTCACAACTCATCAGACATTCGCTAAACTTGTAACTCAAATATTCCTTTCTGCAATCGAATTGTAGAAACATAATTTTCTTGTTACAACAACTTCTACTTCATTTTTGAAAACCTTATGAATGAATTCAAAAAGATCCAGACTTACGTCTCAACAAGTAAATGTCCACATATCTTCTTGAGTCATTTCTGAAGATAGATAAATCCACTACCTGCAACAACATTTATTGGACTACACACATCATAATGTATGATCACCAATATGTTCTTTGCTCGTTCCTTATGGCCTGTGAACGGTATTTCAGTCACTTCACTTTTCAGAGGAAAGTTGCAAGTGTCAGATGATTCAAAATCAAACGACTTCGAAATCCATCATAATGGAATTTTCATGCGGTCTTCTCCAATGTGACCAAATGCAGTGCCACACTTGTGTGGTATTCTTTTAGTCTTGCGACATTTAGCATCAGTGTTATGGATGTATCATATTACCATCAATATTCATAGCATACATCCCATCCTGTATGGAATCATGGCCCTTCATGTTATTCATAACACCGAACATCAAAAGTTCTCTTATGAATAACCTTCTTGCAAAATACCTTATGCAAAGGGCTAGAGTGTATTAAACTCTAAATGAATTATGAAAGTAAATACAGAGGTAATGTATTATTATCAATATTCATAACATACGTCTCATTCATAATGAAAGTATGGCCCTTATGTTTATTCATAACATCGAACATCAAAAGTTCTCTTATGAATAACCTTCTTGCAAGATACTTTATGCAATGGGCTAGAGTGTAAAACTCTAAAATGAATTATGAAAGTAAATACATAGGGAATACACCGATGGAAGGCATAGTAACATTTACTATGTTCCCTGCGTGTATCTGAACCTCATTCCTGGCTAGTCTTTCAGGCCATAGTAGTTCTTACATCGAGTTGCAATAGAATGCAATCGAGCGGGTATCTTTTTGATTAACTCACAATACCCAAGAATTAGTGATTAACTTGTTTAACCATAATTCCTAAGAACTATATCTTTGACCAGCCTTCTATACATCAAAAACTTGTATGACATTCATACATGAGCTGGATATTCCAGTCTACTTTCCTTTTGCCATTATAATTCTAACAGTTTAACTTTCAGTATTTCTCCTACTCTTAGAAGAAGCACCCAACTTAAGAGTGGCGTTAGCCCCGGACTTCCTAGGCGTGAAAGCATCACTAACACCCTTCGGACACTTCCTTTCTCTTTAAGTTGTTGTTTTATTCACCATCATCATATGACTGGCGTTCTTCTGGATCCCTCTCTTATCAGTCTAATGCATAGTAAACTCCTTTACTAACAGTTTGCAAACAAATATTGCTTTGGATATCTCATATCTTTTAGCTTTTGTCTGTCTCTGAAAATGATTTTCAGATTCCATGAATATCACATAACTATCCAAACTTTCGAAGTTCGGGTCTCATGGAAGCAAACATATTGCACTTTGACTGAAAAGGAATTCTAGCTTTTGGATCGAAGGACGAGAGTCACATGATCCATAGCATTAGCGGGAGAATACCGAAAGCACGCGATAGGACAAAGTCCTTCTCGGCACTCTTGAGGACAATCCTCATATTACGTTACCAACCGTAAAGTTTTAACCAGATATTTAACAGCTATTCAATTTTAACAGGGAAGGTGGAAACGCGAGCCATTATTCTACAACTATTATGCAAATCACACTTAGACAGGGTTCATAATTAATTGCACTCAGAATTAAACAAGTTAATTCTACAGTGCGCTCCCACTCAAATCAATATCTCTCATAATTGATTTTGAGTGATACAAGATCCAGACTTCAATTCATCGCCATAGAATCATCATCTCATGACGGGAATTTTAATCGGTAGGCCAACTTGCCGATCACATCTCCATGTGACTCTTGTTCATCTTTCGATGCGTGTGTTCCGAGCTCATGACACTCATGCCTGAACGTCAAGACAACCAAGTGATCTCGCTGCGAGGTCTCAACTCACCCGCCTCACACATCCCTAATCGTTCGCACCCATGCATCCATGGCGTACCCCGAAAAGTTAGGTGCCGTGACGGTGCTACACTTGGGAGAACACTATCTACTTGATATTTTTGTGAGAGATCACCCTAATAAAAGCGACTACCGCGCAATCAAGAAGGGTGCATCATAAGGGATAAACATCTCAGGCAATTCATAATAGCATGATATGGTATAGCCCTTTCTGACGGAGAAGTCTTTCATTTCTTCGTCTTCGGCATTCGCGTTGGTGTTCACCTTCGCGAAGATTGCCACCACCTTGTCGATGCACCAGATAATATTGCTATCTCTATAGCTTAATAAAAATAAGTGCATTACATAAGGTTGACACGCAGGTCATTAAAGTGCAATCATATGGCTCCAGCCATCATGCCGAATCATGACACGCAGGTCATGTTAATCAATTTACATCATATAGTCATCTCATACATAATCAAATTATTATGAACACTGCTATACCACATCACATGCACATGCAAACTATCCTGCAAAACCAAGTTAGACGCCTCTAATCGGTCCATGTAAAATTTTATTTTACGTGGCTTCTAAGGTTTCGAAACAAACCGAAGCGACGAACGTCCATCATCAAGCATGATAATCCAAGTCGCTAGATTAACATTCCAGGGTGTATGAAACACGAGATAATAAAATCTCGAGCCCCATACTAAACTTCGTCATACGCGTGACCCCCGTGCAGATCACATCTGCATTGCCCTTTCGTCTGCAAAATTTCATCTTTCTTTTTAACTACGGTGGAATTCAATGAACTGTTAGCACTTCGTTGATCAATCAGGATCGCGGATTGCCAGAACATTGAAACTCCACCATACTGTTGTAGGGTAACGCAACAGAAAACAAAAATTTTCCGACCTACGTACCAGCCCAGGATCACTATGGAGACTGCATACAAGGTTTGATCCTTTTCGTTACCGACTCGTAGCGCAGCGGAAGTAGAGTCGATGACGAACGGCGGTGCAGATCCCCGCAGCTAGGATTTACAACCTCCCAACCGCGAGGATGTACTCCCACGTCAGCTCACCGGACGGATCTCCGGGCAGCCCTTCGGGAGGCATCGGGACAGTCCCTCGGATAGTCCCACCGGACGGATCCTCGGACAGCCCTTAGGGAGGCCCCTGGACAGTCCCTCGGATAGTCCCACCGGACGGATCCTCGGACAGCCCTCCGGGAGGCCTCTGGACAGTCCTTCGGATAGTCCCACCGGACGGATCCTCGGACAGCCCTCCGGGAGGCCTCACGGACAGCCCTTCGGGCGGGTCACTCGAAACTCAAACTGTAACTCGGACAGCCCTTCGGGAGGCACTCTCGAACTAAGACCGAAACTACGATCTCTCTACAGAGTTGCACACATACGGTGTCATCTATCCGGCAGGGCTTCGCCGTCCAGAACTAGTTCCCACCGGAACCCAGACAGCCTTTCGGCTCTACGAAACTATTTCGCTGGGAGGGAGAGAGAAGCCAGAAATGTCATGGCATGTGTATGTGAGAGCAAGCATGAAGCATATGGGGCTGCCTCCTCCCCTCTATTTATAGGAAAAACAAGGGGTAGGATGGGCATATCCAAAATGCCATGTCATCCCAAAATATCTTGGGAAGATATTTGTGGAAAGCCAATTTCCAACCATATCCATAAATCTGATTTCACTATTCACGACGACATTTTTCAGCGTCTGATCGAACTGAAAATATTCATGTGGGCTTAGAACATTTCCAGTACCCACCAAAATAATTTTCAACGCGAGCCGGAACAATTCCGGTTTAGTGATTTTCATCTGCGAAAAGCATCTGAAGCGGTTTCGGCAGCTCCGGAACATTTCCGGTTTTCATTCCGGAAAATTCCAGAAAGTTTCCAGAATGATTCTGGCACCCTCCAAGAATTATCAGGCATGTGCCGAAACCAATTTGACTTTATGGTGTACTCCGAAACAACTTTTCGGTTTAGTGATTTTCATCTGTGAAAAGCAACTAAAGCGGTTCCGGCAGTCCGGAACATTTCCGGTTTTTGTCTCTGAAAAATCTCAGAAGTTACCGTAACAATTCTGGTACCTTCCAATAATTTCCAGGCATGTGTCGAAACCAATTTGACTTTATGGAATACCCTGAAACAACTTTTCAGTTTCACCGGAACTATTCCGATATCCTCTCCGGAACGTTTCCGTTTCGTCCGAAACTTTTTTGGTGAATTTCTCTCAGACTCCCCGTCTAGTATTCAGCAGATAGATGACCCTTAAGCGTGTGACCCTATAGGTTCGGTGAAGTATAGACATGACCCGGAACACTTTTCGATCAATGATCAACATCGGAGCCGTGGACACCCATATTGACCCCTATACCCACACGAATGAATATTCGAGTGAACCTCCAGTTGCCGTGTGCTATTCCTGTTGCTTCGCGATATGTTACAAATACCCGAGGTGAGACATGTAGGCATCCCCGTGGATCAACAACTTGTCCACTATGCCAGTTACCTCGTTACCGGTATTGTTCTCTTTTCTCGTTCCCGTGTTCCGGCATCCCTGTGATCAAATCACCCTGTGTCTGGCCAGACGATGATGGATACCGTAACACCGAGAGGGCCCAGAGATATCTCTCCATCGTCGGAGGAGCAAATCCCAATCTTGAGCTATCAAGTTACTTGACATACTTTTCCATGAACCCGTAAGCCGCCGTAATAGCCACCCATTTACGGATGACGTTTAACAAACCCCAAAGTTCATGAAGCAAGCATGAAGAAACTCGATACTCTCATGGTCTAAGGAATCATGCAAACATTAACCATCTCTGTGTTATTAACCATTAACTAATGACGAATGTATCTCATAGCATAACATCAATTCGGGTCGATTCAACACAAGTGTTCTACCAACAATTGTGCCCTCAAAATTGCCGGCATAGTCATGCCCATGATCAGGAAAACAGGATCATCATGCAATACTTGAGCCAGTCATAGAGGCTTGACTAGGAATACTTTTTACCGTTTATTATCCCACACGTGCATATGAGTCTTCCTCCGAGCCTCGTGGTTATTGTAGACTCGAGAACCATAGCAGTTATAGCATGGAACATAAACCTAATTATGAACAGGGAGATAATCAATAACATTTATTATTGCCTCTAGGGCATATCTCCTACAGACTCCCACTTGCACTAGAGTCAATAATCTAGTCAATGCTAATGCACTTTACACCTATGGCATACTGGTGTAAAATATGCTTCGCATGTGGTATAGCCTGATATCCAACGGATCTGACGACTTCAGCTCCGTGTGTTACTTTGCATATCCTTGCGTTTTCACGCTTTCACAAAATTCATATTTTGTCTGGACTTGGCCTTGCATATGTGTGAATCATTGGTCGAAACCTGATTCCTCAGACTGAGCTATGGAGCAACTATCTGCAATAGTGTCCCATAGACCAAAGCCATCTTGGAACCATACTAAGTTCATGAATGAACTATATGATTCAACAACTTCTTTGTCGCTTCTTAAGCGTCAACATACTTAGCCTTTGTTATAGAATTCGCCACAGTATCTTGTTTGGAACAATTTCCAACTACCGTGCCACCATATTGTGTATTACACAAAACCCTTAACTTAAATCGAAAATCGCATGGAGCATTGATGAAGACTGTATCGATGTAATTACTTACAACGAGTGCTTCATAATCTCTGCTTGCGAGAAAACATGTCATCACTACTACTCTAGTACTTAATGACATCTTTCACTGTTGTCCTATGATCAGTACTTTGATCACTTTGGTATCTATACTCGCAACAACTTTGGAGTATTGGACATATCTGGTTGTTTTTACATACCATGGAATACATGATTAATCCAAACACAAGAGTGTGTGGAATCACCATCATGTATTTTGCTCATCAGTGTTTTGAGACACTGAGTCTTTGCAAGAACCATTTCCATGTGACTTCGGCAAGAATCACTCCTTTGCGGTTTAATGCTAAAATGTTTTAGCATCTTGTCAATATGTATTTTGCTTAGCCTCATTAGGTAAATCTATCTCCATAGATCATCATGCCTAATGTCAAGGCTGTTTAGCCCAAGCACTTCATCGGAAAACTATTTTTAAATGAAGTCCTAATTCGTGTCAAGAAATTTATTTCCAATTTAACAATGTGTTAGCCACACAAGGTTTTTAGAAATATCATTATGCTCCCACTTACTTTCTTGAAACCACAAGCATCTTCGTTACCCATTTGATGAAGTCAAACTCTTTTGACCATTTCATCAAAAACGAAGATTCCAACTCCACTTTGCTCTCTTCTGTCCATTGCTGGAACTCTGAAGTTTGCATACTTACTAGCATCCTCTAGATCGACAAATTACTTTGGACTGTATCACATACAAGTCCTAGGTTTCATTTCCATCAGATGGAAATCCTTTCGTCATCCATGTTTCATATCTCATGATTAAAATATGTATTAATTGCTAGTTCAACCCGAACCGACTTTAAGCATCGCTACGGTGAGACAATCTTATCGTAGTCAACTCCTTGAACTTGTTATTGCAACAAGTCGAGCTTTATGGATAAAACATTTTTATCCGTATCAGTTTTTAGTTCCATAAATATTCGTTAGACTCTAAGTCTTCCGAAAGGTGTATCAAGGTTTTAATCTTGAATCACTTATATGGAAACTATCTCGGATTGTATTGGCATTTAGCCAATTCCGGAGTCAGGGCCCATCATCGCTTCCTTATGTATCGTAGGTATACTGTTGTCCAACAACAATATCTCGTTTGCGCACCTGAGAGGTTTGCACGAGCCTTGCCTACGTGGTTCAGCTGCAAGTTCGACTGAAGTCCATACATTTTATTGTAGAGACTTCCGTATCAGTTGCAGTAGGAAACTCCGGAATCACTTCCAAGGTTTCTTTCCTTTGATCTGATGACGAAGATACTGTTTATCTCGTCGAGTTGCACTGTTCTCCCACTCACCTTTTGAAAGAACCATTTTCTTCAAAAAGCATACCGTTCTTTGTGGCAAACCTATTTGCCTCGGTATAGTGGTGGGGAATACCCAATTACTTGGGATAACCTTACAAAGTAGCACTTGTCTGATTTGGAATAGGTTTGTAACCTTTTACACAAGCCCCATATTCCAAATGTTAAGAAAAGATATAACATGGTTGGGCGTACCATACCATGGCGTCATTTCAACAGACCTGATGGATCTCTTTTCAGTGTAAAAGCCGCAGTCTCTAAAGCATCACTCTTTAAAAGGTGTAATGGCAAATTTATTTATGTCATCTTTGATCTTACCATGTCATGAATGGTTCGATTACATCTACTCAGACTCTCCACTTGCAGTGGTGTTCCGGGAGGTGCAAGTTATGAAACCCCTTTCACAACTCATCAGACATTCGCTAAACTTGTAACTCAAATATTCCTTTCTGCAATCGAATTGTAGAAACATAATTTTCTTGTTACAATAACTTCTACTTCATTTTTGAAAACCTTATGAATGAATTCAAAAGATCCAGACTTACGTCTCAACAAGTAAATATCCATATATCTACTTGAGTCATTTCTGAAGATAGATAACTCCACTACTTGCAACAACATTTATTGGACTACACACATCATAATGTATGATCACCAATATGTTCTTTGCTCGTTCCTTATGGTCTGTGAACGGTATTTCAGTCACTTCACTTTTCAGAGGAAAGTTGCAAGTGTCAGATGATTCAAATTCAAACGACTTCAAAATCCATCACAATGGAATTTTCCATGCGGGTTTCTCCAATGTGACCAAATGCAGTGCCACACTTGTGTGGTATTCTTTTAGTCTTGCGACATTTAGCGTCAGTGTTATGGATGTATCATATTTCCATCAATATTCATAACATACATCCCATCTTGTATGGAAGCATGGCCCTTCATGTTATTCATATTTCCGAACATCAAAAGTTCTCTTATGAATAACCTTCTTGCAAAATACCTTATGCAAAGGGCTAGAGTGTGTAAAACTCTAAAATGATTTATGAAAGTAAATACAGAGGTAATGTATTATTATCAATATTCATAACATACTTCTCATTCATAATGAAAGTATGGCCCTTTTGTTATTCATAACTCCGAACATTAAAAGTTCTCTTTTGAACAACCTTCTTGCAAGATACTTTATGCAATGGGCTAGAGTGTGTAAAACTCTAAAATGATTTATGAAAGTAAATACATCGGGAATACACCTATGGAAGGCATAGTAACATTTACTATGTTCCCTGCGTGTATCTAAACCTCATTCCTGGCTAGTCTTTCAGGCCATAGTAGTTCTTACATCAAGTTGCAACAGAATGCAATCGAGCGGGTATCTTTGTGATTAACTCACAATACCCAAGAATTAGTGATTAACATGTTTAACCATAATTCCCAAGAACTATATCTTTGACCAGCCTTCTATACATCAAAAAACCTGTATGACATTCATACATGAGCTGGATATTCCAGTCTTCTTTCCTTTTGTCATTATACTTCTAACAGTTTAACTTCTAGTATTTCTCCTACTCTCAGAAGAAGCATCCAACTTAAGAGTGGCGTTAGCCCCGGACTTCCTAGGTGTGAAAGTTTCACTTACACCCTTCCGGATACTTCCTTTCTCTTTAAGTTGTTGTTTTATTCACCATCATCATATGACAGGCGTTCTTCTGGATCCCTCTCTTATCAGTCTAATGCATAGTAAACTCCTTTACTAACAGTTTGCAAACAAACATTGCTTTGGATATCTCATATCTTTTAGCCTTTGTCTGTCTCTGAAAATGATTTTCAGATTCCATGAATATCACATAACTATCCAAACTTTCGAAGTTTGGGTCTCATGAAAGCAAACGTACTGCACTTGACTGAAACAGAATTCTAGCTTTTGGATCGAAGGACGAGAGTCACATGATCCATAGCTTTAGCGGGAGAATACCGAAAGTATGCGATAGGACAAAGTCCTTCTCGGCACTATTGAGGACAATCCTCACATTACGTTACCAACCGTAAAGTTTTAACCAGATATTTAACAGCTATTCAATTTTAATAGGGAAGGTGGAAACGCGAGCCATTATTCTACAACTATTATGCAAACCACACTTAGACAGTGTTCAAAATTAATTGCACTGAGAATTAAACAAGTTAATTCAATAGTGCGTTCCCACTCAAATCAATATCTCTCATAATTGATTATGAATGATTCAAGACACGAATTTCAATTCAACGCCATTGATGGTGAGCATCACTGATGACGAGAACTTCAATCGTTAGGCAAACTTGCCGATCACATCTCTATGTGACTCTTGTTCATCTTTCGATGCGTGTGTTCCGAGCTCATGACTTTCATGCCTGAACGTCAAGACAACCAAGAGATCTCGCTGCGAGGTCTTAACTCACCCGCCTCACACATCCCTAATCGTTCGTACCCATGTCAGCATGGCGCACCCCGAAAAGTTAGGTGCCGTGACGGTGCTACACTTGGGAGAACACTAACTACTTGATATTTTTGTGAGAGATCACCCTAATAAAAAGCGACTACCGCGCAATCAAGAAGGGTGCATCATAAGGGATAAACATCTCAGGCAATTCATAATAGCAAGATATGGTATAGCCCTTTCTGACGGAGAAGTCTTTCATTTCTTCGTCTTCGGCATTCGCGTCGGTGTTCATCTTCGCGAAGATTGCCACCACCTAGTCGATGCACCAGATAATATTGCTATCTCTATAGCTAATAAAATAAGTGCATTACATAAGGTTGACACGCAGGTCATTAAAGTGCAATCATATGGCTCCAGCCATCATGCCGAATCATGACACACATGTCATGTTAATCAATTTACATCATATAGCCATCTCATACATAATCAAATTATTATGAACACTGCTATACCACATCACATGCATATGCAAACCATCCTGCAAAACCAAGTTAGACGCCTCTAATCGGTTCATGCAAAAATTTGTTTTACGTGGCTTCTAAGGTTTCGAAACAAACCGAAGCTACCTACGTATTATCATCAAGTATGATAATTCAAGTTGCTAGATTAACATCGCGGGGTGTATGAAACACGAGATAATTAAATCTCGAGCCCCATACTAAACTTCGTCATACGCATGACCCCCGTGCAGATCATATCTGCAATGCCCTTTCATCTGCGAATTTCATCTTTCTTTTGACTATGGCGGAACCCAAAGAACTGAAGCACTTCGTTGATCAATCAGGATCGCGGATTGCCAGAACTTTGTGAAATTCCACCATACTGTCTCGAGATTGAGCAAACGCAAATTCTAGGGAAGCAACAAGAACATCGGGTAACAGACTTCATCTGTCACCCGCACAAATAATTTTCAGCAATAGATCTCATCTACTACCTAATTATATTGTGCAACACCCATACATCTCTATGTATTCTAGATCGCAACCTGCATCTACGCATAGCACGGCTCTTGATGCCACTATTGGGTAACGCAGCAGAAAACAAAAAATTTCCGACCTACGCACCAGCCCAGGACCACTATGGAGACTGCATACAAGGTTTGATCTCTTTCGTTACCGACTCGTAGCGCAGCGGAAGTAGAGTCGATGACGATCGGCGGTGCAGATCCCCGCAGCTAGGATTTTACAACCTCCCAACCGCGAGGATGTATACCCTCATCTGCCCCGCGGACAGCCCTCCGGGAGGCGGTCACACAGTCCCCCGGACGGTGTCGCGGACAGCCCTTCGGGAGGACCTCTGAAACTCGGACTGTCACTCGGACAGCCCTTCGGGAGGACCTCCAAAACTCGGACGGTCACACGGACAGCCCTTCGGGAGGCACTCTCGAACTAAGACTGAAACTACGATCTCTCTACAGAGTTGCACACATACGGTGTCATCTATCCGGCAGGGCTTCGCCGTCCAGAACTAGTTCCTGCCGGAACCCAGACAGCCTTTCGGCTCTACGAAACTATTTCGCTGGGAGGGAGAGAAGAATGCCAGATCATGCATGGCTTTGTGTATGAGAGCAAGAGTGTGTCTTATGGCAGCCCACACACCTCCTATTTATAGGAAACCCAAGGGGTAGGGTGGTTTTACAAGAAGACCCAAAACCCATATGGAAAGGAGTCCTTCCCAAGGACCTAAAAGGTGAAACCAAGGAACAAGGGGGACTCCATGAAGGAGTCCACCATGTGGCCGGCCACACCCTCATGTGGGGCCCCAAAATTGGCCCCTATCCATCCATGTCATCCCCAAGATCTTTTGGAGCAAAGCCCCAAAAAGGTGGCTTTCCAAAAATATCCCAAAAAGCACTTTCACTATTCACGACGACATTTTTCAGCGTCTGATCGAACTGAAAATATTCATGTGGGCTTAGAACAATTCTAGTACCCACCAAAATAATTTTCAACGCGAGCTGGAACAATTCCGGTTTAGTGATTTCATCTGCGAAAAGCATCTGAAGCGGTTTCGGCAGCTCCGGAACATTTCCGGTTTTCATCCCGGAAAATTCCAGAAAGTTTCCAGAATGATTCTGGCACCCTCCAAGAATTATCAGGCATGTGCGAAAACCAATTTGACTTTATGGTATCCTCTGAAACAACTTTTCAGTTTCACCGGAACTCATCCGGTGACCTCTCTGCGGAACTTTTCCGCTGTCCGAAACTTTTCCGGCGTCCGAAACTTTTTCGGTGATTTTCTCTCAGACTCCCTGTCTAGTATTCAGCAGATAGATGACCCTTAAGCGTGTGACCCTATAGGTTCGGTGAAGCATAGACATGACCCGGAACCCCTTCCGATCAATGATCAACATCGGAGCCGTGGACACCCATATCGATCCCTATACCCACACGAATAAATATTCGAGTGAACCTCCAGTTGCCGTGAGCTATTCCTGTTGCTTCGCGATATGTTACAATTACCCGAGGTGAGAAACATCGGCATCCTCGTGGATCAACACTTGTCCACAATGCCAGTTACCTCGTTGCCGGTATTGTTCTCTTTTCTCGTTCCCGTGTTCCGGCATCCCTGTGATCAAATCACCCTGTGTCTGGCCAGACGATGATGGATACCGTAACACCGAGAGGGCCCAGAGATATCTCTCCATTGTCGGAGGAGCAAATCCCAATCTTGAGCTATCAAGTCCCTTGACATACTTTTCCATGAACCCGTAAGCCGCCGTAATAGCCACCCATTTACGGATGACGTTTAACAAACCCCAAAGTTCATGAAGCAAGCATGAAGAAACTCGACACTCTCATGGTCTAAGGAATTATGCAAACATTAACTTCTCTGTGTTATTAACCATAAACTTATGACGAATGTATCTCATAGCATAACATCAATCGGGTCGATTCAACACAAGTGTTCTACCAACAATTGTGCCCTCAAAATTGCCGGCATAGCCATGCCCATGATCAGGAAAACAGGATCATCATGCAATACTTGAGCCAGTCATAGAGGCTTGACTAGGAATACATTTTACCGTTTATTATCCCACACGTGCATATGAGTCTTCCTCCGAGCCTCGTGGTTATTGTAGACTCGAGAACCATAGCAGTTATAGCATGGAACATAAACCTAATTATGAACAGGGAGATAATCAATAACATTTATTATTGCCTCTAGGGCATATCTCCTACAAGTACAATTACTCGAGGACACGACATTGATCCTCTATTGTCGCCTGTTTTTTTGGACTTTTCCAAAAGAAGAAAAAAGGATGTACATGGGCCGGCCCAAGGCGGATGGGGGGTGTGCGCCCGTTAGCCAGTTAGCCTATATCCGACGTGTTCAGCGCCAAATAGGATTTGCCGCATCAAATAGGGATTACCCTAAACGCCAAGGCAGCAGCGATGGATATTCTAATACTTAGTTGATCTAACTCTATTATGCGGAATCACTCTTCACTCACAGGGCATCAAGAAAGGGTGCCCCTATAGAGTTAGTTGGCGAAATCACTAATTAAGAGTTAACCTTTGTAAAGGTCACTCCAACCTTTTCAAATTGCGACAAGTGGAGCACTACATGTGCGCCACTTGTCGCAATCTAGGAGTTTTCCATTTTTCATAGTTTATTCAAAACATTTTATCTCATAAACCACGCGTCCAAATTTTGAATCATTTTCACCGTTGAATTTCTCGCGTTGAGATCTTCAGAACTAGATCCCATGCTGATAGGTTTTGACGATTTTTTTTCACGAAAAAAAAATTGATGAGAAAAAAACCGAACCGAAAGCATTTTTTTTTCAATTTTCCCCCTTCCGAAGAGGCACCGTTGTGCCTCTACGAGAAGCAAATATGTGTCTCTCGTGAAAAAAAACAAAACATGTTTTTGCCTTTTTCGAGAGGCACAACTGTGCCTCTGGTGGAAACAAATCCGTGCCTCTACAGAAAGTATATTTGTGTCTCTTGTGAAAAAATGAGAAGAAAACACGTTTTTCTCTTCCCAAAGAGACACAGTTGTGCCTCTCGCGGAAGCAAATCCGCGCCTTCAGGGAAATAAATCTGTGACTCTCGTGGAAGAAAAAAGATTTACTTCCGATGGAGGCCAGCTCTTCCGCGAGATACACACCTGTGCCTCCATCGGAAGTAAATCTGTGCATCTCGCGAAGAAAACACATTTTTTCCATTTTTGAAGGGGCATAGTTGTGCCTCTCGTGGAAGTAAATATGTGACTTCACGGGGAGTAAATCTTTGCCTCTCACGGAAGGAAAAAAAGACAACACATTTTTTTCCTTTTTCCGAGAGGCACAGGTGTGTATCTCGCGGAAGCAAATTTGTGGCTCCACAGGAAGCAAATATGCGCCTCTCATGGGGAAAAAAACAAGAAAACACGTTTTTTCGTGCAAAAAAAGTTTTTTTACGATTATTTTGTCCAAAACCTAAGAAAAACCAGGGAGAAACCGAAAAAATCATCCAAAAGTTGAAAACACATTCGGAAAAATAAAAAAATAACCTGAAGGAGCGCTCAACATGCGACATGTGGCGGAGACTGAGATCGCGACAAGTGGCGCGATCGCAGCCCACCAAAAGTGACCCTTGTGGGGCTCCCGCAAGGGTACCCCTCAATTAGTTGCTCCCATTAGTTGGGCTAACTCCATTAGTCCGGCTCGCTGAAGAGGCGAGTGAGATGGGCCGGCCCACGCGCCCGGGAGCCTACACCCTCTTTTTATGTTTTTTTTTGTTTTTAGTTTTCTGCTTTACTTTAGTACTTTGTTTATACTTTAAAAAATTCTTAATATATATATTGTAAATACACTCTACAAAAAGCATTTGAAAAATGTTGAACAAGTATTTGAAAAACATTAACAAGTATTTGGAAAATGTTAATCAAGCATTCAGAACAATGTTGAACGTGTATAGAAAAATTGTTGATCAAGTATTAAAAAAATGATGAAATTTATTGATCATTTATATAAAAATGTTTGTCAAGCATTTGAAAAAAAATTGAACAAGTATTTGAGAAGTATCTCGCGAAGAAAACACATTTTTTCCATTTTTGAAGAGGCATAGTTGTGCCTCTCGCGGAAGTAAATATGTGACTTCACGGGGAGTAAATCTTTGCCTCTCACGGAAGGAAAAAAAGACAACACATTTTTTTCCTTTTTCCGAGAGGCACAGGTGTGTATCTCGCGGAAGCAAATTTGTGGCTCCACAGGAAGCAAATATGCGCCTCTCGTGGGGAAAAAAACAAGAAAACACGTTTTTTCAGGCAAAAAAAGTTTTTTTACGATTATTTTGTCCAAAACCTAAGAAAAACCAGGGAGAAACCAAAAAAATCATCCAAAAGTTGAAAACACATTCAGAAAAATAAAAAAATAACCTGAAGGAGCGCTCAACATGCGACATGTGGCGGAGACTGAGATCGCGACAAGTGGCGCGCTCGCAGCCCACCAAAAGTGACCCTTGTGGGGCTCCCGCAAGGGTACCCCTCAATTAGTTGCTCCCGTTAGTTGGGCTAACTCCATTAGTCCGGCTCGCTGAAGGGGCAAGTGAGATGGGCCGGCCCACGCGCCCGGGAGCCTACACCCTCTTTTTTATGTTTTTTGTTTGTTTTTAGTTTTTTGTTTTCTGCTTTACTTTAGTACTTTGTTTATACTTTAAAAAATTCTTAATATATATATTGTAAATACACTCTACAAAAAACATTTGAAAAATGTTGAACAAGTATTTGAAAAACATTAACAAGTATTTGGAAAATGTTAATCAAGCATTCAGAACAATGTTGAACGTGTATAGAAAAATTGTTGATCAAGTATTAAAAAAGTGATGAAATTTATTGACCATTTATATAAAAATGTTTGTCAAGCATTTGAAAAAAAATTGAACAAGTATTTGAGAAATGTTAATCAAGCAATTGGGAAATGTTAAATGTGTATAGAAAAAATGTTAACCATGTATTAAAAAATGATGAAAAAATTTCATAATGTATTTGAAAAATGTTAATCAAGCATTTGAAAAAAATGTTGAACAAGTATTTGAACAAATTTAATCAAGCATTTGAAAAATATTAAATGTGTATAAAAAAATGTTGACCATGTATTCAAAACATGTTTATGTTTTTATTTTAAAATTGTTAATCAAGCATTTAAAAAATGTTTAAAATATATATTAGAAAAATGTTGTTGACATATACAAAAAAAATGCAGAATGAAAACCAAAAGAAATAAAGAAAACCAAAAAAATGAAAAGTGAAAAAAGAAACAAAATAAACCAGAGTAAAAAGAAAATGAAAATAAAACCAAAAAACAAAGGCAAGAACAATGGAAAAGAAACTGGAGAAGAAAAAAGAAAAGAAACCATAGAAAACGAAAAAAAGAGAAAAAACCCAGAGAAAACCAGAAAATCAAAAAAGCCGGTGAAGAAACAAAAAAGAAGGAGAAAAGTAAAAATAGAGTCGAACCAGCGAACCGATCGACCGCTCGCGAGCGAACTTCGGGTGGCAGCGATCGAAAAGAAAAATGGGCCGGCCCTATTGCTACAGGAGACGAAAAAAATCCTGCAGCGAGAGCTGCTACGGTCTCGCTTAATGCGAGACATAGCTTTCGCAATCAAGAAAGGCAGGGCGGAAATGAATGAGTTGGAAGAAAAACAGGCTAGTGGGTCCGTGGCCCATCTTGCCATATGTATTGAATGGAACGTATGCCACCAAATTAAGCCCAACGTCGGATCATTTGGATGCACCATGGGAGCACCGAGAAAATCGCGAGCCTTGTGCCAAGTCACAGGAACGAACAACGCCCTCCGAGTCACGGCAGACGGTGGTCCGGGTCTCCTATTGCGTTGGCTGCGTGCGGAAGGTGGCTCTTCTCTCGGCTTAGCTGAGACCACACGTTTCCCTTTCAGTGTTCCGCTGTCCGACTTGGCCTTTTCCTCCTCCTCCGTTTGTTCCCATCTCATATTCCTTCAAGTCCTCGCCCCTTGTCCATTCCTTCGCCAAAAATGCTAGACGTACGGACAATTACAGGATTTTACAGGCTCTTTTCATCTAATGACCAATCATAAACCTGCCCTCCCTGATTTTCAGGGGGGTGGGCCGGCTCCCTCATCTATTAACCAATCACAAGCTGATAAATTAATCCTCTTTGTAAAACCCTGTAACCTATCTGTACGTGTAGCATTACTGTTCCTTCGCCTTCCGAGGGCCTCCAAGTTGGTGACTTGTTTGCTGGACCCATCGTCCGCTCCAATAACCTAGACGTCGCAGGAATCTTCTACACATGAGAACGGTCCACCGAGTTGCTGTCGCCAATTTACGCCACTGCTTACGCACGCAAGATAACAACTTGATCGTTCCATATCATGACTAGTGATGGTGGAGGTCCTGAGTCCTGACCGAGTGGTCCGAATGCGCTTGATCGGATAAGCTGTAGCTTCCCATCCATTCAGTATTTGAGTGGACGGGCATAGATTAGATTGAAAGTCACACTCACTCTAAGCATTGCGAGGATCGAAACGCAAGCATTTCAAAGCTAGAGTACTATTCGGCAATGTGAAGTTGGATGTAAGGAGACAGCCTTGTTACCCTGGACACGCCGTCGGCACCAATAAGACATATCTCCACTCATTTTTGTCCGAAGTCCAAGTGGTGAACTTCAAGCTTTGAATATATAGAAGCAAAAAAGTGGAAATTTTGATAGAAATTTGATGCAAAATCGAGTTGTGTAGTTCCATCACATAATTGCTTGTATTATTGCTCTTCATCTTGTGAGAATTCTTGTTCGACTGCATTCGGACAGTTGGTGAAGACTGCAACTATTGCTTGCGACCACCAAGTCATCGCACTTGGCTCTTAGCCAGTGATTGTGACCACCAAGTCATCGCTCTTGGCTCTTAGCCAATGATTGTGACCACCAAGTCATCGCTCTTGGCCCTTAGCCAGTGACTGTGACCACCAAGTCATCACTCTTGGCTCTTGTAACACGAAGTTTGACCTCCATGACTAGTCGTTCATGTGTAAGGAGTGGCATAAATTAGACATGGAAACAGATAATTAATTCTCATGTGTTGTCTGGAATAATTTGCATTCTCACATAAGAGCAAGAATAAGTTGTGAAGCAAGCGGGTTATATGAGTTGCCACATTAGATTTGTGCTGAGGTGGACGGCAAGGGAGATGAGAGAGAAGAGAAGCGAGCTGTAGATTTGTGATGTGGAATAACTAACATTCTCACATATGAAGGGAAGATTCCTGCAACAACGGTGTAGGGTTTTGGGATTGAGCCAAAGTCGTATGAAACTAGCAAGATAACATGCTCATTTGTGTGACTACATTCCTTGCATGTTTTAATAATTTCAATATATACTATATTAACCTTCGAGATGTTGGTACAAAGATAGGTATGTAAAATTATAGAAAATCTTATAGTCGAATAACGTAATCTGAAAACTCATTTGGTATCCTTTTGGTCAACTATTTGGTCCCATGCAATTTTGTTTTGTTTAATGGCAAAGATTTACTTGATATGTAGGATATATCATTCAAAAAAAATCGAAGGTGATATTTACATCTTGATAAAATATTAGTGGGCAGTGAAAACTTTGTTTTGTTGAGTGCATTAGTTTGTTAGTAGTGGACTTCTCATATATTGTTATCTATCAGCTAACGTCAAGTATCTAAGCCTTGTGTTTTTTTCATGCATCCCATCATTCTCGGGTTGTGATCTTCAATATCATTATTGGAGATACTTGCACTCATGTTATCTTGCTCTAGTTACCTCTGTTGCTTAGCCATCTAAGGCATTAAGGTGGATTTTGATTAACTATGTTGCATGCGGCAGATTTTAATGAACTGTGTCGCTTTTGGTTGGATTCTTATGTTGTTTGGATTGAAAATGTTATCAAAATATTTGAATTTGAAATGTTGCTGACATGTGTGAACTACATATAACAAGGTTTGAAATCTTATAATGTTCAAATTTATAATAAATGAAGTTTATGCATGCAAATGGGTGGAACAAATAGAAAAGGAAAATGCTTTGGAATTTATGTTTATGGGAAGGACTAGGTGCAAGCCTCCCAATAGCCTCAAATTATTGCAAGTTAAGTTTAGAGAGGTGGTACAGGGAGTTGTGCTTCAGGGGAAGGGCTAGATATGCCCTTAGCACTGAAAAGAACAATAATGTGTTCCATATTTTCTTGCAAGTTTTCTCTCAATAATAAGTTTTCTAATTGTGCAAGCATTCAATTATTTGAGATGACTCCAATGGATACGTGTATGATAGTTTGCGCGCCATGCCCCTTGTCCATTCCTTCGCCTTCTAAGGGCCTCCAAGTTGGTGACTTGTTTGCTGGACCCATTGTCCACTCCAATAAGCTAGACGTCGAATGAATCTTCTACACATGAGAACGGTCCACCGAGTTGCTATCGCCAATTTACGCCACTGCTTACGCTTACGCACGGAAGATAACAACTTGATCCTTCCATATCATGACTAGTGATGGTGGAGGTCCTGAGTCCTGACCGAGTGGTCCGAATGCGCTTGATGGGATAAGCTGTAGCTTCCCATCCATTCAGTATTTGAGTGGACGGACATAGATTAGATTGAAAGACACACTCACTCTAAGCACAAGCATTTCAAAGCTGGAGTACTATTCGGCAATGTGAAGTTGGATGTAAGGAGATAGCCTTGTTTCCCTGGACACACCATCGGCGCCAATAAGACATATCTCCACTCATTTTTTGTCCGAAGCCCAAGTGGTGAACTTCAAGTTTTGAATTTACAGAAGCAAAAAAGTTGAAATTTTGATAGAAATTTGATGCAAAATCGTGTTGTGTAGTTCCATCACATAATACTACGTCAAGTTTGCACTATTGTCATCGTGTCTCTATTATCGCTTGTATTATTGCTCTTGTGAGAATTCTTGTTCGACTGCATTCGGACAGTTGGTAAAGACTAGTGACCATTCGCTAGACTTCTTGGGTTTACAGGAAACTACGAAGAAAGAAGTTACTCCTAAATGTTTGAGGAGGATTGACCCATTGGAGCAAATGGAGTGGCTTCCTATTGTAGGGGAAGTCAGGTGATATCCTGTGTGGAGTGAGGAGAGATGTGCTAGATATTATATCTTGTGTCAAGGGTAAATATATCATACACATTGTGTTGAATGATGTTAAAAAGAAAGTCCATTGGGGCTTGCTGCTGTGGTGTATGGATCTCCTCGTGAGGAATTCAAGGAGTTCCTGCTCGAACTTGCTGCCTTTTGTAGTAATATGAGCATCCCTTTTATTGTGGGAGGTGATTTCAATATACTTAGACATTGTGGAGAGAAGAACAAAAAATGATACATCATCACTCTGTTGATATTTTCAACTATATTATTAACACCCTTGGCCTTAGAGAAATACACATTAGTGGGGGCAGGTACACGTGGACCAATAACCAGGCTCACCCTATGTTGGAGAAGCTAGATCGAATTCTCATGTCTGAGAGTTGGGAGGATCGAATTCTCATGTCTGAGAGTTGGGAGGATCTGTTTCCTTTGGTTTCAGTGCGTAAGTTGGCACGAGAGATCTTGGATCACATCCCACTGCTTTTGTCTTCTGGTGATGAGGGTAGGCAAGTGCCTAAAGCCCGTGATTTTCGTTTTGACCTGACCTGGTTAAAAAACGATGATTTCTTGCCGATAGTTGACAAGATCAGGTCTAGGAAAGTTCATGCTACTGAGCCCATTGATGTCCTGGATATTAAGTTCAAAAGGATCAAAACCTATTTTAAACGGTGGGGTTCTAGAAAATATGGCCATGATAAAAAAAAGGAGGAACTTAGGGTTGAGCTCTGTATGTTAGAAGAGCTGGAAGAAGATGGCCCTTTGTCTGCCAAGCTTTATAGTAGGAAGATAGATATTGGTTTTGAGCTTCATGAGATGCTCGTTAACGAGATCTTCTGGCTCCAATAATCTCATGAGAGATGGTTGCTTAAAGGGGACCTTAATACCGATTACTTCCATAAAATTGCCAACGGGCACAAGAGAAAAAAAACTATTCATGCGCTTAGATGTGGCGATATAGAGATAGAAGGTACTGCTAAGTTGATTGCTCACGCCACTGACTACTATAAATAATTGTTTGGCCCCGCTCCTAGAAATCAATTCCATCTAGACCCTAAATCTTGGTCCAATGATGAAAAACTAAATGATGAGGACAATGCAGAATTATATCGAGAATTCAAAGAACCGGAGGTTAGGGAAGCTCTCTTTGCTATGGACTCGAATAGAGCTCCCAGGCCCGATTATATTACTATCGAATTTTATCAAGCCTGTTGGGAGATAGTTAAGCATGACATCATGCAACTATTTGCCCACTTTCATAATGGGACGCTAGAGGTTCAGTGTCTCAACTATGGAATTATCACTTTGCTACCTAAAGTGTCCTGGGCTGATCGTATACTGCAGTTCAGTCCGATCTGCCTTCTTAGATGCCCTTACAAGCTCATCACTAAAGTGATGGATCGTAGAGTAGCTAAGTATGAAGATAAATTGACTAGTCCCACAAATAAATGTGTATGTGAAGTGCAGGAATATTATGGGTGGTATCCTTTCTCTCCATGAGCTTCTCAATTACACTCATGTTAAGAAGACAGTGGGGGTTGTGCTTGAACTCGATTTCGAGAAAGCTTATGATAAAGTCAATTGGGACTTCCTTCTTGAATGTCATAAGCTTCGGTGGTTTAATGAGACTTGGTGTGGTTGGATCAAGAAGATTCTATACAATGGCACGGTTAGTATTAAACTTAATAATTGTATGGGGCCATACTTCCAAAGTGCCAAAGGGGTGCGGCACAGAGACCCCCTTTCCCCATTTCTCTTCAATCTGGCAGCTGGATGCCTTACTAAGATGATTAAGAACACCCCGAAAAACAATCTGTTAGTGGGTATGGCTCCTGATCTTATCCCTCATGGTGTGGCAGTCTTGAAATATGCAGACGACGCCATTATTTGCTCAGAGCATGACTTAGATCGAGCTACTAATCTAAAACTTATGCTCTATATGTTTGAGATGATGACATGCCTTAAAGTCATTTTTTAGAAGATTGAAATTTTGACTGTGGGAGGTGATGAGGATGTTGTTGAAGAGTATGCTGATCTCTTTAATTGTGAAATTGGTAGCTTCCCGATCAAGTACCTTGGGATGCTCGTGAGTTTTTCTACACTTCAGAATTTGGATTGGGATTTTTTGTTTTTTAGGGCCAAGGGACAGTAGGGAAAAGCCTCCCTACTGACTTTCTATATCAAAGCAAATTACAGTCACATAGCCTTTTGTACAGAAGAAGATAGGGGCAGGGGGCAGGTTAGGGGATTAGATTACAAACCAGAGAAATAATCAGAGTGACCTAACTACCAGTCTAGTAAGATGTATAGGGTGGACCACTACAGGGACTCTACCAGGTCGTTAATGAAGGGGACTAGTCTGCTTTTTGCTCTGTGGATGAGAAGGTGAAAATCTTCCTTTAACCTTGCACGCCACGATGCAAACGATGGATGGATCCCACAGAAATATTTGTTGTTCCTTTCTTTCCAGACCCCCACGCTGCAATGACAAAAAACCTCCATGAACATGGGTCTCCCCCATGCATCTTTGCCTCCATGCAACAACATAAATCTTTCCCCTGAGTTAGGCCAGGCTATCCCGACAGCATCCCAACACTCCCTGGCAAACGAGCAGTTAAAAACAAATGTGTTAGGGTCTCCTCGGGACGTGCTGCGCATAGCAAACACGGGAAGTCATTGTTTGCCACTTAAAATTGTCGCCGCTTAAGCATGTTCCTTATGTTTAGCATGTCCACTAGAAGCAACCATGCAAAGACTTTCCACTTCATATTGCGGCAGGTTTTCTAAATCCATGCGAACACCTCGTCAGCCTGATTGATTTTCTCTAAAGCAGAATGAGTAGAATTTGGACACCGTAAACTTCTGGCCCGAAACACAGTTCCATGAGTCTACTACTGATGGGGATATTCCCCACGGTTATGACCTGGCCATAGTTTTGTAGGAGGTATGCCCTAGAGGCAATAATAAATGTTATTGATTATCTCCCTGTTCATAATTAGGTTTATGTTCCATGCTATAACTGCTATGGTTCTCGAGTCTGCAATAACCACGAGGCTCGGAGGAAGACTCATATGCACGTGTGGAATAATAAACGGTAAAATGTATTCCTAGTCTGGCCTCTAAGACTGGCTCAAGTATTGCATGATGATCCTGTTTTCCTGATCATGGGCATGGCTATGCCGGCAATTTTGAGGGCACAATGTTAGAAGAACATTTGTGTTGAATCGACCCGAATTGATGTTATGCTATGAGATTCATTCGTCATAAGTTAATGGTTAATAACACAGAGATGGTTAACGTTTGCATAATTCCTTAGACCATGAGAGTATCGAGTTACTTCATGCTTGCTTCATGAACTTTGGGGTTTGTTAAACGTCATCCGTAAATGGGTGGCTATTACGGCGGCTTACGGGTTCATGGAAAAGTATGTCAAGTAACTTGATAGCTCAAGATTGGGATTTGCTCCTCCGACAATGGAGAGATATCTCTGGGCCCTCTCGGTGTTACGGTATCCATCATCGTCTGGCCAGACACTTTGTGATTTGATCACGGGGATGCCGGAACACGGGAACGAGAAAAGAGAACAATACCGGTAACGAGGTAACTGGCATAGTGGACAAGTTGTTGATCCGCGGGGATGCCAACATGTCTCACCTCGGGTATTTGTAACATATCGCGAAGCAACAGGAATAGCACACGGCAACTGGAGGTTCACTCGAATATTCATTCGTGTGGGTATAGGGGTCAATATGGGTGTCCACGGCTCCGATGTTGATCATTGATCGGAAGGGGTTCCGGGTCATGTCTATACTTCACCGAACCTATAGGGTCACACGCTTAAGGGTCATCTATCTGCTGAATACTAGACGGGGAGTCTGAGAGAAAATCACCGAAAAAGTTTCGGACGAAACGGAAACGTTCCGGAGAGGATATCGGAATAGTTCCGGTGAAACTGAAAAGTTGTTTCAGGGTATTCCATATAGTCAAATTGGTTTCGGCACATGCCTGGAAATTATTGGAAGGTACCAGAATTGTTCCGGTAACTTCTGAGATTTTTCAGAGACAAAAACCGGAAATGTTCCGGACTGCCGGAACCGCTTTAGTTGCTTTTCACAGATGAAAATCACTAAACCGAAAAGTTGTTTCGGAGTACACCATAAAGTCAAAATGGTTTCGGCACATGCCTGATAATTCTTGGAGGGTGCCAGAATCGTTTTGGAAACTTTCTGGAATTTTCCGGGATGAAAACCGGAAATGTTCCGGAGCTGCCGGAACCGCTTCAGATGCTTTTCGCAGATGAAAATCACTAAACCGGAATTGTTTCGGATCGCGTTGAAAATTATTTTAGTGGGTACTGGAAATGTTCTAATCCCACATGAATATTTTCAGTTCGAACGGACACTGAAATATGTCGTCGTGAATAGTGAAAGTGCTTTTTGGATTACTTTTTGGAAAGCCACCTTTTTGGGCTTTTGCTCCAAAATATCTTGGAGATGACATGGATGGATGTGGCTGAAATTTCAGCCCCTCCACCCCTCCTTCTCCTATAAATAGAGGTGGAGGGGGCAGCCCAAATCTCATCCTTGCTCTCATACACATGCCATAGACTTGTCTGGCTTCTCTCTCCCTCCCAGCGAAATAGTTTCGTAGAGCCGAAAGGCTGTCTGGGTTCCGGCAGGAACTAGTTCTGGACGGCGAAGCCCTGCCGGATAGTTGAGACCGTATGTGTGCAACTCTGTAGAGAGATCGTAGTTTCGGTCTTAGTTTGAGAGTGCCTCCCGAAGGGCTGTCCGAGTGACTGTCCGAGTTTCGATGGTCCTCCCGAAGGGCTGTCCGAGTGACTGTCCGAGTTTCGATGGTCCTCCCGAAGGGCTGTCCGAGTGACTGTCCGAGTTTCGATGGTCCTCCCGAAGGGCTGTCCGTGACACCGTCCGAGGGACTGTCCGACCGCCTCCCGGAGGGCTGTCCGGGGGCGGATGAGGGTATACATCCTCGCGGTTGGGAGGTTGTAAATCCTAACTGCGGGGATCTGCACCGCCGATCGTCATCGACTCTACTTCCGCTGCGCTACGAGTCGGTAACGAAACAGATCAAACCTTGTATGCAGTCTCCATAGTGATCCTGGGCTGGTACGTAGGTCGGAAATTTTTTGTTTTCTGCTGCATTACCCTACAGTGGTATCAGAGCCAGGCTATGCGTAGATGCATGTTACGATCTAGAATACATGGAGATGTATGGGTATTGCATAATATAATTTTGGAGTAGATGAGATCTATTGCTGAAAATTATTTATGCGGGTGGCAGATGAAATCTGTTACCCGATGTTCCTGTTGCTTCCCCTGAATTTGCATAGTCCTGATCTTGACGGCATGGTGGAATCTCACAAAGTTCTGGCAATCCGCGATCCTTTCATGCTGCTCCTAAGTATGCTGATTGACAGATCAACGAAGTGCTAACAGTTCTTTGGGTTCCACCATAGTTGAGAAAGATGGATGTTTCGCAGACGAAAGGGCAATGCAGATGTGATCTGCACGGGGGTCACGCGTATGACGAAGTTTAGTATGGGGCTCGAGATTTTATTATCTCGTGTTTCATACACCCTGGAAAGTTAATCTAGCAACTTGAATTATCATACTTGATGTTGGACGTTGGTAGCTTCGGTTTGTTTCAAAACCTTAGAAGCCACGTAAAATAAAATTTTGCATGAACCGATTAGAGGCGTCTAACTTGGTTTTGCAGGATGGTTTGCATGTGATGTGGTATAGCAAGTCTCATATTAATTTGATTATGTATGAGATGACTATATGATGTAATTAACATGACCTGCGTGTCATGATTCGGCATGATGGCTGGAGCCATATGATTGCACTTTAATGACCTGCGTGTCAACCTTATGTAATGCACTTATTTTATTAGCTATAGAGATAGCAATATTATCTGGTGCATCGACAAGGTGGTGGCAATCTTCGCGAAGGTGAACACCAACGCGAATGCCGAAGACGAAGAAATGAAAGACTTCTCCGTCAGAAAGGGCTATACCATATCATGCTATTATGAATTGCCTGAGATGTTTATCCCTTATGATGCACCCTTCTTGATTGCGCGGTAGTCGCTTTTTATTAGGGTGATCTCTCACAAAAATATCAAGTAGTTAGTGTTCTCCCAAGTGTAGCACCGTCACGGCACCTAACTTTTCGGGGTACGACATGTACACATGAGTACGAACGATTAGGGATGTGTGAGGCGGGTGAGGTCAGGCCTCGCAGCGAGATCACTTGGTTGTCTTGACGTTCAGGCAGGACAGTCCTGAGCTCGGAACACACGCATCGAAAGATGAACAAGAGTCACATAGAGATGTGATTGGCAAGTTGGCCTACCGATTGAAATTCACGTCATCAGTGATGAACCCGTCAATGGCGTCGAATTGAAATGCGGATCTTGTATCACTCACAATCAATTATGAGAGATATTGATTTGAGTGGGAGCGCACTGTTGAATTAACTTCTTTTAATTCTCAGTGCAATTAATTTTGAACACTGTCTAAGTGTGATTTGCAAAATAGTTGTAGAATAATGGCTCGCATTTCCACCTTCCGTGTTAAAATTGAATAGCTGTTAAATATCTGGTTAAAACTTTACGGTTGGTAACGTAATGTGAGGATTGTCCTCTAGAGTGCCGAGAAGGACTTTGTCCTATCGCATGCTTTCGGTATTCTCCCGCTAATGCTATGGATCATGTGACTCTCGTCCATCGATCCAAAAGCTAGAATTCCGTTTCAGTCAAGTGCAATATGTTTGCTTCCATGAGACCCGAACTTCGAAAGTTTGGATAGTTATGTGATATTCATGGAATCTGAAAATCATTTTCAGAGACAGACAAAGGCTAAAAGATATGAGATATCCAAAGCAATGTTTGTTTGCAAACTGTTAGTAAAAGAGTTTACTATGCATTAGACTGATAAGAGAGGGATCCAGGAGAACGCCTATCATATGATGAAAGGTGAATAAAACAACAACTTAAAGAGAAAGGAAGTGTCCGAAGGGTGTTAGTGAGACTTTCACGCCTAGGAAGTCCGGGGCTAACGCCACTCTTAAGTTGGGTGCTTCTTCTGAGAGTAGGAGAAATACTGAAAGTTAAACTGTTAGAAGTATAAAGGCAAAAGGAAAGAAGACTGGAATATCCAGCTCATGTATGAATGTCATACAAGTTTTTGATGTATAGAAGCCTGGTCAAATATATAGTTCTTGGGAATTATGGTTAAACATGTTAATCACTAATTCTTGGGTATTGTGAGTTAATCACAAAGATACCCGCTCGATTGCATTATGTTGCAACTCGATGTAAGAACTACTATGGCCTGAAAGACTAGCCAGGAATGAGGTTTAGATACACGCAGGGAACATAGTAAATGTTACTATGCCTTCCATCGGTGTATTACCTATGTATTTATTTTCATAATTCATTTAGAGTTTCACACTCTAGCCCTTTGCATAAGGTATCTTGCAAGAAGGTTGTTCATAAGAGAACTTTTGATGTTCGGTGTTATGAATAACATAAGGGCCATACTTTCATTATGAATGAGACGTGTGTTATGAATATTGATAATAATACATTACCTCTGGGTTTACTTTCATAATTCATTTTAGAGTTTCATACACTCTAGCCCATTGCACAATGTTTGTTGCAAAAGAGTTGTTCATAAAACAACAATTGTTGTTCAGTATTATGAATAACATGAAGGGCCATGCTTCCATCCTAGATGGGATGTATGTTATGAATATTGATGGAAAAATATGATACATCCATAACACTGAGGCTAAATGTCGCAAGACTAAAAGAATACCACACAAGTGTGGCACTGCATTTGGTCACATTGGAGAAACCCGCATGGAAAATTCCATTATGATGGATTTTGAAGTCGTTTGATTTTGAATCATCTGACACTTGCAACTTTCCTCTGAAAAGTGAAGTGACTAAAATACCGTTCACAGGCCATAAGGAACGAGCAAAGAACATATTGGTGATCATACATTGTGATGTGTGTAGTCCGATAAATGTTGTTACAAGTAGTGGATTTATCTATCTTCAGAAATGACTCAAGTAGATATATGGATATTTACTTGTTGAGACGAAGTCTGGATCTTTTGAATTCATTCATAAGGTTTTCACAAATGAAGTAGAAGTTATTGTAACAAGAAAATTATGTTTCTACAATTCGATTGCAGAAAGGAATATTTGAGTTACAAGTTTAGCGAATGTCTGATGAGTTATGAAAGGGGTTTCATAACTTGCACCTCCCGGAACACCACTGCAAGTGAAAAGTCTGTGAAGATGTAATCAAACCATTTATGACATGGTAAGATCAAAGATGACATAAATAAATTTGCCATTATCCCTTTTATAGAGTGATGCTTTAGAGACTGCGGCTTTTACACTGAAAAGAGCTCCATCAGGTCTGTTGAAATGACGCCATGGTGTGGTACGCCCAACCATGTTATATCTTTTCTTAACATTTGGAATATGGGGCTTGTGTAAAAGGTTACAAACCTATTCCAAATCAGACAAGTGCTACTTTGTAAGGTTATCCCAAGTCATTGGGTATTCCCCCACCACTATATCGAGGCAAAGGGTTTTGCCGCAAAACGGTATGCTTTTAAAGAGAATAGTTCTTTCAAAAGGTGAGTGGGAGGACAGTGCAACTCGACGAGATAACCAGTATCTTCGTCATCAGATCAAAGGAAAGAAACCTTGGAAGTGATTCCAGAGTTTCCTACTGCGACTGATACGGAAGTCTCTACAATAAAATGTATGGACTTCGGTCGAACTTGCAGCTGAACCACGTAGGCAAAGCTCGTGCAAACCTATCAGGTGCGCAAACGAGATATTGTTGTTAGACAACAGTATACCTACAATACACAAGGAAGCGTTGATGGGCCCTGACTCCGGAATTAGCTAAATGCCAATACAATCCGAGATAGTTTCCATATAAGTGATTCGAGATTAAAATCTTGATACACCTTTCGGAAGACTTAGAGTCTAACGAATATTTATGGAACTAAAAACTGATACGGATAAAATGTTTTATCCATAAAGCTCGACTTGTTGCCATAACAAGTTCAAGGAGTTGACTACGATGAGATTGTCTCACCGTAGCGATGCTTGAAGTCGGTTCGGGTTGAACTAGCAATTAATACATATTTCAATCATGAGATATGAAACATGGATGACAAAAGGATTTCCATCTGATGGAAATGAAACCTAGGACTTGTATGTGATACAGTCCAAAGTAATTTGTCGATCCAGAGGATGCTAGTAAGGATGCAAACTTCAGAGTTCCAGCGATGGACAGAAGAGAGCAAAGTGGAGTTGGAATCTTCGTTTTTGATGGAATGGTCAAAGGGGTTTGACTTCATCAAATGGGTATCGAAGATGCTTGTGATTCAAGAAAGTAAGTGGGAGCATAATAATATTTCTAAAAACCTTGTGTACTTGACACATTGTTAATTGGAAATAAATTTCTTGACACGAATTAGGACTTCATTTGAAAATAGTTTTTCGATGAAGTGCTTAGGCTACATAGCCTCAATATTAGGCATGATGATCTATGGAGATAGATTTACCTAATAGGGCTAAGCTATGAATACATATTGACAAGATGCTAAAACTTTTTAGCATTTAAAAACGCCAAGGAGTGATTCTTGCCGAAGTCACATGGAAAGAGTTTTGCAAGACTCGGTGTCTCAAAACACCGATGAGCAAAATACATGATGGAGATTCCACACACTCTTGTGTTTGGATTAATCATGTATTCCATGGTATGTAAATCAACCAGATATGTCCAATACTCCAAAGTTGTTGCGAGTATAGATACCATAGTGATCAAAGTACTGATCATAGGACAACAGTGAAAGATGTCATTGAGTACTAGAGTAGTAGTGATGACATGTTTTCTCGCAAGCAGAGATTATGAAGTGCTCGTTGTAAGTAATTACATCGATACAGTCTTCATCAATGCTCCATGCGATTTTCGATTTAAGTTAAGGGTTTTTTGTAATACACAATATGGTGGCACGGTAGTTGGAAATTGTTCCAAACAAGATACTGTGGCGAATTCTATAACAAAGGCTGAGTATGTTGACGCTTAAGAAGCGACAAAGAAATTGTTGAATCATATAGTTCATTCATGAACTTAGTATGGTTCCAAGATGGCTTTGGTCTATGGGACACTATTGCAGATAGTTGCTCCATAGATCAGTCTGAGGAATCAGGTTTCGACCAATGATTAACACATATGCAAAGCCAAGTCCACACAAAATATGAATTTTGTGAAAGCGTGAAAACGCGAGGATATGCAAAGTTACACACGGAGCTGAAGTTGTCAGATCCGTTGGACATCAGGCTATACCACAAGCGAAGCATATTTTACACCAGTATGCCATAGGTGTAAAGTTCATTAGCATTAACTAGATTATTGACTCTAGTTCAAGTGGGAGTCTGTAGGAGGTATGCCCTAGAGGCAATAATAAATGTTATTGATTATCTCCCTGTTCATAATTAGGTTTATGTTCCATGCTATAACTGCTATGGTTCTCGAGTTTGCAATAACCACGAGGCTCGGAGGAAGACTCATATGCACGTGTGGAATAATAAACGGTAAAATGTATTCCTAGTCTGGCCTCTAAGACTGGCTCAAGTATTGCATGATGATCCTGTTTTCCTGATCATGGGCATGGCTATGCCGGCAATTTTGAGGGCACAATGTTAGAAGAACATTTGTGTTGAATCGACCCAAATTGATGTTATGCTATGAGATTCATTCGTCATAAGTTAATGGTTAATAACACAGAGATGGTTAACGTTTGCATAATTCCTTAGACCATGAGAGTATCGAGTTACTTCATGCTTGCTTCATGAACTTTGGGGTTTGTTAAACGTCATCCGTAAATGGGTGGCTATTACGGCGGCTTACGGGTTCATGGAAAAGTATGTCAAGTAACTTGATAGCTCAAGATTGGGATTTGCTCCTCCGACGATGGAGAGATATCTCTAGCCCCTCTCGGTGTTACGGTATCCATCATTGTCTGGCCAGACACTTTGTGATTTGATCACGGGGATGCCGGAACACGGGAACGAGGAAAGAGAACAATACCGGTAACGAGGTAACTGGCATAGTGGACAAGTTGTTGATCCGCGGGGATGCCAACATGTCTCACCTCGGGTATTTGTAACATATCGCGAAGCAACAGGAATAGCACACGGCAACTGGAGGTTCACTCGAATATTCATTCGTGTGGGTATAGGGGTCAATATGGGTGTCCACGGCTCCGATGTTGATCATTGATCGGAAGGGGTTCCGGGTCATGTCTATACTTCACCGAACCTATAGGGTCACACGCTTAAGGGTCATCTATCTGCTGAATACTAGACGGGGAGTCTGAGAGAAAATCACCGAAAAAGTTTCGGACGAAACGGAAACGTTCCGGAGAGGATATCGGAATAGTTCCGGTGAAACTGAAAAGTTGTTTCAGGGTATTCCATATAGTCAAATTGGTTTCGGCACATGCCTGGAAATTATTGGAAGGTACCAGAATTGTTCCGGTAACTTCTGAGATTTTTCAGAGACAAAAACCGGAAATGTTCCGGACTGCCGGAACCGCTTTAGTTGCTTTTCACACATGAAAATCACTAAACCGAAAAGTTGTTTCGGAGTACACCATAAAGTCAAAATGGTTTCGGCACATGCCTGATAATTCTTGGAGGGTGCCAGAATCGTTTTGGAAACTTTCTGGAATTTTCCGGGATGAAAACCGGAAATGTTCCGGAGCTGCCGGAACCGCTTCAGATGCTTTTCGCAGATGAAAATCACTAAACCGGAATTGTTTCGGATCGCGTTGAAAATTATTTTAGTGGGTACTGGAAATGTTCTAATCCCACATGAATATTTTCAGTTCGAACGGACACTGAAATATGTCGTCGTGAATAGTGAAAGTGCTTTTTGGATTACTTTTTGGAAAGCCACCTTTTTGGGCTTTTGCTCCAAAATATCTTGGAGATGACATGGATGGATGTGGCTGAAATTTCAGCCCCTCCACCCCTCCTTCTCCTATAAATAGAGGTGGAGGGGGCAGCCCAAATCTCATCCTTGCTCTCATACACATGCCATAGACTTGTCTGGCTTCTCTCTCCCTCCCAGCGAAATAGTTTCGTAGAGCCGAAAGGCTGTCTGGGTTCCGGCAGGAACTAGTTCTGGACGGCGAAGCCCTGCCGGATAGTTGAGACCGTATGTGTGCAACTCTGTAGAGAGATCGTAGTTTCGGTCTTAGTTTGAGAGTGCCTCCCGAAGGGCTGTCCGAGTGACTGTCCGAGTTTCGATGGTCCTCCCGAAGGGCTGTCCGAGTGACTGTCCGAGTTTCGATGGTACTCCCGAAGGGCTGTCCGTGACACCGTCCGAGGGACTGTCCGACCGCCTCCCGGAGGGCTGTTCGGGGGCGGATGAGGGTATACATCCTCGCGGTTGGGAGGTTGTAAATCCTAGCTGCGGGGATCTGCACCGCCGATCGTCATCGACTCTACTTCCGCTGCGCTACGAGTCGGTAACGAAACAGATCAAACCTTGTATGCAGTCTCCATAGTGATCCTGGGCTGGTACGTAGGTCGGAAATTTTTTGTTTTCTGCTGCGTTACCCTACAAGTTTGACCCGGCCCATCACTTGGCGGCTCATGGGTCACCTCGCTTACCGGGTCGATCTGGACGACAAGGCCCAAGGCCCAGTGTGCAACCCGGCAGAAGGCCGGCTCACGGAGAGGCTTGGAGGGCCGGCTCGCAGAGAAGGACCAAGAAGAGGAAGGTAAGACCTGACAAGGGAAGCAAGACCCGGACTAGTATCCAGCTTGTAATAGAAAAGAGACTAGTTGTAGTCCTAATAGGACTCTATATGTAAGCCGGCCCCTTCAACTTATATAAGGAGGGGCAAGGCACCCCAAGATGGACAAGTCAAGATAGACAGACAAATCAGTAGCTCTCAAGATTAGAGGTAGCGAAATAGCACCCTTGTAGTCGGGATCATCATAATCAATAGCAATCAAGCAGGATGTAGGCTTTTACCTCCACCGTGAGGGGCCGAACCTGGGTAAAACTCGCGTCTCTCGATTCCGACCAACCCCGTTCAAGCTACCACCTAGTTGCGATGGCCTCACCACGAAGTCCTTTTCACGAGGATATCTGCCGTGACAAAACCACGACAACTACAATGTCTAGTGGTTTCACATGTTCAGAAAACTTTTGAAGATCGACGACCTCACTTCTAGCTTGGGCCGATAGTGGGATACTAAAAATTTCAGAGATCGAACCAGCCATCAGAAGCCCCCTGACCGAGACATCCTCGTCAATTGCAAAGGAGAAGGCCCTCGGATGTGTCTCTGATAGCAGTTGTTGTTGTTGCTGCTGCTGCCACATATCTTTCTAGAACAGGGTTGTGTTTCCGTGCCTGACCTGCACCGTGGTGATCCCTCTGTACACATCAACTAGTTGCATGATATCTCTCCACCAGAACGCCCTGCACGTATCCATTGCATGCGGAACTCCGTCAATGTAGTGTGCCGACCAGACCAGATCAACCCACGTCACGTTCGCCTTGTTATAGAAGTTGTGAAGGTGTTTGAGCAGTAACCTTGGTTCTGTGTCTTGAGATAGAGCACACCAAGACCCCCCTTGTCTTTCGGGCAGCAGACAAGGTCGCATGCCGCGAGAGAGCTGCACTTGATGCCGTTGTCAGTTTTCTTCCTCCACAAACAGTTTCTTCTCAGTCTATCCAAGTACTCCACGATCTTAGGTGGCAGTCTGAGTGTGCACATCGCGTCGATGGCGAGCGAAGTCATAACCAAATTAACCAGTGTTAATTTGGCCCCATGGGGGAGGAGGCAAGTGGTGGCGGAGAGGCGACGCTCCATCGACCGGACAAGTGGCATGAGCTCAGCGACGGAGGGGTGGGTGGTGCTAAATGGTAAGCCAAGGTACGTAAAGAGCATCATCCCCACCGCATAGCCGAAGATTCCTGCAAGGCGCACGGCCTCGTCCTAGCTCATGTTGATAGGCCTGAGGGTAGATTTCTGGAAGCTGATCTGTAGTCCAATGGATTCAGCATATTCATGAGGATGCCTTTCATGCTGTGAGCTTGTAATTGGGATGCTGGCATGAAGAGGAGAGTGTCGTCCGTGTACTGAACAACCTGATAATCCTGAGATTATAATTGGTGTCGCCCTCTAGCTATTTGATGAACCTTCCTGCCGCACTATCACATTTGTGAAGCAAGTGCCACATCAAAGATTTGTGTTGGATATTTAAACATCACACCACCCTTTTATGCATATAATAGGGACAAATGTAGGTGGGGAGGTATTATGACCCTCCTTCGCTCCGTTCTCGATGATGCACCAATCCATGGGGCCCGCCGGGTCTACGCGTTTGACTAGACTCCAGAGGGGGTTGATAAACAGTACTGGTGACTTCACTTGCAAATCTCTTATGTATTGGGCGAAATATATGTGTAGAATGCATTAGTTCCATCATACGAAACATTCCATAGATAGCTAATTGGGAATACAACCATACAACCAAAATGATAGTTCAACATACGACGGGAATCCACAATCCGAACCCTTAAATTAAGACACTAATAGCATGGTATGCATGTCTAAAATACATACACTTTTCCAGGAAACAGGGGCGTGGTGCGGGGATGGGCATTCCCTCTTTGCGGATATAGAGGGGATTTTCTATGCTGGTGCCCGGCAACACCATCGGCTTAAGCCATTCCACGTTGGGGACCTCATCGGCGGGCGTAACAGAGTGGTAGTATTTACACTTGTGTGACAGATCAAAATTCCATCCACCCCCTCGCTCATACACCACATGAGGACCTCCATCGCACCGACCCTAGTATCGCCACCATAGGCGGTCCGGAGCCGGTCTCGCTCGTACTCCGCGGTACCCTCGAGCACGCTTTGGCCTGCAAAATCATGGCCCTGTTGATGTCATAGCAGGAAGCGATCTCCTTCATCTTGGCCAACAGAACAGCGTTGCCAAATGCTAATGCCTCAATGAGCCCTTTCCACCCCCTACTGCCATCCATCTGTAAAAATATATAGAAAGAAATTAAGATACACATTTTAACATAAGATGATAGCATATTTTTATTTAATTACAAAATAGGATGCACATATATATCCATCATTATAATTAAGTTTGTAATGGCATAAGACTCCTATAATCACTTTAATCAACATATACAAATTCAAAAATGCTATGTGATACGTCTCCATCGTATCTATAATTTTTAATTGTTTCATGCCAATATTTACTACCTCGACATACTTTTGGCAACAAATTATATGATTTTCTTGGACTAACATATTGATCCAGTGCCTAGTGCCAGTTCCTGTTTTTTTGCATGTTTTTTATTTCGCAGAAAATCTATATCAAACAAAGTCCAACCGCGATAAAATTTTACGGAGATTTTCTTTGGAATATATGTGATTTTTGGGAAAAAGAATCAACACAAGACGGTGCCCGAGGGCCCCACAAGACAATAGGGCGCGCCCTACCCCCCCCCCCCCTCCAGGAGTGCCCTGATGTCTTGTGGGCACCTCGTAGGTCGGTTGGAGCCCTTCTTTCGCCGCAAGAAAGATAATTTCCGGAGAAAAATCCCCTCAACATTTCAGCCCAATCGGAGTTGTGGATCTTAGGGAATATAAGAAACGTTGAAGGGCTCCAAAAACAGACACGAAACAGAAGAGAAATAGAGAGAGAGATCCAATCTCGGAGGGGCTCCAGCCCTCCGGGAGCCATGGCGGCCAAGGACCAGAGGGGAAACCCTCCTCCCATCTAGGGGGGAGGCCAAGGAAGAAGAAGGAGGGGGGCTCTCTTCCCCTCTCTCCTGGTAGCGCCGGAGTGCCGCCGGGGGAACCATCGTGACCGCGATCTACACCAACAACTTCGCCACCGTCATCACCAACTCTCTCCCTCTCCTTACAACGGTGTAACCTCTCTTTTCCTGCTGTAATCTCTACTTGAACATGGTGCTTTATGCTATATATTATTACCCAATGATGTGTGATACGTCCATTTTGTATCATGTTTTCCTACTGTTATTTATTATATTTTGGGTCATTATTTCACTTTATGATACAATTCTTATGCCTTTTCTCTCTTATTTTGCAAGTTTCACATGAAGAGGGAGATTACCGACAGCTGGAATTCTGGACCGGAAAGGGCTACAACAGAGATAGCTATTCTGCATAACTCCAAATGACCTGAAAATTTATGGAGAATTGTTTTGGAATATATAAAAAATATTGGTGGAAGAAATACCAGCAAGGGGGCCACCCGGGAGCGACAAGCTCAGGGGGCATGCCCTACCCCCTAGGCACGCTCACCGAGCTTGTGGGCCCCCTGGCAGGCCTCCGGTGCCCATCTTCTACTATATGAAGCCATTTGCCCTAGAAAAAAATAAGAGAAGACTTTCGGGACGAAGCGCCGCCGTCTCGAGTCGGAACCTGGGCAGGAGCATGCTACTTGTAGACTGTGTTGGTATTTTCCTCGAAGAGGAGAGGATGATGCAGAATAGTAGAGATAAGTATTTCCCTCAGTTAAGAACCAAGGTTATCAATCCAGTAGGAGAACCACGACAAAATCCAGTGAACAACACCTACACACACAAAAGCAAACACTTGCACCCAACGCAAATAAGAGGGTTGTCAATCCTCTTAGCGGTTACTTGCAAGGATTAAGTCTGATAGAGATAAATTGATAAAGTAAATTACTAAACTAAATAAAAGTAAATAAATTGCAGCAAGGTATTTTTGGTTTTTTATATATGATTAAATAGACCCGGGGGCCATAGTTTTCACTAGAGGCTTCTCTCTCGAACAAATAGCATACGGTGGGTAAACAAATTACTGTTGGGCAATTGATAGAAAAGCAAATAATTATGACGGATTCATGGCAATGATCATGTATATAGGCATCACGTCCGAGACAAGTAGACCGACTCTTGCCTGCATCTACTACTATTACTCCACCCATCGACCGCTATCCAGCATGCATCTAGAGTATTAAGTTAATAAAAAGAGTATTAAGTTAATAAAAACAGAGTAACGCCTTAAGCAAAATGACATGATGTAGAGAAGAAAATTCAAGCAATATGAATAAACTCCATCTTTTTATCCTTAATGGCAACAATACAAATACGTGTCATGTCACTTTCTGTCACTGGGATTGAGCACCGCAAGATTGAACCCATCACAAAGCACCTCTCCCATTGCAAGATAAACAAATCGAGTTGACCAAACCAAATCGATAGATCGGAGAGAAATACAAAGCTATATTTAATCATGCATAAAAGAGTTCAGAGAAGACTCAAATATTTCTCATGAATAATCTAATCATAAACAAGATGACATGATGTAGACAAAGTAAACTCAGGCAATATGAATAAACCCCATCGTTTTACCCTTAATGGCAACAATACAAATACGTGCCTCGCTACCCTTTCTGTCACTGGGTGAGGACACCGCAAGATTGAACCCATTACAAAGCACCTCTCCCATTGGAAGATAGATCAATCCAGTTGGCCAAACTAAACAGATAGATCGGAGAGAAATACAAAGCTATAGTAATCGTGCATAAAAGAGTATAGAGAAGGCTCAAATAAATCTCATGAATAATCTAATCATAAACCCACAATTCATCGGATCCCAACAAACACACCACAAAAGAAGATTACATCGGATAGAACTCCAAGAACATCGAGGAGAACATGGTATTGAAGATCAAAGAGAGAGAATAAGCCATCTAGCTACTAACTATGGACCTGTAGGTCTGTGGTAAACTACTCACACATCATCGGAGGGGCAGCAAGGTTGATGTAGAAGCCCTCCGTGATCGATTTCCCCTCCGGCAGAGTACCGGAAAAGGCCTCCAGATGGGATCGCGGGAGAACAGAGGCTTGCGGCAGCGGAAAGGTTTTTTCTTCTGGCTCCTGGATGGTTTCTGAATATTTGTGAATTTATAGAAGTGGATTTAGGTCAAACGGAGCCACGTGGGCCCCACAAGGCAACACGCCCTGTTGCCTTGTGAAGCCTCCGTGAGGCTTCTGGCCTCCTCCCGAAGCTTCCAAGGTCTCTTATGTCCAGAAAAAAATCTCCAAAAAGTTTCGTAGCATTTGGACTTCGTTTGGTATTGATTCTCTGAAAAGCCAAAAACAAGCAGAAAACAGCAACTGGCACTGGGCACTAGGTTAATAGGTTAGTCACAAAAAATGATATATAATTGCATAAAGTTGCATATAAAAAATCCAAGATTGATACTATAATAGCATGGAACAATAAAAAATTATAGATATGTTGGAGACGTATCAGAGCACTTTTGCTCTCCAGTGGAGCAATTCCGCCAGGGAAACTTCCCTCCGGGAGGGGGAAATCGAAGCCATCGACATCACCAACGATCCTCTCATCGTGGGAGGGCCAATCTTCATCAACATCTTCACCAGCACTGATACGTCTCCAACATATCTATAATTTTTTATTGTTCCATGCTACTATAGTATCAATCTTGGATGTTTTATATGCAATTATATGCCATTATATATCATTTTTTGGGACTAACCTATTAACTCAGTGCCTAGTGCCAGTTGCTGTTTTCTGCTTGTTTTTGGCTTTTCAGAAAATCAATATCAAACGGAGTCCAAACGAGAAAAAAACTTTGGATTAATTTTTTCTGGACCAGAAGAGACCCTGGAAGATTCGGGAGAAGACCAGACGAGCCACGAGGGAGCGACAAGCTCGGGAGGCGCGCCCCAGGGGGGGGGCGCCCCCCAGGCTTGTGGGCCCCTCGTGGCACCTCTTGACCTAATTCCGCCTCTATAAATTCCAAAATATTCCCAAAATATCAGGGGGAGCCTCGAAACACTTTTTCCGCCGCCGCAAGTCTCTGTTCTTCCGCGATCCCATCTGGAGGCCTTCCCAGCGATCTGCCGGAGGGGGAATCGATCACGGAGGGCTTCTTCATCAACCTTGCCGCCCTTCCGATGATGCGTGAGTAGTTTACCACAGACCTACGGGTCCATAGCTAGTAGCTAGATGGCTTCTTCTCTCTTTGATCTTCAATACCATGTTCTCCTCGATCTTCTTGGAGTTCTATCCGATGTAATCTTCTTTTGCGGTGTGTTTGTTGGGATCCGATGAATTGTGGGTTTATGATCAGATTATTCATGAGATTTATTTGAGCCTTCTCTGTACTCTTTTATGCATGATTACTATAGCTTTGTATTTCTCTCCGATCTATCTGTTTAGTTTGGCCAACTGGATTGATCTATCTTGCAATGGGAGAGGTGCTTTGTAATGGGTTCAATCTTGCGGTGTCCTCACCCAGTGACAGAAAGGGTAGCGAGGCACGTATTTGTATTGTTGCCATTAAGGGTAAAACAATGGGGTTTATTCATATTGCTTGAGTTTACTTTGTCTACATCATGTCATCTTACTTAAGGCGTTACTCTGTTTCATACTTAATACCCTAGATGCATGCTGGATAGCGGTCGATGGGTGGAGTAATAGTAGTAGATGCAGGCAGGAGTCGGTCTACTTGTCTCGGATGTGATGCATATATACATGATCATTGCCATGAATCCGTCATAACTATGCGCTTTTCTATCAATTGCCCAACAGTAATTTGTTCACCCACCGTATGCTATGTGTTTGAGAGAGAAGCCTCTAGTGAAAATTATGGCCCCCGAGTCATCTATCTAATATATATAAAATCCAAAAATACCTCGCTGAATTTTATTTCCTTTATTTTTATTTTGCAATTTACTTATCTATCTATCACTATCAGAATTAATCCTTGCAAATAATCGCCGAGAGGATTGACAACCCTCTTGTTCGCGTTGGGTGCAAGTATTTGTTTGCGTGTGTGTAGGTGCTGCTAACGAGGTTTTGTGTGGTTCTCCTACTGGATTGATAACCTTGGTTCTTAACTGAGGGAAATACTTATCTCTACTGTACTGTTTCATCCTCTCCTCTTTAAGGAAATCCCAACGCGGTTCACAAGTAGCAGGAAGAATTTCTGGTGCCGTTACCGGGGAGACATCACCAAAACCTATCAAGTACCTTCACGTAAACTATCATCTACTTGCTCTTATTTTCATTTGCCTTTTATTTGCATTTGCCTCTCGTTTTTATCTCCCCCACTTCTAAAACAATTTACAAAAAACACAAAAAAAAATCATTTGCTTGTTTGCTAGTTTTTGCTTGCTTCATCACTATGACTAGTATCACCATCCCTCCTGTGTCTCCAGATTTTGAAATTCTTTATTTCAAACAGAAACAAGGAGAAAATTTAAAATATGCTTGGCATAGGATAATAGAATCTTATCGTGTCTGCACCATTAAAGGGGATATGAAAATCTTGCCACGAAACTTTTACGTAGGGCTGACTATGGCCAATAGACAACTTTTGGATTTTGCCGCTAAAGTAAATTTTATTGAAAGTGATGCTAATACTGCTTATGAATTAATAGAAGGAATAGTGGGGACTCCACCCCAACAAAAGGGCTTTAATTATACTCAAGAGGGGATCCAAATTTTGGAAAAAACTAGGTGACATGCAGAAAAATTTGGTTGAGATACAAAAGTCTAATGAGCCTCTAAAAAATATTAGTGGCAATCTCAATCGCATGAATAATCTTCTTACTATTTGCAACAACCGGTTGAACACCCTAAATAATAGAATTGCTTTATTTTCTGAGAATAATGGGAAGCGCAAAGAACCTCTCGGTTTCGAGAAAAGTCCCACTAGGGTGGTCAAAACTAAAGACGATAATACTTGAAACTATGCATTACGCCTAGCTAGGGGCGTAAAACAATAGAGCTTGTTGGGAGGCAACCCAATATTTATCTTAAATTTATGTTTTACTTTATGTTTTGTGTGCTCACACAATTATAGCTACTGTTATGGTTGTGTTTTTATGTTTTAATTAGTGTTTGTGCCAAGTAAAGCCTTTGGGATGATTTGGATGATAGTATGATTGATGCTGTTTGAAAACAGAAACTTTTCCGCCCAGTGTTGGAATTTCTATAATTCTCTGGAACGTGATAAATTCTTGAAATTTTTACACAGTATTGGTATACAAATTGTCCGCGTTGTCATAATTTTTCAGATTTTTTGGAGTTACAGAAGTATGGCTTTTATATAGATCATTACAGACTGTTTTGCTTTAGACAGATTCTGTTTTCATTGCATAGTTTGCTTGTTTTGATGAATCTATGGATTATATCGGGGGGTATAAGTCATGGTGAAGTTAGAATACAGTAGGTATTATGCAATAATAAAATATGAATGGGTTCATAACAGTACCTAAAGGTTTTGATTTGCTTGTTATACTAATGGATCTCACGAAGTTTTTGTTGAGTTTTGTGTGCTGAAGTTTTCAAATTTTGGGTGAGATCGCGATGGATGAAGGAATAAGGAGTGGCAAAACCCTAAGCTTGGGGATGCCCAAGGCACCCCAAGGTAAAATTCAAGGAAGACTCAAATGTCTAAGCTTGGGGATGCCCCGGATGGCATCCCCTCTTTCGTCTACAAACCATCGGTAACTCAATTGGAGCTATATTTTTATTCATCACATAATATGTGTTTTGCTTGGAGCGTCGTGTATTATAGTGGTCTTTTCTTTGTTTGCTTTTTTTTAGTTTGCCACAATCATCATTACTGAACACACCTTTTTGAGAGGGACACACATCAATCGTGATTTGTTAGAATACTCTATGTGCTTCACTTATATATTTTGAGCTAGGCAGTTGCTCTAGTGCTTCACTTATATCTTTTAGAGCACGGCGGTGGTTATATTTTAAAGAAATAGTTGCACTCTCATGCTTCACTTATATCTTTTTGAGAGTCTAATGAATAGCAATGGTAATATGCACGGGTTATGAAATTGGTCCTAATATGATAGGTATTCAAGAAGGATATAATAAAAACTTTCATGTAAATCACTGAATATGATAAGTTTGATTCCTTGCAATAGTTTTGCGATATTAAGATGGCAATATGTGGGAGGTACTAGTCCACAATTGTGGTTTAGTAAGAATATTGGTGTTAAGATTTGTGATTCCCGAAGCATGCACGTATGGTCAGTCGTTATGCTAGGAAGTTGGAGCATGATTTATTTTTGATTGACTTTCTTTGTGTTGCGGTCGGGGGCGCGCGATGGTTAACTCCGACCAACCCCCCCTAGGGGCATGCGTAGTAGTACTTTGCTTCGAGGTCTAATAAACTTTCGCAATAAGTATGTGAGTTCTTTATGATTAATATGAGTCCATGGATCATACGCACTCTCACCTTTCCGCAATTTGCTAGCCTCTTCGGTATCGTGCATTGCCCTTTCTCACACCGAGAGTTGGTGCAAACTTCGCCGGCGCATCCAAACCCCGTGATATGATACGCTCTATCACACATAAGTCTCCTTATATCTTTCTCAAAACAGCCATCATACCTACCTATTATGACATTTCCATAGCCATTCTGAGATATATTGCCATGCAACTTCCACCGTTCCGTTTTTATATGACACATATCGTCATTGTCATATTGATTTGCATGATCATATAGTTGACATAGTATTTGTGGCTCAGTCACCGTTCATCATTTTCATACATGTTACGCTAGTATCATTGCACATTCTGGTACACTGCCAGAGGCATTCATATAGAGTCATATTTGTTCTAGTATCGAGTTGTAATCTTCAGTTGTAAGTAAATATAAGTGTGATGATCATCATTATTAGAGCATTGTCCCAGTGAGGTTATAAAAATAAATAAATAAAAGGCCAAAAAGAGCTCACAAAAAAAGAGAAAAAAATAAATAAATAAATGAGAGAAAAAGAGAGAAGGGGCAATGTTACTATCCTTTTTCCACACTTGTGCTTCAAAGTAGCACCATGTTTTTCATATAGAGAGTCTCCTATGCTTTCATTTTCATATACTAGTGGAAATTTTTCATTATAGAACTTGGCTTGTATATTCCGATGATGGGCTTCCTCAAATAGCCGAGGTCTTCATGAGCAAGCAAGTTGGATGCACACCCACTTAGTTTTATTTTGAGCTTTCATACACTCATAGCTCTTAGTGCATCCGTTGCATGGCAATCCCTACTACTCTCATTGACATCAATTGATGGGCATCTCCATAGCCCGTTGATTAGCCGCGTCGATGGGAGACTATTTTCCTTTTTTGACTTCCCCTTATTAATCTCTATCACCATATTCTATTCCACCCATAGTGTTATGTCCATGGCTTACGCTCATGTATTGGGTGGGGGTTAAAAAAGCTGAAGCGCGTTAAAAAGTATGAACCAATTGTTTGATTGTCTCCGGGGATTGTACATGATAAATACTTTGTTTTAAGAAGATGGAGCATGACAAGATCATATGATTTTATAGGAATAACGTTCTTTAGCATTTTTATTTTGAAAAGACATCATTGTTTGTTAGTATGCCTGAGTATTGATGTTTTTATATCAAACTATAGACTATTACTTTGAATCATTCGAATCTCAATATTCATACCTTGAAAGAAGAATTACATGATGAACATGTTAAGTAGCATTCCACATCAAAAATTCTGTTTTTATCATTTACCTACTCGAGGACGAGCAGGAATTAAGCTTGGGGCTGGCTACATGTTGCATGCGTGCGTGTGTGCCGGCCTCCCAAGCAGGGACAGGTACGCGCCGTTGAGCGCCGCTACTGCAGCGCCGGGAGGTGCTTCCATTTTTTTTTCAATTTTCTAAAAACTTACCAGTGGCGAGCAGGGAATAAGGACCGCCATTGCTAGTTTGTGTTGTTAGTGCCGTTAGTGCCGTCAGTAGATTATACTTGTGGCGGGCGCTAGGTAAAGCCCGCCACCAGGTAAAGCGCGCCCGCCACTGATGCCTTGCTAGCAGTGGCGGGAGGTCAGTGGCGGGCGCCCCTGAGAGCCTTGCCCGCCACTACTGGGCTTTTTCCATCCGCCACTGCTAGGCATTACTGCAGTAGTGAATAGATGTATCGGCTCTTTTCTTTCAAATGTATTTGTGATAATTTAAATTTTATTTGGTTTGTAAACTATGAGACTTTTATTTGGTTGTAAAACTATAATATTTTTATTTGATTATGAAATATGCGAACTTTGGGCAATGTTTTTGATATGTATGCAAAAGGGGTGCAATAATATGGCCGCATACCGACCCGCGGACGAAAATGCATCAGCGAGTTGGGCGCACAGACCATACAAACGCGGAAGGGGACGGGCGCCGATCCAAACGAACAAAAAACGGACAAACCACGCGTCTGTATGCGCGTCCGTTTGCATCGGCGCGTTAGAGTTGCTCTTAGCATAAGCATGCGAACCTTGCTTTATCCTTGTCGTGTAGAGAGTCGTGCCGAAAGATGAATAGTTCTCGAAAAAGAACTTTTGACGAGAATATATACGATGCAAAGGTGGGATGAAAAGTCCTACAAAAAGACGTGTTGACGGGAATATATAAATGATATAGGCCGAATAAGTTACTATACTAAAGCGGGAGGAAATTAGAAGAGGGCCCTCCCGTGTCGTCCCCGCGAGGCGACCGGGAGGCGACTCCAACCCCACCGCCGCCGGTCCACCCTTCCTCTGCCCCCTCCCTCGCCGCCGCCACAGGGCACGACCGGGCGAAGCCCGGACGGTGCCGGCGGCGGCGGGGCCTTCTTCGCCTCCTCGTGCGGCCTCCCGACGCGGGCGGCCTGGGCCGCATCTGGACGAGCTGCTCCCGTGGGGCATCTCGGCGTGGCGGCGCCCCGGCGAGACTACCCGTCGGCTCTTCGGCGCGGAGCTCCTTCGACGGTTCGCGCGGCGCGGCGGGCTGCGGGGCGGGGTCCCCTGTGCCGGCGGCGGCGGATCTGGCCTTGCCGGGTCTGGCTACGCCGGTTGCGGTGGACGGCGGCGACCCCTTCCCCTCCCTCCGCACGGATCCGGCTGACGGCGACCTGGACCCTGTACGGGGCCTTCGTCACCATGCGGCCGGTGGTTGCCCGGAGGTGTGTGGGGAGATGGTCGCGGTGGTCTGCGCCTTGGAGGGGCGGCGGCTTCGGCCCCGATCTCTAGGCGGCAAGGAGGTGGATGGCACCGGATCTCCTGGCTGTGCGTGCACCTTGGGGGATCTGGGGCCCGGTCTTGGGGGCTGGCGGCGGTGGATCTGGGGCCCCCGGCCCTGATCCGATCTCCTCCGGCGGCGGTCCTAGGGTTCCAACTCGCGCCGAGATTTTGATCGACCGGATGCATGTCCCCATCGATCTGGCTGCAGTGTCGTGTTCCGGAAGGCTCCGTCGGGAATTCCCTTGGGCGATTCATGCCTGGAGTTTGCTGGATCGGGTGGGATTCGGTCGTGCGCACCCGTGTTTTTCTCTGACCGTTTGGTTTCAGAGGGAGCGCTGCGAAGCTCTGCTGGCTGTTACCATCATGGGGTATGCTTTCTCGTTCCATGTTGAAGTCAGCTGGCGGGGAATGTCATGGAAGCTGAGATCTGAGGACTAGCAATGGTGTTTCGAGTCTCTGTGGCGATGAGGAATTGGCTTGGTGATTCGTGACTTGGAGCAGCGGCATGCTAGTGGGGGCGACTGCACAGGAGAAGTCCAAAGTCTTTCTTTCAGGATGAAAATCCAAGGTCTGGCCTTAATTGGTTGTGCCTGGCAATGGCCTTGTTGAAGGCATTGTTTTTGAGAGCGAGGACTTTCTTCAGGGTGAAAACCTAAGATCGATGATCGGGCGACGACGGTGTTTGTGCACTGTTCCCTTATTGGAGGCGTCGCTTTTGGAGAAGCTGGACTTCTGGTGCTGTCTTGGTGGTGTTAGTGCTGCTGTTTCAGGGAATAGATCATTGCAGCGGGACTTTTCTTGTTCGTTATTCTTCTTTCTTTTTTTGGCTGTGTGCATCCGTAATGTCGCTAGGGCATTGCGTTGTTGCAGAGGCTGGGTGTAATTGGTATCTCCGCGATATTAATATATGCTCTTTGTCGAAAAAATATAAATGATATTGGAAGAATTCGTTGGATACGAGGCATATATCATCCTAGTGGGGAAAGTATAAAATTCCTTCATTATTGTACCACATAGATTCCAACAGCAACAGCCAGCAAGCTAGATAGCTTGTCCATCTAGTCTAGCTATAAGGGCGCGTGCAGGAGGACACAGCTAGCCACTCCCCCTTGCCGCACAAAGAAAAGAAACACACCCATTTTATCTCAACCGAGCAACCAGCTACCTAGAGAGAGACATGGACCTCGCAACGGGGGCCATGGGCAGCCTGCTCCTCAAGCTTGGCGAACTCCTCAAGGAGGAGTACCACCTCCAGACCGGCGTCAAGAAAGACGTCCAGTATCTCGAGAGAGAGTTGACGAGCATGCATGCTGCCCTCCGCAAGGTTGGGGACGTGCCACGGGACCAGCTTGACGAACAGGTCAAGCTCTGGGCCGACGAGGTCAGGGACATGTCATATAGAATGGAGGATATCGTCGACAAGTTCCTGGTGCGTGTCGAGGGCACTGAGCACGCTGTCAAGCCACGCAAGCGCAAACGGCTCATGAAGAAGATGGGCGGCTTGTTCACCAAGTTCATGACACGCCATGCCATCGGTGACAAGATCAAAGGTATCAAGGCCAGTGTCCAGGAGGTGGCTGACCGGCGTGACCGGTACAAGGTCGAAGATGTGGTTCCTAATCCAGCTGGCCCAACCACGGTTGACCCTCGCCTATCGGCTCTGTACAAGGACCGGAAAGAGCTAGTTGGCATTGATGATTCATTGAATGAGCTAACCAAGATGTTGAGTGATGGGGATGGTGATGTGTCCAAGTGACTCAAGATACTCTCTATTTTTGGATTTGGAGGCCTTGGCAAGACAACTCTTGCCAAAGCATTGTATGATAAGCTCCAAGAGGAATTCTATTACAGCGCTTTTGTTCCCGTAGGACGGAATCCGAGTGTGAAGAAACTTTTCAATGACATTCTCTTTGCAATTAAAAAGCAAATGTACCCGGGATTGGATGAAAGGCAGCTTATTGACGAACTCCGAGGATTACTTGAGAACAAAAGGTACCCACCATATTATGTAATTTCAAATTCATCAAGTAGTAAATGAGAAAGTTAGTGCCAAAAGTAAGAAAAGTGAATTTGAGACGAGCCATTAATTTTGTTTGAGATATTATACATTTGGGTTTGGATAGAATATGCTAGTTCTATTTTTTAAATATAGTAAAATATCATGTTTCCTTAACTTCTTTACTATCATTTGGGTCGATAGCTAGTGACCACGGGAGTATTTTAGAACTTCCTAAAATAAGTGTGAACAAAAGATATGTAATTCATAAATTCTTTAATTTGAGAAATTTGATTTATCGATGATGAATGAAATCAAACTTGCACATGTCTCTCTCGTGAAGTTTGCCTTATTCCAAATGTGGATTCCTTAACGAGGAGGCTAGCTTTCATACATCCTCTTTTTTTAGGTATTTTACATACTTAGGCGCCTTGCAAAATAGTTTCACTAATTTATGACAACCCTTGTGTTATGAATGACAATGACAGGTACTTCATCGTTATTGATGACATATGGGATACACAAACATGGGAAATAGTCAAGCTCGCTTTGGTGTGTAATAATTGTGGAAGCAGAATAATTACAACTACTCGTATACTCGAAGTTGCCACAATGACCGGTGAAGTATACAGGTTACAACCACTTTCCCGTGATTTATCCGAGGATTTATTTCATAATAGATTATCTTGTGGTGAAATTAAATGGCCAAATCATCTGCCAGCAGAGGTATACGATAAAATTTTACATAAATGTGGTGGTGTACCATTGGCTATAATCACAATAGCTAGTTTGCTCGTCAATAAACCAGTGGAGCTTTGGTCTAAGGTATACACCTCAATTGGTTTTGGGCATGAAGAAAACAAAGATGTGGATAACACGAGGAAAATACTTTTATTTAGCTATTATGATCTACCTTATCACCTAAAGACTTGCTTATTGTATCCGAGCATATACCCGGAAGATCATCTGATTGAAAAAGATAGCATGATATGGAAGTGGGTTGGTGAAGGTTTTATCCATGAGGAACCAGGGGTAGGACTATTTGAGATTGGTGAGAGGTACTTCAACGAGCTGGTGAACAAAAGCATGTTAATGCCGGTAGAGACCCCGCAATATCATGGCATCATAACTGGGTGTCGAGTTCATGACATAATGCTTGATATGATATGTCTATTGTCAAAGGAAGAAAACTTTTTTACTGTATTGGATAATAACGAGCAATATACAACTTCACATTGCAACGCTCGTAGGCTAGCTGTTCAACAAAAATTCCAACCGTTGGCTAGCACGTCTACATTTCAAGCAAGGTCACTTAATGCCATGTGCAATGCTAAGATGTTGCCATCACTTTCATGCTTTGAAGTTTTGCGAGTCCTAGCTTTGGAAGGCTCCACTAGTTCGCACAATCCTAATTATCTTGAGCTTGTTGGAAAGTTAGTTCACTTGAGGCACCTCAAACTAGCTAGCATGGGTATCCGTAAGCTCCCAAAGGAAATAAGAAATCTGAAGTTCTTGCTAGTATTGGACTTGGGTGGAAACAACGTAAGTAAACTTCCAGAGAGTGTTGGTCGACTAAGTCAACTCAAGTTCTTGAACATCTGCGAAACAGACATTGAAGTGCCATATTGGATCGGGAATTTGACTTCTCTGGAAGAGCTATGCCTATATAAAGTCGTTGAGCACTCGAACTTTGTGACAGAGCTGTCCAAGTTGACAGAGTTGAGGAAGCTCCGCGTTTCTAACACTTTAGAACTGTGGAGTGACAGTGCAAGGAATGCTTGGGCGGAGTCTGTAGCTAAACTGAATAAGATCCAAATCATTGACATTAATCTTATTGCCTCGTTTAGAATTCCTGGTGATGAGAGCACCTGGGAACGGTATGCCCTCTCTCCACAACTCCGTGTTCTACGCATGGCCTACGGAGAACCTGGGCTAATGGCAAGGATCAATCCCCGGCTTCTTCCGAACCTCTCCCATTTAGAACTATTTGTATGCACCCCGGAACTGGAGGTCTTTGGAAGTTTCCGAGAGCTTGTTACCCTCAAGCTGTGCGCGTGGTCAGCTCTCCACCATGACACCATGGGTGGGGCAGGTGCTTTCCCCAAGCTAAGGGTATTCAAGACAGAAGCAACGATTGGCTCGTTTGTAAAGGGAGATATGCCGATCCTTGAATCTCTCCAGTTTCGCGTTGTAGCGCAATCCAATGATGATGGCATTAGCTTTGACTTTGACTTTGCTAGCCTAGGGAACCTCCCTACAGTGCCCTCCCGTGTCGCCCCCGCGAGGCGACCGGGAGGCGACTCCAACCCCACCGCCGCCGGTCCACCCTTCCTCCGCCCCCTCCCTCGCCGCCGCCACAGGGCACGACCGGGCGAAGCCCGGACGGTGCCGGCGGCGGCGGGGCCTTCTTCGCCTCCTCGTGCGGCCTCCCGACGCGGGCGGCCTGGGCCGCATCTGGACGAGCTGCTCCCGTGGGGCATCTCGGCGTGGCGGCGCCCCGGCGAGACTACCCGTCGGCTCTTCGGCGCGGAGCTCCTTCGACGGTTCGCGCGGCGCGGCGGGCTGCGGGGCGGGGTCCCCTGTGGCGGCGGCGGCGGATCTGGCCTTGCCGGGTCTGGCTACGCCGGTTGCGGTGGACGGCGGCGACCCCTTCCCCTCCCTCCGCACGGATCCGGCTGACGGCGACCTGGACCCTGTACGGGGCCTTCGTCACCATGCGGCCGGTGGTTGCCCGGAGGTGTGTGGGGAGATGGTCGCGGTGGTCTGCGCCTTGGAGGGGCGGCGGCTCGGCCCCGATCTCTAGGCGGCAAGGAGGTGGATGGCACCGGATCTCCTGGCTGTGCGTGCACCTTGGGGGATCTGGGGCCCAGTCTTGGGGGCTGGCGGCGGTGGATCTGGGGCCCCCGGCCCTGATCCGATCTCCTCCGGCGGCGGTCCTAGGGTTCCAACTCGCGCCGAGATTTTGATCGACCGGATGCATGTCCCCATCGATCTGGCTGCAGTGTCGTGTTCCGGAAGGCTCCGCCAGGAACTCCCTTGGGTGATTCATGCCTGGAGATTGCTGGATCGGGTGGGATTCGGTCGTGCGCACCCGTATTTTTCTCTGACCGTTTGGTTTCAGAGGGAGCGCTGCGAAGCTCTGCTGGCTGTTACCATCATGGGGTATGCTTTCTCGTTCCATGGTGAAGTCAGCTGGCGGAGAATGTCATGGAAGCTGAGATCTGAGGACTAGCAATGGTGTTTCGAGTCTCTGTGGCGATGAGGAATTGGCTTGGTGATTCGTGACTTGGAGCAGCGGCATGCTAGTGGGGGCGACTGAACAAGAGAAGTCCAAAGTCTTTCTTTCAGGATGAAAATCCAAGGTCTGACCTTAATTGGTTGTGCCTGGCAATGGCCTTGTTGAAGGCATTGTTTTTGAGAGCGATGACTTTCTTCAGGGTGAAAACCTAAGATCGATGATCGGGCGACGACGGTGTTTGTGCACTGTTCCCTTATTGGAGGCGTCGCTTTTGGAGAAGCTGGACTTCTGGTGCTGTCTTGGTGGTGTTAGTGCTGCTGTTTCAGGGAATAGATCATTGCAGCGGGACTTTTCTTTTTCGTAATTCTTCTTTCTTTTTTTGGCTGTGTGCATCCGTAATGTCGCTAGGGCATTGCGTTGTTGCAGAGGCTGGGTGTAATTGGTATCTCCGCGATATTAATATATGCTCTTTGTCGAAAAAAAAAAGCCTAGGGAACCTCCCTTTGCTTCAATTCGTCAGAGTCTTTTTATTTGCCCATCCTGCGGACCACAAGAAGGCTGAGGAAACGGTGAGGCGTGCAATTGATATGCTTCCCAACCGTCCCAGCCATCGTATCCATTCATATGATATAATAATAAATAGGAGGTAAGTACGTGTATATTTGATTCAGGAGCGCTGATCTCCACGGGCAGCTAGCCGTGTATCTAACGGATCTACGTTTCTTTTTTTTCCCAGCTACACTGATTGATCTAAGATAGCGGGTATCTCGACCTGCGGCAATCAAGGTATATACGTACGCTCCCTATCTATCTAAGTAGTACTTTTTCCAATCCAAAATAAGTGTCGCAGTTTTGATAGGTTAGTTCAAAACTGCGACACTCATTATCGGCACCTTGTCTTTCTTTTCTTTCTAGAGTCAATAACAGCAATTGCATGCCGATCAACTGTAAAAAAAAAAAGCAGTTCCAATTTGAATGCACGCTACATATATCTTTCTCATCATTTTAAAATAACCATGCATACTCCACATGTATGTTTTCTGAGAGTCACTTCATACATGTAGGCTGGCAGCATTAACAAATCACCGTGGAGAAAGAAAAGATAGTGAGAGACTTCCCTTTGCTTGCTCTATTTAATATTGTCTTTGGAAGCAAACAAAAAAAACATATCTTTGCTTTGTTTTCTTTTGTAGCAAATTGAAAAAAAAACACGGAAAGCAAAACAAAAGTGTCTCTTTGCTATGTTTTCTTTTGTAGCTAATGAAAAAATCACAAAAAAAATGACTGTTTTACTGTCTTTTGTAGTAACAAAGGAAAATGAAAATCACAAAAAAAAAGGTTAATTTGTGGAGTCTAGTAGTATGTTATTTGGTGGTTTAGCTAGGCGAAGAAATCCAAAAAAAAACTGTTGGGTTCTCGTATCATTTGTGTTTGTCTCCTGTGTGCATGCGTGTGTGTTTTGTGTGTATTTTTTGGGGGGTTTGGTTAGGAGGCAGGTGGGTGTGTGTCTATATGCGTTGCGGGGGGGGGGGGGGGGGGGGGGGGGGGGTAACTCCGCCTATGCTAATATGATATTTCACTTCATGTTGCATAGCCGGTCCCAAGCCCGAAAAAAGGAGGAGCGGCCAAACTAGTATTTATAACGAAATCCCATGACCATTTTATGTTCTGATAGACGATTGTAGCCTTTATTTGTAGCATTTGCTCTTTGTTTTCTTTTAAAAAAAATTGATCAAGTGTATAACATATCATAGTTCATCATATACAGTGGTTCAACTTTGACTAGTTTGCAACATTCAGGGGCTAAGTTTGTACAAAATCATTACCCAAGGAAAAAGAGACCACTTGGTTTCCTTTGTAGGGCTTCTCTGCCACAACAACTTTAGTCCATGTTCATGGCTTGCTGAGAATATTTGAACTGGAATGAGGCTTATTTTGGTATGTGTTCTAGTCTAAAACCAATCACTTGTATCATCATCTGGAAAAGTGAACTTCATGATCATTTCTCATTTGAAAAGCCTTTATGAGGTTAGTTGCAAGATACATATTTTTGATCCAGTGATTGCTTCTTTTTACCCGAGCATGCAGCTTGTTCCTTGAAAATGATGCATGGTACTCTATTTTTTTTGCAGGGAATGATGCATTGTACTCACTGGAAATTGAATTACTACTTCTATCATATTTGCTTCTTGGGCCCACTGCTTGCTTTCCCCTGTTTGAGATACATTTCCGGTTAATGTTATTCTTAGGGTGCAGCTACATAGATGCAATAGAATTAGCCGATTATAACTAACTCTGGCATATATATAGGAGTGATGTCTGAGAGATATAAAGGGTGAAAGAAAGTACATATCGGGTATGCCATGCTTGTTTTCAATACCTGAGACTAAAGTCACATTTAAGTCTCGCGAAAGCATCAGAGATACGTGCGAGCAGTTTATGTCTGATTTTTTGTATCCAAAGTTGGGGAGACGACAATCCTCAAATGCCATAGGGATAGTTTGCTAGAGCATCAAACAGACCAAGGTAGAAAATGTTGATGAATTATATGCAGAGCTTCGTCAGCAGAGTTGTATAATAACCAAGTAAAGGATTCTGTAATGGAGAATTAATGCTTCTGAAGGTGGAAGGGTGACGGTGTCCTAAACTAGGGGGTACTCACCACGTCGTCTCCCGACCAGTGGGTCGGGCCGAGGACCCCCATGACGGTTCACTAATGGGCCACTTCAGGCAGCCCATGACATATACAAGGAAGATTCCACATGACTTGGTGATCAAGACAAGGACTCCTCTTCACCGACGTATCCGACTAGAACTCTTGTTATCCTAGGCCTCCGGTATATTATATAAGCCGAGGCCAGGCTAATCAATAGATGATGATACATTGATACATTCATCATCCCCTAGGGTTAGACCACAACTTACGATCTCGAGGTAGATCAACTATGTACCTTGATACATCCACAATATAAACAAGAGCAGGGCGTAGGGTTTTACCTCCTTAGAGAGGGCCCGAACCTGGGTAAACATCGTGTCCCTCGTCTCCTGTTACCCATCGATCCGATCTCACAGTTCGGGCCCCCCTACCCGAGGTCAGCCGGTTTTGACACCGACATTGGTGCTTTCATTGAGAGCCTGCTGTGTGATCGCAAAGGATCGATGGCTATCTGCAGATTGACAGCGGTTTTTTCTGGACAGCGAATTCGTGTTCGCCGTCCCCGTCTCCTCGAGCATCGCTTTGACGATTGCTTCGGTGGAATTGAGTTTATAACTATTATGTAAAATTTCGTCGCGTTCCGATGGAGGAATCTCCGGCGATCTCCGATATACCGGAGCCCTACCGAATCTGGACGGGAATCTGGACGAGCTTGGGGCGAGGGGTCCAGCGGCCAGTTCGGATATCCTTTGGAAAATCCAACCGTTCATCGTCTGCGGAATTCCTATATCAATCGCCCCTCAAAATTTCAACTCAATCCGACCGTTCAAACTCCGGAAAACGTCCGATGAGTGCATCAATTTTTGGATCTGTTTTCTGCGCGAAAACGAATTCGACCCGAGTTCGTCTTTTTCCTGAACGGGTTATCGGACTTCCTTTTTGAAGGAAATTTTCTCTAGAGTATTGTGTTTTGTTCTCAAGCACGTGCCTATAAATTTTAAAGCCTTTTCTAAAGTAATCTTCACCGTCGCGTTAGTGTCAGACTTGCCCGACAACGTTGCTCCACGGCTGCCGACCTGTGCTAGACAGATCATCGCTTCGTCGAGCCGATGACAACCTCGTCGGATCATCACCTCGGCGAGCTGACCAAGAGTTTGACATCGTGAGGGCCAAATAATCATCAAGAGAACATTATCGCCCCACGGATTGCACGGGGCTGGCATATAGGCGTCGCCGCGCGGTCACTTCATCAAGCTGGCATCGACCGCGTCACAAATTTTGACCTGCGTCGGCATCGCCATGCCACCTCTTCTTCAAGCCGACGTTTAACACGCCGACCTGCTTTGACAAGTCGGTTGACATGGAGGCTTCGACACGTCGGCCGACATGGGGGCTTCGCCGTCTCTTCAGCAACCTACACCGGGGACTTCGGCGTCACCAACCGACCAGGTTCGTCACCTCGGCTGGACCAAGGGCTTCGCCTCGCCAAGTCGACCGTGCTGCGTCGCCACTTCATCAAGGCAATCTCTTCGCTCGGGCACCTCGGGACCGGCTTGGGGGCTGGGACCTCGACCCGCCGCAAGCCCGGCCCACGTCATCAACACCGAGCACATTAACCAGCTAAGTCGCTTTCATGCTCAACTTTTTTCATTTTTTAATTTGTGTGCGGTTCAACCAAGCATTATATTTGTGTTAAACAAAAAAGTTGTTTGTAAAAAACGATGTTTGTTAAAAATGATGTTTGTCAAAAACAACTTCCTTTACCCAAGTTAAATGGGGGCTCTTAAATTTATATGAGTCGTTTTATATTTTTTTCTAAGTCGTTGCAAAGTCTTTTTCTACTACTACTTTTTCCGACGCGAGTGTGGTCAATAACCGGATAGCCTGGTTTCTCTCTAAAGCCGCTCGAGTTTAGTTCGCTAAACTGGCCTGAGAAGCACTCCGTCTTCGGGATAGGGAGGTTGAAGCCGAAGGCTGACCCACTTGAAGTCTGGAGATCGGATGTATCATGTTAAAGCACGACGGAATCACAAATTCATTTTAAAGACCAATTTCAGATTGGCACCAAAAGACTTGATTGAATGTAGACATAAAGTTTTTACATAAGTTTTTTGGTTTTTCCATCTTATGACACTTTTAACCTAGTTGTATGTTTTTTCTTTCAGGAGGCGGGACATCCTCTTGACCGAGGTGCCCTGCGTAATAATTTCGCTTGGGAAATCTTTTCCGACCTATAGCTCGGCATCTTTCCTGCAGACCTGCACCTTGGCATTGGCAAAACATACACGATATCTGGACTAGTTCCCGAGGAGATACGATGTTAGGGTCGGCCATGTTGCACCCGCAAGTGGCTGGCTCCATAAAGGGCATTTCCGGCATTAAGTTCGGCTAAACTCCTTCAACTTTTTCAAACCAAGGTGATCTATGACACCTCGGATGCAGACCAGCGTTGGAGCTCGGCTGCAAAAAGACACCTCGGATGCAGTCCGGCGATGGAGCTCGGACGCAAGAGGACACCACTGCACGGGAAAAAGCTTCGAACCCGAGGTGCGGCGTAAAAAATAACAAGGCATTGATAAAAACCCAGGAACTTAAAGGGGCTCCTCGGATGCCTGACGTGTGAGCTCTTCGGATACACCTCGGTGATCCTCAAGATCAGAGATGGAAAGATTTGTTGAATCAGCTCTCAAGACCGACGGCCGAAGACGAAGAACAGCTCGGAAGAACCGAGGAGCGTCCCTAACTTGAAGACCGGTTCAGGGGCTACTGACGGTGTCCTATACTAGCGGGTACTCACCACGTCGTCTCCCGACCAGTGGGTCGGGCCGAGGACCCCCATGGCGGTTCACTAATGGGCCACTTTGGGCAGCCCATGACATATACAAGGAAGATTCCACAAGACTTGGTGATCAACACAAGGACTCCTCTCCACCGACGTATCCGACTAGGACTCTTGTCATCCTAGGCCTCCGGTACATTATATAAGTCGAGGCCAGGCTAGTTAATAGATGATGATACATTGATACATTCATCATCCCCTAGGGTTAGACCACAACTTACTATCTTGAGGTAGATCAACTCTGTACCTTGATACATCCACAATATAAACAAGAGCAGGACGTAGGGTTTTACCTCCTTAGAGAGGGCCCGAACCTGGGTAAACATTGTGTCCCTCGTCTCCTGTTACCCATCGATTCGATCTCACAGCTCGGGCCCCCCAACCCAAGGTCAGCCGGTTTTGACACCGACAAAGGGCCTTGCTAAGATTTATGTTTTCCAATAAAGGGTGTATTTTATTAACTCATAATGTCGCATTAATAGTATACAAAGCATCATGAACTCACACCCGGCCTTTGTATGACTAGGATGCACACAACCAACACTCGCACACACAAAAAAAGGAAAAAAAATGTGGCCTCCAAAATCCTGTTGAAGTGAACTATAACATGCAGCAAAACCATCAACATCAACCACCACCGATGATAGCACCCTGACATAGGGAAAGTGCTTCAACAACGGCGCCTTCAAACGTGAGCGCCGCCATCGCAAGATCCACCCACGAAAGGTTAATCTTGGATTTTCACCCCGAAGAGGAAGTCCTAGCAAACTCCAAACAATGCCTTGAACAAGGGAATGCTGTAAGAACAACACCATTGCTACGTAGAACTATCCTGCCCCTGCATCGAACCCTTGAAGTTGAGAACATGCTCCTCTTCCTTCTCCATTCATTCAAGGATGATCATCATCACAATCTAGTCTTCATCTCCGTCGTCATCGATGTAGGAATCCAAGTCATCGATGAACTCCTTGAAAATGAACTGATCAAGCTCCGGGTAAGCAAACTCATCCTCTGACGAATCCATCATTTGCCTACAAATATGCAAAACAACCTGAAAAAACAGCTCCACCATTTTTTCAAACACATGCGTGCGAAGTGTATGTCAGGCGGAGTAGGACACACCGGGCCGGACGAGGGACGGCGTTGTGGGGGTAGTGACAGCAATGAAGCTAGGGTGGGGGAGTAGGACGGCCAAGGGACGTCGCGGACGAGAACAAAACAGAAAGATGACAGGTCGGGCGATGGTGGAGGTCGATTTGGGGGGGGATTTGGCGTGGGTCCGGCATATTGGGTCCGACGTGGCAAACATGTCCGGACGGCCCCAAATACACCCCACCTATGTCGCGGACGAGAAAATTTATGGCATCAAATTATTAGGATTAGATTCATGATAAAATATATTTTCATCATATACCTATTTTTTTTTGAAACGCGGTCCCTTAGGGCCCGATTCATTAAAAAAGGTCAAAGAGAGTTACCCGGTTAATTAACGGAAAACCGGGTGAAAACCGTCACAATAGGCCCGCCAAAACAAGGCACACAGGGCGACCTGGCAACCCACACAAGAACGCACACATGCCGCCGAGGAGAAAAGCGTTGTCGAGGTTGCAGCCCGGTGTCATCGTCATCACGCCTCCGCGAGGGCGACTCCGACTTCACCATCGACGACCACCGAAGAAGCCCTCACCGCAAACAAGCGTCGAGGCTTGCGCCGGCCGATGCCAAACAATCAGCCACACGCACCGGCGACCAAGCAGCTCCGACTCTGTCGACGAGCATTGCAGGAGAAAAGCGTTGGGCTTGCGCCGAGCCAGCGCCAGAGCCGACCACCCGTCTCGTGTCATCGTCACCGCAAGGGCTCCTCCTCAGCAGCTCCGACTTCAGGAAGACAAAGCGAGGCACGGCGACTCCTCAAACAGGCCGGAAGAGACCGACTACCAAGAACCATCAGCAAACCTGACTCCGCCCGAAGCCGCCATCGTTGCCACATACAGGAAGCCGCGCAAACTCGGTCAAACTTTGATATATTTTGACACAAACTCGGTCAAACTTTAAAATAGTTTGACCCTCCAACACTCTTTTAAGGACGGACGGAGCAAGTTTGAAGGGTGCCGAATACAGTGCACCGAAAGAACCTGTTTTGGGGATGTGGGTTGGCTAAAAGATGGATTGTTGACAGATTTGTAAAATTGTCCTTCTGCCTTTTGGAATTCAACCCGCACAGCACAACACATATTGCTCTCCCCCTCCTCGCCCTCGTCCACGCGCTCCACTCCACACTTCCACAGAGAGCGATTAGATACTACTAGTACTTCCACAGAGGAGAAGAGGCGGGCTAGGGTTCGTTGGGGCGACGAGAGGGGATGGAGGATTCCTCCTCGGCGGCGGCGGGCCTCGTCGACACCTCAGCCACTGTCTTTACCATGCTCGACCACCCAGCCGACCTCGCCCGCGCGTCCGCCACCGTCTTCAGCATGCTCGACGACCCTGTCGACCTCGCCCGCGCATCCGCCGTCTCCCGCTCCTGGCGGCAATTCGGTTCGTACCAATTCCTCTCTCTCTTTCTGGATCTGACCTTCCCTCCCCTGCCCTCCCTATGCGTCCATACTGTCTGTATTAGATTCTGATCTAGCTGCTCAACAGTACTGATTTCCGATCCATTCGAGCACATAATCGCCACCGAGGCCACCTGCTGCTAATTTGCTAATCTGGTCTGCTATGCTACCTTGTACTATCTGTTATTAATTCTAAACTGAATCTCTTTTCTTATCCAGTTATCGCCAACCAATTGAGCAAGCTGCAGTGCCTGCGGGCCTGCCCGGAGCTCTCCACCTTCACGCACGTCGACGTCACCACCACATCCGGCTCCAGCAGCACCACCACCACGCGCCTGGATCAGCTCCATCGGGACCACAGGGTGTACACGCACCTCGCCCAGGGCCTCCTCTCGGAGTACAAGCCCAGGGACTGCATCATCCACTGCATCGGCGCGTCCAGCACCGACAACTTCCCCGAGGAGAGCATCGAGAACACCCTTGAGCCCATCGACCGCGTCGAGTTTAGGCCCTCCTACTGGTCCAGCGGCGGCAACAGGGATCCTGACGCTCCCGAGTGCCTCATATACAGGCTCCAGGCGGATCTGTGCCTCGTCGATGAGATCAAGATGAAGCCGTTCAAAGGTCTGTTGTCCTAACACAATACAAGACTGCAGTGCAGCGCAGCATTCTTTCCTTCTGTATGGTGCAAAAGAAAATGAAAAGAATGACATAAGTGCCTCGAGTGTTAATTAACTTTATACTTTTGCAGCACTTTTCCAGATTGGTGACCCGATATATTCGTCAAAGAGCATCCGGTTCCAGATGGGCTATCCAAGGTCACCGCTACGCCCTGAAGCACTTGTGTGTGATGAAAGTGAGGGACAGTTGATTGATGACAGAAACTATGTCTGGACCTACACATCTCCAGAATTTCCAGTGCTGCAGGTCAGTTTAGTAGATGATATTCACAAGCTCATTATTTTTACCCGCTGAAAACAGGATCTCGTGTATAAATGGGCCATACAGAGAGCCAGAACTTTTTTTGAAAGGCCTGACATGAAGAAACTGCATTTGGTCGATCTATTGTAGCAGTGTTCTAGACGTGTTTATTACATCCGTTTGAGCGACACTTAATATGGGACGGAGGGAGTAATATCTAGACGTTTGCAGTCACCTTTTGCCGTAAACCTGTTGAGTGACATGATGTGTGATATTCCAGGAAAATTTTCTGCAATCCTTTAAGTTACCAAGCCTGGTTCTTTGTATCGGTGGGGTGGTGAAGGTTGAGCTTCTTGGGAGAGCTCAGAAGCAAGCAATTGATGGTCTCTACTACATATGGTGAGTTGTCGAGCAACTTTGGAAATAGAAACTACTACTATATTGTTTTGTTTGAATGATCATTCATCTCTCCCATTGCACTGATGATATTAATAATTGGAAATAGAAACTACTACTATATTGTTTTGTCTGAATGATCATTCATCTCTCCCATTGCACTGATATTAATAATCATGACCTACCTTTTCTTCCAGTGTGTCTCATGTCCAAATAGTGGGAAAGCCACTGTCACAAGAGCTCGGGGTCGTTCCTCGTGGGAACAGCCTAGTCCTGAATTACTATCTGGATCCCCGTACATGTGGTATTCCCTGCAGCGAGTCGTCAGGGGATGATACCGTGGCAGGTGGCATGGATCAAGGATCTGGCATTCTGGCACGGCGAGAGGGGTAGGATAGGAGGGCTGAACTAAACGCTGTTGAGCAGACTGTTCGGTGCTCTGTTGCTGCTTGTGGTCGCAGCCGACGAATCACAAGAGGAGGGTCTTCCTTAGAAGAAGAGCAATTGTGTTTTTTTGGATTTGATTCTGGACAAAAGAAACATAAGATAGTTACTGCTACATACGTATAAGAGTGGTTGCCCTTTGTGGTGCTGTGAGAAAAACATTTTGCTTGCGTAACAGAAGACAGCACAATGAGATGCATCCAATTAGCTGACCTGTAATCAGATCAATGTTACTGTTGTTATTATTATCTATTCAGATAAAATGCATCTCTTCAATCAAAGAATGAGTGAATCAGATTATGGCAATATCTTCAGTCCATTTGGATTTGCAAAATGAATGAAAAAAAAAACAAAGCACCTACTAGCTGTAGATTCACGTAATAAATGAATAAATTCATCAGATAAATGCTACTGCTGTTTATCTTCTAGCTAGAGAAAATATATATGTGAGCCTCTTCAATGTGTGAGTGAATGAATGATGAATTGGATTATATCAACATCTTCAGTCTATCTGGATTTGGAAGAATGAATGAATTCAACATATATTTTTGAAAAAATGAATGGAAAGAAAGTGAGTAAATTCAGCATATATTCAGAAGAATGGATTTGTATCTGAGTGAGCGACAGCCAGAAGGAAGAATGCCACCAGCTCCACCAAGCACAAAGCCGTGCGGCGCGCGCCGGCTGCCACGGCGACGCCGGCGCTGACGAGCTCGCCTACTCCCCGCTCCTCCGCTGCCGCGACGCCCGCCTGGCCTACCAGATACACGCGCAGGCGTGCCGCAGCTGCCTCACCACCTCCAACCCCGTCCTCGCCTGCTCCCTGCTCGCCTTGTACTCCGCAGTCGCTGCGACCTCCCGGCGGCCGCCAGGCTGTTCGACGAAATGCCGCGCAGGGACGCCGTCTCCTGCACCGCCTAGATGGCGGCTCTCCTCCGCTCTGGGACTGGGCCAAGCCAAGCCGCCAAGGCCCTGGCGTTCTACTGTCGCCGGCGCCGTGCCGCCTACAGAGCACACCTTCGCCAACCTGCTGGCACTCTGCGCCTCCAGGCGCCTGTGCTGCCATGGGAGGCAGCTCCTTCGCTGGGGGGCCGACCTCAATCTGGTGCTCAAGACCGTGCTCGTCCACATTACAATGGCCCTGTCTTCCATTGAATTGACACTCTTTATCTGGATATTTTTATTCCCGCAAAAAATGGAAAATATTCTGGAACATGGAGTCAGTTTCAAGCTACAAATAGAATGTCTAATGCTACATACGTAAATAAATAGCTTGTGTAGTACTATACGGTAAAGAAAGAACTACAGTACGCCAACAGGCATAGATTGTAACTAGCAAAAGGCCCGTGCGTTGCAACGGGAGAAAAAAAAATCATAATCTTTAATGGTCATGATCACACTTTGCTGCATCACCGAAATACACTATCACTCTCAATTTCGTGAAATCATGAACATTTTTTTAAACTCGAGTACATATTTGAAATTGTCAACATTTTTTAAATTCATAAACACTTTTACAAATTTTCGAACATTTTCTAAAATCAAGAACATTTTTTGAATTCATGAACATTTTATACTATTTGCAAATATTTTTTTAAAATTGTGAACTTTTTTTAACAATTTTCTTGGATCTGCGAACATTTCTAGAATGGACGAACATTGTTTTGGAAATTAGTGGAACAATTTTTAAAATTCACGAGTATTTTTTTGATTTAACGATCATTTATTGAAATGCATGGTCATTTTTTGAATCAGCGATAATTTTATGAACGAATAAACTATTTTGTAAGTCACGAACAGTTTTGAATTTTTTGGATATTTTTTCATACATGAACATTTTTTAAATTGGCGAAATTTTGTTCAATTTCATTAACATTTTTTAATACACGAGCTTTTTAAAAAATCATGAACATTTTTTGATTTTGCGAACATTTGTTATCAAAATTACGAATATTTTTTGAATATGCTAATATTTTTTATAAAATCACGAACATTTTTTGAATCCGCAAACATTTTATGATTTATTAAACATTTTTTTTCAAAATTCTCATTTTTTAAAATTTTCAGAAATTTTTTGAAGTCCTAAATTATTAAAAGTAGAAAAAAACGAAAACAGAAAATAAAAAAAAAATGAAATTTAAAAAACAGGCCGCCCGGACATGGGCCGGCCCAAACGGGCGCGCTGTGTCTTCTCCCAGTGCGCAGAGCGCAATATAGGAGGCCCCTACTGCATGGGCCGGCCTAGGCGGGGGATTCACCTGTGTGAAACGTTTTTTATCACTGGCATTGGTGGGTAATATTTTGGAATTTTGGGGGCAATTTTCATGACGTACCGCAAGAAGCAATAGCCATTTTATTATTAGGTATATATATATATATATATATATATATATATATATATATATATATATATATATAGTAACACTATTCTAATCCCAGGATTAGAATAACTATTCTGATCCCGGCTCGCCCTATATAGGCGCGCGAGGTCCTCCTGAACTTTGACCGAACCAAAAAAAAAACCCACCGTCTGTCCCGCACCTCTCACTCCCTCGATCCCCGACTCCCACTCATGGGCGACCCCCGATCCACCCGCCGCCGCCGCCGCTAGCACCTACCTCGCGCCGCCCCGCGGCCTGGGTTCCAGCCGCCGACGGGATCCAGCCGCTGCACCCTCGCGCGCAGCCGGCCGCCGGGATGGAGTTTCTCCACCCCCGCACCCTGCCGGCCACCGGGATCCCACCGCTCCACCCCGGCACGCCGCCCCGCCGCCCACTGCGCGGCGCGGAACAACTGCCGCTGCCACCGCGTCCCGGCCGCTACCTCGTCCAGATACCCCGGCCAGATCCGCCGGAGCACGTGTTGGATCTCGCCTCACTGCCGGATCCCCTGCCCATCGACGGGTCGCCGCCCCTGGATCCAAGCCGCTCGCCGCCCCTGGATCCGCCAGTGGCTCAACGCCATCTTGCCCGGCCTCCTGTTGTCCACCGCCAGCACCGGTGTCCTGCCGGCCCCAATCCACGTTGGTGCGCCAGTCCTGCACGATGCCCGTCCTCCTAGGCTTCGTCTGGGGAAGCTTCGAGCGTCGAGGCGGCCAGTGCGGCGATGCGGCCCCTGCACCATCCAACGGCGTCATGTAGTCCAAACTCGTCCTCGCGTGCAGTGCCTCCTCATCCGCTCGCTCGTGTAGATCCTTCGCGGGACACCGGCTGCGTGCTACACCGGCTGTGTGCGTTCATGTGTAGTTCGACGGGTCAACTACTGATGCTCCCTGTGTATTTTTGATTCTAAACTTCTGCGCATAGTTAGCAAAAATGCATATGCCCAAGCTCTAATGCTTCACCGCTTAAAAAGTTCTGGAAAAACAGAACCGTGGAAGTTCAGATACAAAACTGGATGACGTTCAGGAAAAACAGAACCGTGGAAGTTAAGCTCCTATTCATGTTCAGAAAAAAAAATGCAACTGTCTACACTGTCCTTCTCAAGAACAATGTGACCAGGGATGGAAATGCTGAAGCACAATGTGCCCATGGTTGTGTTTGTGTGCCCCTGTTCTAGCGTGCGTTGTAAAAATGAGGAAGTTCGGCATTGTCCCTTGTGAAGGTTTAGTGTGTGTACCAGTTCCAGGAATTCGCAAACTACAAAAAGATATACTTCAGTTGTGTGTGCCGTGTGTATGGGGTGTACTAAATACATTCTGTGGATGAGAAGTTCATAGTTTATGCCGCTGATAGTTCACAAATATTCGCTTTCAAAAAAACAACACACCTTGGGTGTTCAAAAAAAAGTTGAACACAAGAAAAAAATTAGTTGACGGGTGAACCTTGCGAATCCAAGGTTGTACAAAAATGTTCCATTCTCGAACATCATGTAACTAAAGTGAACGATAACAAAAATATGAGAAAAGCGAGAAAATATACACTTGTTTAAAAAAATTGAAGTTCAAATTTGAATAGCGGAGCGTTCATTGTTTATTATAAAACTAGGTTCCCTCTTACTAAAAAATAAACCAGGAAGTTCAAATTTAAGAAAGCAGATCAGTTCAAAAATAAAGAAAAAAAATGGATTTTCTCCATTTCTAAAAAAAAAACTAGAGGTTCAAATTTACATAACAGAGAAGTTTAATGTTTATTAAAAACCCGAGAAGGTCAAATTGAAAAAATGGAGCAGTTCAAAAAGTTTATAAAAACAAGTTTTTCCTTGTTTCTTGAAAAACTAGAAGTTCAAATTTAAATAACGGTGCGGTTCGATGTTTATTACAAACCCTGGACTTTTCCCATTACCAGAGAAATAAACCAAGAAGTTAAAAAAAAATAGAGTTATTAAAAAAATGGAATTTCCTTGTTACTAAAAGATTAAAATCGTAAAGTTCAAATTAAAATAATAGAGTAGTCCGATGTATATGAAAATCTCAAATTCTTCTTGTTTCTAGAAAAATAAAAGTATGAAGATCAATTTTTTTTTTAAAATGTTTGATGTATATTTAAAAATTGATTTTTTTTGTTTTCTATGTATAATACTAAGAAGTTCAATTTAAAATAACAGAGAAGTTCAACTTGTGGATTAAAAACAGATTTTCTCTGTTTCTTGGAAAAACCTAGAAGTTCAACTTTAAATAATGAAGCAATTCAAAATTAAGTTTAATTTAAAAAAAATTGAATTTGTTTGATGTTTATAAAAACTTGGATTTTCTCCGGTACTAAAGATTAAACCAAGAAGTTCAATTTTCAAAAACGGAGTAGTTCAATGTATATAAAAAACTCAGTTTTTTCTCGTTACTGAAAAATAAAACCAAGAAGTTCAATTTTTAAAAGTGGAGCAGTTTGATATTTATTTAAAAACTCTGATTTTTTTCCGGTTACTAAAGAATAAAACCAATAAGTTCAATTCAAAATAACGAAGAAGTTCGTTGTTTCTAACAAAACTCCAATTTTCATATTTCTAAAAATACACAAAGAAGTTCAAATAAAAAAGTTAGAGCTGTTCGATGTCTATAAAAAACTCAATTTTTTCAGTTACTAAAGCGAAACACAGAGAAGTCAAGTTGATAACAGCCGGAAATTCACGTACTATATGGTATGTGTTTCGTGTGAGAAAAAAAGAATAAAAAGGCAAAGTCTAAAAAATTTGTTGCTAGAAGTTCAAATGCTCGGCCCGGGAAAGTTCAAAAATTCTTGTGAGAGAGGTTCACCATGTATTCAACAACTTTCCAAAACGGTATATCGTATGCTCTATTCCAAAGGGTATATCGTATGCTCTATTCCGAAAAACGGTTAAAACAAATTGGTGTATGTTGTTCGAAACAAAAGTTTAACCATATTAGAAAAAGTTGTGTCTTTCCAACATGTTTCTAAAAGGTATATCATTTGTGCGACTCTGACGAACGGGTGAGGAACTATGAACAAAAATACGTGACAGAAGTTCAACGTCAAATCAGCGAGCAGTTCAACTACTACACGGAATGCGTTTCAGAAGAGAATAAAAGGAACAAAACTAAAAGCCTAAAAGTGTTGTTGCAAGAAGTTCACGTGCTTCTCCCTGCATGGTTCAAAATTTCTAGTGAGAGAAGTCCGTCATTCATTTACATGTTAAAAAAAGGCAAAACAACGTTGTTTTTGCCATTTTTAAAACTGCTCGCAAACGACAACGAATTTGTGACAACTATCTACATGAAAAAGTTGCTCCTATTCATAAGCTTTCCAACGATATATTATATGGTTCATTCCGATGAACGGTTTAAAAGTTTCATGTATACCGTTAAAAACAAGTTTTTGTGTATTCAAAAAAATATCTTGAACCGTCGTGAATATGAAAAAATGATCAACACATGGAAGTTGCGCGTTTTCAATAGCTTTCCATCGATATATCATTCGCTCAATTCAGACAAGTGGTTGGGAAGTTACAGGCAAAAAACATCACCTGAAAAACAGAGTGAAGTTCAAGCTGAGATGTACGAGAAGTCCAACTTCTTCATAGAGTGCAGTTTCGAAGACTCTGTATCGCGATGAAGGCAGAACGCATGATCTCGCCATTTTCAAAATTACATAAAAACGGCAGGGAATTAGAGAAAACTTTCTATATGAAAAAGTTTTGCATTTTCCATAGATTTCCAACGGTATATTATTTGCCCCATTCCGATGAAGTTTGCGAAAATTACATCCAAAAAACGATTTTGGCCATATTCAAAATTGACATAAAACCGTAAAGAATTAGGAGAAACATTCTATACATGAAAGTTTCGCATTTGTTCAAGCTTTCCAACGCCATATCGTTTGCTGCATTCCGACATACCATTTAAAAATTGACGTGAAAATACCATCTCGGCGGAACTTCGGCCGTTTTCTAAATTGCATTTAAACCGTATAAAATTAGGAAAAACTTTCTATATGAAAAGAAGCGCATGTTCATAAGCTTTCCAACGCCGTATCATTTGCCTCAATCGGATTAGCCATTTTCAAATGGCGCTAAAAAATGAGCTCGGCTGTTCGGTTTGAAAAATTCCGCCATTTGTGAAATTGCTCTTTAACCATAGGGAATTTGGGAAAACTTTCTATATGTGGGATGAGCGGATTTGCAGAAGATTTCAAACGCCATATCATTTGCCTCATTCCGATAAACGGTTTAGAAATGGGCTCGAAAATACGATTCACGTTTTTGTGTGTGAAGAAAAACGGTTTTCAAAACTGCTCTTAAACCGTTTAGATTTTGACAAAAAGTCAACTTAGGTCGTGACCCTCGTGTCCACAGTTTCCAACGGTATATCGCAAGCCTCATTTGGTCAAAGTTAGCGGAAGTTCAACCTGTCACCAAGTGAAGTTCAGGTCAAACAACTCAGGCAGTTCAACTAAGAATCAGAATATTATTCTGATCCCGTGATCAGAATAGTGTTTATATATATATATATATATATATATATATATATATATATATATATATATATATATATATATATATATATTAGTGATTAGAAACTTTTTCCTTTTTGAAAGGTACTTACATCATCATTTACCCACTCTCTTTCATCTAGCAGGCACATTAATTGATTTTGTAAGATAGAACTTCGATCTATCTTAACCAGCAATTGTTTTCTTAAAGATGATTCTATTGCTATATGAGCACATAGATCATGGTCGGTCAATGTAAGTCTGCAAAAAATTAAATAATTTAAGAATATATTGAATACGAAAGTACACACAATAAATCAAACCAATACCTTGTGGGAGATAATCATATGTCTCATCAACTTTGAACTCTTTATTGAATCTGGTTCCTTAACATCATGTAATGGAAAAACAGGAGATAATGTCGAGCTAGATGGGGATGGAGGTGATGGCAATGGACCATGATCTATCTGATTATCTGATTCCGGCACAATCGATTCAAAACACTTAGAAACTGGAGTAGATGTTGACATAGTTGGTGACAGAGGTGATGGCTCAAGAACACTTGATTGAGTAATTTTTGCTTTTTTTGAAGGTCGGTTATCAAAATCCTCTGCAATGTTCAGTGCAATGTTCAGTTCAGTGCTGTCATCTATTTTCTGCAATCACAACAAAAATAAAAAGGTAAACCTCCAACCGTTAGAAGCATCATGTGACAGTAGCATTGTTTAAAGGAGACAAAAACATTTTGCGATCCAGTATGTAGAAGGCAAAAACATAGAGATAAAAACTACCAATACATATGCGCATGTTAAAAATTCTAGAATGAGAAAATAAGTCATATCAGTAAATGTGCTCTGCGACACAGCATAAAGGAACTCAGTTAATTAAGTAGCTATATATGCGCATGTTAAAAAATTCTAGGCTGCAAAACCAGAAAAAACAGGAAAGACCAAGACACACATTCGATCCATTACATGAGAAGTAATCTGATCTTTCTGACATTTTATCTATCCTACATCTTTGTGAGACCTTCGGACTCAGTGCAGAATCTATAAAAAAAAATCCTACATTTAATTTATCAAACAAAATTGCATTTTTCTGGTTGTTAAAATACGGTGAGCAGCAACTTTCTTGTCAACATGATGCCCTCTTGAAAATAATTGAGACCCGTCCATTACTTATTTGTGAACTACTTTTCAGTGTCTTATTAAACCTCCAACCGTTAGAAGCACTATCATGATACAGTGAACTACTAAATACTTCATGAAGCACATTAGAAATAAATTAATAGTACAAACTACTTTTAAATTAGGACGTGAGTGACATGTGAAAGTTGTGCCTCCAAAAACTACATGTATCAAAGATCTGTACTAATTCATCCACTCTTGCAAGCACTTAGTACTCACCTAGCATACCTACAAGCATCTACGTGATCACCAACTATACAGATATGTGTTTGGAACTTTGTGTTACTTGTGTGTTCTAACCAAATACAAATTTAAGATGATATGCTGCAATAGTGTGTTCTGGTCACCCATGTACCAAACTATTAAACACTCCACTACATGTTTTGAGCAGCAAGACATAATTATACAGATACTCTTTGATTTAAACGGAGTCCATTGAACATCAGTAAACTCTTTCTCATGTGACAGTAGCACCGTTTAACGGAAAATACTCTGCCAGGAGATTGACAGCATACAGGCTGATGACCACATCGACCTTTAGCGAATTAGCATCACCCTTTTTCAGTTTTGACGGCAAAATAACAGGAAGAAAGGACCCAATCTGAATATATGAAACTTACAGTCGATCTGCATGTCTGTATCATCCAGCGTTATTGGTGGAATGTCCGAGAGTCGAACCTCCTTGGGCTCCACCTGAGTTGGATCGGACGCCTTTGGCACCTGCACACGCACACATAGTACAGACATCAAAACCAGGCCAAATCAAATTGAGCTCACACCAACATATAATTCTACAACGAGGAGGGCAATCTATGGTGATGCCCCCTTCTTTTTATTTTCATGATTGCAGAAGCTCAAGTACTTGAGTTATATAGAAAAAACACAAAACTACTTGAATGATTTGGCTTGCAAGCTGATCGATCTGTTTCTTCTGCATTATTTCATATTCTCTAAAGCCAGTTCATGGCTTCTTAGCTAGCTAGCTTTCAACCAGAAGGATCAATCCAACAGGTAGCCAGTAGCCAGCTTTGTACATATACCAGGGCTCACATATGAAACTAACCTCAAGGGCATACATACCTCTGGTGTAGCTGCCACAAGCAACATTGGACGGCTGGACGGATGTTCATCACTCATCTTAAGGGCTTGAATTTTTTTTTAAAGATGCAAACCATGAAGGAAGCTACCAAAAAGGATGCCAGGAGCCATTCTACAAACTGTTTGTAAAAAATCCTTGCAACTCCAGATTAGAATAAGCTTTATGCAGAGGGACATCATTCTTAACTAAATCCTAACTGTAACAAGAAATAGCTGATCATTCTTTTATTACCTATTGTATTTTCACTAAGCATGTAATGGGTATTTTTTATTTATTGCAGGTATGGCAGTGTAATTCTGAATATCAAGTGGCACCAGATACTTAATTCTACTGAAAAATATGCAGATACACGTTGGCTGCATGCCCAGAGAAGTTAGCTCCACACAAATATTTTTCAAGAACACAGCTCCAGAGAAACATGCTGTCACGCCCAATATGCGGTCCTATCCTCAAGGAACACGAAAGCTCCACTAAGGATAGAAGCGCATATCGAAGACGCTTCACAAGGTGGATATCATTACATCATACATGTACTGAATAGATGAGAATACCAGATAAAGGCTTACACTCGCCACAAGTTATAGCATGAATACATCAATACATCAGTACATAGCAATCATCATACAGAAGTGCAGGATCCGACTACGGATGAAATCAAACGAAAAAGAAGAACGACATCCACCCTGCTAGTCCCAGGCTGCAAACCAGGAACCCATCCTATGATCGACGAAGAAGAAGAAGCAGAAGAAGAACTCCAAAGGCAAACATACATCGCGCTCACGTCAAATCATCGCTTTACCTGTACCTGCACCTGTTGTTGTAGTAATCTGTGAGCCACGAGGACTCAGCAATCCCATTACCATGGGTATCAAGACTAGCAAAGCTTAATGGGTGTGGAATGGATAAGTGGTGAGGTTGCAGCAAGCACTAAGCATTGTATGGTGGCTAACTTACGAGTACAAGAATAAGAAGAGCAACTACGCATAAACGGTCGTTAACTAGTAATGATCAATAAGTGATCCTGAACACCTACTTACGGTTCAAACATAACCCCACCGTGTTCTCTTCTCGAACTCCCTCGAAAAGAGACAATCACGGTTACATACGCGGTTGGTGTATTTTAATTGAATTTAGTGTCAAGTTCTCTACAACCAGATATTATAAATTTCCAAGTCGCCACATAACCGCGGGCACGGCTTTCCGAAAGATCTAACCCTGCAGGGGTGCTCCAAGTAGTCCATCACAAATTACCACACGCATCCGATGGAACATCCTCACACCATGATAACACGATGCTTACGATAAGGAATCCCGGTGGACAAGCCACTCGTAAAAGGTAAACTAAACCAGCAAGACCTCCCAGTGTGTCGACGCCCTGATAGGAGCCACGCGTATCTCGTTCTCGGGACACTACCGGATGGGAAAGCCTATGAGTAAAATCAAACCTCGAGTTGCCCCGCGGTGGCCCCGCAGTCTGCCCGTTTCGGACCAACACCATCGGCACTGGCCCACCTGTATTATGTTGAATTAAGAATCCGCGGGTTCATGACGCCCTATGAGTTAATTAATTAATTCAGTATTACTATGTTGGCAAATTTTAAAACCAATGTTCGGCCTTGCTGGAGAAGTTTGTCCTAAAACGAATGACCAGGGGGGCCCCATATACCCCACATGTGTTAGAAGCGCACTACTAGAAAAATGCCTATTAATGGCGCACCTGTTTTCCCTATTAGTGGCGCACTATAGGTGCGCCACTATTATCACGCCACTACTAATAAATAGTAATGGCGCACCCCTGGTGCGCCACTGTTAATCTACATAACAGTGGTGCACCACTTGGTGCGCCATTACTACCCCCCAGTGCGCCACTAATATACAGTTTGGGTGCGCCACTAATATACAGTTTGGGTGCGCCACTAATATACAGTTTGGGGGGGGGGGGGCTACTGGTGCGCCACTACTAACTCTAAAGGTGCGCCACTGGTATAAAATATGGGTGCACCACTAATATATATATATGGTGCGCCACTACTATTAATTCCAGTATTTTTTTTTTGCTTTTCTCTTATTTGCACGGGTTACAGAATACAATAAAGCACATAATATACAGTTTGCATTACAGTATAAATTACCATCAGTCAAATATAAACAGCACATAATACAATTCATCACATTAGTCTCCGAATTCGAAATAGCGAACAAAGTTCAAATATTAGACAAGTTTAGGTCTAGAGACCGAGTAGCGAGTTTGTCGTCACATTACAAAGTTGATATCATCTAAACTACCATCACATAGAAGAGAGCTGCGGTCACGATGAGCATCATCACGATGAAACTAGTCTTCATCCGGTTCCTCCTCCGCTCCATCCTCTCTCTCGCTAGATAGCGCGCGTATCTAGCTTCCGCCTCCGCCCTAGTGGTGTACCCTTTGTAACAAATTAACAAACGTTAACATCTATACAAAAGACCACTTATGCCAACAGTAAACAGGAAAAACTGGTGCTTCTGGAACGGTATGTAAAGCCTACTGTATACGATTTACATCTAACACTATCAGTACTGGATGTCCTCACCAAGTTCAAGTTTTCACAGTCGAATTTGTACTATCAGTACTATCCAAACAATATTGCCGCTAAGAAAGCACGAAAAACTGGTGTGTCTCGAACGGTTCATAAATCCTACTGCATACAATTTAGATCCATCAGTACTGGATGCCTTGACTAAACTCAAGTGTTCACGGTTAAAATTTTTCTATGGGTGAGCCTAGGTAACTACTTGATGCTTTGACCATATCACATCAAACTATTAGTGTTCCAACAGAGTGATCTTGCCTAGGTAACTACTTGCGGTCCAATAATCTGAACTTAGTTGAATATCTTTCAGTTTGGTTTTATATAGTTTCAGGAACCTGAAAACTTATCTCAAATTCAGTTCTGAACTTATCAGAAACCGAACTGTTTTTGCAGGGTTATCACACACTGACCTAACTAGCTGATCTAAAAATTTAGGTGCATGTTTTGTATAGACGTAAAGTGGCACTATCCATGCTAAATTAAAGAGACACAACCTTGTTTGTAGAAAACCTTAAAAAAAGATCAGATGAGTCTCATGGCACAGCTTTTGGTTCATTTTGTTCATAGAAACCCAGAGGAAAAAAAACATCAGATATTATTTTTACTTGAAACGCTGCGTGTATAATTCATCAGTTACTTTTCACCTAGAAAGTCTCTGCCAATGCAGAAGTGTCAAACAGGTGCAGCTTACCCTATCACACCCAACTTAATTACATACAGTAAAGAACTAGCTTAGTTTTATCTAACTCAAATTTGGTTTCTAACTTAACACATGCAAAACTGTCTGAAAACTTAACACATCAAAACACCTACAGCCAGACTCTCGTCATCATCCATGGAATCCAAGTTATAATCAGCTCTACTTTCTGGTTCAGGGTCTATTCTTGCAGAGTGATGCCCGTGGTGTATCACAACCATTTTAGTCATTTCTGGTTTTAACACCTATTCTCTTCTCTGTTTATTCTATGCATGCCATGTTCTGTTTTATTTCTCATGTTGGCAGTAGAGCAGCAGCAGCAACAAAAACAGAGCAGCAGCAGTACCTGTGTTGATGATGAAGAGGATGAGGTCTTTAACACTCTGGATACTGTCTGTCTAGATGCTCAGAGAGGGAAGTGGGGCCCTGTCCAAGCACAGAGGAAGAGCTCTAGAATTAACATACAGTTGGAAACAGTGCAATTAATTTAAAAGGGTGGGTGATCGAAGGACAGGTCGGAAACAAACATTTTGGGTGAGGGGTGCAAATACTTTAGAAGAAATTAATAATTGCAGGTATTTTTGAGTTTTCTTTTCTGGTGTATGTGTGTGTGTGGCCACTGGACACTGGCTAGGGACAAATGCACCTGCAGCTGCACCACCACTACCTCACTACCTCCTAATTGTAGTTGCCAACATAATGCAGTGATGGTAATATTTCCTTTTCAATGAAGGATCCATAAAAGGTCTCATGAAGATCAGCAATAAACAGCAAATGCTAAAACACTACTAATTAGAAGAAAATTTAAATCTCTGCATGATCCAATGTCCCACAAGTTCTATTTAATTTTGGAGTGGTGTCTGAAGCTCTACATATATTTGGTCAAACTTACAAATAGTAGACCTTTTACTGAGTGTATAAGCTATCTATTAAGGGACGTAGGGAGTAGATTTTAGATTGATCTTGCTGATATGCTCCAGCACATACAAACTGATGCATGAACATACTACATGAACATGGTTTAGACGGTTGCATCATATTTAAATAGTTTCAGTAAATATGCCTAACACTGCTAGTGCCAAGGCACGTTCCCTACCTAGTTAGAGTAAGAGCAGAAGGCGAGAGACCAAAAATTGTGCAGAGTTCCCTTCCAATAAATAGATAATTAAGCAATTACTGTATTAAACACAGCCACTAAACTAAGGAGATCAATCTCTGCACCATATTTGTGTCACAAGCGCAGGAGCACCGGCACCGAAATCTATACTACCCAGGAGAAGAATCGCACATGATTAGTTTATAAGCAGGACCGGGAGAATAAATGAATCGGATACCAAAATCTTCTAGAGAGCGTTCCTCCTGGAGTACTAGCAGATTGGGGAACTCGATGGGCGGCGAACGGACGTACCAGATCTCTCCGTCGTGCGTGGAGGCGCGGAGGGAGTCGGACTTGGCGCGGAGCTCGGCGGCGGAGGGGCGGGAGGAGAGTTCCTTCTTGGCGCGGAGGGAGTCGGAGATGTCGCGGAGGCCTCGAATGAAGGCGCTGTGCTCCGGCGCGACGGGGGAGGACGGGGACGGCGAGCCTCCTCCTCCTCCTGGTGGTCGAGGACGGGGACGGGGACGGGGACGTCGTGGTGCTCCTGGGGACGAGCTCCTATGGACGAGGACGGGGACGGGGACGGGGACGTCATGGTGCTCCTGGGGACGGGGACGGCGACAGGCGATGGCGCGGCGCGGGGGAGAGGGGGGATCTGGGTGTGAGTGCGGGGGGGAGTGAGGAGAGGGAGGCGCGGGGAGGAGAAGCAGGGGAGGGCCGGTAACAATGGCGCACCAGGGATACATGCGCCATAACAGATCGATAGCAATGGTGCACCAGCGATACATGCGCCATAAACAGCTCAATATCGAAGTCATAAGAATTGCGGCGGTGGTTATGGACAGAACCACACACATGGCCTAGTGGTTGGTCCCTTGATACAATACGCAAGCCAGCCAGGGTTCGAATCCTGGCGGCCCCATTTTTTGCACCTTTTTAAAAAAAAAATTTAACCTTATGATAAACATCCAAACACTTTAAAATAAACACATGGCAATTTTAATACTCCCTCCATTCCTAAATATAGGGCGTATAATTTTTTACACTCTGACTTAGTAATAAGGTTTCCAAATTTGCGAGTACCTCACACATGTGAGCAGAGGATACATCCTCTACGAGTCCACATTATAGTTATGCAAAATTTGAAATGAATTCAAAAAGGGGACAGTAAAACTTAAAAAGAAAAGTGGGCTTTAATGAACAGTGGGCTTTAATTTTCTCCCTTTCTTTTTTGGTTTTCTATTTTCGTTTCCTGGTTTTAATTCCTGTTTTCAGTGTTTTCTTTCTTTTTCGGTTACTTTTTCCCTTGTATCCTTTTGCACACTTCTGCATGTAAATATTGTTAAACAACATACATTTTAATGTATTTGAATCTATGGTGCAAATGAGGTGAGGAGGAGGAGCAAGACGACCAGATCTGTTTTGGTGGAGGGAGGGAAAGTGAGTGTGTGGTAGGTGTGGCTGCCCAATATAGCTACTGCTCCCAGGTTACCAGTGGCGCACCCCTTCTACATGCGCCACTAGTAGCCAGGCATACTAGTGGCGCACCAGTGGTGGGGTGCGCCACTGCTAATTTTTTTTTTGGACCACCCTGCCCAGGCTTACCAGTGGCGCACCAGGTCCAGGTGCGCCACTACTATCAAAAATAGTAGTGGCGCACCTGGACCTGGTGCGCCACTGGTAAGCCTGGGCAGGGCTGGTTACTGCCAAAAAAAATAGTAGTGGCGCACCCCACCCCTGGTGCGCCACTGGTAATGTCACTATTAGTGGAGCACCTGTTTATGGTGCGCCACTGCTATATAGTAGTGGCGCACCACATCTCTGGTGCGCCACTAATAGTGATATTAGGGATAGCCCTTTTTCTAGTAGTGGCTCGTCAAGGAACATAACACCGATATTACGGAAACTAGGGCAGCATGAGTGGAACAAAACACCAGGCAAAAGGCCGAGCCTTCCACCCATTACCAAGTATATAGATGCATTAATTAAATAAGAGATATTGTGATATCCCATGATATCCATGTCCCAACATGGAACAATTTGCAACTGCACCTGCAACTAGCAACGCTATAAGAAGGGGGCTGAGCAAAGCGGTATCTTAGCCAATCAACGGTTTGCTGGGATGGTGGAGGGTTAGAGGCTGTATCATGGCAATTGGGAGGCTGACAAACATGTGGTAGGTAGCGAGACATAGCGATAGCATCGAGACAACTAGCAAGCAAAGATAGTAGTGATATCCAAGGTAATGGTCATCTTGCCTGGAATCCCGCTCAAAAGAAAATCGAATCAATGAAGTAGACGAACCACCGTAGTCGAACGAATCCTCACAATCACAACGTAATCGGAGCTATCGAGAAGAAGCACAACCGGAAAGAAGCAAACAACATGGTAAACAAACAAGCATAATCATGACATGATGCACAACCAAGTATGATGCATGTCCGGTTTAAATAGGCATGGCATGGCAAGAGTGCAACAACCAAATACTACAAATTAAGTGAAGCTCAATATGCAACGAGTTGCATATTGATGAAACTCCACGTTTAATTATTTAGTTCACTCCCGTTTATGATACTCATCAAGTTAAATGTTGGTTAACATGGCAAGAGATGAAGCATGAACAAACTATCTATCTAGGCAATTTAAATGAGGCCGGAAGCAACACATAACAATTCCAGAAAATCCCCATATGTAATCTTTGAATTTGCTACTGTTCTGCCTAAAACACAATTTTAATGTTGTTAAACAGCGAAAGTAAGTGCCCCCATGTTGTTCTACACATTTTCTACCCCATTTACATATAAAGTTTATTTAATTCGGAGCTACGATTATTTAGTTATGAAATAAACCATTTTAGCATGTCATTACTGCAAATTAAATGCAAACATCAATTTAAACAATTTTAGCACATGTGAGGGTGGCATATTATGAAACTACATGAAAATATAAGCATTTTAAATATATGAATCATTTTAATCTGATGCACGGTTTGCGAGTTATTATATGCATGAGGACATGTTCAAGTTATGAGCAATTTTATGAAAACATTGACACATATGATGGCATGAGGCATTTGTCGCCATGGCGGAAAGAAATGGGCGCCACGGCGGCTATAACAGAAATGGTGCCACGGCAACATTCCGGTTCTGGTTACTCGTCAAGATGCCGGTGCAAAGAACAAGTGTGGGTGTGAGCGAGTGAAGCAAAAGATGGTGGGATGATCTCGGTTACTGGGTTCCCACGTGTCGGTGGCATGGCAAACGAGGAGCGTGCACGAGACAATTTGAACACCGTGCAAACACGATCATCACATACAACACATGCATTCGTCCACGGGCGCTCGTCTCGGCGGTATACCTTCAAAGCATGCATTCGGGACGGTTCGAGTTTGGTGGGGGAAGTAGTGGAGGTAGTGGTACTCGGCGTCGGTAGAGGAAGTAGTGGTTCACGTTCGGGAAGCGGTTCACGGTGATGGTAGTCGAACTTGCCGATCCAGGGGGTACTTGGTGGTCTCGGCCTTGGCGACAGTAGTGGTACATGTTCGAAGAGGAACTTGACGACTCCGATGTCTTCGGGGTCAACGGTAGTGGAACTTGGCGCATGCGTTTCGAATCCGGGGTCATCGTGTCGTGGTACTTGGCGAAAATACCCGGCGACGGTAGTGGAACTTGAGGCTTCGTGGAACTTGGCGGTCCGGGGTTGGATGGAAACGGCTCAAGTCTTTGGGGTCAAGCACAGGGTCTTGGCGGCGTCCGGTCGGGGCAGTGAGGAACCGTCCATCTTGGCGGTCATGACGCCAACAGCAATATAAAGCGGAGGTGCATGCAGGCAACAGCAGGTGGAGCGGCACGGCTTGGATATGCAGCTCGAGGAGGAGGCGTGGGTTGCAGAACCGGTCGCAGGGGGCGGCGGTACTGTGGCTACTCATGGCAACGACCAAAGCCGAAGCAACAGCAGCAGCTGGTGTAGTGGCCAGAGGAGGAGGCCCAGGCGGGGTCGAGCGTGGCCGGAGGAGCATGTTGGAAAATTAGGCAAGTTCATGATTAATTCCAATAAATAATTCATGACTAGAACAGAGACTAGCATGTAACAATCTAGCAAACTAGAAGAACAGCAAAACATGCACAATAGCAGCGCACACGAAACAGCAGCTGTAGAGAGAGACATGAACAGATGACGATGAACGTACTGTTCGTTAGCTGTTGTAGGGGCGACGGTGTTGATGACGATGTTGGCGATGATCTGCTGCTGACGGCGATGAAGACGACGATGAGTAGCACCGCCCGACTTGGACGGAAGACGACCCGTGATGACGAACTTGAGCAGTCGCGCAGAGCACTTCCCAAAAATCTAATTCGTCCTCTCCCGGTGCAGGATCGCAAGGACGAATGGTTCCGGAGACTTGCTCTCCCGCACGCCGATGCACGCCGGCGTTTGGGATGGAGTAGACTACGGTGGCGGCGCAAGTTGCGAGATGAGGTAAAACCCTAGGTGTTTTCGGTGTGTCTTTTGGCCGCAACCGGTAGCAGTATATATATTTGGACCAGAGGTCCAACTCTTCCTCAACTAGCGATATGGGACTAAACTTTAGCACCACCTCTTGCTATTTTATTCATGGGCCACTATTTGAGATTTCAGAAATTGTTATGGGCCTAGCCCATTAATTCTAACAATCCCCCACCAGATCTCAAATACCCATTTAGAGATTTGCCTTCTCTCACTACTTGTTTAATATACCAGTGTTTCAGCAGAGACTGTTAAGTTGAACTTCTGCCTAGAACTTTAAGCTACATCCGTTCACAACTTGACAATGGACTGTGCCTTGAATTGCTAGTTTTGTGTGAACGGGTTTCACACAAAGTCTTAACCAGTACCTGGCTGCCAGTAGGCTACCCCGCGGTTTGGAGCATATACGTCGTGCTCCCTGGTCTCTTCGTGAGCTTACTAGAGATCACCCAAGTCTCATAGACTGCGACGTTTACAATCGGAGCTCATATAGGTGCGTTCTTTCAAGACTGCTCTGTAGGACAGCATCTTTGCTAATCATAGCCAATAGAACCACATTAAGGCATGTTGCCAACCTGCCTTACAGCTCTGAGCTTTACAGCTCTGAAAGTTTTGCATCTTCACTTAGACACGGTCATAAATTACTCTCCTCAGTTAACCAATAGCTTGTTCTTCCCAGGTCCTAATTCACGGGATCTCCGATCACAAAGGTTTGGTTATTACTATGGTATAACATATATGGGTCTCATACCCATCTCCCTCGATGCAATATCTATCACATTTCTTGATAGTCCCTTTGTAAAGGGATCTGCCAGGTTTTTGTCTGTTTGAATATACGTAACAGTTATTACTCCGGAGTTTCTCAATTTCCTGACAGACTTCAAACGTCTCTTCACATGTCTTGATGACTTCGCATTATCCTTAGAATTGTTCACTTTAGCGATAACCGTTTGGTTGTCACAATTCATAAGAATAGCCGGTACAGGTTTTTCAACCACAGGCAAGTCCATCAAGAGCTCACGCAGTCATTCTGCCTCAACAGTGGCTGTGTCTAAAGCAGTTAGTTCTGCTTCCATAGTTGACCTGATCAATATGGTTTGTTTACAAGACCTCCATGACACTGCGCCACCTCCATGAGTAAATACATACCCACTTGTGGCGTAGAGTACATCAACATCGGAAATCCAATTCGAATCACTAAATCCTTCTAGCGTAGCAGGATGCCCTGAATAGTGAATTTCGTAACTCATAGCACCTCTCAGATAGCGCAAGACCCTTTCTAGTGCATGCCAATGATCATCACCCGGGTTGGACATGAACCTACTCAGTTTGCTCACAGCAAAAGAGATATCTGGTCTTGTAGCGCTGGCTAAGTACATGAGTGAACCAACAATTTGAGAGTATCTTAATTGATCTCTTGTTTCTTTCTTGTTCTTTCTGAGTGTCACGCTGGGATCGTAAGGTGTTGGAGAAGGCTTGCTATTCATAAAGCCGAACCGGCTCAAGACCTTCTCAACATAGTGAGATTGCGTTAGAGTAATCCCACTCTCATCCTTAATAAATTTGATGTTTAGTATCACATCAGCTTCTCCCAGATCTTTCATATCAAAACTCTTTGATAGAAAAGACTTGACCTCATTGATCGCATCAATGTTTGTACCAAAGATCAGTATGTCATCCACATACAAACATAATATGACACTATTGCCCCCACCATGGCGATAGTAAACACACCTATCAGCCTCATTAATGACAAATCCTGCAGAAGTTAAAGTTCTTTCAAACTTCTCATGCCATTGCTTAGGTGCTTGTTTTAGACCATACAAAGATTTTAACAACTTGCACACCTTTCTCTCTTCACCCTTTACCACAAACCCATCAGGCTAATCCATATAGATTTCCTCTTCCAACTCTCCATTTAGGAAAGCTGTCTTTACATCCATTTGATGAATGATAAGACCATAAGAGGCAGCCAGGGAAAGTAGCACCCGAATGGTGGTCATTCTAGCAACATGTGAATAGGTGTCAAAGTAATCTTCGCCTTCTTTCTGAGTGTAGCCCTTGGCCACAAGACTCGCCTTGTACTTATCAATAGTACCATCAGGCCTTAGCTTCTTTTTGAATACCCACTTACGGCCCACAGGTTTACAACCATATGGTCTATCAGTTAGTTCCCAAGTTCCATTAGAAAGAATTGAGTCCATCTCATTATGAACAGCTTCTTTCCAATCATCTACATCTGGAGATGCATATGCCTCTGTAATAGACTTGGGAGTATCGTCCACAAGGTATACAATGAAATCATCACCAAAGGATTTTGCAACCCTTTCTCTCTTACTCCTCACAGGAGCTTCATTGTTATCCTTCTCAAGGACTTCCTTATGTGATTGTTCGAAATATTCATCATATGTACTAGATTCAGGAATTATCTCAGAAGAAAATCTAGCAATGCTATGCATATCTTTCATAGGAAATATATTCTCAAAAAATGTTGCATCACGAGATTCCATTATAGTATCAACATGCATATCAGGTACCTCAGATTTAACCACTAAAAATCTATAAGCAATGCTCCATTGAGCATAGCCTAGAAAGACACAATCCACTGTCTTTGGTCCGAGTTTGCGTTTCTTAGGAATAGGAATATTGACCTTTGCCAAACATCCCCAAGTGCGCAAGTAAGAAAGTGATGATTTTCTCCCAACCCACTCCTCATCAGGGGTTTTCTCTTTATTCTTGTTAGGAACTCTATTCGGGACATGACATGAAGTCAATAGAGCCTCCCCCCACCATGCCTTAGATAAACCAGCAGTGTCTAACATGGCATTCACCAAATCAGTCAGCGTGCGATTTTTCCTCTTGGCAACCCCATTTGATTGGGGTGAATAGGGAGGCGTCCTCTCATGAATAATACCATGTTGCTCACAAAATTCATCAAATAATTTGGAAAAATACTCTCCACCACGATCGGACCTAAGACGCTTGATCTTTCTCTCTAATTGATTTTCAACTTCAGCTTTATAGATTTTCAAGTAGTCTAAAGCTTCATCTTTAGTTTGCAACAAATAAACATAGCAAAATCTAGTCGCATCATCAATCAACGTCATGAAATATCTCTTTCCACCTTTTGTCAACACACCATTCATCTCACAAAGATCAGAATGTATGAGTTCTAGAGGTGCCAAGTTTCTCTCCTCGGCAGCCGTGTGAGACTTTCAAGGTTGCTTCGATTGCACACGACTATGGCACTTAGAACCTTTGGTAACAGTGAAATTCAGAATTAAACTCATACTGGATAGCCGAGACATTAAACCAAAATTAATATGACATAAACGAGAGTGCCAAACACTTGCATCATCATTAACACTAGTACAAATTTGGTTTACTGACTTATTGCAAAAATCTGAAAGAGAAAAGCGGAACAAGCCTCTGCACTCATAGCCTTTGCCTATAAATTGTCCAAATCTTGACACAATCACTTTATTCGACTCTAAAACTACCTTAAACCCATCTCGACATAGAAGGGAGCCGCTAACTAGATTCTTGTTCATAGTAGGGACATGCTGTATGTTCCTTAGTTGCACGATCTTTCCCGAAGTAAACTTTAGAACAGAAGCATGTGACCCATTCCCCATTAGGACGGAAGAATACCTTGCGACCTGATAAGAAGTAAACAAGGAGACGTCGGCACATACATGAACGTTAGCACCCGAATCAATCCACCATGAAGATGATTGAAATACTGAAAGCACAATAGGTAAATTACCATACCCATTAGTACTGCTAGCGGTCACCATGTTGACAGTCTTGGAGCTCGTTTTCCCTCTGCGGTCTGCACGTTCTGGGCATTCCTTGGAAAAGTGTCCGGGCTTCCCACAGGCGTAGCACTCTAGCTCAGCCTTGTTAAACTTCTTCTTCTTGAAGGTAGTAGTCTTGGTAGGCTTGTTGAAAACAGGCTTGTTCTTCCCTTTGTTCTTGTTCTGTGGGTACCTTTGCACCATATTGGCGCTAGGCTGAACCTCACCTTCTTTCTCAGTAGTGTCTTTAGCCCGAGCTTTCTCTTCAACATCAAGAGATGCAATCAGATTTTCAACTGATATCTCTTGTCTCTTATGTTTTAGAGTTGTGGCGAAATTCCTCCATGAAGGAGGCAACTTTGCAATCATGCACCCAGCCACAAATTTGTCAGGTAGAACACACTTAAGGAGTTCCAGTTCCTTCACAATGCACTGTATCTCATGAGCTTGTTCAACCACAGAACGGTTATTCACCATCTTGTAGTCATGGAAACTCTCCATGATGTACAGTTCACTGCATGCATCTGTTGCACCGAATTTACACTACTAGGAGAAAGCCTACTAGTAGCGCTGGAATTACCTATAGCAGTAGCGCTGGATCCAACGCTACTTCTAACGCGCTACAGCTAAGTTGTAGCAGTAGCGCTGGTTAGAGAAGCGCTACTGCTAAGTATGGTTAGCAGTAGAGCTGCACTAACCAACGCTACTGCTAACTATCTGTAGCGCTGCAGAACGGCCAGCGCTGCTGATAATCCAGCGATGCTGCTATATGCTAATCCAGCGCTGCTGCTAGTATTCCTGCTTTCACAGATTCATACCCCCTCTACGTATTTGTGATGTATTTGTACAGGCTCTATACAGTAGTTTCATCAGATCACAATAAACATACACTATTCTCATCATATCATACACATAAAGTAGTCTCGTCATACCATCATCATCATCATTCAACACAAATATCATCACATCTCGTAAATAGCGATACACAAAAGTCATGTCATGTCTCGAATAAGTGCAACTGCATGGTCATGGCACACACACAAGTTTCATCATCTCTATCTAAACCATGATGTAGAAGAGAAGAGCGATCAGCATGAGCAAGACCGCGACTATGTAGTACTTGAGGCACCGGCGGTTCCGCTCCCTCTCTTGCTTGAGCGTCCACCTCAAGTAAGCATTCTCCCCTTCGGCTCTGGTGTCGAACCCTCTGTGGCTAGCGCCCGAGTACCCGTTCACCTGAGCCTGAGCGTCTGGCCAGTGGCGGTACACTCCTGGAACCTTCCCAACGAATACAACATAGCACTCCTTCGCCATCTCTGATCTATGCACCTGCATCGTCAGTTGATAAATTCATCGATAATATGCAACTTAATGTACTTGAGAAACACGAAGAGACAGAGTTAGCAAAATACAAGCAATCTATATAGTAAACATAAATAACGAAGTTCCAACTACCCAAACTAATTAACTAGAGCGATCTACGCTAGTTCAGGACCACGGTTTAATTACATCACATAGCTTCGCCGTGCATAAATTCAAAGTTTTGCGATAGAAAGACAGTAGTGACACATATATTGTCATCGACAATCAATCCTCCATGTCGGCGGTCCAATGTTCATAGTCAGGGAGGATGCACCCGAGTTTCTTGAAAGGCTTCACGTCCAGACGCTGAGCGATTAGGAGTGCTCGGACATCATCCCGCGTCATTGCTGGCCCATGGTAGAACAACCCTGTTGGTTCGAGGACCTGCTTCATGATCACTTGGGCAAGTTCACACTGTACGTGATAAAAGTCAGCTCGGATTCGATGATCCGGTGTCCTTCCTATATTTGTGGCCCAGCTGACAATCTCGGCATCGTTGGAAGTAGGTGACATGCGAAGGCGTTGATTATCCCTTCTGTACTCGAGCAGGTGATGCATGAGGTAGAATCCATCAGCCTTACTGTCGTGCGGTTGCTGGATGCAGCAGAAGTCGGTCTTATGGCCGAAAGCCAGCCCGTTCTTCCTGTACTTTTTCACCTTGATATATCCACCAGACATGCTGAAGATTAACAGTGCACTATCGAGAACACTCTTTATGTGCGTGTAATCCTTTTTCTTGATGTTCTTCGATGAGTCCAAGTACATAGCATAGGAGTATTCTGGGTGCAGAACGATGAGGACGGCGCCCCCCCCCCCCCCCCGCTGCGCAAATTAAGTACACCTCAAATTAGCCTCCATGCTTGCAAAGGAATGATTAACACTTACGAAAGGATATGCGCGGATGACTTACGTGGGATGATAAGGCAGGAGAATCGCTTCCTTGTCCTTATTAGCGATCATGAAGCCGCCTAGGTACTTGCTCGCATAGTCACGGTGCTCTTTGCAGACTGCCAAGAAGCTCTCGTGCATTTGGAACGGGTCCGCGACGCAGATATATTTTATGTTCTCGATCCTGATGAAGTAGTTGAGATACAGCGCATACATGCGGATGAACTGGAAATCCAGCTTGGTCATGTGGAACATGTCGTCGATGTAGTCAAATCGCAGGATGAACTTATCCGCGGGCCATCCCTCGACGTACAACTTCCCACCCGGCACCTGAGCTGTGTAAAGCGGGTATCCTGGTTTTTCTGAGATGAGAAGGCTTTTCTCTTTGGCCAGCACATCTTCATGGAGTCTCCTTAGATCATTGTTCTGTATGGCCGCTAGCGCTTTCGCAGGTAGGATCGGGTCGCCAGCGACATGGAAACGCTTCACACCTTCGACAGGTATTCTGTCTACCACCACGGGCTTCAGAGGCGCCGGCTGGCTGCTTGAAGCAGCTCTGGCGCCTTTAGGGCCTTTCCTGTCTGGTCTCCTCCTTTGCTTCTTGGCGGGTGGCGGTAGTGAGCCCACCATACCTTCCCTAATCACCACCCCCAGTGTCGTCGGGCTAAACAGTGGACGGCCCTCGGGTTGCTAGGTAGAGGCTGCATCTGGAGGCGTCTCCTGCGAGGATCGCTTGAAGAGAGACTTTTTGCATTCCGCCTTAGGACGTTCCAGCTCCGGCAAATCAGGCAGCATCAAGTCATCATCTCCACGCTCATAGCCTGAATCTTCATCGGCCTGAGCCATCAATCCTCCATCATCATAGGCGGTGTTGAAATACTTGTCTGGGTCATCATCATCCTCCTCAGTGTCATCATCAGCATTTGCTTCTTCGACAACGGGGGCGACGTCATCTGGCACTAATGGAGGCTCTCCCTCGCGTCGTCCGCTATCACCCGCCACGACAGGTACAGGTAATTTGGTAGGTGGGGTGGTGTTCATACCTTCTTGAGAAGTTGTCGTTGGTGTGATACTGGGCGCCTCGACACGAAGAAGAGTCTTCGGCCAAGGCAAGAACCAGCTCTTGCATGCGCCAATCCGTTGAGGGGTCTCCTCGTCATCGACTGGTACCGGAGGAGGCAAATCCTCGAAGCCCGCTAAGACACTGGCCACGTTAACCTTGAAGACGCCATCGGGCATCTCTCGGTTGTGGAACATGCGGTCCTTCGGCTTCACGATCGTTGCCTTTCCCACGGCCACCTTCTGGCCCTTGATGTCGTACAGTAGGGTGCACGGGGTATCGTTGGCCTACGAAGACATGTCTGCGACGTCAAACATCCGAAAGGCAACTGAAACGGAAGACTATATAGACATGCTGGTGAAAAGGGTATGACGCGTAATTACCGTGAGGGCGTCGAGCTCAGCCATAGATGAAGGCCCGACAAGCATGCCAGAGACGGACGTCGGGCTGCTATGAACAGGAGCGGGACCTTTTGCGGTTGCTTGAGCAGGTGCTGGTGGTGTGATGTTCACCGAATTGCTCCCGACGTAGCTGGGAAGGGGAAAGTCCTCTGGCCCTTTCTCTGGATTATTCTTATGCCAATCGATAATTGCCGGAATCAAGTTGGTAATAATTGCAGATTGGAAGTTAGCCGTGACGCTAGCCACCGCTTCATTGACCGCTGCATGGACTTCCCCGCGCAACTCTTCTTTGGTCTCAACTTTGGTCTTATTGACCGCAATCGCGACCTTCTCGTCGATGGTCTGCAGGTTGAGCGCCCGTCTGTTCCTTCTTTCCTCTGGCTCCTCGCTGTAGCACGTCTTCCACGAGGCGCCATCTCCGACGGCGTGCACACGTCCACCGGACGGCGGTTTGTCCTCCGGGACCTTTTTCAGTATGTTCAGGGCCCGGTTGAATGGGGTGTCCCACTTGGGCCTCGCCGACGACTGTGACGACTCGTCGCTTTCGGCTGCCTTTTGGTGCTGCTCTTTCTGCAAAAGGAACATGGATGGTTTACTAATAATGTGACAAAACTTGTAGTCGAATTGATTGGAAGCTAATATGATAATGTGGTAATATAACCATTACCAGAAGTCTCATGAACTCCCTCGTGTTCAGGTCCGTGTAAAAGATCTTCTTGACGGGGTCCCACTTCTACCGGGCCCTGATCCAGTCACGCTCCTGCGGGTCGGTGAACTCCGCCAAGGGGTCTGGGATTCCGTGACTTTCACGTTCGGCGTCCTCCTTGGCCCATACGTGCCTCTTCCCCTCGTAACCACGGCTTCCGAGGCGGTGGGGAGGCGTGTTCCTGGCCTGGAGCGCCTTCATTTTCTCGGACTTTTCCTTGGTTTCATCTTTAATGCAAGTCTCCTTGAATTTTTCAAAGTCCTCTTCCGTAAGTGTCGGATTGTCAGCATGAATCTTGGACCACGGTTCATTCTTCTTAATCGCTTTTTTCACCCGAACTTTCCAGGCGGACAAGTCGTTGGTGAACGACACCATCGCCTTGCTGTTTATCTTTTTCATGGCGTCGTCGTCCCACGGTTCTTTGCTTTCTGTGCGGCCGGGGAGCAGGAACCTGTTGTGCAACTTCTTTAGGAGCATGTGCTCCATATGTGGTATCTTCTTCAACTTCTCGTCGTTGATGTTGGCGGTTTCCCTGAGGATGCTTCCTAGTTGATTGCCCCATTTCTTGCGCGCTTCCTCCGGCGCCGTTGGCTCTAATTTCTTGGGGTGCATCTCCGTGACCACAATTTGTCTGATGCCGAGCTCGTTTGGTTTTCGTGTCCTCTTCTGCTTCGGTGCTTTACCGGCTACGATAGCATCGTTGCCGGTGTCGGGGGTGGTGTCGGTGCCGGTGCCAGTGCTGGTGCCGGTGTCGGTGTCGGGGTTGGTGCCACTGCCGCCACCATGCACCCCCATCTGGTGTTCCTCCAGGTAATCGAAATAGTGATTTGCTGCCTCGATGGGGTCTTCTTCGAGGCGAGCAGAACCCCCGGCTACGTCGTGGCTAGACATGTTTTCTATTCTACAATTGTAAATAAAAGATGTAATGAAGAGAAAAAAGGGGCCTATATTTGGTCGGAATGTTGATTCATTCCCCCCGGCAAATCCCGGGCACTCCATATGTCCTAGTTTCTAGCACAAGTCATGCCGAAAATCACGGAAATTTTCGGCATGACCTTTGCTAAAAAGTGGACATATGGAGCGCCTGAAATTCGCCGGAACGGAAATGAATCAACATTCCGGCAAAACATAGGCCACTCGGATATTCTTCGACATTCAACCAACATTGCAAAATCATATATCATCAATTTGCAACCAACATGAGCACATATATAACATCAATTTCCAACGAACATTCAACCAACAGGAGCACATATACAAAGCAAGTACACATAGTGAAATGACCTCACTAAACATTGCAAAATAGTGGTCTTTTCAAAAACCAAAAACCAAAAACTAAATGGAATTTCTGTTTAGGCATTTTCATAAAAATTTGCCCTAGCTAATTTCCTAAAAAAATTGCTAATTTTTTCCCTAAATGCTAAAAAAAATCCTACTGTCCTAAACAAATCTAGGGTTCATATGAACATCATCACAGCAGCAACATATATATGAACAAATCTAGCTAGGGTTCATATGAGCAGAGAGAGAGAGCAGAGAGAGAGAGAGAGAGAGAGGAGGGCAGGGGAGAGGGGAGGGAGAGGCTTACGGTCGGCGGTGGCGAGGGAGGGCTCGGGCTCGGGCGACGGCGGTCGAGGGCGGGCTCGGGCGGCGGCGGCGAGTTCGAGGGCGGGCAGGCGAGGGCGGCGGTGGCGGTGAGGTCGAGGGCGGCGGCGGCGAGTTCGAGGGCAGGCAGGGGAGGGCGGCGGCGGCGGTGAGGTCGAGGGCGGGCTCGGGCGACGGCCGGCGTCGAGGTCGAGGGTGGGCAGGGCGACGGCGGCGACAGAGGAGTGGGGGAGAGGGGGAGAGGGGGGGAAAAGGACTTAGCACAATTTTGAGCCCGCGCGGTGGGTTTGCTCAAAATAGTAGTAGCGCTGGTTAGTAACCAGCGCTATAGCTACATTAGCTATAGCGCTGATTAGGATCCAGCGCTACTACTAAATTAGCTATAGCGCTCCTTAATAATTCAGCGCTACTGATAAGTTTTCTTTTCTTTTTATTATTTTCCTTTTTTTTGTTTTCTTTTCTTTTATGTTTACTTTTCTTTTTCTTTTTATTATTTTCTTTTTCTTTTGTATTGCTTTCTCCCTTTTGTATTTGTTTTTTTTGTTTTTCTCACGACGACGGCGTCTCCCTCCCACACTGCGCGAATATCACCGGACCATGCATGTGGTGGTAACATATCAGTTGACCGATAACGGTTAATTAAGTGCGTACACAAAATAGTTACATATATATAAATGATGGTTTCTCAGCTGCGTCGACGACGTTTCACATTGAGCTTCTTCCCTTTCTTGTTCGTTGCCGAATAATTGAGCCCCTCCTTGTGACTTTTCCGGAACCATGGAGTACGATCTTTCTTAGGTAATGTAGTATTGATTCTTCTTTTCGCGTATGCTTCATCGTCATCGTCATCTTCCCTCATCGGGTTGCCGTATTGGTCGTAGTCTTCCTCGTTGGCGACTCCATCCATTCCGACGATGCTCCTTTTGCCTCTCCTCACGACAACACGGCTGGGATTGGTCGGGTCGGTTATGAAGAAGCATTGTGTCACGTGCTTAGCGTGTACCCATGGCTCAGTTTTGGCGATGACGTTAACGTTCACGGTTGCGCTCTTCGCGTCGGGTATAGACATGGTAGTGAAATACTTGTTTTCTCTTACGACGTCCTTAGCCCATCTGACACGGAACACCGTCGCACTGTGCATTCCAGCATAGTCAAGCTCCCAGATCTCTTCGACCCTTCCGTATAATCTTTCAGTTGTGCCGTTGGCGTCGGTCACGCATTCAATCGTCACCCTGGAGTTCTGGTAATCACTGTCCATGTCTTTGGCCTCCGTGTAGAACGTGTACCCGTTGATATCGTATGACTGATAGGTCGCGAGTTTGGGCGCGGGGCCATGTGCTAAGGCGTGTATGAGCAATCCGTCCGAACTACCCTCTTCCGGGGGATTTTCAAGAACTTGCTTTTTGAACCAACGCAAGAAAGTGGCATTGTGCTCTACAGTAACTTCGTCGTCCGTCTTGAGCATCCCCTTATCACGGTACTTATTTGCGATGGTTTCTTTGTCCCGTGCCACATAATCATCTACCACATCTAGGTGTTGTAGCACTACTAAGTTAGCCCTGTTAAAGTCGTTCCGTCATTCCGAGTAGTCCACGTGCAATTCCCTCCGGCCGTTGTTGTGACCTTCTCCTCCGAGCCTCCCATCGTGCTTCTTGACGGGCAAACCAACAACAGGGTCTCCGACGCCTATATAATTCTCGCAAAAGGAGATGCACTCATGCGTCAGATACCCCTGGACGATGCTCCCATCGGGACGGGACATGTTACGAACGAATCCTTTGATGACCCCATTCATCCTCTCGAACGGCATCATGCTGTGAAGGAATGTCGGCCCGAGGTCGATGATGTCGTCCACGATGTGGACACACAGATGCACCATGATGTCAAAGAACGCGGGCGGGAAGTACATCTCAAGCTCACATAGTATGACAACGATCTCTTCCTGTAGCCTTCGGAGCTGCTTCACACTTATGGACTTTCGAGAGATAACGTCGAAGAAGTTGCAGAGACCAGTAAGCGTGTCACGGACGTGCTTGTCCATTATCCCTCTAATGGCAACCGGGAGTATCTGCGTCATCATCACGTGACAGTCATGAGACTTCATCCCGCTGAACCTTTTCTTCTTGGGGTCTAGAAATCTGCTTATCTTCCCACAGTAACCGGAACTGACTTTGATTCCCATAAGGCACTTGATGAATTGATCGATCTCCTTCGCACTTAAGGTGAAGCAAGAAGGGGGGCAATAATTCTACTCCTTCTTGTTGACTTTTCTGCCCCTTTCCCCCTCCTCCGTCTCCGTCTCCTCCGTCGACCCTTTACGGTGGAGATCTTTCCTGATCTTCAAATCTTCCAAGTCTTTCCTTGCCTTCGGCCCGTCCTTAGTCTGCTTCGGCATGTTCATCAGTGTGCCAAGCAAGCTCTCGAGGACATTCTTCGTGATATGCATTTGATCAAGGCAATGAGGCGCGTCGTGATTGGGCCAGTACTCCAAGTCCTAGAAAACAGACCTCGTTTTCCATACCTTCAGTAGCGGCTCCGGCGCCTTTTTCATCTTTCCCGGCGCGGGGCACTGTTCCCAGTTTTTCAACAGCTCGTTGATTTCGGCGCCTTTCCTCTTACGTGGAGGACCTCGATGCTCAGCCTTACCATTGAATAGATCTCCACGCTTTCTCCATGGGTCATCCTTCTCGAGCCATCTACGATGCCCCATGTACACGATTTTCCCGGACCCGCCTTCTTTCGTTGACGTAAGCTGCTGAGACGTTGTATCATCCATGCACCCCGTGCATCCACATTATCCGTGGCACACCTGGCCTGAGACATACCCGTAACCGAGATAGTCGTGCACCGTCGTCATCAGCGCGGCTCTCATATAGAAATACTCTCCTTTGCTGGCGTCCCATGTCCATGCCGGTGTTTTCCATAACGTGTCTAGCTCCTCTTTCAGAAGCCCCAGATATAGGTTAATATTATTTCCCGGTTGTTTCGGCCCTTGAATCAGCATGCTCATGTGTATGTACTTTGTCTTCATGCACTTCCATGGGGGGAGGTTGTACATCCATACAAAGACGGGCCATGTGCTGTGGTTGGTGTTTTGGTTTCCAAACGGATTCATGCCATCGGTACTCGCACCAAGCACGATGTTCCTTGGATCTTCTGCAGCAAATCCATATACGGCGTTGAATGCTCTCCACTGGCTACCATCTACGAGGTGTCTCAACTTCGGATCATCTCCATCGTCGGGCTTCGTCCTCTCCGCATGCCAGCGCATGAGCTTTGCTTCCTTAGGATCTACGAAATACCGCTGCAGACGGGGAGTGATCGGAAAGTACCATACAACTTTCTGAGGAGCTTTCTTTCCTTCCTTCTTGTATCGAGAAGCATTGCACACTGGACAGCTGGTTTTTTCCGCGTGCTCCGTCCCCCGATAAATGATGCAATCGTTGATGCATGCGTGGTACCTAATGTGCGGCAAATCAAAAGGGCAAACAATTTTCTTGGCCTCCTCGACACTAGTAGGACACAGGTTCCCCGCGGGAAGAACTTTATTATGTAGATACTTCAAATGCTCATCGAGGCTTTTGTCTGTCCATTTGTTTTTAGCCTTCGTCTTTAGAAGTTCGAGCGTGAAACTCAAGCGGGTCACCTCGGGATCGCAACCGTCATACAATGGAGTCTTCGAGTCTACTTCAAGTTGCGCCAGCTTGGCCTCCTCTCTAGAAGCAGCTCTCTCGCTAGTCGTACTCTTGCGAAGGAGGTCTCGAACATGAGGGTCCTGCACAACTGCACTTAGTAGCGTTGAATTCGAAGACTGCGGCGTGACCGCCGCCTCTTCTCCGCCATGTCCGGACTCTTCTTCGCCGTGTCCGGAATCTTCTCCGCCGCCGTCATTTTCGGACTCTTCCCCGCCGCCATGTCCGGCGCCATCGTCTTCGTGTCGATCGGTCATCTCTTCGTCTAGCCCCATGTCGTTATTCCCTGCCATGTGGACGTCCTCATCATCATCATCTTCACTTATCCACCGAGTATAGCCATCCATGAAACCATACATCAGCAGGTGCGCCTTCAAACTGCCACCATCAAAAGGGTCCAAAAGGACTCCTTCTTTGCATCTTGTACACGGACATCTAATCCTAGTCCGATTATTTGCATACATGTCCATCACCGCGGATTGCATGTATCGCTCCACCTTCCATCCACTCACCTTCATGACCGACTGCACGGTATAACAAGCAAAAGGGTTATAAACAAAATGCATGCATGCATGCAAAGTCATATAAAAATTTGGCATGACCGTGCCTAAAAATAGGACATATCGAGTTTGCTCGAAATTCACCGAAACGGAAATAAATCGACATTTCGGCAAAACATAAGCAACTCGGGGACATGTCACTCGCACAAATCTCTCCATTATCCCAAACACACATATTCCCAATAACACACATATTCCCATTCTTGAAATGAACAACTTTTTACTCACCTATCTCCCGAGAGAGACTGATCGACCGGATGAGGCCTTTCGCTACCTATAGGGATCGAAAGTGTGGATGGCTAAATAGCTAGCTAGATCTAGCTAGTTGTTGGGGAGGATAGATGACTCTAGCTACATAACTAATGGAGAGGGAGAGAGATGAGCTAGCTAGATCTATATCTAATGGAATGGAGGGAGAGCCAAATAAATGAGGTAGAGGGGCATTTATGGAGCTAGCTAGAGATGAGAAGGCCATTTATGGAGGAGAGTTATGGTGGAGGAGGCATTAATGGGGAGAGAAGAGAGGTAGGAGGAAGAGAGAAGAAGGGCAACAATGGTGGAGAACTAACTTAGCTAAAGAGGGAAGAGGGGAAAGTAGGGGGAGAGAGGGCAAAGGGGGAGGAGGGGAGGGGTGGGTGAAAAGGTGGCATCAGCCGCAACTAGCAGTAGCGCTGTTTCCCAGAAAGCGCTGCTGCTATTGTACTTAGTAGTAGCGCTTTCCAGGTAAAGCGCTACTATTAAGTGGGACCCATTAGCAGTAGCGATGCTGTAAAATAAAGCGCTATTGCTAAATTCTTAGTAGTAGCGCTGTTTTATGCACAGCGCTGCTGCTACAGCTAGCGTCGGTGGGAGCGTTGGGTCCCACTTAGTAGTAGCGCTTTTTATGGATCCAGCGCTACTGATAAAGAATTACTTGTAGCGGTGCCCTGGGACAGCGCTACTGATAATTAGCAGCAGCGCTTGCTTATTTCCAGTGCTACTAGTGATGTCCTACCTATAAGCATTTTCCTAGTAGTGTTAGTATTCAGTGCATCCCACAGAGTCTTTCCGTCATCTATGTGCATGTACACATCACACAGACGGTCAGCAAGAACACTCAGAATGCATCCCACAAACATAGTATTGGCTTCCTGGAATTTTCTCTGATCTTCGTCAGACATTCCCTCTGGAGCACCAACACTAACGTGGAAAACTTTCAGAGTAGTAAGCCACCGCGTGGTCTTCACCTGCCACCTCTTAAAGTGCACACCGGTAAACTTATCCGGCCTCAGTGCATCAGCGAATCCAGCCATAGTTAACTCAGGAAATTGCCTACAATTAGGTTTTTGGATTGTTGGAAAATTAGGCAAGTTCATGATTAATTCCAATAAATAATTCATGACTAGAACAGAGACTAGCATGTAACAATCTAGCAAACTAGAAGAACAGCAAAACATGCACAACAGCAACGCACACGAAACAGCAGCTGTAGAGAGAGACATGAACAGATGACGATGAACGTACTGTTCGTTAGCTGTTGTAGGGCGACGGTGTTGATGACGATGTTGGCGATGATCTGCTGCTGACAGTGATGAAGACGACGATGAGTAGCACCGCCCGACTTGGACGAAAGACGACCCGTGATGACGAACTTGAGCAGTCGCGCAGAGCGCTTCCCAAAAACCTAATTCGTCCTCTCCCGATGCAGGATCGCAAGGACGAACGGTTCCGGAGAACTGCTCTCCCGCACGCCGATGCACGCCGGCGTTTGGGATGGAGTAGACTACGGTGGCGGCGCAAGTTGCGAGATGAGGCAAAACCCTAGGTGTTTTCGGTGTGTCTTTTGGCCACAACCGGTAGCCGTATATATATTAGGACCAGAGATCCAACTCTTCCTCAACTAGCGGTATGGGACTAAACTTTAACACCACCTCTTGCTATTTTATTTATGGGCCACTATTTGAGATTTCAGAAATTGTTATGGGCCTAGCCCATTAATTCTAACAGAGCAACGGCAAGGGCAGCCAGGGGACGGGCGCTACGAGGGACGAGGTCGCGCAGGGGTGCTGCGAGACGGCAAGCATAGGAGGCACGTCGGGGCAGCAGTGCACAGGGCGCCGAGCAGAGGCCGGAGGAAGAGGAAGGAGGGTGCGGCCGCGGTCAACGGCGAGTGGAATCAGGCAGCGGCTGGAGGCGTTGGTCGCGAGGAGCGCGGGGGCGCGATGGGCGAGCTGGCGACGGGCGCCATGGCCTGCTGACGGAGGAGGGCGCGGCCGTCGCGCGGGAGGAGCAACAAGCAGCAGCGGCGGACATGGCGGCGGGCACCTGCAGCGAGGGCTCTCGTCGGGGAGACCGACGGCGTTGGAGCGGAGAAGGCCAAGGAGGAGGTCCGGCAGCGGCGGGGCTGGCGAGCTCCCAGGCGGCGGAAGGCGAGGGCGAGCGGCGAGCTGCGGGGCCAGGGGCGGCGGCGCTGTGTGTGTGCATGCTGGAGGGAGGAGGGAGAGGGAGAAGGGGATCGAAGAGAGAGCGAGGTCGAGCGAGAGAGAGAGATTGGGATTTTTTTTTTTTTGAGGGGAGCTGGGCCTTAGGTGGGCCGGCAGGCCGGATTTGGCTGGGAGGCGGCGGCCTGCTCCCTCTCTCTCTCCTATTCTTTGCTTTTTCCCATTTTTCTCAGACAGAAACTTGGTGGAAATGAAAGGAAGGGGTAGACAGGGAATTTGGCAGAGAGGAAAAAATCTCTGGAGTCCTGGAAATATGCACAATTTGAATAAATTTCCGTGGCAATTTTTAGAGACTGTAAATTTAGCCAAGTTTGAAAATAGTTCAAACTTGAATATATTGAAAGTCCAACCAGAACATGTCCAAATGAGCTGAAAATTTGGAGGAGAGGCTCTTGGCATGGTTTACGGATTTTAGATAAATAGTGAACATTTTTCTGAGACGGAAAAAATGTCACTTGCAATGAATGGGTAAAATTTGAAAGAAGGAAGCTAGTGAAGGGCTCTTGCATAGATTCAGGTTTTGGCTGAGATGAACAAGGTGCAAAATGAATGATGAAGAGGAGAGGATGGAGTTGCACACAAGATCAGAACAAAATTACATATGCCACAAACAAATCAATGATGAATATGATGCATGATGCAAAACAAAATAAGACAACATGCATCACACGCAATGCAAGCATGCCCACAACCATAAATAATGGAGGTCTCGGTCTTGGGCAGTCACACATGCAAACATGCATATTAGGTCTTGTGCAACTGTAATGGAGTTTTGACAGATTGAGACATCGATGCAACCCAAAATATGTATATATACTTTATATAGTGCAGTTATAAACATGCTACCAGTAGAGCAGTGGAACAATATATCGATGAGTGACATGAAAGAAAATGCTGACTGAGGGGCTCTATCATTTTGTTTCGCCTTCACAAAGAGCATGTTCGTATTACAGTCCTATCTACAGATGGCTGCTACAACAATCTGTAGTCATAGGAATATGAAAAAATACTTAAAACATGATTGAGGCAAAAAGCACATGCTCAGATTATAACCTTGCCCACATGGCCAGACCATATATAATTTCATTCACAAAAAAAAAGACCACATATAATTTAATATAAGCGAACTGTTAGGTGTTGCCTCTTTACTGAAACTACTGAGAAATAAGCTGTTTAGTACACGCTGAGAAACACACATGTTCCTTTGCTGATCAATGCATATGTTACACTTGAATACACCTCATAATCCTGTTTTGCTACGTGCAGCTAGCATATCTATTCTGCAAAGCTAATTGTTAACTGAAGAAAGAGCAGGATCGCAGTCTGAGCAAGGGAACAGAAACAATAACTAAAACAGGGGATTCCATCCAGTGATTAGCTCATTCATCCAGATCCATTCAACATCTACCGAATTGTCAGTGGATGAGAAATTCAGGTTTTAATCTGATGCATAGAACCTCGGATGCATTCAACATCAAATGAAGTGTACTAAATGGATCTGGATGTACCCTTCAGTTTTAATTCGGTTGATGTTATTCATATTAAAACTGATGCATACAGGCTCATGTACCCTGAATTATTAGCACGTAAGATTTCAAATAAAGTATACCCTTCAGTTTTAATCTAAATAAACATCCAGATCCATCCAGATCACAAACTCTTCATCCAGATCCATTCAACATCTACCGAATTGTCAGTGGATGAGAAATTCAGGTTTTATTCTGATGCATAGAACCTCGGATGCATTCAACATCAAATGAAGTGTACTAAATGGATCATAAAAATCACAAACATCCAGATTCATCCAGATCACAAACTCTGAATAAAAATGCATAGAAGCTAATGTAGGAATAGTAAGCTGTCGATGCTTATGTACTGAATAAAAGAACAGCTTCAGACAGAGAAACAGGGACAGAAACAGGGGCTACCATTGATTTCATTGGCCTTGTTAGTGATACTGATTTGGCTTTCAAGGGGCTACATACCTCTGGTGTAGCTGCTGCAAGCGACATTGAACGGCTTGATAGATGTTCTTCTTCCTCCGGCAAACTCAGCGCTTCTTCCTCCGGCAAACTCGGCGGCGACATATGATGTTTCGTCCAAAATTGCAAATTCGACAGGATTTGATGGAGATTATGGTCCAACGACGCAACCTGATGGAGATTTCGGCCGACGACCCTTACTTCTTATAGCAGCCAAGTCCAATCCGGGTCGGGCACTCTGTTGGAGAAGGACACGGTCTCCAATTCCATCCAAATCACGACACAGGAGATCGAGAAGGTTACGTCGTAGCGGAGGAGGCCGGAGAGGACTAGCAGAGGCGGACAGGTCATAGCGGCAAGTGCTCGCGCTATGGTTAGCTCACTCGAGAGTTGACAGTGACGGCCTACGCCTTGTCGGGCCTCCGGTGCAGTCGTGACATGGGTCGCGAACCTCGCTCCCATCAGGGCCCCTCCTGCTGCCATGCACAACGAAGAGGAATGGAGAGTGGAGGCGCCGGCAGCAGGACGCTGGGCGCCTACAGGGGGGCCGGGGAGGCCGGAGGCGGAGGAGAGGTCGAGAGGGCCGGAGGCGGAGGGGACAGCCGGAGCCCCAGGGCAGGGGAGGGAGAGACCGAGAGAGCCGGCCGGAGGGGAGGGACTGAGGGAGAGTAGGAGAGTGGAGGCGGGGGCAGCCGCCGGCGCCATGAAGCCTCCTGCAGAATGCTCGCCGACGAGCCCTGTCCTCCCTTCCACCTTCTCTGCCACTGGATAAGATAGAAGAAAGGAGCGTGGGCGGAATTCTAAGAACTTCAAGGGCTAATTTGCAAAATCAAAACGTTTTCCCAAAATACCACTTAAAGAAGGACCACGGGTTCAATTATACAGAAACAGAAGGGCTTTTCTGCAAAATAAACGCGACGGTCAGTGGGCAGAAGCGATAGCCGCTTTATTATTAGGTAAAGATTGTAGAATTACACAGCTTTTACAGAAGAATGCACAGGCAGAATTTTAGGTATGCTGTCACGAAAATATAAGAATGTGACAGTAGTATTCCTAAGTGCTTGTTAAGCAATATCTTGTGGTTATATACATCCCTACGCTAACAGCAATTTTTTTCTTATAAGAGTGAATTGATCTCCAGGATAGGATAAGCCTTGGGAAACAAATAAACATCATGTGGAAAATTCTGAGCCATCGACATTTGCCGAAGTGTGGCTGCTTCTTATAGGCCCTTCTCGGATCCTTCACTCAAGAAATTGCAGGTAATTGATTTTTCGAAAAGGGGCGCTTTATTAGTTAAAAGATTTAAGCATTATATCCGGCCTCTGCATAGCTAAGATGGTCTCGCATACAAACGAAAATAAAAAGGCGAAATACAAAGAAATATCCATAATACGTATAACGCCTAAAGCGGAGGGGGGCCAATCCTAAGATCAAGCTGCCACCCATGTTGGGTAAAAGTATCCCTCGCTGTAGCCTCCAATCATGTACACACCTCCGTAAATAGGTCTCGATTCTCCACGCATCGTAGAGAGGACCATAAACGAAGAGTCCCGATATATCTGTAGAAAACTTGCATAAGAGAAGTGCTTTTATCGTCAAAAATCTTATCATTTCTACATAGCCAAAGCAACCAAATAACGGCAAGCGCTCCCACCCTGAGAAGCGCCCCATATCCGCCCGGTCAGCCCGGGCGCCCCATATCCGCCCCATATTTGGGCTGGATATGAGGGGTGCCGGTCAGCCCGGGCGCCCCCATATCCGCTCCATATTTGAGTTGGATATGAGGGGTGCCGGTCAGCCCGGGCGTTTGAGACCCGTTTGAGGCACCCGTCTGGGTCGAAATTTCATGACCGGTCAGTGCCCGGGCGGGCTGTCCGGACGTATGAGGCGGGTTTGGGGCGCCCGGCTGTAGATGCTCTAAGAGGAGTAAAATAAACTGTGTTGAAATTTCAGGTGAAAATTGAACTCAGCCCATAATTGCACAACCGAGAATTGAACTTTCAAGTATTATGTAGTTTATGAAATTGATGGCAGTTATTTTATCTGGCTCCTTGAATGTATTAGAGGATGAATAGTGGGCGTCAAAAGTTATATTTTCTCTGCTAACTTTGCTTGCTAGCGGTACCACGACAGCTCATATACTAGTATGCTACACGTTACCCAAAAAGAGCTTTGCGAGAGTTACGGACAGCTTTTACGGATTGCAATCTACAGGGTTACGTGCAGGAAGCTAACTGGGAATCAGCCAGCCCCCACCACTAAATTCAGGGGGGAGGGGAGGGGGGGAGAGGAGAGGTTACAGGTGGGGTCACCTCGTCCGTAGAGGGTAGCCTGTATCGTTCTGTCCGTAAGTTTAGAATTTTCGACCCAAAAATGACGAAACTCACTTCACGACCAGATTTGTGTGGTTATCTAAGAGTATGTATTATAGTCTATGGTTCAAGTTATACTACTCAGGATAAGGCCTCTAATCCTATCCTATATATTTAAGAAGTTCATCCCCACTATCTTATTTATCTAAGCATGCAAGCAGTGAGACATGCAGCCTCAGCATGCACACCACGTCAGCGGTTCAGTTTCAAATAGCAACCAATCTGTCAACACAGAGCAGGTTTGAGTAGGTTTGTTTTTTTCCCTAGAGAATCGTCCCTGTTCTTGTCTCCTTCCGTGAGGAATTCCCCGTCCCAAAGAGAAACTGACAGGCCGCTTCTTTCGTCTTCCCCATCGCACCAAACCCTTTCTTCTTCCCTAGCGCAGTGCCCCGACTCACCTCCCCTTTCTTCTTCCCCATCACAACACCTCCTGTGATTCCCGCCTTCTCCACGCATAGGTTTCCCAAGGATTCCTCATCACAGTCTCCTATCTTCTACACGGCAGCCCCTCCCCACTACTCTTCACCTTCTCCAATCTCCAACAAATCCCACTATTTTGTACACGACAGATCTCCTTCTCCTTCCCCATGCAGGGTAAGTGACGCATTTCCTATCCCATTAAGCAGCGGAGCTGCTGCGTTCCCGTCATCTCCACAACTTGGTGTCGACGCCTCTGATCTCCTTTGATCCTATGACGCCTCTGATCTCCTTTGACTCATTCTCCGTAGAATATAGTTTATGCAGCTCCACTGCTTCAGTTGGTTTGTTCCAAATATTTGATACAGTAGTAGATTTGCTAATAGGCGTACATTTTTGTTCCACTGAATCTTGTTTATACAACTTCACCGCTTCACTTGGTTTCTGCAGTTTCAGTTTTGCTTTTTTTTTAAGATCACTAGAATTGCTTAATGACGTCCAGCACACATCAAGTGGTTGCCATAGCAACAAAACTGCGTGGACACTTATTTGATTGCTACGTATATGCTACAAATAACTAAAATTAGCTGGTTCAAATGTCAATATGCTTTTCTTTTTCTCGCTATTATCATATATCATGTCATCCAAAGCATTGGTCCGATCTCATTTTGTGTTATTAAATATTAATCAACAGGTTCCACAAATCTGCTCGGGGACAGTCAACTGTCTGATGTTTACTGTTTGTGTGGTTGGATATGCAGGCTACATCAAAGGCATTTGGCAGATCAAATGGTTACTGGCAATAAGTGGACCTGTATCTTCACCCCGTTGAGATCAAGCACAAAAGATCTTTTTGAATTCTCTCGGTGATAGGAAATCCAAATTGTTGACCCACAAAATCTTTCTGTCTTTATGAATTCTTCTACTGTATTTATCTGACCAATTGTGCACATCTATTTCAGGGAAGTATGTTATATCATTCTGTTTGCTTCAGATTCTGGTATTTAAATTGTGCTCTTACCTTTTCCATCTCCATACTCGTGGTTGTTTCACACTAAATTTGGTGTTATTCACCATGAACCTACATCTTATATCATGGTTGGAGATGTAAGTAAGCCTTCGCTCATGCCATGTTCTTGGTACTAATTACATTGCATGGAACCAAATAATACCATGGAATCCCCTTCATGCACTTAGCTCACGCCTCACAACAAGCACCGTCATATCTGTATTTGTATTGCTTTTGAATCATTTCTCTTTGCATTTTTACATTAAAAGTATGTAATTTCAACTATTTAATTTTCTCAAGCCTAATTTACTGTTCACTTCAGATCTCCTTGATGATTTTAATGGGTTATGCATACATGGATGTAGTGATATAACCATGAATTTGGCTAACACAATATAAGTTATATGCTACAAAAAAATATACTATGGGATTCATATTTGAAAGAAGTTGCCACTGGTATGATTTTCCAGTGGTATATAATTTTGTTACAAATGATTTTTTTTGGGGTCAAATTCATGTTCAAAATTTGACCCAAAACACGAGAGGGCCTATGAGAGATTTATTTTATACTCAATTACACCCGTCTTTTTTCTGCGGGGTGCTATTACTCCCGTAGCAACGTGCGTGGTGTCACCTAATTAAACCATAAGTTTCTGCTGCACATAAAAAAATGTATATTTTCTTTTCATTCTTTTCTCTTCATATATGGAATCAAAATTTCCCGAGTAAATTGCAGAAAACCACCATAATTGTGGACCCTAAATAAAAAAACCACCATCATTCGTTTTTTTTGCAAAAATCACCAAGTATTCAGTAATCTTTTTGCAAAAAACACTAAACGGCCAATAAGTAGTGTTTGACGAAAAAACTGACGGATGGGACCCAATTGTAAGTGCTGACGTCGTGGTCAAATGTCACACTGTTTGCATGTACTGTACTATACTGCTAAGTGAATATATGGGCTTCGACTTGCACGCGGCAGCGCTCCTCGTCGGCGCCACCGGCCGCCTCTCCGCCCCCCCCCCCCCCCCCCCCCCCCCCCTCCACGCGCCACCCTCGCCCGCACGCGCTCGTCCGCCCGCGTCCCGAACCCTGCGTCGCCGTCGGACATGGCGCACCGCCCACCGCTGCAGCTCCTGCCCGCCATGGACGCCGCTCGGCTTGCCGGCAGCCAACCAGCGCCACAACTGGACCATGCGGCTCTTATACTGCTCCACCTCGTGCAGGCTGTGCACGCGAACCACCTACGTGCTCAACTGGATTAGCAAGCCCGGGTGCCTTCTTTCCGCCATGGTCGAGCTCCCAGAGATTCTCCTTTGCCTCCTAGCATTTGACCCAGCACCTAGCAGGCAGCGTGGCAAGAGCGGCGGCGCCGCCAGGGTAGTCCGCCACTGGGTCTTCAAGGTCCTTGCCGACGTCCACGGCCACCCCATGCTCCTCTTCCTGATCATGGACATATTCGTGCTGGCCGCCTACTGAGGCCGAGCCGCCGCCGCCAACGTGCGCTGTCACCGCCGCGTGGTGGCCACCACCGTGCCGCCTCTGCGTCCGAGCCGCCGTGCACACGGACTTTACGAGCGCAGGCCCGAGCCCTCAGCGCGCTTCTGTGCCGCTGTGCTCACGCCCTGGCCGTCGTGCTGCTCCGCGCCGCCGCGCGCGTCAGAGCGCCATCGGAACTCGCCGGTGCACGGGTGCTCGCGGAGGTGGTCAGGTCGTCAAATCCATCGGCTAGTACATAGCTGGCTAGCATCCATGTGAATCAATCCAGCAGCTTGTCCTGGAGGCGCGCAGCCGTACGTAGGCTAGGCCATGCGGGAAGAAGCAGAGAACAAGGTGCTAACCGGAGCTGGAGATCGTTCGGCTTCGACCTCCGACCGCGCTGCAGGGGCTCAGCCTGATACGAGATACAAGCGGCTTCGATATTCGACCGTGCCCGCCTCCGCGACGGCGCCATAGCCAGCGGCTGTGCGGCTTGTGGACGCGCGCAGAGAGAGGAGTGGAGTAAGAAAAGAGGGTGGCACGCGCAAGGAGTAGCGGCAGCGGCGCGACCCAGGGTGGAGGGAGGATAAGGGGTCGTGGGGGTGAGGGCTCTAGCCGGCGGCGTCTGGTGGCGGGGCCGGCCGGCGCGGGCGTATCGACCCCATCGGCGGCAGCAGTGCTGGCTGTAATGGGCAAGTGCGGGACGCTGTCGGGTGGGCCCTATAAGTTTTTTTTTTGAGCAGAATGGCAGGTGCTCTGCCTTTTCACGGGTTAACCAGGATCCTTAGATCTGATCCAAGTTACAAAATCTGAGAGTCAATATTACTTTGTGGTCTGCCTCCCCCATCGAACGGCTCACAGTAAATGTTCTGCCACGGTCTGCCAATCGAAGCGCAATGCGTCCGTGATATCCCTTCCCAAGATCCCTCCTCCTCCCGGCCGCCGCCTCATGCCCGGTCATCGCCAGCACCCTCCTCTTCTGGCCTCCGCTCCACGCGTCCCCGCGCACGCCACCGCCGGCGCTCCATGTCTCCGCAGGAGCCGCCTCATCCGACAAGGAGATTGGACGCCCCCGCCGCCACTTTAGAAATCGGCGAATCGCCGCCGCTGTTACTCCGCATGCGAGGGATCGTGAGTACAATCTTCAGCTACCACACATCGGGGGCGCACGAATCAGCACAAGATGATGTTGCCGCCATTCTTCCGCACAGCCGACGTCGCGGAAGCTGCTGTTGCTGTTCCTATGCGCGGCCGCCGGCGTTCTTCCGCACAGCCAAGGACGGAAGCGACTGCTGCTGCTCCTCTACGCAATAGTGAATTAGTGATGCACAAGGCGCTGCTCCGCCTTCCACAACCGTTGTAGCGTGGTGAGTGAACGCCCTAGGGAAGGGTGGTGGCAGAGGCCGCACCATGTGGTGCGTGGATGCCCACCACATGTTCGACGAGTTCCTCTGATTGATCTCTCTATTGCTAGCGCTCTGTGTTTCAGTTTCCATGCTCCCGTGCTTCATACCTTTCTTCTGATAATCCCTACCAACTTGTCGCTGCATTTTCTGAAGCATGAATGTGATTCAGTGCACAACTTTCCTGTTTGGAAAAGGCATGCGTTCCTGTCCCCGTCTGAAGAAAAATCTGGTCTTGCAGTATACTTTGCAGTTCATCTCTCAGCAATGAGATGCTTAGGTCGATCCATTTGTATCGGCTGATGCTGTTCAAGATAAGGCACGTGTCGTTCTGTCGGCATGTTCCGTCTGTCCAGGACGTTCTCGAGCACCACTAGACATTTTGCAGGGCGCTGTAGGATCAGGCTTGGACCGGATCAGAGAACTTCTTCTATTTTCAAAAGTGGGTAGCTTACAAGGGTGTATTTCTATTATTGTCGAAAAAAGGGTGTATTTGTCTTACCATAATAATCTTTCCGTTCGATTCAGCATCGTGATTCATACTGACATCTCCACGTGGATAGGTGTCATTTTTCGGACAGACCTGCGCATTCAAGTGTTTTTTGAATTTACTTGTCCTTCATCTCCTATGTTCTTATTCCCCTGCCACAACTTTTGGGGGAGGGAGAGAGAGAGAGAGAGAGAGACCGACTAGGACGCCATCATTAGATAGGTTAGCGGTTTTTAACAGCGTACATGATTTTTGCTTATGTGTGTTTTACAATATTCAGCTCCAGTTTTTTTCTTGATCTGTGTTGCTATTTTCCTGCACCATGATTTTTACCGTTCAATCCGCTCTTGTCGTTCAGCCTGACACTTTGAGTCTGAACCATAATTTTCTCATGATTCCAGGAAATTAAAACTGTGGACCTTTCAAAACAAGTTGGATGGGTCCATATATCACTATCTGAGCTGACCCCCAGTATGCATTTGTAGCATAAACATACAAGTCGTTCTAGCATTGGAATTTCAAAAGGTAGCTCAGAGACTCACAGTACCATCTAATCACATACTATGCATTTATGTTTTAGAATTTCCTAACAATATATTCTTTATAGACATGTTGGGTGATTCAAATTTGAAGGACGATTTTTTTGCAGGCTAATTTCATGTGTTAACAGTGTTACTATTGTTCTGTCAAAGTATCAAGCATATCTGATGCTGCAATTAACTCATTTCAGTCTATTAATGTCACATTAGCTTCCTCTTTGACATAACAATTTGCTACTGGAAATACATGATGATTTCAGCCTTTTTAGCTCTTAGGAGTCGAAACTAATTGAAGGGGATAGTGCTACTATTTGAATAACACTGCTTAATTTTACTGCGTTTGCAGACAGTTGCATAACTCTTTTTCTTGTCATGTTTGTGCAGAGAAACATTCATTCACACATTTATGCTCCAAATCGCGGTGTTGGCCAATCACATGAACGAGAGGGACACCCATGTCCAACAGATCAAGATATACGGGCCACGACAGTAAGTTGGATTTTCTAGGCTCCGTAAAAAAAAAGATTCAAAGACAATAATGTGGCCACCCCCACCAAAAAAACATAGTATTAATCTTTGTGAGCCGCTGAGCACTAATTCAGGTTTCTAGCTACTAGCAAAAGGAAAATCCAATTGTTGGTAATTGATTTTCGTATGACTACATTTATTTCACGTCATGTTTTTTAAGACAATATGACTATTGTTGTTAGTTCCACGTGACGTGGATTCTGTTGTATATTATTTTGTTGATTTTATTTAATAATTACCTACTAAATAGGATTGAATGAGTATATTTCTTCCTATGGTTACACGTGCATGATTACTATGTGATGAAAATAATCGATTTTTTTGCTCATGCCTTTCTATGTACGTCTTGTACGTACAGTCATGTACTGTTCTGTTATTGTACTGTTTTCTTATACTATTTTTGTTGTATATTACTACATGAGTTGGTATGTGGTATTTGATACGATGGTCAGTTGGTGTGAAATCCCCCAATTTTTGGTTAATCTAGGCAGTCAAAATAAGTTCAGTTTGTAGTCTGTACACTTGTTAAACCATCTTTAACTAAACTTGTACAAGCATCAAATCTAGGATATTTCAAGTCTCACAAAAAATATATTACATAGCAATAGTTTCATCTTATTGTTGTACAAATCCGAGTATGAGGTGTATTTGTGGTACTTTGAAGTGTAAAAATTGCAGTAATAACATTCTTCTATTTTATTTTGTGGTACTTTGAAGTGTAAAAATTGCAGTACTTTGAAGTGTAATAACATTCATCTTATTGTGGTACTTTGGAGGCCGTTGTGTCCCATATGTATGAGTGGAGAAACTCTCACATTCCCAAGGTACGTGATGTAATCCCCAAGCAAACTCAGCGATGGGATGTGTCAGAGGAGGGTTGGGTTAAGGTGAATGCAGGTGGTGCTGTGGCTAAGGGAGGACACAGAGGGGGGGGGGGGGGGGGGGCAGTGTTGCGTGATCATGCCGGAGTGTTTATTGCTGGAGCATGCCACTTCTTCCTGAGCGCTACAGACCCAGAGGTGGCCGAGGTGTTGGCTTGCAGGAGGGCTGTGCAGTTGGCAGTGGAGCAGGGAGCGGACAAGGTTCACGTTGAGCTCGACTGTAAGGAAAAATTAAACCATCCCGGGCAAAACTACTTTGCAGTAGGACCTTGGATCCATGAGATCAAGCAGATGCTCCTGTCGAGGAGCGAGTTTAAAGTGTCTTGGGTTAGTCGTACGGCGAATGTTGCTACACACAAGTTAGCTAGAGTTGGTGTAGGTGATGAACTTTGTATGGTGTGGATCGGGGTTCCCCCGGAGTGTGTGTTGGATGTAATCTCGGATGACATTCCGAGCTTTGTTGGTTAATTAATGGCAGCAACATTTCCCCTCAAAAATAAAACATTCTTGTATTTTGCTGTTGCAACGAGAGAATAAGAATGAGATGCGGAGCCACATGGAAAGCTTGGACGAATTGATAAGATGCCAAATCTTGGACACTAAATTATGTGTGTGTAGTTGTTTTGCATCTGAAATATGTTCATATTGTTGTGAATATTGTAGTTGATTTCACCAGCTGTGTTTCAGTTATTTGGTTATTTGGTCTGAAACTATGGTTCAAGGTTAGTAATTATTTGGTCTGAACCTACAATTCCTTTTCATGTCTTGTTGTATAGTTCTCTTGACAAAAAGAGTTCCTAGAGGTTAATTATTAGAAGTGATGATATATTTATGACAGCTAATGGATGCTATTATCAAGTCTTAGTTTCTGAATTTTGTTTTGGCAGACTCACTCTTTGCTTGAAAAAATATATCTAAAGGTCCCTTTTTGCGCACTTTTCAAATAAGCTCTTCACTCTTGTGTGTATGGTCAAACAATGCACTTCAAATAATTATGTCAGTGTCTCGGGGATAGTTGGCAAAATGTTGTACTTATAATCCTAGATAATCCCCATTCATTACGTATGTCACATTTCCATTTTTTCTTTCAGGAATAGCACATATCATATTTCCTTTTTTTTTCTATAGTTTTTTGAATTTAAAAAGGTGTAGACGAACAAAAACTATAGAAAAGGGAACTAATTAAATAAATGTGAAATTCAAAAAATGGATTGAATTGTGGAGACATGCTCACTAGTTATAGGAAGGGGGGAATACTGTACAAGGGCAAAAACCCAAGGAGATCAAAGAGAAAAAGGAAGGCTTGAGGCTCAGAAGGTCTCAGCTTAGCCAAAACTAACTACATGCACTACTCCCATGCCTCCTTAAGGAGGCAGATTTCATCAGAGATAATGTTACAAAGCCGTTGAACAGGCAGGCTCTCATGTTGAAAGAGACGTCGATTTCTCTCATTCCAAATATTCCAGGCAATGTAAACCGATGTGGTGCAAATCTGGAAAGCTTCCTCCTTCTTCCGATAGTGAGAAAACACTTTCTCCCACCATCCCACAATGGAGCTGGCCTCAAGAGCGTGTCGAGCGACAAGCTGGTTGGTGGAGCTGAAGGAGTGCCAGACTTCTTTTGCGTAGGGGCATCTGAGAATGAGGTGGAGAGCCGATTCTATAACCTAGTCACAGTTGCAGCAGCTATCATGATGATCCCAGTTTCTACGAAGAAGCCGGTCGGCAGTCCATAGCCGATTCTGCAAGAGCGTCCACATGATTTTTTTTACTTTGGCTTCTGCCTTGATCTTCCAAACATTAGCCAGAGCCGGGATTGGGATTCTTGTCTTGAATTGGATGTCATAAGCCGATTTGGCCGAGTAAACATTGTTTGTGGTGAGAGTCCATTCAATCAAGTCCTCATTCGTGTTATCAAGGATGTCCGGCTTAACCGCCTGCACCTTCGTCCATAAGCATAGGAATTCCTCCAATTCAGCGGCTCCATCCATCCTGTTAAAGCCTCTCATCCATCTGTCATCATGTAGAGCATGCCTGACCGAGCTTATTCAAACGGCATCAGGAGGGCCGTCTTCACCCGGGCCACGTGGCACCTGACAGCGGGACCGACCTGTCAGGTTTTCGCTTAACATGTGTTAATTGTCCGATCAGTGTTTTTCGCAAACTGTCAGTACAATGATGGTGGGTTTTTGGAAAAAAAACGAATAGTGGTGGTTTTTTGAATTAGGGTCCACAATTGTGGTGATTTTTTGCAATTTACTCAAATTTCCCTGGGTATGATCCCATATTACTAGATGAGTAAGTTCTTTGCTCTATATATATTTTGCAGGGCCCGCTTGGACACGTTGTCTGATGGGTAATAGGTTGCTGAATGTAGTGAGAGAAGGCAATGCTGAGAAATTTAGGGGACTAGAAACAAACCAAGGGACGCCAAAGAATGTTATTGACCTGAATTCCATGATTCTCGGTGGAATCACCTTTGATGGGGATGGAGTGCTCCATATTGCTGCTAGGTTTGGTTTCCTGCAGCTAATCAAGGACATCTTCTTCAAACTGGGAATGCTGCCACACCAAACTAATACCGGCCTAAATGTCACACAGAGCAACAACCGAGCAAGTCCAATTATGGCAGAAGGGAGCCACGGCACAAGTGCCACGTTCCTGACGATAAGAAACCGTAGTGGAGAGACATGCTTACATGAGGCAGTGAGATCCGGCCATAAAGAACTTGTGGAGTTGTTGATCTCGGTAGATGGCGATGTGAGCAAGAAAAACGTGACTAACGATGCCCTGAGGGAGATAGCGGCATTGACACAGGTAGTGGATTATAAAGGCGTATCTCCGCTCTATTTAGCTACAGAACTACACAGGGGTGACATTGTCCAGGTCCTCCTCGCGGATGAGATCTGTTCACCATCCTATGCCGGGCCCGGAGGAAGGACATCCCTGCATGCTGCTGTTCTCTTGGACAAAGGTACACACATCACCTGGCCCCCCTTTAATTACTCAAATATTGTTGGCAACATTGAAAGAAACTATGGTGTAAAACATTATGGTGTGTTAGTCTACAAACATTGTAAATTAAACCATCAATATGAACTGCAGAGCTCATGAAGCATTTGGTGCTTTGGAAACCAGAACTTATGGGTAAAGCAGATAAAAGTGGCAACACCCCACTTCACCTCGTGGCGTCAGATGGAGGTGCAAGTGTTGCGGAGATATTACAACCACCACCTGATGCCAACCACCCCGACTCCACAGCCTCTTCGGCTGCTCTGAGAAAGAACTCCACTGGTTGGTTTCCCATTCATGCTGCGGCCGCAAGTGGAAATCTTGGTGTCATCAAGCAACTGCTGAAAGCTTGCCCTGACTGTATGTGGGCCCGCAATGCCTCTGGCCAGAGATTCCTTCATGTTGCTGTTGACAAGAAGTGGCTCAACGTGGTGGATTACGTACGGCCGGAACAATCTTTTTTTTCAAATTTTGAACATGACAGATCACAAGGGAAATACAGCTCTTCATCTGGCTGTGAAGAGTGGGAATGATCGCTCCTTCTGCAGTTTAATGAATAACATGGGAGTTTGTTTGAGTATCTCAAACAATGAGGGGGGCACACCTTTAGATCTTGCCGCCTTCAACCTTGAACCTGCACTCTTTGGTTTCACGGTACGCAGCCTTGACTGTATATTTTTACCTATCATTTTTCTTACAAAATTGCTCTCCCCTGTCTAAGTAACAGAGAATTTCTTTTCCTTGATGTTGCTGTAGGATTCAAAAGCATTGATATATCATCACTTGACACTGACTCGAGCTCATTATGGTACTTATCAATGGGATGAAGTCACTGATAACATGACAGGAAAAGTTGATGAGGCAAAACTACCCGAATCAATTACCAAGTACGCGGGGCTTATGGTTGTCTGCGCAGTTGTCATTCTGAATATGTCTGTTACAACATATTTTAGTGTTGGAGGGCCACGCATACCTAAGACTGGTTCCGTTGCTCCTCCTCCTCCTCCTCCTGCTTCTCGGAAATACCAGCTACCCGAAGATTTTAAATTGCTAATCATCTGGGATGCCATTGCATTTGCGTCATCTGCACTTTCTGCATTTTGCTGCATGTTCGCAGGGCTTTACTCAATGGACATTAGGATGGGCCGTGCTTACCTTGAGATAGGGGGGTTGTCCCTCTGCGTTGCATCCTTTGCTATGGTTACTGTGTTTGCAGAGGCAGCATGCTCGGCGTACGCTCTTGTTGATTCCCACATTACCAAATTCATCAGTTGGTTGGCAATTGTTGCACTTCTACCTGTTGCAATACCATTCTTCATCATGTACATGCTTCACGTACGTACTTTGTTGCGCAGGCTCATACTCTTGACCATCATACTACCATCCAAAAGTACATGCTTGAAAAACCATCTGTTGTCCTCAACATTCTGGAAAGAACTTCTGGGTTTCTATCATACGTGCGTCTCAGGCGGTCAACCATTGATGATTGATTGGCCCCGTTGGTGGCAATCACTATTCTTATTGCGGCATATGTTGTTGTAGCAGTTCTCGCCGTTATTTGAGTGTTAAGCTATGCTGTGGTGATGTATTTATATTCTGTATTTCTTTTAATAAATTAAGCTTGAACCATGTATCAAAGCTGCAAAACAGATAATTGCACTCCTCCCTGCTTAAATTCCATTGTTTATTAAAGCCTGGACATGCGTCAGCTGCATTGTAATATTAGTGTTCAGAATCTCTCATGATGTTTGATTTTATATTGGATCTTGTGTTGTGCCGAGGGCTTGCAAACATATCTGTGTCTACCAGTTTAAGTTCAAGGTGATGTATAAACTTGTGAGGACTGAGGACACGGCTTCACTGATCCTTTTGTACATGTTCGTGCTAATATAAATAGTGAATCTTATTTTTTGCGAAGTATATAAATAGTGAATCAAGCATATGGATAAAATCAAAGCAGCGGGGGAAAGGGAGGCAGTGAAGCAGACGAGCCTGATGATGTCATTACTCCAGAAGAGCATGAAATTGAGCCCAGTAATGAGATAACTATAACTGACGTGACGAGGTAGCAATTCTTACCCAGTATAGATTCACTTCAAGACTTGTATGTGTTTTTGAAGTATATTCATTCAAGAAATATTCAACATTTGATGCGAAGAACAAAGGCAGGCAGAGAATTCGACACCATTGTTTATCTTTCAGTACGGGTGACTACGCCATGCAGTAGAGCGACTAGGACGATGTCAATGGCGGTGCTGAAGTCAAGGTTACCGTGGGCACATGCTGAGAGCACATCAATGGCATAGTCGTGATCCAAAAGCGGGAGATCGGAACTAGATGTGCCTCCATAGGTGGGCAGTGGTGGTTGCTATATAGTTTTCTCCTTGGCTCAAGGATGGAAATTCAGGCAATTATTTTTACTTCAACTTGTCTAGTGTACACCAAGATCAGCAGCGGCTCCTATCAACAATCACACTTTACTATGCCGTCGGTCTGCTATAGAAATGAGTCCCGATTTACATCATCCTGCAAAACATACAACAACATAAGTCTTAGACAGGCCTTTCCACTTTCACGAGCTATACATAGAATTCATCAACAGTTTCTACCTTGATCTGTATGCTCTAGCAGACTATCCCAACGACATTTAAAGATTATCAACTCCCCAACTTTGCATAAAAAAAAGGCATACATAACCTGCTCGATCACACCTATCTCTGATGCTTGCAATAGATCACACCTGCAGACATTAATAGCTTATATCCCTCCATCATTGATAAAAATGTCAGTGTCATGCATTTCTTTGTAATTTTTGGATCTTGTAGAAATGTTATTAGGAAGGTATATCTCCGGATTGGATACATCAGATTTTCGAAAGATATTATGACGTAACCCAATTTTGCTCTTTTTGCTCTATATTATTATTTTTGCATTGATGTCCTATAGGCAGATCATAAGTGACCCTTCTTTATTTTGTATATCGGCCTTTCAAAAATAGATTCCTGGCGTGTTGCTGCATGTCGTTACTTAATGCCATGGTGCGGTGGCAGTAATAGCCTGCAAATAAATATTGCTTCCTTCTAAAATTATTGATCGTATCTTACCCCAGCAATAATTTACAATATTCATTTGCTACTCAAATATTACATTAATTAAAATATTAAATGAATCAAATTTATGGTGCTCCAAAACATTCATTTGCTTCTATAAAAGTACTGCCAAACGAGAGCATTTCAACCCACAGAAATTCAGAAGATCGACATAGCATAGAGAAGGAAAAAAAAGGACATCATGGCAATATTCAAGAACACAAGTGCCCAGTGCTTGTTGGCTCTTGTGCTTATGGCTACTGTCATTTCGTCTTGTGATGCGTTTGGCCCAGGTACATGCATCTCTGACCTAACTATAAATCATTGTGGTTTCCTATGCAATGCTAATTTTCTATGTATTTGACAATGTTGAGTTGTATGGATCTTATAGCATATGGTGGATGCTAAAGCATAGCTTGCCATGTTGTTGTCTAGGTATTCTTCTAAACAATATTGTTTTTGTGAACATGCAGAAGGAGGATGCTTCATGCCTTTCGTGGAATGCAATCTGGACTTGTGCAAGCGTAACTGCGACGGTCTAATTCCCTATTGCGAACAGATAGATGGAGTTTCTTCCCAGTGTTGTTGCTCTCCCAAGAAACTTAGTGCATCTGTTGATAAAAATAGTCGTCCTTCAGATGAATTCCTAAATAGTAATTTGTATGTCACTGATCTTTCATGGATCCAATTCCGCCCGACTGAATAAAATTTATCGCCATTGAAAAAATATCGCTCCCGAGATATTTACGTATCGTGTGAAACCGTGATGCTTCATTTGGATGTTCATATTCAGACATCGACATTGATATTGAGACCAATTCTAAATCTTGTTTGGATGTTCATATTGTTGACTTCACACCTGGCCCACATATCATACTCTGTCCTCCACAGTTTTTCATGATTTTTCGTCCCCTTTCCTTCCGACGGAACCATCCCTGCCGGCAACTGTACAATCGGCATGAAAAAAGAGGGATTGGAAGAAGAGACGAAATGGGCCCTAGAACGCGGGAAGCCAGAAAGAAATGGGCTAGCAGAAACAATCGGCAGTCCCCCAGTTTAGTGCAGCTAGGCAGGAGACCATCGACTTCTCACCTTGAATGAAGAAAGAAAAAGAAAAGACAGAGACACATGCCGTGGGCCACCGCCACCCGGATCCCCAAGCTCCACTGCCTTAGACGGCGTCAGTGCTGTGACAGAATGGTCGCGACCCAAAAGCAATCGAGGAGGTCTCCAAAGGACTACAAGTGGGCACAGTGATGACTTGTACTATAATTTACTCATTCCAGTCCTTTGCCTCAAGGTTGGAAATTCATAAAAGTATCCTTCTCTTGTTTTGGAAATTCAGAAGTGTGTCCCTGTTTTTCCCTCTTCAACTTGTTGAGTATACACCTTGCATTGGAGAGATCAAAGGAAAACCAGCAGCGGCTACTATCAGGCGTTCGGCAGTAGGAACGAGCCCCCAATTTACAAGTTTCATCACAGAACCTTTCTCACACGCACGTACTACATGATCTCTTAATGTCTGCGAAAAAAAAGTCCACAAACGAAATGGGCCCCAGAACGCGGGAAGCCGGGGAACGAGCGATGGGCCGTCGGCCCACCTGAGTGCACCTACGCTCGGCTTCTCTCTCCCTCTCTCGAAGAAAGGGGGAAAAAGGACAGAGACCAATGTCGTCGCCCTCCACCACAGCTCCACGCCGCCGGCGACGAGCCTCCGCCGCCGCTCTATCCATTCTTCTCCCTTCGCGCATCCCCGCTCTTGTCCACCCCCCTTCGCGCTGGGTGCTTCAGCGACCGCGGTTTCCTCTCCCCGTGAGCGTGAGCAGGGGAGCACCGGCGGGCGGCCGCGGCCGGAGAGGAGGGATGTGGAGGTCCCGCGCGCATCGTCCATGGGGCTGAAGCCGTTACTGTTCGGTCCACCCAGCCATTAAATCCTCGAAACCCGATGCAAGTCTGAGGTTCTTGAACTGTGGTTTGGTTCAGAATGCGAATCCACTTCAGACGAATCTCTTCAATACGAGTATATATTCTTAAGCGTGTAGGCTGTTCTGTTTGGTTACTAGGCGAATCTCATTCCATATTACTTCCGTACAAATTAATTTTCCTTTTTTCAGTAAAAGTGGAAGCTAATTTTCTTTCTCTAATGCAGATATGTTGATTGGGAAGGGATGAACATTGCGGAGACTGAAACTGGATTGCAACATTAGAATATTGTGTCTCTAAGGGGATTTAACTTCGATTACTACAGTCTTGTGTTTGCGTATGCACCAGGGAAGGCAAGCATCAAGATGATACGTGCTTACTATTCGATCCCCAACCTCTTGATAAGTACCCTTAGACTGTGTAACTCCAATTGTTCTGCAGGCAAGTGTGGGAATATTCAGTTTCAACTGTCCTTCGCATCGCAAAAGGCACTTGAATTTCTGTATCATGGTGGTGTTGCACAGTCTTTCATCTCATGGTAAATTGGTAAGTTATCTACAACATGCATCATTGTAGATGCATTTAGTTTAAGTATCATCAAAAATAAAAGGGAGAGTTTTGAATCAGCTTTTTCATATTGTTTGCATTGGTTACTACGACTCTGCTGAACATCCATCTATGCTTAGAATACATCAACACGTTCTACCTTGGCACGTCCTACTTCCACTAGACTAACTCCCAACGGCTAGCTTTTTAGGATTTCATAGGCGTCTGGACATGGAAAAGCTAACCCAACCGGGCAACAGTGTCTCCATAGCTTTGTAGACAGGTTGGTTTTTACAAGGAAATTAGGAGCTCACCCTTAGAAAAAATAACATTAAGTGGAAATGAAACACCCGTGCAAACCGTTGAACCCGTGGGACAGAGAAGAAACCAATATAGATACTCCACTTCACTTCCTTACAAATAGTGCTTCAGTTATTTCCCAGAGACTAACCGTGTATTCCGTTGTCCTGTCCAAAAACCTGCAGCATGCTCTGGTGTTGTAAAGAAATGAAGCAATTTCTGGAGCAAATAAGTAGCTTCCAAAAAACCTCATAAAAGCCTTTTGGAGTGAGACTCTAAGAAATGGTCATGAAGTTAATTTTCCAAATGACGATACAAGTATTTTTTTTTCTAGAGATACAAGGCTCGGCATATTAAACTCTCCCTCTACCTCCAGGAATTGGTCTAGTATTGTATTCCTGTAAAGGCCCAACTTAGGCAATTCACCTTCAGCTCCCACGACGTCATGGTGGTGCGGAAACCTTCCAAAGATATCACTCTTCACCAATGTGGACAAATGATGATGAGGAAACAAATAATCCGGTGCAACAAAAACAGATTGTCTGTACCACAGGTGCAGAAAATGCACATGTCGACAAGGGACGTAGCCTTCCCAGAAGCAGGCAGAGTCATGATATCCGACTGACATAACCAAACAAATATCATATTGCTTGCATTGAGAAACCATAAACATCTAGAAGTGTGGAGCTTCCTCCGCTTGCCGAGTCCCAATTTAGCAAGACTTGACCACCATATTTTGACTATGAAATTATATACATGACCAAGAAAATGGAGGAAACTATATATGTTCAACCACGATGTTATATACTTGAACAACAAAATGAAGAAAACAAGAGCAAAAGCTACAAAAAACGAGACAATAAACTGTAAGAACATTAATTGCTCGACATTTAACGAGTTTATGGTTGGCCCCTCCTCCTTCTTCCGGGCTTGGGACCGGCTATGCAAAGATATTAGCATAGGCGGAATTACACCCCCCCCCCCCCCCCTCCCCACACACACACACACAAAACGAGAAACACATATAAACACACAGTTGCCTCTTAGCCACTACACAAAAAAAGACACAGAAACCCGGCAAACACACAACCCAACAATTGTTTGGAGTTTTCTTTTTCTAAGTAGAAAACCAAGCAACAGACTACTCGACTCCACAGGGCAAACAAATACTTTTTTGTGATATTCATTCTCCTTTACTGCAAAAGGCAGTAAAATAAACAAACAATTTTTTGTAATTTTCCATTTGCTAAAAAAGGAAAACATAGCAAACAAACACTTCTTTTTGGTTTTGTGTGGTTTCATTTTCCATTTTCTACAGAAGACAGCAAAATAAATAGATATTTTTTGGGAATTTTTTCGTTTTCTATGAAAGATAGTAAATTAGCGCAAACAAACAGAAACCTCCCGCTATCCTTTCTTTTTCGCAGAGACTTCCAGCCTACAAGTATGAAGTAACTCTCAGAAAACGTATAAGTTGAGTATGCATGGTTATTATTTAAAATGATGAGAAAGATATACGTATCGTGTGTGCAGATTGGTAATTGCTTTTGTTTTTACAGCTGATTGACTATTGCTGTTATTTACTCTAGAAAGAAAAGAAAGACAAGGTGTAGATGAATATTTAGATAGGGAGCGTGCGTACCTTGATTCCCGCAGATGGAGATACACGGCTAGCTGAGCTCAATCAGCCTGAGAATCTGGAAAAAGGGGGAAAGGAGATTCGTGAGATACACGGCTAGCCGGCACTAATGCATAAATAAATATACCCTTAGTTACCTGCAACTCCAATACTCTATATCCATTGGTATGATATCAAGTACAAGATGGTTGGGAAGCATATCAATTGTACGCATCACCATTTCCTCAGCCTTCTCGTGGTCCGCAGGAGGGGCATATAAGAAGACTCTGGCTTCCTGAAGCAAAGGGAGGTTCCCTAGGCTACCAAAGTCAAAGTCAAAGCTAATGCCATCATCATTGGACCGTGCTACGATGTTGAACTGGAGAGATTCAAGGACAGGCATATCTCCCTCTTGAAACGAGGCAAGCATTGCCTTTGTACTGAAGACCCTCAGCTTGGGGAACGCACCTGCACCGCCCATGGTGTCATGGTGGAGAGCTGATCTTGTAACTAGCTTGAGGGAAACAAGCTCTTGGAAACTGCCAAAGACCTCCAAATCTGGAGTGAATACAAATAGTTCTAAAAGGGACAGATTTGGAAGAAGTGAGGGATTGATCCTTGCCACTAGCCCAGGTTCTTCGTAGGCCATGCGTAGAACACGGAGTTTTGGAGAGAGGGCATACTGATCCCAGGAGCTCTCTTCATGAATGGAATCTCTCCACCCGTCAATTGAAGGAATGTCTATGACTTGGATCTTGCTGAGTTTGGCTACAGACTCAGCCCAACTATTCATTCTGCTGTCACCATGTACATATGCTGCTATACAAATGCGGAGCTTCCTCAACTCTGTCAACTTGCCTAGCTCTGTCACAAAGTTGGAGTGCTTGTCAAATTTTCCTAGGCATAGCTCTTCCAGAGATGTCAAATTTCCAATCCAGCAAGGCACTTCAATGTGTGTTTTCCAGATGTTCAAGCACTTCAGTTGACTTAGTTGACCAATACTCTCTGGAAGTTCACATATGCTATTTTCACCCAGGTCCAATACCAGCAAGAACTTTAGATGCCCTATTTCCTTTGGGAGCTCACGGATACCTATGCTCCCTAGTTTGAGGTGCCTCAAGTGAACTAACTTTCCAACATGCTCAAGATGATAAGAGTTGTGTGAAATAGTGGGGCCTTCCAAAGCTAGGACACGTAAAATTTGAAAGCATGAAAGTGATGGCAACATCTCAGCATTGCACATGGCATTAAGTGACCTTGCTTGTAATGTTGACATGCTAGTCAGAGGTTGGACTATATGTTGAACAGCTAGCCTACGAGCGTTGCAATGTGAAGTTGTATATTGATCATTACTATCCAACACAGTAACAAAGTTGTCTTCCTTTGACAATAGACATATCATATCAAGCATGATGTCATGGACACAACAACCAGTTATGATGCCATTATATGGATCTTTCTCTACAGGAATTATCATGCTTTTGTTTACCAGCTCATTGAAGTACCTCTTACCAATCTCGAATAGTCCTACCCCTGGTTCCTCATGGATAAAACCTTCGGCGACCCACTTCCATATCAGACTATCTTTTCCAATCCAACTATCTTCGGGATATATGCTTAGATACAATAAGCAAGTCTTTAGGTGACAAGGTAGATCATAATAGCTAAATAAAAGTATTTTTCTTGTGTTCTCCACGTCTTCATTTTCCTCATGCCCAAAACCAATTGACGTGTATATCTCAGACCAAAACTCCACTGGTTTACAGACAAGCAAACTAGCTATTGTGATTATAGCCAACGGTACACCCCCACATTTATGTAAAATTTTATCGTATACCTCTGCCGGCAGATGAGTAGGCTGTTCTATTTTACCACCACTTAATCTTCTATGAAATAATTCCTCAGATAAATCACGAGAAAGTGGTTGTAACCTGTATACTTCACCGGTCGTTGTGGCAACTTCGAGTATACGAGTAGTTGTAATTATCCTGCTTCCACAATTATTACGCACCAAAGCATGCTTGACTAGTTCCCACGTTTTTGTATCCCATATGTCATCAATAATGATTAAGTACCTGTCCTTGCCATTCACAGTACAAGGGTTGTCATAAATTAGTGAAACTATTTTGTAGGGCACCTAAGAATGTAAAATATCTAAAAAAGAGGTTGTATGAAAGTCAGCCTCCTCGTTAAGGAATATAATTTTGGAATAATTTAGTCAGGAACAAGGAAAGCTGGATGTGAGAGACATCAGCGAGTTTGATTTCATTTCATCTTGATAAATCAAATTTCTCAAATTAAAGAATTTATGTATTGCATTTTTTTTGTTCACACTTAATTGTAGGAAGTTCTAAAATATATATCGTGGCAGAATGGTTGACGGTAACCAGCTATCGACCCAAATGATAACAAAGAAGTTAAGGAAACGTGATCCAAACCATTCTCTAATGCATAATATCTCAAACAAAATTGATGGCCCATCTCAAACTGACTTTTCTTATGTTTGTCACTAATTTTCTCATTTACTACTTGATGAATTTGAAATTACATAATAGGGTAGGTACCTTTTGTTCTTGAGTAATCCTTGGAGTTTGTTGATTAGCTGCCTTTCATCCAAATCCATGTACTTTTGCCCGTCAATTTCAAAGATTATGTCATTGAGAAGTTTCTTCACGCTAGGGTTCCGTCCTACCGGAACAAAAGCACTGCAATCAAACTGCGCTTTGAGCTTATCATACACTGCTTTGGCAAGAGTTGTCTTGCCAAGGCCTCCGAATCCAAAAATAGAGAGTATCTTGAGTTGCTTCGATGCATCACCATCCCCATCACTCATTATATTGGTTAGCTCATCCAATGAATCATCAATACCAACGAGCTCTTTCCGATCCTTGTACAAAGCCAATAGGCGAGGGTCAACAGTGATTGTGCCAACTGGATTAACAACCACGTCGTTGACCCTATACCTGTCACGTCGGTCAGCCGCCTCCTTGATGCGGAGCTTGATGTCTTTGATCTCATCCGAGATCTCATGGCGAGTCTTGCTCTTGCTGAACAAGTTTCCCATCTTCTTCATGAGCTTCTTGAGTTTGTGTGGCTTGATGGCAGGCTCAGCTCCCTCGACGCGCACCAGGAACTTGTCGACGATGTCCTCCATTACGAACGACAAGTCCCTGACTTCGTTGGCCCAGAGCTTGACCTGCTCGTCGAGCTGGTCTCGCGGCACGTCCCCAACCTTGCGGAGGGCAGCATGCATGCTCTTCAGCTCTCTCTCTAGATACTCAACATCTTCTTTGACGCCCGTCTGCAGCTTGTACTCCTCCGTGAGGAGTTGGCCAAGCTTGAGGAGTAGGCTGCCCATGGCCCCCGTCGCGAGGTCCATGGTTGCTCTCAGCAGCTGGGTTGCTCGATTTGTTTGTGCACAATAGTGCTTTCTGAGGGTGAGGGTGTGTCGGGGTGGGTGTGTGTGTGTGTGGAGGGGGGGGGGGGGGGGTTGGGGGGTGAGTTATGTCCTCACACACTCATCTTTATAGTTGTTTCTAACTGAAACTGAGATCAAAGAAACTTGTCTTCCATTCTCATATATAGCTAGCATGTAGTATCAAGTGCACATGGTACAACGGGCTTTGGTTCAGCTAATCTCGTGGAACTAGGCTTTGACCATGCTAAATGCACATGGTACAACGTGCATTGGTACAACTAATCACGTATATCTAGGCTCTGACCGTGTTAAATGCACATGGTACTAAGTGCACATAGTGCTGTCTATCAAGGCTTAATGCTTGTCTTAATTCAATAAATCCACCCATTTCAAAAAAATTGAGAACTAGTACCCCACTATGTTTATATATATTGAGCATGGAAGAACTAGCTAGCATTACATTTTATTTTATTTTGCAAAATTCTCTTTGTGCTATATCCTTTAAATCTTCTGTAGACATATTACAATCGAAAATTGTAAAAAAAAAAATCTGTAGGCATATTGCTCTCTCATACTAACTCAGCATACATACATGGTTTCGTCAAGCATTGTTCTACATTTCTACGCAACCCTTCAAGCAGGTTAGATGACATGGTATATGCATATACATGTACGAGTAAGCGACCAAGACCCCCTGTTAACGTTGGTCTTTAAAACAAATAAACCATTATTGCACTACTTATATACAAGTTGATAGTTTTCTCCCTCTCGAAGTTGCCAACAGGCTGTACATATATTATGGGCTAATGCCAATTAACAACAGAAAGTTGTGCAAGTTGAGACGTACTATCTTCAATTTAATTGCATATATATGCTAGTCAACTTCATCATCAATGCGTTCACGGCACCACTTTGAACGGGAAGCAAAGCTTCCTTGTGGTCAACCTGGCAATCAGGCACTGTCCTCCTGTTATTCACTCTGTTCCATATATGTAATTCTTGCAATCTGGAGAGGTAAGCATGCCCTTTTAGCCGCATTGACACAAGGTTCATCTATCATATATATCACAAAATTCAAATGTAGCTTCAACTTTCAACTAATGCATGTGTCATGAAACAGAACACCGAGTGGTGATGAAATAGTACTGTGACTAATTCAAAATCTACTTGCGCAACTACTTTGCGCCACATGATTTTGTATCTTTATTTCTGAAACTCTGAATTTGGATTTGACATTTTAGGACATGATATTGTAGATGCACATTTTTGTTGCAATGTTATAAAAAAACAGTCCACCTTTTGCATGATCGGACCTAAAGGGCAAATTTTATACTTATGTGCATTGAACATACAGTATTATTTGTGCTTTACAAAAGTAATTTAGCTGTGAAATGTAAGCAACGACAGCATCAGTGATCAAGATGCTGCGCTTGCGCAATTAAGCTCCACCGCCGGTTTGAACATGATCTCTGTGCATGTAAGCAACGGCAGCATCAGTGATTAAGATGCTGCACTTAACTACTTAATTATGCGCCACACCTCTGTCACCCAGCTCATCTTCGTTCTATTTTAAGCTCATCTGCGAGAGATGAACTGTACATGACTGATGATGCCCTAGTTTAAATGGTCGGTGTATTTTAGTCCTGCCCAAACTGTAGCATATGGAACCTAATCTAGTCAATACGACACACCGGCACCAGCCGTGTCTAGTCCTGAACTAAATGATTTTTGCTTAGTGAGCAGCTCGCCCCATTGGTTATCGAAGGGCCACCGTCTAAACCGTGTCGGCATGCCAAGACATGTTCAAACGTAGATTCTTTTTTTGCACATCTAGATCATGACGCCTCTCTCATAGCTGAATCCATGCAGCGTTAAGCTTTCGTGGTTTCCCTCGAAAAAAGAGGTTCCTTGAACTCCCAGCTGTCAATTGATCAATGCATAAGGTTATATATTAACTGAGAATTTTTAAGAATACATGCAACTAAAATCGTCGGCTCTTCACAAACGGGCTTCTCATTTCTCAACTGAGATGTCAGATCCTCAAAAAGTATGCAACTGCTGTACAATTTTCTCCTTGGCTCAAGATTGGGAAATTCAGAAGAGCTGCATCAGGAGATTTTTTACTTGCAGGATTAGACTTGTGTTTTGTGTGCAAATTTACCGCTAGAAACCAGGGATCATCTCTTCTTCTCATGCCCATGTGCTGCAAGTTGCTGGCAGTAAATTTGCCCATGCCTTCGAAATCTATCCACGGGGCATCAGTTCAAGACTGCCTTTCATTCCTTCAGAGAGCAGCTGGGCCTTCGACAAAAGGTGAATTTTATTGGCTCAAAATGAAGTATCAAGAGGATACAAACATAATGAGCACACATCCGGCCTCTGCATAGCTAGGATGCACACAGCCAACATCAACACACACACAAACACACAAGACACGCTGGCAAATAGCAAAGTCATATAAGACCAAAGCCATGCCAAAGCGAGGAAAAAAAACGAAGCGATCAAATCCGCGATCGACAAACTACAACTATGGCTATATCTGCACCAATCATTTCATGACACCACAAGGACTTCTTCAACTCGAAGTCAATCGAGTGTTGCCGCCGCCGCTTTTCCATGATCCAGCAGCTACATGCGATGGCCTAGAACACCAACTGCCACCACTGCACAACCATATCTATCTTTTTTTGCAAATTGAACCATATAACGAATTTCACTGTTATGCAAATATAGAATAACACCTGGTATCTGTCCCTCGTCTGTTTGTATCCCAGCGTCACACGGAACACGGGATTGCAAGAGCAGTAAAAGCAGGAAAAACATGTTCAGCCTTTCCTTATTTTCGGTTGAAGGTTGTTCAAACGGCTCTCAAGAAAAATGGACAATTGGAAAGAAAAACCGCAACCCCTTTCGGAATGCTTTGCTGGTTATCTCAAGTGGCCTGCAATGTATATCATAATGGAAAAGCCATCCCTAAACAGAACACCGTCTCCGACCATCCCCAGCATTGCAGCACCATCACCATCTCCCAACATCCACGGCGTTGGATCGCCACCTAGACGATCTCCTCTAGGTCTTTGCAACCCCGTATCGGCTAAGGATGTGCAGGAAGAGCACATGCTTGAAGAATCACAAAATCCTAATTATGCTGCAGATGAGGAGACGCCGCCAGCCCATCCGGAGATGCAACCTAGCAAAAAACCAAAGTTTACTCCAACAACACTAAAGAATGTGGTGGCCCAAGAAGCAATGTCTTGTCCACCTTCCGTCCAACCGGTGAAAAAAGAAACACGCATCTAAAGGCTGCGAAAATGAATACTAAGGCAAAAACTTCTGCCACCACACGTGCAAATGGTAGACCACCGGTAAAGAAGGCACCGAAGAAGTCCTTGGCATATGAACAATGTGCTGACAACCCAAAAGCACCTGTCTATATCCCAGGTCAGATAATGCTACCAGACAAAGTGTACGAGCACCTGAGGCTTGAGATGAAGATTCTACATGACAAAATTGTGGAATCACAGCTAGCCAATAATAAGCAAGGATCTATCATTAACCCAACACATTACACTGCGAAGGTGCCAAAGGGATATACTTTCTTTGAAAAAATCTGTGGGGACAAAATATATGTAGATTTCAAAGAGATCTTCTATATGGTCAGATTCTATAGTCTTGAAACTTGTCTAATGAGGCTATGGGCGCTTTTTCAAGCCATTGAGGTAAGAAGCAAGAATATTTCCGATGTCGCCATAGCTGACCCTTATCTCATGAACGAGGACAACCTAAAAAATGAGGAAGGGAGGCGGTGCATGAAGAGTTACCTTTTGGATTTCATGCAACAGAACAAGCTTAAAAACTTCCTCCTCGTTCCGTACCGACCCATGTATGTCCTTCTCTGGCTTTACGCTTTCTCTTTTGTACTTTTTTCCTTCATATATGTTTTCACGTCTCAAAATTTGTAACTTTGTCATGATCGCGGATGTTTATTCTGTTTTGCGTAGCAACCATTGGGTTCTCCTAGTGCTAAGACCGCAAAGGTGCAATTGTTACTTGCTGGATTCCACGAAGAGCCCAGGAAAAGACTGGTCCCTCCTGAAGGACCTTCTCGATTATTGCCTTTTTGATTGGAATACTACAGGAGGCCACACGGTTGAAAAAAACTACGAAGGAAGTGGAAAGAAAATGATTGCCTTCAAATGGAACACTCTATCTTGTAGGCAACAACCGCCGACTAGTCTGACTTGTGGCTTCTACGCCTGTATTCACATGGAAGAATTCATACGGTCCGCGAAAATGTTAAATCAGCATGATAAAATCCTCAAATGGGGTCAAGAAGTACAAAACAATTCGGCCGAAGCTGGCTTAGTGCTCGAAGAACTACAAGTCAAGTTCGCGGCTATCATAAACAAGGAGGTCCACTCGTCGTCCGGCCTATTCTATAATAACTCCGAAGAAGATGAGTCCAACCAACAAAACAGCATAACCTAGCTTATTGCAGCGGGCAAAACTGAAACCGTGACTAAACATATTTGGCGTCATGCACTATGTTGTTCAACTTGATCAGCAGACTATATTTTATGACCACTAACTCGTTTATTCTTAGTGTACTTCTCGTTCTTTATTTTCAGTTATTACCACTAGCTAGTTTTATTACTGATTTGCTCGCATTTAATTGATAACTGTCCCCTATTTGCATCAGCTAACGCTGCTGTGGCAGCATAATATATGCTGCCACGGCAGCGTTTTTTATTCTAGCCTGGTGCAGCAATCAGTGGCGGGCGCTAACAACCGCCCGCAGCGCGTACTTCAGACAGTACTCGCGGGCCATGCGCCTTGCCCGCCATTGGTGCTGCCCGCCACTGCTATGAGATGGACTACACTGGCGGGCAAATTACGCCGCTCGCCACTGTTAGGGCCCTACCAGTGGCGGGCGGGCGCCTGCCACTGATGCCCCTTCAGCAGTGGCAGGAGGTCAGTGGCGGGTGGCCCAAAGAGGCTCGCTCACCACTGCTAGGCTTTAGGCGCCCGCCACTGCTAGGCATTACTGCAGTAGTGTTGGTTTCTTCAGCTTGGTGTGGTGTTCATGATTGATCGATGAAACATGTATGAACTGTGCTTGATTTGTGTTTGGACGATGGACCAAGAAATGCTATACTGTCATGAGTACTTTGTTAATTGTACTGTACTACAATTTGCAATTGTGCTGAGGAGTTTGAGTGGATAATCTATCTTGTCGTGCTGCCATCTTAGTAGTAGTTCTGTAAAACCGACCTTGGCATCGATAAATAGGCATCGTTTGAATGAAATTTATATCTGTAGCGTGCATTGCACGATGCAAAAGGCCACACAAAGAGCAATTCTATGCGTGTGGCTGTTTTCTCTCCACACAAATGACTCGTTCATTCTCGGGACCAACTTGGTAATGGGTACCACTTCGGGGGGATTCCCAGCGGGCATGCGCAATGGGCTGCCGGGTGGTGCGGCCAATAGCCGCCATCGTGTCTGCGGGAGGGTGTCAGAGAAGGCACATATGAGAGGAGGGAGGGAAAGGATGATTCGAGGGAGGCTGGTGGGAGGGAGATGAGCGGCAGCGGCACCAGAGTCAGTGAAAACTAACCGGAGAGGGCTCGGCGGTGCGGTGTGGGTTTGGTACGGGGACTGGATTATAACACGACGTGGACACAACAACACTGATCGGAGCAATGGCGGAGCTATGTTGATTCCTGGGGGGGCAGCGCCCCCCCCCCCCCCCCCCCCCCCCAACTTTGAAATATTTGTGAAGAATTTTTTTCTGAGGAGGTATAGATTCAGAGAAAAATAGTTGTTGGCCCCCTCAGATTTTCATGATTTGCCTTTGCCCCCCCCCCCCCCCCCCCCCCCCCGAACCTTCTGCCTAGCTCCGCCACTACATCGGAGGGAAATATAACACATACCGCTCATGTTTAGCAGCCGGTCATTGATAACCTTTGGTCTATTTTAGTCATCAGACCACGTTATCACTGACCGACCAGTTGTAGACCGGTCAATGATAAGCCTCCAGTCGAGCCCTAAAAATCATATCACTACGCTCCCTAAAGTGGCCGATCAGTGCTAAGGCTCTTAACTGGTGTGTGGTCACGTGACGGTGAGTGACGAGGGGTGAGTGCTATTCGGAACTGTGTAGTGCCTTGTTGGATCTTACGTCGATTTTTGTTTTGTTTTGTGTAGCACGTTCCCCTATATAGTAACCGTGTGGCTGCTCTAGATATGCTAAGTTTTAAGGTGAAAGAAGCGGTGAGTTATCTAGGCATTGCCTAACGTAAGTGAACCAAAATCTTCCTGTTATTTCAGTTTATAAACATTAAGGCCCCGTTCAGAACGTCTCCGGCTCCCAGCTTCATGCGCTCCACACATGGAGCAGGCCCGAACGGCGCAGCTCCAAGAAGCTGGCTTCAAGGAGCAGAGCACCCTCGCAGTGCAAAAATAAGAAGCTGGACGAACCTTGCTCCCAAAAATCGAAGGAGGAGAAGTTGCACAATATTACCCGATATGCCACCGCCAAGTGACCACAAGGCAGCGTACCAGTTCGTTATGTTCTGTCTTCCCGATACTACCTCTCTATTTCCATATTGTTTCACGTAAAACTGCCTTCAAAAAAAAAGTATTGTTTCACGTAAAACTTGGCATGCCTTTCCTTCGAGCGGGCCTAAAGCATGCCTATTAGCCGGTGAACAGTCACTGGGTGGCTGCGCGGTTGGAGCCACACCGTCAGATGTCGGCTGTAGACGAATGGCACTTCTTGTCTAAGCGGGCTCGACAGTTTATGAAGGGCTGGGGTGCCAATGTGGGCCGGGACCTCAAGGTCCGGAAAGGGGCCCTTCTAGTGGAAATTCAGGTCTTGGACCTGAAGGCCGACACCGCGGGCCTGTCCCCGGAGGAATGGGCGCTCCGGTATGGCTTAGAGGACGACTTGCTGGAAATATTTCGTAAGGAGGAGGAATATTGGCGCCAACGGGGTACCATCAATTGGGTCCTATTCGGGGACGCCAACACAGCATATTTCCAGGCGATTGCCAATGGACGGTGTCGTAGATGTACCATTCCCCTTCTTTGGGAAGGGGAGCGGTTGATCCAAGATCCGGGCGAGATTCGGACTCATGTGGATGGCTTTTATAAAAACCTGTTTGCAGCAAGAGAACGTGGCGGCACGACACTTGCAGACTCTATCTGGGAGGGGCCCCAGCGAGTCTCGCAGGAACATAATGGGATGCTGTTGGCAGAGTTCTCTGAAGAAGAGGTAGCTACCATAATTAAAGGAATGCATGCCGCGTCGGCCCAGGACCGGATGGTCTGGTCCGGTTTTTCCAGGTGTTCTGGAACGCGATTAAACACGAAATCCTTGGGTTGTTTAGGGAGTTCGCCCAAGGTGTGCTTGATCTGAACCGGTTGAACTACGGTATTATCTCTCTGATCCCTAAGGTGCCGGGGGCATCGGACATCCGACAATTCCGTCCTATCACAGTGATCAATGTGATATTTCGGATTCTTGCTAAAGGGTACGCCAATAGGGCGGCCCTTCTAGCTCCTCAGATTACCCACCCGAACCAGTCCGCGTTCATTAAGGGTCGGTATATCCTGGACGGGATCCTGGTACTCCATGAGGTTATTCATGAAGTCAAGAGGAAACATCTCAAGGCGGTCTTCTTCAAGATCGACTTCCATAAAGCCTATGATACAGTCCATTGGTCCTTCCTCCGGGAGGTGTTAGAGAGGAAAGGTTTTGACCACCACTAGATTGCTAGGTGTTGGAAATATGCCCTAGAGGCAATAATAAATTGGTTATTATTATATTTCCTTGTTCATGATAATCGTTTATTATCCATGCTATAATTGTATTGATTGGAAACTCAAATACATGTGTGGGTACATAGACAACACTGTGTCCCTAGTAAGCCTCTAGTTGACTAGCTTGTTGATCAAAGATGGTTAAGGTTTCCTAGCCATGGACATGAGATGTCATTTGATAACGGGATCACATCATTAGGAGAATGATGTGATGGACAAGACCTAAACTGTAAACGTAGCATTTGATCGTGTCAGTTTATTGCTATTGTTTTCTGCATGTCAAGTATCTGTTCCTTTGACCATGAGATCATGCAACTCACTGACACCGGAGGAATACCTTGTGTGTATCAAACGTCGCAACGTAACTGGGTGACTATAAAGGTGCTCTACAGGTATCTCCGAGGGTGTCTGTTGGGTTGGCATGGATCAAGACTGGGATTTGTTACTCCGTATGACGGAGAGGTATCTCAGGGCCCACTCGGTAATACAACATCACAATGAGCCTTGCAAGCAATGTGACTAAAGTGTTAGCCACGAGATCTTGTATTACGGAACGAGTAAAGAGACTTGCCGGTAACGAGATTGAACTAGGTATAGTGATACCGACGATCGAATCTCGGGCAAGTAACATACCGAAGAACAAAGGGAACAGCATACGGGATTAACTGAATCCTTGACATAGAGGTTCGACCGATAAAAGATCTTCGTAGAATATGTAGGAGCCAATATGGGCATCCAGGTCCCGCTATTGGTTATTGGCCGTAGAGGTGTCTCGGTCATGTCTACATAGTTCTCGAACCCGCAGGGTCTACACACTTAACGTTTGGTGACGATTAGTATAATTGAGTTATTATGTTGGTGACCGAAAGTTGTTCGGAGTCCCGGATAAGATCCCGGACATGACGAGGATCTCCGGAATAGTCCGGAGGTAAAGATTGATATATGTGATAATAGTGTTTTGATCTCCGGAAAAGTTCCGGAGTTCACCGGAAGGGGTTCCGGATGTTTACCGAAGTGTTCGGGTGCGAGAACACTTTATATGGGCCAAAGGATAAAAGCCCACGAGGTATTGGAAAGTGCAAAAGTAGTTTTGCTGCCGCGTAAGCGGTACTACCGCTTGGTGAAGCGGTACTACCGCCCGAGCGGTACTACCGCTTGTGTGAAGCGGTACTACCGCCCAAGCGGTACTACCGCTTGTGAGCGGTACTACCGCTTGTGCGCGGCTGTGCACGGTTCGGCAGGGATCCGAGTTGGACTCTTTTCCTGCGGGCCAAACCGACCTTGTGCGGGCAAAACCGACCTGGAGGAGGCTTTTACTCCAAGTTTAGACCCCAAGGCTCAACATATAAATAGAGGGGCAGGGCCAGCACACGGGACACATCAAGATTTCCCCAAGCCGTGTGCGGCAACCCTAACCCTCTAGTTCCTCCGTCATAATCTCCGTAGCGCTTGGCGAAGCCCTGCAGAGATTGTTCCTCACCACCATCACCACGCCGTCGTGCTGCTGGAACTCAACCACTACTTCACCATCGCTCGCTGGATCGAGGAGGTGAAGGCGTCATCAAGCCGTACGTGTGTTGAACGCGGAGGTGCCGTCCGTTCGGCGCTAGTTCATGATCGGATCGAGGGACGACTTGCGATTTGGATCGCGGAGACGTTCGACTACATCAACCGCGTTTCTTAAACGCTTCCGCTTAGCGATCTACAAGGGTATGTAGATTTACTCTCCCTCTCGTAGATGCTCATCACCATGGATAGATCTTGTGTGTGCGTAGGAAAAATTTTGTTTCCCATGCAACGTTCCCCAACGGTGGCATCTGAGCTAGGTCTATGCGTAGATGAGATCTCGAGTAGAACACAAACGAGTTGTGGGCGTGGGTGTATACATATTGCTTGCCGTTACTAGTTGATATTTGATTCGGCGGTACTGTGAGATGAAGCGGCCCGGACCGACATTACGCGTACACTTACGCGAGACAGGTTCCTTCAACTAACATGTAACTTCGTTGCATAAAGATGGCTAGCGGGTGTCTGTCTCTCTCACTTTAGTTGAATCGATTTCAATGAAGAGGGTTCTTTTAGAAGATCAAAAAGCAATCACTACACCACGTTGTGGTTTTGCGTAGGTAAGAACGGTTCTTGCAAACCCGTAGCAGCCACGTAAAATTTGCAACAACAATTAGAGGACGTCTAACTTGTTTTTGCAGGGTATGTTGTGATGTGATATGGCCAATTACATGATGAGATATATGTGATGTATGAGATGATCATGTGTTGTATAGAATATCACGACTTGCATGTCGATGAGTACGGCAACTGGCAGGAGCCATAGAGTTGTCTTTAATTATTGTATGACCTGCGTGTCAATCATTAAGCGCTATGTAATGCTTTACTTTATCGCTAAACGTTAGCAATAGTCGTGGAAGCAACAGTCGGCGCGACAACCTTATGGCGACACGTTGATGGAGATCAAGATGATGGAGATCATGGTGTCATGCCGGTGACGATGGAGATCATGCCGGTGCTTTGGAGATGGAGATCAAAAGCACAAGTTCATGGCCATATCATGTCACTTATGATTTGCATGTGATGTTAATCCTTTTATGCATCTTATTTTGCTTAGGACGACGGTAGCATTATAAGGTGATCCCTCACTTAAATTTCAAGATAAATTGTGTTCTCCCCGAGTGTGCACCGTTGCGAAAGTTCGTCGTTTCGAGACACGCCGTGATGATCGGGTGTGATAGACTCCACGTTCACATACAACGGGTGCAAGCCATGTTGCACACGCGGAACACTCGGGTTAAACTTGACGAGCCTAGCATGTACAGACATGGCCTCGGAACACAAGAGACCGAAAGGTCGAACATGAGTCATATAGTAGATATGATCAACATGAAGATGTTCACCATTGAAACCACCTCAACTCACGTGATGATCGGACTTGAGTTGGTGGATTTGGATCATGTTACACTCGAATGATCGGAGGGATGTCAATTTGAGTGGGAGTTTTTTAAATATGATTAACTAAACTCATTATCTAAGAACAATAGTCTAAGTTGTCTTTGCTATATTTATGTTGTAGATCATGGCTCGCGCAGTAGCACCCCTGAATTTTAATGCGTTCCTAGAGAAAGCTAAGTTGAAAGATGATGGAAGTAACTTTGTGGACTGGGCCCGTAATCTAAGGATTATCCTTACGGCTTCCCAGAAGGCTTATGTCCTTGATGCACCGCTTGGTGATCCACCCGCTCCAGTTGAGTCTCTAGACGTTGTGAACGCCTGGCAGACTCGTTCTGATGATTACTCAATAGTTCAATGTGCAATGTTGTATGGCTTAGAACCGGGACTTCAAAGACGTTTTGAACGTCATGGAGCATATGAGATGTTCCAGGAGTTGAAGTTTATCTTTCAGAAGAATGCCCGGATCGAGAGATATGAGATCTCCGATAAGTTCTATGCTTGCAAGATGGAGGAGAACGGGTCTATCAGTGATCACGTGCTCAGAATGTCTGGGTACTCCACCCGTCTGGCTGAGTTAGGGATGCCCCTTCCGCCAGAGGCTATCACTGACAGAGTTCTTCAATCATTGCCACCTAGCTACAAGAGCTTCGTGTTGAACTATAACATGCACGGGATGAACAAGTCAGTCGCCGAGCTGTTTGCGATGCTGAAAGCCGCTGAGTCTGAAATTCAGAAGGAGCATCAAGTGTTGATGGTCAATAAAACCACTAGTTTCAAGAAAAATGGCAAGGGTAAGAAGGGTAACTCCAAGAAGAGTGGCAAAGCAGTTGCTCCTCTCGTGAAGAAACCCAAGGCTGGACCCAAACCAGAAACTGTGTGTTTTCATTGCAAGGGAACTGGACACTGGAAGCGGAATTGCCCCAAGTATTTGGCTGACAAGAAGGCGGCCAACAACAAACAAGGTATATATGATATACATGTTATTGATGTGTACCTTACCAACTCTCGTTGTAGTGCCTGGGTATTTGATACCGGTGCGGTTGCTCATATTTGCAACTCAAAACAGGAACTGCGGAATAGACGGAGGCTGGCAAAGGACGAAGTGACGATGCGCGTGGGAAATGGTTCCAAGGTTGATGTGATCGCCGTCGGCACGCTCGCTCTTCGATTACCGTCGGGATTAGTGATGAACCTAAATAAGTGTTATTTGGTGCCTGCGTTAAGCATGAACATTATATCTGGATCTTGTTTATTGCGAGACGGTTACTCGTTTAAATCAGAGAATAATGGTTGTTCTATTTATATGAGTAATATCTTTTATGGTCATGCACCCAATGTGAGGGGTTTATTCTTATTGAATCTCGATAGTAATGATACACATGTTCATAACATTGATGCCAAAAGATGTAGAATTGATAATGATAATACCACTTTCTTGTGGCACTGCCGTTTAGGTCATATTGGCGTAAAACGCATGAGGAAGCTCCATGCTGATGGACTTTTGGAGTCACTTGATTTTGAATCACTTGACACATGTGAGCCATGCCTCATGGGCAAGATGACTAAAACTCCGTTCTCTGGAACAATGGAACGGACAAGTGACTTATTGGAAATCATACATACTGATGTGTGCGGTCCGATGAGCATTGAGGCGCGCGGTGGTTATCGTTACTTTCTCACCTTCACTGATGACTTAAGTAGATATGGGTATATTTACTTAATGAAACACAAGTCTGAAACATTTGAAAAGTTCAAACAATTTCAGAGTGAAGTTGAGAATCATCGTAACAAGAAGATTAAATTCCTACGATCTGATCGAGGAGGAGAATATCTGAGTTATGAGTTTGGCAGTCACTTAAGACAGTGTGGAATTGTTTCACAATTAACACCGCCTGGAACACCACAGCGTAATGGTGTGTCCGAACGTCGTAATCGAACCTTATTGGATATGGTGCGATCTATGATGTCTCTTGCCGATTTGCCACTATCGTTTTGGGGTTATGCATTAGAGACAGCTGCATTCACTTTAAATAGGGCACCATCAAAATCCGTTGAGACGACGCCATATGAACTTTGGTTTGGCAAGAAGCCAAAGTTGTCGTTTCTTAAAGTTTGGGGATGTGATGCTTATGTCAAAAAGCTTCAGCCTGAAAAGCTGGAACCCAAAACGGAGAAATGCGTCTTCATAGGATACCCAAAAGAGACAGTTGGGTATACCTTCTACCTCAGATCCGAAGGCAAAGTGTTTGTCGCTAAAAACGGAACATTTCTTGAGAAAGAGTTTCTCTCGAAAGAATTGAGTGGGAGGAAGATAGAACTTGATGAGGTTGTTGAACCTTTACTTCAACCTGAGAGTAGCGCAGCGCAGAAAGTTGTTTCTGTGGAGCCTACATTAGCTGAAGAGGAAGTTAATGATGATGATCATGAAGCTTTGGATCAAGTTGCTATCGAACCTCGTAGGTCGACAAGGACGCGTACTGCTCCCGAGTGGTACGGCAACCCTGTCTTAGAGGTCATGTTGTTAGACAACGATGAACCTACGAGCTATGGAGAAGCGATGATGGGCCCGGATTCCGAGAAGTGGTTAGAGGCCGTGAAATCCGAGATGGGATCCATGTATGAAAACAAAGTATGGACTTTGGAAGTATTACCTGAAGGGCGTAAGGCCATTCAGAACAAATGGATCTTTAAGAGGAAGACGGACGCGGACGGTAATGTCACCGTCTATAAAGCTCGACTTGTGGCAAAGGGTTTTTCACAAGTTCAAGGAGTTGACTACGATGAGACCTTCTCACCCGTAGCGATGCTTAAGTCCGTCAGAATCATGTTAGCAATAGCTGCCTTTTTCGATTATGAAATTTGGCAGATGGATGTCAAAACAGCGTTCCTTAACGGTTACCTTAAGGAAGAGTTGTATATGATACAACCAGAAGGTTTTGTCGATCCAGAGAATGCTGACAAAGTTTGCAAACTCCAGCGATCCATTTATGGACTGGTGCAAGCATCTCGGAGTTGGAATCTTCGCTTTGATGAAGTGATCAAAGCGTTCGAGTTTATACAAGTTTACGGAGAAGCTTGTATTTACAAGAAAGTGAGTGGGAGCTCTATAGCGTTTCTAATATTATATGTGGATGACATATTGCTGATTGGAAACAATATAGAAATGTTGGAAAGCGTGAAGGAATATTTGAACAAGAGTTTTTCAATGAAGGACCTAGGAGAAGCTGCTTTCATATTAGGCATCAAGATCTATAGAGATAGATCAAGACGCTTAATAGGACTTTCACAAAGCACATACCTTGATAAGATTTTGAAGAAGTTCAAAATGGATCAGTCCAAGAAGGGGTTCTTGCCTGTTTTGCAAGGTGTGAAGTTGAGTAAGACTCAATGTCCAGTGACTGCAGAAGATAGAGAAAAGATGAGTGTCATCCCCTATGCTTCGGCCATAGGCTCTATCATGTATGCAATGCTGTGCACAAGACCCGATGTCAGCCTTGCCATAAGTATGGTTGGAAGGTTTCAAAGTGATCCAGGAATGGAACACTGGATGGCGGTCAAGAATATCCTGAAGTACCTGAAAAGGACTAAGGACATGTTTCTCGTTTATGGAGGTGATCAAGAGCTCGTCGTAAAGGGTTACGTCGATGCAAGCTTTGACACTGATCCGGATGACTCTAAGTCGCAAACCGGATACGTATTTATTCTTAATGGGGGTGCGGTTAGCTGGTGCAGTTCCAAGCAAAGCGTGGTAGCTGATTCTACATGCGAAGCGGAGTACATCGCTGCCTCGGAGGCGGCGAAGGAAGGTGTCTGGATGAAGGAGTTCATGACAGATCTTGGAGTAGTGCCTAGTGCACTTGACCCAATGACTCTGTTTTGTGATAATACTGGTGCCATTGCTCTAGCCAAGGAACCAAGATTTCACAAGAGGACCAGACACATAAAGCGACGTTTCAATTCCATCCGCGATTACATCAAGGAGGACGACATAAATATTTGCAAAGTACACACGGATCTAAATGTTGCAGATCCGATGACTAAACCTCTTCCAAGGGCTAAACATGAACAACACCAGAACTGCATGGGTGTTCGATTCATTACAATGTAAATCACATAGTGATGTGAACTAGATTATTGACTCTAGTGCAAGTGGGAGACTGTTGGAAATATGCCCTAGAGGCAATAATAAATTGGTTATTATTATATTTCCTTGTTCATGATAATCGTTTATTATCCATGCTATAATTGTATTGATTGGAAACTCAAATACATGTGTGGGTACATAGACAACACTGTGTCCCTAGTAAGCCTCTAGTTGACTAGCTTGTTGATCAAAGATGGTTAAGGTTTCCTAGCCATGGACATGAGATGTCATTTGATAACGGGATCACATCATTAGGAGAATGATGTGATGGACAAGACCTAAACTGTAAACGTAGCATTTGATCGTGTCAGTTTATTGCTATTGTTTTCTGCATGTCAAGTATCTGTTCCTTTGACCATGAGATCATGCAACTCACTGACACCGGAGGAATACCTTGTGTGTATCAAACGTCGCAACGTAACTGGGTGACTATAAAGGTGCTCTACAGGTATCTCCGAGGGTGTCTGTTGGGTTGGCATGGATCAAGACTGGGATTTGTTACTCCGTATGACGGAGAGGTATCTCAGGGCCCACTCGGTAATACAACATCACAATGAGCCTTGCAAGCAATGTGACTAAAGTGTTAGCCACGAGATCTTGTATTACGGAACGAGTAAAGAGACTTGCCGGTAACGAGATTGAACTAGGTATAGTGATACCGACGATCGAATCTCGGGCAAGTAACATACCGAAGAACAAAGGGAACAGCATACGGGATTAACTGAATCCTTGACATAGAGGTTCGACCGATAAAAGATCTTCGTAGAATATGTAGGAGCCAATATGGGCATCCAGGTCCCGCTATTGGTTATTGGCCGTAGAGGTGTCTCGGTCATGTCTACATAGTTCTCGAACCCGCAGGGTCTACACACTTAACGTTTGGTGACGATTAGTATAATTGAGTTATTATGTTGGTGACCGAAAGTTGTTCGGAGTCCCGGATAAGATCCCGGACATGACGAGGATCTCCGGAATAGTCCGGAGGTAAAGATTGATATATGTGATAATAGTGTTTTGATCTCCGGAAAAGTTCCGGAGTTCACCGGAAGGGGTTCCGGATGTTTACCGAAGTGTTCGGGTGCGAGAACACTTTATATGGGCCAAAGGATAAAAGCCCACGAGGTATTGGAAAGTGCAAAAGTAGTTTTGCTGCCGCGTAAGCGGTACTACCGCTTGGTGAAGCGGTACTACCGCCCGAGCGGTACTACCGCTTGTGTGAAGCGGTACTACCGCCCAAGCGGTACTACCGCTTGTGAGCGGTACTACCGCTTGTGCGCGGCTGTGCACGGTTCGGCAGGGATCCGAGTTGGACTCTTTTCCTGCGGGCCAAACCGACCTTGTGCGGGCAAAACCGACCTGGAGGAGGCTTTTACTCCAAGTTTAGACCCCAAGGCTCAACATATAAATAGAGGGGCAGGGCCAGCACACGGGACACATCAAGATTTCCCCAAGCCGTGTGCGGCAACCCTAACCCTCTAGTTCCTCCGTCATAATCTCCGTAGCGCTTGGCGAAGCCCTGCAGAGATTGTTCCTCACCACCATCACCACGCCGTCGTGCTGCTGGAACTCAACCACTACTTCACGATCGCTCGCTGGATCGAGGAGGTGAAGGCGTCATCAAGCCGTACGTGTGTTGAACGCGGAGGTGCCGTCCGTTCGGCGCTAGTTCATGATCGGATCGAGGGACGACTTGCGATTTGGATCGCGGAGACGTTCGACTACATCAACCGCGTTTCTTAAACGCTTCCGCTTAGCGATCTACAAGGGTATGTAGATTTACTCTCCCTCTCGTAGATGCTCATCACCATGGATAGATCTTGTGTGTGCGTAGGAAAAATTTTGTTTCCCATGCAACGTTCCCCAACACTAGGGTCATGCAACTTGTCATGAGCGGCCGCTCGGCCGTTAACATCAATGGGGAGGTAGGCCCCTACTTCCAAACGGCGCAAGGGGTGCGTCAAGGGGATCCGCTCTCCCCCTTCTTATTCAACTTGGTGGTTGATGCCCTCGCGGCAATTCTGGACTCGGCCAAGCGGGCAGGACATATTAAGGGCATTTGCTCGCACCTGCTCGCGGGAGGGGGCCTCACCCACCTTCAATACGCGGATGACACGATCTTGATGGTCGAAGGGTCGGACGCAGACATCCAACACCTCAAGTTCCTGTTATTATGCTTCCAAGAGATGTCCGGCCTAACGGTCAACTTCAACAAGAGCGAGGTGATGGTATTGGGATACCCTGAGGAGGAAAAGCGGCGGATCGCCAACCGGCTTAACTGCCGGCTGGGCTCCTTCCCAACGACCTACCTGGGTATGCCCATTAGTGACACCGGTATATTAGGAAAAGACCTTCGACCGACGGTGTCCAAGGTCCAATATCGGGTCGAGCCATGGCAAGGGCGGTGGCTTTCCAAGGCAGCTCGGGTCATCCTTATAAACTCTTCGATGACCAGCTTGCTTATGTACCTCATGGGATTCTATAGTTTGAACGAATCCCTTCATCAAGATATAGCTAAGTACCAGTCCAGATTCTTCTGGGCGGGAAAGGATAATAAGCAGAAGTACCACATGGTGAAATGGTCGGAGATCTGCAAACCAAAGGACCAAGGTGGCTTGGGCATTATCTCATCCAAGCGGATGAACATTGCAGTCCTATCCAAGTGGCTATGGAGGATTGCCTCAGGGGAGGGCGGGCTCTGGTTGGATATCATCAACGCAAAATACTTGCGTGGCCAAGGCCTAGCATTTGCTCAGAGATCTGGGGACTCCCAGTTCTGGCAAACAATCATTCAGCTATTGCCGGCCCTCCGCATCGGTTCTTCCATCTCGGTTGGTGCTGGGACCACCACCCTATTTTGGTTAGATCGATGGTCCGGCCCTCAACCTTTCGCCATCCGTTTCCAACCGTTGTTCAACATTTGTGTGAATCCTAACCTTAGTGTCGCGGCCGCCCTACAGGACTTGGGCTGCATTGCATTCCGACGTACCTTCGGTCCCATAGAACGGGACCTCTGGGATGACCTTATCGCTTGTGTGGCTCTCCACACCCCGTCGCTAGGGCCGGATACGCCGCGGTGGGACCTCGAGCCGACAGGCCGATTTTCCGCTAGATCTCTCTATCGGGCCATCCTTCCCACCCCAGGCCCGGTAGAGCTTAATCTCCTTTGGGAGATTAAACTTCCCTTGAAGATTAGGATCTTCATGTGGAAGTTAGTAAGGGGCCGCTTACCCTCCGGCACGGAGGTGCTTAAGCGCAACGGCCCGTCCGACGGGCTATGTCCCCTTTGTTCGGTCGCTGAGGACTCGAACCATATCTTCTTTGTGTGCCCCTCGGCAAGATTTTTGTCGTGCTACCTACGTGAGACGGTGGGCGGCGGTTGGTGCCATGACAACCTCCCGGATATGTTTGCGGAGGTGCTCACATTCCCTAATACTGAGCGTCCCTCCTTTTGGGTGTTGGTAGGGGCGCTATTGTGGACATTATGGAATGTCTGTAATAAGCTGGTGATTGAACATGTGATCCCGCTGCGTGTGACTGACGTCATTTACAAACTGTGTGGCTTTCTACAGCTCTGGAGGCCGCTTAGCAAGCGACTGGACCGCACCTACATTGACAGGATGATCGCCGCGCTCCGCTCCTTCGCATCACGCCTCGCGCCACCGCTTCCACCGCCTCTTCCGCCGCCTCCTCCGGAGCCAGATTAGACTCTGTTTTCTGCTTTTGGTGCTTTTGGGGCTTGTTGTGCTGATCCCCCAGCAAGACTATTCTCCCGTACTGCTGTGTGTGTGTGTGGGCGCGCTATGGTCTGCTGGACGGAACCTTGCTACCGTATGGCTTTGTCGTGGTCGTTGCTTTAGAATATAAAGCGGGGGGAAACCCTTTTTCGTCATTGGGCTATCAGCCCAACTAACGAACTGGGAGCGGAGCTGACCTCCCGAACGTATTCTCTGGAGCCAGGTTTTGTACGAGAAGCAGGCTTTTGCTAGGAGAAGCGGGAGATGGGGATTTGGAGGAGGTGGAGAGGATCCGAACGGGGCCTAAGTTTCATATGGTTCTTTTTTCTTGCTCAAGGACGATCAAGGTTTAAGCTTAGGAAGTTGATAAGTGGATTTTACACTCATTTGTACCCGTATTTAAACAGTATATTCTCAGATATTTTTGAGATTATCACTTAGATTTGCCCACTAATAATTAATAAAAGCAAAATTTGCAAATCTCCTTGTTTATTTTGTCTTGCTGAAACAAATGCTTTAGGTGGAAAATCAAGCCATACACGCATGGGATCACAAAAATCCTATATGCACCATTCTAAAATTGTATCCTTTCTGACAAGATGCGTCTCCGAGCTTTCTAATGTCCTCCCACGACTGAATACCATTTTTTTCAAGCCATGTTTGCTTGACAAATTTTTGTTGTGAACTTTGACATATGTTAATCAACAATGTATCAATGGATAGTCCTTAACAATCAGTAGTCAACATGGTCTCATCGAAGCTGTTGAAAACATACCATCTCATATAGTGCCTTTTAGCATTGGTACGAAAAGAGAGCCGACAATCAATCACATCTCAGCCAATCATAGCCACAATTAGTATTAATATAGGGAGTACTAGCGGGAGAAGAGTGCGGCGCACGCCGCGCAGGTGCTGGTGCCCGTGCGAGTGCCCGTTATGACCTTATGTGTTCCCACACAGAAATATACATGTTTCTTTAGAAAAGCATTGGAATATTTAGTTCTGCAGGTGAATGATTAGAGATATTAGTTCTGCATAGAAATTTTTGATCTGCACACATCACAATCGACAACCTGCTGGAAGGGCACAAAATATGGCAATCCAAAGGTTTAAAGGCGATGTACTTCAGTTATTTTATCAGAAAGTGGCCTCAACCTCCAATATGCACTCTCATATCTGCAAAGAATGCATACACTTGGTCATGTTAGGGCAATGAGCATTGTCCATTCTCTAGGTTTGACCACCTCTAGCCTGTCAATGATAGCTGCAAGAATGAAAATTTACGTGATTTAGTATAATGCGATCGTGCACTCTGATATCTGCAAGAAATGCATATTGCCAAGTTCGTATTATTCCAACCCTATGTCCATCTTCGTTAAAAAGAGAAAATATGCCCAAATTCTCCCAGGTTTGACTGACGGTGTAGGTCACGGTTATTTTTGAACGCAATGACCATTCCCCAACGCTTCGCATGCTTCCCTGCGACAACATTTTTTTAGCAAAACGACAACAATATATTGCACATGGCAATGGGGGTAATACGACCCATTTTCACGTAGATTCATCACATAAAAAAGTTCTCCAAAAGCAACGCTTCCAAGAAGGGAACAGTGCACAAGCGCCGTCGTTGCCCGATCTAAGATCTTGGGTTTTTACACTAGAGAAAGTACACGCTCTCAAAACAATTCCTTCAGCAAGGCAATCGCCAGGCACAACCAATAAAGGCCAGACCTTAGGTTTTCACCCTGAAAGTCACAACTCGGCACCCGAAGAGTACCACCGAAGATGAAATCCTCCAATGTTGCCGCCCCACTTATCACTGCTGCTCCTGGGAGTCATCTAACACCTGGCTGACTCCATCGCCTCCAAGACTCCATCCGTGTAACTGATCCTCCGATCTCGGCCATCATGACCTTCTCCACTGCTGTCTCCACCATGAAAGTCGAGAAGTCGACATGTCCCAAGGTGTCATCAGTCAACAAAGCTTCGCGCCACGCCCTCGGAACCTCGTAGGCTGATATGGACGTGCACAACCGGAAACTAACCGATCCAGATATCCTGAGCAAATTCTCCGGCGGTCGTTTCGAAACACGTTGATGGCCTGATCGAGGAGGACCGATCAAGCAGGACATTGCCGTGATGCAAGAAGAGCACGAGGACCGCAGCCGGGACTTGATGACGGATCGTGAGATCCACCAAACCAGCCACCAACTGGCCGACCACCTCCGGCGGAGGAGGAGATCGCCACCGCCATAATCCTCGTGATGCGTGGCAGAACCGGAGAACCTCTGCGAACCGTCGCCGCAGCCGATGAGAGGCAGCATTGATGTCTAGTACGCAACTTTATTCTTGTAGACGTTGTTGGGCCTCCAAGTGCAGAGTTTTGTAGGACAATAGCAAATTTCCCTCAAGTGGATGACCTAAGGTTTATCAATCCGTGGGAGGCATTGGATGAAGATGGTCTCTCTCAAACAACCCTGCAATCAAATACAAGCAATCTCTTGTGTCCCCAACACACCCAATACAATGGTAAATTGTATAGGTGCACTAGTTCGGCGAAGAGATGGTGATACAAGTGTAGTATGGATAGTAGATATAGGTTTTTATAATCCGAACAATAAAAAACAACAAGGTAGCAAGTAGTAAAAGTGAGTATAAACGGTATTGCAATGCTTAGGAACAAGGCCTAGGGTTCATACTTTCACTAGTGCAATCTCTCAACAGTGCTAACATAATTGAATCATATAACAATCCCTCAATGTGCGACAAAGAATCACTCCAAAGTTTCTATCGGAGAACGTAGGACGAAAACATGTATCAACCCCTATGCATAGATTACCCCAATGTCACCTCGGGAATCCGCGAGTTGAATACCAAAACATACATCAAGTGACTCAATAGAATACCCCATTGTCACCACGGGTATTCACATGCAAGACATACATCAAGTGATATCAAATCCAATATTCAATCCAACATAACGAAACCTCAAGAGCAAGACTCAATTCATCACAACAAGATAAAGAGAGGGAAGAAACACCATATGATCCAACTATATTAACAAAGCTCGCGGTACATCAAGATCGTGCCAAATCAAGAACACGAGAGAGAGAAAAATCAAACACATAGCTATTAGTACATACCCTCAGCCCCGAGGGTGAACTACTCCCTCCTCGACATGGAGACCGCCAGGATGATGAAGATGGCCTCCGATGATGATTTCCCCCTCCGGCAGGGTGCCGGAATAGGGCTCCAGATGGTATTTCTTCAGTACAGAGGCATGCAGCGGCAGCGTCGAAGTTATAGGTTTATTTCTGAGGGTTTCTCTATTTATAGGATTTTTCAGCGTTGGAATCACGCAAAAAGGAGTTACGAGAGGCCCACAAGGCAACAACACACGCCCCCCAGGCCGCGCCGTGATACCTTGTGACCTCCTCGTGAGGCTTCTGGTCCTTCCACGAAGCTTCGGGGGTCTCTTTTGGTCCAAAAAAATCGGCAAAAAGTTTCGTCCAATTCCGAAAACTTTTATTTCTGCACAAAAAACAACACCACGGTAGTTCTGCTGAAAACAGCGTCAGTCCGGGTTAGTTCTAATCAAATCATACCAAAACCATATAAAATTATTATAAACATGGCATGAATAGTTCATAAATTATAGATACGTTAAAGACGTATCAAGCATCTTGAAGCGCGACGGCAGCAACCTGCCTTTGTCAGGTTCCGACGATGGACCATCGTCAGTACTGTAGATCGAGCCCACGCCGCCACCTCCTGCCATCCCCGCCGACTGCAACAGGCCCACCGACACGCCCCGGCCGCCGCTACCCGCCATCACCGCCGCAGGGGACCAAGATCCCGCCGCTGCCTCAGATCCCTGACGCCAGATGAGAAGGCCGGTGCTGGCCACCCGGTGCGGCCCGGCGGCCGCGTCACGGGGTCGGGAGGGATGGAGGGGTCGGGAGCGCTGCATGTTGACCTGAATCGTAGCTGCCTATCCATGGACAATATGAACGTTCCTGCAGGGTCACGCTATAATTCATTTACCTGTCCTAAGTCCTAACTCTCGAAATACAAGTCTTTCTAGTTTTTTTGTACAATTCTACAATTTGGAGACACCTAGTTGTTTTATTCCTATATATTAAGCCCTTGATTAGTTGCATCTATCCAGAGAGAGAGAGAGAGAGAGTGAATGAGAGCGAGTACAAGAGCATATCTGGTGTTAGGGGCACACGGGTTGATGAGTATGGATATATAACAGAAAAATAGAAACAAAAATCTCAGGTGATGCGATAGTAGCGGGAGACAGGCAGTATGGGATGTCTTTGTCTTTCTTTGTCTTCTCCAGAGGTTATCCGGCTATCGAGGCGTAGTAGACAGATAAGGGCGGATGGTACAAACGGCTTCAACGACGAGTTTATGCACTCCGGTGGAAACACAACATCTCTGATCGGGCTATGTCGACGCGCGCCTGCGTCGTGTCCTTGCTGAAGGTGGTGGATTGAAGCTTTGCTTTGGGGATGAGAATCCGGAGTTCAACCTTGTGGTGGACTCGCCATCATCAGCGCACGTGTGGCAATTCCTTTTTGAAAACGTAGCCTAGGAGTTGTGTATTTTTCGTTTCTGATGTGTCTTGTAACATAGGGTTAGTGGCTATCTGGGGGAGTTACAGTCGCGAGGTATTCGGCCTTAGGGTTTGTTATCCGCTTTATTTCCGGGTCGAGGTTGTTTGGCCGCTGGATTTTGTATTTTTAATAATATATAGCTGCATGCATCGTTCTGATGCAGAGACCGGGGATTATCCTCCTTTTCAAAAAAAAAAAAAAGCTTCAGAGTTAGTAATGATATGCTGTTTCGCTCATTGTGATTTAATTGTTATTAATGTGCTATGAGATGATCATCTTGGCCTTTCTCGTTACTGTTTTTATTTGACTGACACCCCTCTTATGTTCATATATCCATGCAGTAGCTGCAGAAACATGGCCTGGGCCTCATTCAAAAAGAGAAGACATGAATGGGTTGGGGACAAAGTGCCTGAAGAAACATCGATAAAAGGGTTTATTAGTCGCTAGATGTTTTGTTTTTGTATTGCATTTTGGATACAAAAAATTGTTACTATCACCAAACTTTCCAACACCAAGAGTCCCTTGCGCTCCTTTACTGTTCAAGATTGTCCAAGTTCTGAAGAAAAGGATAATTTGAAAAGTGGCACATCTGTTATAGCCTTTTGGAAAGGAGCCACGGAACCATGCCCATTTACAGCAAGGTTTGAGATGTGAAATAATATTTTTAAACATACACCATTTAACGCAGCGAGAAGTGCTTCGGTACATGAATTAGGCCTCCCTCCACGAGTGGCTTCCGGCGGCGGCTGAGGCGAAGAGGCGTACGATGCTGCGTGTGGATGCGGACGGGTCGGTCTGCCAACGTGGGTTTATCAAGCAACGAGATACTGCTCCGAATATTTGTGCTTGCGTGGTTAAGTGTAGACAATAATACTCGGTTTGCTTATGTTCCTATTCTTTTGATCAAGCAACGGGGGTGATCGACCACCCCCTGTTGAACGCGCGGTGTGCTATCATGTCTCTTTTGATGGTCTATCTATGCAGCTGAGTTGTGAAGCTTACCTACCAGAGGAGATCCCTTGATGATGATGTTGTTTATTCCTTCTGTCCTTCGAGGACAGGGCCTGGATTGCAAACTCTGTTGAGCTCCACCGACTTTATTTTCGTCCGGTTCCCGACTCGACTCGATGGGTTATCAACGAGCTTTGTGAAGGCAGTGGAAAAGATGGACACTCAGAACTCATGCAGAAAGATACAGCTTGTGGGTAGCTCTGCTTTGCTCTATTTTCTCAAATCTGAATATTTGCCTGTGGGTTCCTCTGCTTTTGCTCTCTTTTCTCAACTCTGAATATTTGGTTGCAGCATGAGGTTTCAGTCGTCAGGTCCACTCGACTTGGGGCCAGACAATCTTCTTCCTTCCGACCTCGGGACGGACAGAGCTGCTGACTCCTCGCGTTAATTGCGGCTGCAACCTATCCTCTTTCTTTCTTTCTTTTTAGCAAGGAAAATATGATCTGTGTAAGCACATAACAAACATTAAATGAATTAACAAATTAAGTAAACCGGCTAGCTTATTACTATTTTTTCATAAGCACATACTTCCCCCCTTCGTAAGTAGAAAATGTAATGAACGTGGTAACAATGCGTATTTGGATTCGTTCTCGTATGACCGATTTGATCAATAGTGAGATCGAATGGGCACTAGTAGAAAATGGGCCTTCAATCCCGGTTCGGGAGGGCCTTTAGTCCCGGTTGCCCAACCGGGACTGAGCAATCGGGACTAAAGGCCCCCCTTTAGTCCCGGTTCAATTACGAACCGGGACTAAAGGCCCTCCACGTGGCGCTGTCTGGGGCGGGGGATGGAGGACCTTTAGTCCCGGTTGGTGTTAAAGGACCCGGTTGGTGTTAAAGGAAAAAAAAATTGATTTTTTTTTATATTTGTTGATTTGTTTTTAAGTTTTATTCCGATTTTCAAATCTTTGAATTATTTGACAATTTAATCTCTAAGCACTCATTCCAAATCGTCTAACTTCCCGACCGGTCACCCATCCTCTCACTGCTCCAGCCCCAGCACGTTTAACTTCCTGGTTCTATCACTCCTAGTTTCCAAGTCTGCACTTGTTGTTTTCCTGACAATACTAAGCTATCAATCCTATTAACCCTTTGGTCTTGATGTCACGTGATTTAATTTTTTGAATTCCAAACAATTATTAAAATAAACAACAATGATTAATTTAAAAACTCAAAAAAACTTCAAAAAAGGCAAAATTTTCAAAAAAACTGAAAAATTCTCAAAAAACAAAAAATCCAAAATAATACAAAAAGTTCAAAATAAAATAAGTAATAATAATATTGAATTTCAATGAAAATAAAATAAGTAATAAAATAACAATCTTTATGCGGAATTCAATTATTAATTTTAAAACTCAAAATTTTCAAAAAATTCAAAAAAAACACCAAAAACTAAAAAAAATCAAAAAATCCAAAACAATATAAAAAGTTCAAAATAATCAAAAATTCCAAAAAATGTCAAAAAAATTCAAAAATAAATAAATTTCAAAACCCTAAACCCGGGACTTAAAACGTCCGAAACTCTATTCTAAACAATAAACACTAAAGGTTCAAACCCTAAAACCTAACCCTAAACTTAGAAATCTAAACCCTAGCCCTAAACCCTAAAACGTCCAAAAACTCTATTTTTCCTCTGGAATTTTGTGATTTTAAAAATTCTCGAAACCCCTAAACCCGGGACTTAAAACGTCCGAAACTCTATTCTAAACAGTAAAACTAAAGGTTCAAACCCTAAACTTGGAAATCTAAACCCTAGCCTATACCCTAAAACGTCCAAAAACTCTATTTTCCCTTTGGAATTTTGTGATTTAAAAGATCTATTTTCCCTTCGGATAGATCTTTTTTTTCTGCAAATTTTGATATATTATTTGTATTTTTCTGAATTAGAATGATTTAGTTATGATTTTTCTAGGATTAATGTGGTAAAAACGGTCAAAATTTATATTTCAAAATTTCTATACCAACTAGACACTAAAACCTAAAAGATATAAGCAATTTAAAACAGAAACTAAAAACAAAAAACAAATGGAAAAACAGAAAAGAAACTTTCAAAACCCCTTTAGTCCCGGTTGGTGTCTCCAACCGGGACTAAAGCCTCAACCGGGACTAAAGGTCCCTTTTGAACCGGGACTGATGCCTGCCGAGCCCCGACCGGCGTCGTAGCCGCTCGAACCGGGACTAATGCTCACATTAGTCCCGGTTCGTAATGCAACCGGGACTAATGTGTAGATCGGGCGGGGACGAAAGCCCTGTTTTCTACTAGTGGGGATTGTTACCAATGTATAGATCTTATAGTAGGGAAAAATATTCTTGTCCAGTTTGTGCATCTTTTTCACCTATCTCATATCTAATTCCTAGCCGTCACTTTTTCATTTTTTTGTCAAGCATGGATTTACTTAATAAACCCCAAATTTATCGTCGTGTAAAAAAGGATAGTAATTGGCGGAGTGATGCCATGGTGTAAAATTAGATAGTAATTGGCGGAGAACTTATTTAAACGCAATATCTATGAATGGATAATCTAATAATAGAAAGTTTAACCTAATGCACTTTTCAGACTGTGATATAGGATACGTGGTATATTCATACTTGGCAGAATTTTGGCGGCTGAGGAATAACGAGATCTACAATAGTTTTTTGAGCAAACACTACCCTCCACGGATGATCCACTGTCTTGTATTTTTCTCTTTCTCTTTGAATTGGACAAAGAAATAGAATAGGAAATGGTGTGAATAGGTTGGTCTAGTGACAATTTTTATTTTCATGTTGCCTCTTCTCGTTGGCTGCTTATAGACTGTCCTGATGGAGCCCGTCGTAGAGGTGGCTTAAGTGCCCGCATTGTGGTTGAAGCTTCGGTCTGGTTGGCCGTACAGGGAAGGAGAAGGCGAGGTAGACGATGGCAACATCATCGGCTATTCTCCTCGCGTAGATGAACACGCCGAGGGAGGAGTCTCAATTTTTTTGGTATTTCTTCTGGATTACTGTTAACGCGAATGCATAGTGTTGATTTACTGTTTTGATTGTTCCGCTTAATTAGGGTCTATTGTTCTGGGTTACAATTCAGGTATTGTCTTGGTTTATGATTCGGGTGGGTTAATGTTTTCGGTTTATTCAGGTATTGTTCTGTTTCACTGGTTTTACTGTTCCGGGTCGAGGGAGGAGGAGTCTCAGGTGTTTTTTGGGGGATATTTTTGGTATTTCTTCTGGGTTACTGTTCACGTGAATGCATAGTGTTGATTTACTGTTTTGATTGTTTCGGTTTATTGGGGTGTATTGTTGTAGGTTACAATTCAGGTACTGTTTTGGTTTATGATTCGGGTGGGTTAATGTTTTCGGTTTATTCAGCTATTGTTCTGTTTCACTGGTTTTTCTGTTCCGGGTCGAGGGAGGAGGAGTCTCATGGGTTTTTTGGGGTATAATTTTGGTATTTCTTCTGGGTTACTGTTCATGTGGATGCATAGTGTTGATTTACTGTTTTGATTGTTCCGGTTTATTGGGGTGTATTGTTCTGGTTTACAATTCAGGTACTGTTTTGGTTTATGATTCGGGTGGGTTAATGTTTTCGATTTATTCAGGTATTGTTTTGTTTCACTAATTTTACTGTTCCGGGTCGAGGGAGGAGGAGGCTCGGGGGTTTTTTGGGGGATGTTTTTGGAATTTCTTCTGGATTACTGTTTACGTGAATGCATAGTGTTGATTTACTGTTTTTATTGTTCTAGTTTATCCAAGTTTATTGTTCTGAATTACAATTCAGGTACAGATCCAGTTTACCGTTCGAGTGGGTTAATGTTTTCGGCTTATTCAAGTATTCTTTCGTTTCACTGGTTTACTCTTCCGGGTTTTTCGGGTTTGTTGTTTTGGTTTATTTAGGCTATTGTTTTGGTTAGCAATTTTGGGTTTATTCGTATACTGTTCATGCGGAGGGGATAGCATGGCCGCGGACGCCCCTCGCAAAGGAACGTCGCAGACGATGCAGACACGACGCTACCGGCGGCGCGGGAAAAGGGAGGGACGGGCGAAAAGTATGCAGAGCCTCCATCCACCAGGCAGGTCGAGGGCTGCGCAACTAAGCGCTGCTCCATGGGGAGCCGCCCGACGCACAAGATGTCAGCCGAATTGCGTCCACCGCGTGGTGGCAACAGCCACCTCAGTTCTAGATGGCGAGGTGGGGAGGAGGGTGGGACGTGCGTCTCTCTGGCCTGGCGGATGGCGTTTTGTTCAGGTAATTGTTGGTGCATTGCTTACTGATGTCGTGGTGTAAAAATGGATAGTAATCGGCAAGAGCTTATTTTTCTCATGGATTACTGTTCATGCAAATAAAATGTTCCGGTTTACTGTTTTGTGCCTTGGCAGCACCATATCGGAAAGGAGCGGGAGATGATCGTGGCGGTTCTGCATCGGTATGGCGGTGTAGAAAAATGTTGTGTAGAAAAGTTATCTCTACCTAATAATAAAGGGCTATTGCTTCTGGCGGTACGTCATTAAAATTGCCCCAAAAGTTACAAAATATTACCCACCAATGCCACCGATAAGTGACAAAAACGTTTTGCGGGGAATTCCCGCTTGGGCCAGCCCACGCAGTAGGGATCTCCTATACTGCGCTCTGCGCGCGGGAGAAGACGCAGGTCGCCTGTTTGGGCCGGCCCATGTGCGGGCGGCCAATTTTTTTCTAATTTCGTTCCTTCATTTTTATTTTTATTTTCTGTTTTTGTTTTTTCTACTTTAAATAATTTGGGACTTCAAAAAACTTCTGACATTTAAAAAAACCTGAGAATTTTGAAATAAAATGTTCAAGAAAGCATAAAATGTTTGTGAATACAAAAAGTGCTCTGGATTTTTCAAAAAATGTTCGAAATTTGGAAAAAAATGTTCATAAAATCAAAAAAAGTCGATGGTTTTGAAAAGAGGTCCGTGTATTAAAAATTGTTAATGAAATTGAACAAAATGTTTGCTAATTCAAAAAAATTCCTAAAAATTTAAAAACAGTTCATGAATTACAAAAGAGTTTATTGATTCATAAAATGTTTGCTGATTAAAAAAATGTTCAAGCATTAATAAAAATGTTCGTGAATTCCAAAAAAAAATCCACCTATTTCGAATAAAATGTTCGTCTATTCTAGATTTGTTCGCCGATTCAAAAGAAAATGCTTAAAAATATTCACAATGTAAAAAATGTTCACGATTTTAAAATTATTCCCAAATTTGTCAAAATATTCACGAATGATCAAAATTATGTAGTTAAATAGTAATGCTTCTGAGTCTTTGTGACTATATACCCGCGTGAATTTTGAAGAATTAACTGCCGGGGTAGATCGGAATGTTATAGTATGTTTTTTAAGAAAGTTTCTTGAATTCAGAATAATTCTTTGAATTATTAAGTTTTTTGACAACCATGATATTTTTTTTGAAAATGTAAACATTGCTTCAATTTGTGAATAAATTTAAAAATGGATACATTTTCTTGCATTTGTGAACAAATTTTCAAAATCATGCGATGAGATGTGAACAAAATGTGGTCATAGCCATTGGAGATTATGATTTTTTTTTATTCTCCCGTTGCAACGCACGGGCCCTTTTGCTAGTAAATCTTAACTCTCTATATAAGGACGCAAGGGTGGAAGAGGGGAACATAAATGATGTGTAAAAGAATCCTAGTTTGTTTTTGAAACCATGGTGTATTTTTTCTCCGGAACACTATCACATACTAGTATGCATGCACGCGCAATGCGCGTTATTACGTTATAAACATAGAGCCCACCCAGACAAAGAAAGGAGCACGAACCCAGCTGAACGCAAAGAACGGCATGTCCAGCCCCGCACTGAGGCCCACACGGCAGTGGTCCATCGCCGAAGGGAGCGCAAACCGAACAGGAAAACTGGGTGACACGCGCACGCCCATGAAGTGGACCCACACGCCAGCCACCCCAACGCTCATGATGCCCTGAGCGCTGGCCTAGAGAGCCGGGCATAAACTATAGAGATCTTTCTTATATATATCTACTAATTGGAGGCACCTTTCAAAGCCTCTACGTTAATCCACATCATCAAAATTAATGCAACCATTAGATTTAAAGTTTAATGGTCAAGATTTATTAGAAGAGTCCGTCTTAAAAAAACATTGTGTACGTAAATTATTAAACTCATACGTACAAAAAAGAGAGACAATGCCCATCTATATACCTAATAATAAAGGAGCTATTGCTTCTGGCGGTACGTCACGAAAATTGCCCCCATAGTTACAAAATATTACCCACCAATGCCAGCTATAAGTAGTAAAAAACGTTTCACACATGGGAATCCCCCCGCCTGGCTCGGCCCATGCAACAGGGACCTCCTATACTGCGCTCTGCGCACTGGGAGAAGACGCAGCGCGCCCATTTGGACCGGTCCATGTCCGGGCGGCCTGTCTTTAAAATTTTATTTTTTAATTTCTATTTTTCTTTTTATTTTTCTTTCTACTTTAAATTAAATAATTTAGAACTTTAAAAAATCTGCTAAAATTAAAATAAAAATGATAATTTTGAAATAAAATATTTAATAAATCATAAAATGTTTGGGGATTCAAAAATTGTTCATGACTTACAAAATAGTTTATTCAATCATAAAATGTTTGCTGATTCAAAAAATGATCATGCATTTCAAAAAATGTTCGTTAAATAAAAAAATGTTTGTGAATTTCAGAAATTGTTCCACCAATTCCAAAAAAATGTTCGTCCATTCTAGAAATGTTCGTCGATTCAACAAAATTTTATAAAAAAATTGTTCACAATTTTAAACAATGTTTGCAAATTGTATAAAATGTTCATGAATTCAAAAAATATTTTGGTTTTAATTTTTTTTTCAAAATTTGTAAAAGTGTTCACGAATTTGCAAAATGTTCATGATTTCAAATATGTGCACGAATTTTAAAAAAATGTTCATGATTTAAAAAATTGTTCATGATTTCACGAAATTGAGAGTGATAGTATATCTCGGTGATGCAGCAAAATGTGGTCATGGTCATTGGAGATTATGATTTTTATTCTTCCGTTGCAACGCACGGGCGCTTTTGCTAGTTATTAAAAAAGAAGCCATCACGTAACAAAGAGTCCACCATGCAAAACAACAACAAAGAGTCATATGCTATCCAAAAGGAGCCATCATGATTTAGAAAAGAAAAAAAAAACATCCACCACGTCTAAGTTCCAAAAAATCAGGTGCCTTCTCCCTTTTGATAAAAATGAAAAAGAATATGTAGAAATAAAATAACATCTCCTCGCGTCAAAAGAAAGAGATTAATTCAGCCATTAGATTTAAAATTTAATGGTCAAGATTTATTAGAAGACTATGCCATATAAAAAAAAAGACAGTGTACGTAAAGAACTAAACGCATGCATACAAAAAGGAGACACACAGCTTATTATTACAGAAAGACATCCGTAAAAAAAATTCGTATTACTAATAAAAAAAAACACGTCCAAGTTCCAAAAATAAGACGTGCCTTCTGCCTTTTGAATAAAAGGATAAAGGATACGTACAAAAAAAATACCTTCTCACGTTAAAAGAAAGAGCCCACATCCCACTTCTCACCCAATCAAAAATCACGTGCATGTCCGCTTGAAGGAAGTAAAAGGACACGTACAAATAAAAAGCCCACAAGCCTCACGTTAATAAGAAAGTATATGCCTGATTGAAAAAGAGATCTCAATCCCCACGTACAAAAAGAAGGCTTTGTAAGAATACACGAACGTAGATAAGTCTTTCCCTAATAGCTCCTAGATATTATCACAACCAAGGTCATTAATTTAATATGTGAAATAACATAATCTGTAAACAAGAAGGAAAATATGCGTAAATTGTCGCACATCCAAAAATATTATATGAACTTAAAGCATTAGTATTCTAAAAAAAGAACTTAAAGCATTAGGAAATATAATTAGACGAATATCATTGCTTTTCTATATCGGTGTTGGAATATCATTGATTTTTGTGCTAAGGGTTGGAAAAGCTGGAGATAAAAAATCAATGTGTCATACATAAATCTCTCCCAAATGAAAAATCATATGAACTTAAAGCATTAGTATATGAACTTAAAGCATTAGTATTCTAAAAAATCAATGTGTCATATATATCACCGTTATCAAGGTCATTAGTTTATATGTGAAATCACCTAATTATAAGACAAGTAAAAGTTATGTGTAAATTTTTACACATTGAAAAATCATATATGAATATAAACCAGTCAAAATATTAGTTGAAGGAACATCAATGCTTTTTGTGATAGGGGTCGGCAAGGCGAGCCGTCAGTTTTTCACATTAGGATATTTCACAATTGTACTATCTAATTTGATTATATATAGACACATTCTCAATTAATTTTAAAAATGTTTATTTTGGAAGTTGAGGCAGGAGCACTGTCCAATGCATTAGGAAGAACCATATTTAAATGTTAAGAGTAGAATTATTATTGTGGTAGATATATATACGGACCGCGACGCATAGATAGTGGAAAAATCCATCACTGAATGGAACACATATCTGTCACTACAATTATCTTTAGAAAACACTCAGTGCCACTTCTAATAAAAAAAATCCAACTCTTTTGATATATACATCATTTAAAAAAAAAAACTTGCCCGTAGTTCATGCCTCTCAATTCAAGTATTGTTGAGTGGTGGTTGTATGTAGTGTATCTTTCTCGAAACTTTTACAAAGATGTGATATATGCTACAATGTGGATAATTTTTTTGTATTTTAGGAAGATATGTACCTTGCCATATGGATCGAAAGATAACATATAATTCAGGAAGAGTTGTATTTTTCGATAATTATAGGAAAGGTTCATTCAGACCAATGATAGCAGTTTGCAGAATAGGGAAAACGGGCACACTGCATCCGAAAATAAAGCCCATAATACACGTGTTATTTCTAATTGTTTGAATAACTTAGCATTTGTTCAGCTGTATGATATCTGGAATTTAACCTCCTACATTTTACATGATAATAGACTTTTGTTAATATTTATTTGTCCCGATAGACGATAGTACCTAGACCGTGCAGGTGCACGGGTTGACGACTAGTATCAACTAATCAAAGTATTGGTTCTCGTTTAGTAAGCACACGCCACACACGTACGGGTTTGCACCACTCGTCCATCTTTTTTCCAATGCCCTGTTGCACCGTATGCATCTCTGTTCCTCCCGGGACTTGTTCCGATATTTTTTTTTCTTAACAAATCTACACGATGTTGCCATCTTTTATATGCACGCGCCTCCGGCTACAGTTTTCCAGCGCACCGAGCCCACACCTTGAACGGGTTTTGCTACGGCTCGCACTGCACCGATCTCGACGAGATTGTTTTCCCGAAACACCTTGCATGCGCCCTAATCCCATGCTTCACCGCTGATGTTTTCCTGATCTGCACGGTTGTCACGATCCAATCCGCTTTCATCTTTAAGCCCGTTGCTTCCGATCTCACAGCCATACACCGATCAACATCATCGACAACTCCTCTGGACCAACTCAGACTGCCTCTCGGATCTCGCAACCTTGTTCATCATACCGCTTGTTAGAATAATCCAAGACGCACAGTCGATCTATCGATGACCAATCAATCACACGAGGCATGACACCGAGATTTGTTAACGAGGTTCACCAACATGACTACATCCCCGGGGCATGACTACATGCGCTCCTCCCCATGACACCGCTACAATACCGCACACCGGACACCCAGGCGACGGCACACGCGGGCTCCCTCTGCGTGCATGTGCTATTATGTTGGCATATGTTACATCGTGTGTGTACCCCACATTATATAAGAGGCCTAGGATACAAGTGTCTTATTATGACACGACTTCATATCCTATCTACACACTGTACAACTCGAAGTCCAACTGTAACCTACCTTGTACAAATATATTCGACACAACTCCCACAGACGGCATTGCACAGACGGCATTGACGATCTCAATGATGATGGTGAACTACTGCAGGCACACGGTGAGAGCATATCGATGGAATGATGCTGAACTACTGTAGGCACACGGTGAGAGCATATCGATGGAATGATGTTGAACTACTGCAGGCACACCGTGTCGGCATTATAAGTCTTGTTCAAATAGCTTCTAGTGCACATCTAAATCATCACCTCTCCCTCAATCTCTCTCAATCTGTACTATGTGATGTGCAGACAAGTTGGAATCTACCGAATTTGCGCGTACAATTCACTCCAAAATTTGTACCTATTATTGAAGTACGCTCATTCACGAAACGTTCAATGCTCAATACAGACAACAAAGTTACATTCATTTGGAAACGTTCAACCTTGTTTGTACAGAGTACATACAACAAAGGTACTTTCATTCGAAGAATGTTCAAAATTGGGTACAGACTACAGACAGCAAAGGTGCTTTCATTTGGGAAACGTTCAATGTTGAATACAGACTACAGACATCAAAGGCACTTTCATTCGGGAAACCTACAATGTTGAGTACAGACAACAAAGTCAGACCAAGATTTCAACTTCAATGTTCAAATTTCAGTACTAGTGATTACACCATTCGTATAGAGCGACACGGACAGTTTCAATGGCGATGTTGAAGACGAGGTTACTGCAAGCGATGGAATGGTCGCTGCCCAAAAGACGGAGCAGAACTGGACACCAACACGCCTCCACAAGTGGGTACCGATGTCTGCTACATAATTTACTCCTTGGCTCAAGGTTCAAAATCCAGAAGTATCTTTCTCTTTTTAAAATATTTCATAAGAGTACTTCTCTTTAACTTCTCCGGTGTACACCTTGGAGAGATCAAGCAAAATCAGCAGCGGCTCCTATGAGATATCACACTTGACTATACCGTCAATCCGTAGCACGAATGAAACCCAATTTCAAATTTGCAAGTTTCATCACCCTGCAAAACATACAAAATAAATCCCCCCAACAAAATGTTTCTCTTCACTTAGTTACTATAACTCTGCCGAAGAGCTATGCTTAGAATTTCCAATGGCTTTTGAGGATCTCGTATGCATTTGAGCATGGAAGAACTATTACAGAGGAGATGCTGTCATTGGTTGGCAGCTCAGTCCCCACACCCAACCGCAGCAGTCTCCATAGCTTTGTCCATAGGCATTTTTTTTTTACAGATTTTCGATAGACATTTCAATCTACAGGGAAATCAAAATCTCAAATAGTGGTTTCATGACAACCACAACCAGAGTACATATAGAAGATGTCACATTCGAATTAAATTTCTTGTACGTGAACCGCTCTATTACACATCCCTGTCTTTTCTTTACTGACTATGATGGACATGGCTAGCTAGCTGCTGGAATTTGTGTGGACACTATCTAAAAGTACCGTGTCAGCATCCCAAGACTTGTTCAAACATAGTTTGTATTGCACATCTAAATCGCGACCTCTGTGCGCGCGCGCGCACCATGTGATGTGTGCAGTCAAGTTGGAATCTACTGCAAGACTTGTATGTACTAGTTTTGAAGTACATATATTCATTCTGGAAATGTTCAACATCCAGTACAGACAACAAAGGCAGACTGACAATTCAACATCAACCTTCAACTGACTATGAAAATTCATCTAGAGTGACACTGACTGTCGCAATGATGGTGCTGGAGACGAGGTTACCGCGGGCACACGGTGAGGCCACAACGATGGAATTGTCACGGCCCAAAACCGACGGAGGAGAGCTGGACCGGATGCCGATGCGCATGCGCCTCCACAAGTTTCAATTTAGGTTGGAAATATCAGAAGAGCGGATTCTCTTTTTTTTTTCAGGAATTCAAAAGAGTATTTTTTTTTTCCTTCAACTTCTCCGGTGTACACCGAAATCAGCAGCTAGTGGCTCCAATCAGCTATCATGATTTACTATATCGTTGTTCCACCGCAGGAATGAAACCCGATTTCCATCCGGTATTCGTCACCACGTGAAGCATACACTATAAATCTTGGACAAGCCATTCCACTTTCAGGAGCATTCTCCATCACAAAAGAGAGCAGCGTTTCTGAGCTCGAGCTCAGCTGCTCCCATGCATGAACAGTAATTCGAAAGAAATGGCCAAAAAAGTTGGATTTTTTTACATGAGCTCCAACGAATTCCCTAGGAGCTTGCAACATTTCGTGCCAAGATGACTCCGGGAGAAGCTCCATTAAAAAAACGAAATCCACAAAATTTTGCAAGTTCCTAGGGAATTCGTTGGAGCTCGGGTAAAAAACAAATTCGGATTTTTTTGCTATTTCTTTCGAATTTACTATTCGTCCAGGATCAGATTGGCTCGTGCTCATAAATGAAATTTTGATCATCCAATTCACACACCGGCCCGCCCTCGTCCCCCTCGTGTCGCCCCCGCGGGCGACCCAGGGGGGAACCCAAGCCGCCGTCTTCTCGGCCCTCATCCGCCTCCACCTCTCCTCGCCGCCGTCCGCAGCGCCGCCGGGCAAAGCTTGGCCGGCTGGGCGGCGGCAGGGCGTCTCTCCCCCTTGTCCGTCGCGGCTGGCGCGGAGCAGCCAGATCGGGCGGGGCGCCGGGCTAGCGTGGGGTCGGGCGGCGCGGCGGGCGGGTTTCTTGGCGGCGGCGGCGGCCTGCTCGCGACGTGGTGACGGCTGCGTGGTGGGCAAGATCGGTGGTCGCGGGCGCTGTCGGGTTCAGATCGGATCCAATTCTGGGTCTTGGGTTTGAACGCCGTCGGCCGCCGCGGGGTGGTGGTGGTCGTCGCTGACCACGCCGGATCGCTGGATTCGGTGCGTGGAGATCTACGATGGATTCTTCTCGATCTTCCTTCATGATGGGTTAAGCCCCATGGCTCTCTCATCTCTGCAGGTTTCGGTTCGTGGTCCGTTGCCGGATCCGGAGCCGACGGAGGTTTGGTGGTATAGGATGGGGACCAGAGGAAACTTTGATCGGCTTGTTCGGTCCGGCATCGGCGACGTCACTCGACGCCGTTACCCTCCGTGGAGGCGATGCTGAGGTCTCTCCTATCCACCTCCGAACCCCTCCCGGACGAAAGTCCAAAATTCAGTCTGGATTGGGCGGCGGCGGCGTACTTCGCATCGTACCCTCCATGGAGGCGCCGTCTTGGGAGGTTCTGCTGTTCGGCGGAGAGATGATGTGGGTGATGGACTCCGCGTAGCTCCAGCAGCGGCGACGGGGTGGAGGTTGCCAGGAGGTGCGGCGTTGTTTCTACCGCGTCGATGACGACGAGTATTGGTGGCATGGTGCAGCTGGATGTCGACGACAGATGCGGCTGGATGGACGAGCGCAGGACGGTGGCGCTGTCTGGCGCCATGGTGGCGTCGACAGCTGGCCTGGCAAGGTCTTTGCGTCGGTACCTGCTCTGGAGATGGTTAGGTGGGTGACGGCGGCGGTAACCTCGGTGAGTGCGTCGGACCGGTGTGTGACCCATTCCCGGTATGTGGTTGGGATGGGGCATCCGGCATTAGATGTTAGGTTTTGGTGCGATGTCTGTTTGGTATTAGGCTCGGACATTCGGCACCCCTGCATCAAGGGGATAGGAGTAGCGACAGGTGTCGCCAAGATGATAGCTTCAGACTTACTGATGTAATGCTTTATAAGGTCTTTGAGAATAATTAATAAAATGGCTGCATGCATCGCTCAGATGCAGAGGCCGGGGTAATCCTCCTTTTCTAAAAAAAATGAATTTTTGATCACAAAACCTTTACGCTTCACATGGTTATTACAGTTCTGCCGAAGAGCTACACTTATGAAGCGTAAACATTTCATTTCTACTTTGGTCTATCCTACGCTCCAGTTTTTACGTACGAGCTGCCGTTGCGACGTTTCCTTTCAAAAAAAAAAAGTTCCAAAAAACTATCAGATTTTTAAAATTCGCTGAAAACTACCACAAGTTTGGTTTGCTGTTTCAAAAAATACTGATGACCGAATGGTTAAGTTTTGCTCAGGTTTATGACAGTTAGGGCCCACCAGTCAAGCCACGTGGCAGTAAAAATTAAAGCTGTTAGGTTGAACCGTCAGCTTCTTCTTCTCCCTCCCCTTTCTTCTCTTCTCTGGTCCAATCATCCACCGGGGAAGCTCCTCGGGCGGCGGCGGCTCGTGGCCGGCATGAGAGGTCACCGGAAACGGCCGTGGCCAGCGCCGCCCCGTCACCATCTCTCCCCCCCTCCCCCCCCAAAAAAAATCTTCGCCCCGCTGCTCCCTGCTCGGTTGTGTGCCGTCCCGCTCGAGCCCCATCTTCGGCGAGCCGCTGGAGCAGGTCGAGCGCCCAGGACGCCACGCCGGGTTGCGCTTGCTCCTCCCCGCGAGCGGGGGATGGCGAGGACGGGGGCGTGTTGACGTATAAATGTATTGTCTAGTCTCTTCCATCAAATCGGTCTTTTGATTGCATTGGTTAGAGCATGCACTTCTACATGGTATCAGAGCCAAGAGGTCTTGAGTTCAAGACCCGGCTGGCGCAATTAAAATTGCAGTCCACTTTCGGTCCACGTTTAGGCCTGAGGGAGCCACACGTGAGGGGGAGTGTGACCATCCGAAGCCGTCGCCTCCCTCTGCGCAGCGGCCCCGCGCCTCCCCTGCCTGAGCACGCCCGGGGATCTCCTTCGACACCTCGTCTCCCACATCTACCCGCCGCCGTCTCGTCAGCGACCGGTGCCACAGCCGGCGAGCTCGCCCGAGCAGACCAGCGCCGCCGCCGGCCTCCTTCCTCTCTTTCTTCTCTCTCCCATAACCGGGCATGCGTTCCTCTGTGCGGTTGTGTCCAGGAGCCGCGGGAGGGCGGCACATTGCCGGGGAAGGCGACGGGGTAGCCGGGGACGCTCGAGGTCGATCCAATTTGACGCCGGCGTCGACGGACAGCGGCGTAAAATGAGGTCGTGGTCCTCGCCAGTGCTGCACCCTAGCCCTATTCTTCACGCGGAACGGGAGAATGGAGGCTGACAAAGCCTTTGGACATGCCGGAGCGTCCTGGGGTGGCTTCCGGTCACAGTGGTGCACGAGGTGGCCGGCGGCGCGTACTGTGCTGCCAACTGGAGAGAGAAAGCAAGGAAGAGAGAGGAGAAGAAGGTGGCTTCGCCACGCCCGCTCGCCTCCGCTGTCCTGCGTAGCTGGCCCGACCTGGCCTCCGGCGTGCTCCACGGTGGTTGTACGGCAGTTGGGCTGGACTCGGGGAGATGCGGCTGGAGGTGCACTAGTAGAAAAATGGACATTAGTCCCGGTTCGTAAGGGCCTTTAGTCCTGGTTCGTAAGGGCCGTTAGTCCCGGTTGGGCAACCGGGACTAAGGAATCGGGACTAAAGGCCCCCCTTTTTAGTCCCGGTTGTGTTACGAACCGGGACTAAATGGGCTCCACGTGGCCGCTGCGTAGCGCTCAGGCAGGAGGACCTTTAGTCCCGGTTGGTAACGAGCTGGGGTTTAGGGTTTTGTAGGGGTTTAGGGTTTTCGAGGGTTTAGGGGTTTCATTTTGTGTTTCCCTTTTCTTTTTGTGTTTATCATTCAATTCTTTTTCATTTAGGGTTTTCATTTTTATTTTATGTTTTCCATTCAACTCGACGCTACTACATATAGCAATGAAGGAACCATTACACACCATCGTCATGAATATAGAGAAGTGACCTCTTTCTCCGTGCTTGGTCGAACAACAAGTTTTCGTATATATATTCGACTCTACTACATATAGTACACGTTCATGCATATATACAATATAATATCTCTTACGATCCCTAATATCTAATTACCAAAATCCCCTACCAATTCCCGATGGTATTCTCCGGTTTTAGATATGACCTCTTCAAGTAAGAATCCCGCCAATTCCTCTTGACTTGCTCGTACGCGATCCTTTGGTAGGAGATCGTCCCACATTCGTTGGATCTAATTTAAAGAAGGGGGTCAATATATATGAATGAAACTCAACACAATTGATGGTAATAAAATAAAATTGTGAATATTGTTTACGTACTTCAAGTTGTTGTAAAATTCTGCCCTTCTCACAGGTCGTCTGGCGAATGAACTCGCAAACGTAGTATCCACATAAATTATTCCCGTCTTCCTGCCTCGAGCACTTTACGAGAATAGAGTTCAATCAAAATAATAATCAAGCATGATAATGGTATTGAAACTTGCTAGAATCAAAGAGATGCGCGGACCTAGCTAGTACTACTTACAATGAGTTGTCGAAATTGCAGCTCCTCTTTCCATTCACCCCTAACCTTCTTGGTGAACCTTTTCCAAACCCTGCCCGGCAAAGAAAATGAATAAAGGAGTTATTAATTACTTGATATCAGGAAATGAACGAAAGTTGCCGATATAGTGCGATAATTATTGAAATTACCTCTGGAGCATTTCACTCAGGCCCACATCTTAGGGTCTTTACGTTTCGAGTCCATGACAAGTATTTTTCCTGTGTCAAACTGAATGACTAGCAGAATAAAGTGGAACCTGCACACGCATAACTCATCAATTACACTTAACATCGAGTAAGCGAAACAGAATGTGTACAAGACAGTAACACTCACTTGAAGTTGTAAGGAAATAGTATTTCCCTTTTGGTTTGTTGTTCAATTAACGCCTTTAGCAAGTTATCCTCTGTTTCCTTGGTGTTGTTTTGTACCGTATATTCATGTATGTTATTTGGGTTAATGAACCTAATGTCATAGATTTGTCCTTTTTTTGCATTTGAGGATCTTCATTCTGCATAATATAGTGAGGATAATTATACATGCAATGAACGAGCTGAGCTAGAGACTTAATTATAGAAATAATACTTACAGACAATAGCAACTGATGATAGATTTGTCGAGGGTGTCTTGATTGTATAACTGAAATAATTCCTCAAATTCAATGAACATCTCCTCGTCTCCACTGAAGTAATGCTTATTTTTAATTCCCACCATGAGTGAGTCTTTCCCTTCCTTTGAGGCTTCCATGTACCACTCATGCAATCTTCGCATTTGTGTTGGTAGAAGCCATTCCTCCTCAGGTCTGACGAGAGGTTTCCCGTACTGGTATCTGTATGCTAACTCAGTCGTGGAGAACTCTACCCCGCTTAAGAATTGAGCAAGAGTGGCCGCTACCTCCGGATCATAATCCTTATCGGAAAACACGTTGAGCGGGGGGCATGATTGGTTTTTCTGTTCTCCGAGCTGGGGAAATGTTTTGCCCCTTGCACTACTACTACTTCCCGACCGCTGCAGTTTATGTGACTTCATAATAGAGCGGTCATAGTTTGATGGCAGCGGAGGCGGTGGTGGTCGCGTAAGGTTTTCCAGAAACTGCTTCGCTTTTGTCGGATCTATTTTCTCCTTTGGCTCGGGTCGTTTCGGTGCAAGCTGGTGTTTCACATCGTCATCCACGAGCTTCTTGACTTCCTCATCACTCATTTCGTATGGTAACTTGGCAGGAGCCTCCTTGACGCTGTACCTTGTACCTGCTCTGGATTTCTTCGCAGTTGTAATACTAGCCGCCGGAGCGGCGGTTCTCTTCCGCTTATCCACCCGGTGCTGAGGCGGCGGAGGCGGCGGAGTCTGCTGACGCGGCGGAGACGGCTGAGGCGGCGGAGTCTGCTGAGGCGGCGGAGGCGGCGGAGACGGCTGAGGCGACGGAGATAGAGCTGGATTGCTACTCTGAGGAGTCGATAGCTTTGGCGTCCAATGTGGAAGCACGATGTGTTCCTTTTTCCATAGAATGGTAGCTTTTCTTGCATCTCCCAGTTCAGTCTCCCCTTCACCTGTAGGGAAGTCAAGCTCTAGCTGCTCAAATCCCTTGATAACTTCATCCACCCCGACAACAGCATAGCCATCTGGAATCGGAGAGCAATGGTAAGTTCCATTACCAGGAGGTAAGGCAAAGCCGACCGCCACCTTCACGGATATGTTCATGCATTTCACATGTAGCTCACAATTTTCCCTCTGCGTGATATCATCCACGGGGTAGCGAGGAGCCGTGATATCATCTATGGACCGAACGAGCTCAGTGGAAGCCACGCTGCTTTTCCGCTGAGATGATGGGCCGGCAGTATCGAATGCAGGATCTTTGTGCCGCTGAGATGGGCCGGTAGCTTGCTGGCTGGTAAGTGCCTCTATTTGCTTCTGCTGCTGCTCGAATTTTTCTTCTATCTTCTGCATCCGGTCTGCATGCTGTTTCTTTTTTCTCCCTCGGCTTCTATAAGTCTCACTGCAGTCGGGAAACCCAATCTTCCACGGAACGGAGCCTGATGTGCCTCGTGTTCGTCCACTGTGTTCAGCATTCCCGAGGGCGCGTGTCAGCTGGTCGTTCTCTCTGTCGGGATTGAACTTCCCATCCTGCACGTCCTTCATTGCAGCTTTAAGGGCTTTGAGGGGTGTTGCAAGTTGATCTTTTGTAAAAACACACTTCCCTGTTTCTGGGTCCAACTTTCCCCCATGCCCGTAGAACCAAGCCTTTGCCCGTTCGGCCCACTCCAATGTCTCTGGATCGATCCCTTTATCAATCAGGTCGTTCTCAGTTTTCTCCCACTTAGGCCTGGCAACCTTGTAGCCACCTGACCCCATAACATGGTGATATTCCTTCTTTGCAGCATTTTGCTTATTTATTTTTGACCTTTTCTTAGCTTTATCCGATGTCTTGTACTCCACAAATGCGTCCCAGTGATCTTTTATCTTCTCATATGCTCCGGTGAATGTTGGAGTCTTGTCTTTCAGGACATAGTCTTGGTGCAATCTTTTCTTCCAATTGCAGAATTGTGCGGCCATCTTCTTAAGAGCCCACGCCTTGACTTTTGGCTCTATAACTTTGTTATTTGGATCCACCTCTGGCAGTAGGGTGAAATTTGTCATGAGCGTATTCCAAAGCGTTTCTTTGGATCTATAGTCGACATAAGTAACTCCATCCGCCTTTGGCTTATTCCATTCTCGAATGGTGATCGGGATGCTGTCCCTAACAATAACTCCACACTGACTTACAAATCGGTTTGCGTTCCGCGCGGGACCAATTGGTTTGCCATCTTCACGGACTTCTTCGATCTTGAACCTTTCATTTTCGCCCAACCTTTTTTTCGGGCCTCGTTTCTTTATAGAAGATTGGCTCGATCCGGAGGGCTAAAAGAAGAAGGAAGCGTTAATATATGTATATACAAATCAATTAATGCATCTAGTCAGCAGAGGCTTAATTAATATACCTCGCCGGACTTTGTAATAATTAAGGTTCCAACACCGGAGCCGTCATCTTCTCCCTCCATTCCCTCACCGGAGCCGTCATCTCCTCCCTCTATTCCCTCACCGGAGTCGTTCAGAAACTGTGAGGTGATATCATCATCTCCGTCGCGGATTATTGCTCCCAACATGTCTTCTTGTTCTTCGTCTCTGCCGTGTTCCATAGTTTCTGCAAAGACTTGCAAGTTATTTCAATGCTATAAACAAATTATTAAAACAAATTCACATTTCCATGTCTATTTGCATCTCGATTAAAAAAATCACATTATTAAAACAAATTCACATAATATCACTAATACATCTCGAATAATCCAGTTAATGCAATAATATTATCATATAATATCACTAATACATCTCGAATAATCCAGTTAATGCAACAATAATATCACATAATATCACTAAACATCTCGCCCAATCAAACTGGACGTCGACTCCCGGTTCCTGAGCCGCGGGTGGTGAACACCCAAAGAGAAAGAACCATCACAGGATCATAGCTCGGGTGAGATCCCTGAAGAAACTGCCAGGTATTGGAGAAGCTGTCGTCCAACGCAACCATGTAGCGACGGACGTGCTCGTCCTCCTCCCTGACACGGCGACGTACCACCCTCTCGGGGGCCGGCTCCCTCTGCAGCGATAGTGGCCCACGCGACCGCCACCAAAGAAGCTCCGGGTCGACGACGAGACCCCGATTCCTCACCAAGCTGCGCGCCCCGGAAGGTAGCACCTCCCAGTGCCAGCCCGGCGGAGCCCAGTCCCGGACATGGCGCCTCTCAAACTGGTTGTCGCCGCCGAGTCGACGACGAGGATGCGGGCCGGGCATCGTCGCCGAGAACAAATTCCTATGAAAACAAATCAGGAATTGTAGCTCACCCTCGGATGTAGAGGATGTAGTCGATCAGCGGAGGGACGATCGTGGACCAACAACTCCAACGTCGACGATCACTCCATGGAGATGCAACACCACAAATCCTGTAAATCAAAACAACATGCTACAGGAACTATATGGGCACAAACTTGATATGCACTTAAAGTAGAGATGACATGCTTCAATTCATCTTTACGGTCCAGGTTCATAAACATCATGATTAATTGACTATGATCCATGCAAAATGCAACATTCTGAAACAGATCATGACTTAGTGAAAAACTGGGCATATGCATGAGCAGAGTTAAAATGATGGCATCAAAAGGTTCATGTACATATCATGGAGCCCAAATATTACAACATGGCATAAACATAGGAGCAACAGGTTCATGGGAATCATCAAGGCAATATACAACCATGAGATAAGCTGTTTTTCAGACTTAACATCAGGATGCACTTTTGCAACGTAGATTAACACATCAAGATGAACTCTATTATGCATGCAAATGACACCATCATGTAGAGCACGAAGAGTAGCACATTTTACATATATAAATCATGTTCATAGGACCAACATACACAAAGTTACACACACCAAAAGAATGCAATATGATATTTGGAATCTCAGGGACTTAGCAAAAATGTAGGTAACTAAAAGCAAATGCTTGAGGGACGGAGAGGTGAACCTGGACGCCGGACGTCGGGGCAGCCTGACGGCGCGCTCGTGGAGGAGCGCCGGAGCGGGCTCGGGCAGCCTGACGGCGCGCGCGTGGAGGAGAGCGGCGACGTCGAGGGGGCGCGCGCGCGTGGAGGAGCGGCGGCGGGCAGCCTGACGTCGCCGGCGCGTGGAGGAGAGCGGCAGGCAGCCTGACGGCGTCGCGTGGAGGCCGGCGGCGGGAGCTAGCGGACGCGTCGAGGGCGCGGTCGATCGGGCGAGGGAATGGAGGAAGATTGGGGGAGGGAGAAGGGGCGGTTTAAATACCGCCAGGCCTTTAGTCCCGGTTGGTGCCACCAACCGGGACTAAAGGGTCTTTAGTCCCGGTTGGTGGCACCAACCGGGACTAAAGGTAGGCCTTTAGTCCCGGTTGGTGCCTCCAACCGGGACTAAAGCTTATTTTGGCGGCGGCCGAAAGGGCGCGAATGGGCTAGGCCTTTAGTCCTGGTTGGAGCCACCAACCGGGACTAAACATCCAAATTATTTTAGTTTTGTTTTAAACAGATTCAAAAACTTTTGATTTAATTCTTTTTGCTATTAAACATGCCTAGTTTTGATATAATTCTTTTTACTATTAAAGTTTTTAACAAAAAATACTGTATGAAAATTTTAGTTGATTCTTTTTGCTATTGAAGAATATTATAAAATACTTTTTGTTAACCTAATAATGTTATATTTTCTTTTCTGTTAAGTTATTAGTTTAGTATTTTTCTTTGCTGCTAAGTTTTATTTAGGACAAAAACTATTTTTGTTATTTGTAGTTAAGTCCTACAGTTTCCTTAGGAGTTTTTATTTGGATTTCCTTGAAGTTTTGTTTTGCTTTCTATTTGCTTTTTCTTATTGTTTTCTTTATTGCTTTATTCATTGATTGTATTTTGATTGCTAGAATACTTGTTAGAGTGAATGCTTATATGAATGATGCGGCTTATCTGGAATGCTCAGAAGACATTCATATTTTGTTTGGACATAATTGCATTGATTAACTCCTCTGTATAATTAAAATACTAAAAGGACAAGAATAATTGAAAATTCATAACTTAATAAATAATTATTCAAAAATCATGTTTCAAATGCCAAAATGCCCTAGTTTTTTGGTTCAATTCTGACGCTCCGGAGTCCACCTAGGACACCCAAAACACATATATACCCTAACTCTTACAAAGATGACGGTGAAGCCGGTCACATCCCAGAGTGGGATCTTGGGGTATAAAATTTTTTCTTCGCGTGTGTCCCTTGCTTATGATTGCGCCGTAACCATGGAGAATCTTCATCATTTAACAGGATGCTTGGGCCAGTCTTCACTGTGAAGGGAGGAATTTCATGAAACTTTTCATAATCTTCTGACATGTCTGTCTTGTCCTCCACTCCCACGATGTTTCTTTTCCCTGAAAGAACTATGTGGCGCTTTGGCTCATCGTATGATGTATTCGCTTCCTTATCTTTTCTTTTTCTCGGTTTGGTAGACATGTCCTTCACATAGAAAACCTGCGCCACATCATTGGCTAGGACGAATGGTTCGTCTGTGTACCCAAGATTGTTGAGATCCAATGTTGTCATTCCGTACTGCGGGTCTACCTTTACCCCACCTCCTGTCAGATTGACCCATTTGCACCAAAACAAAGGGACCTTAAAATCACGTCCATAGTCAAGTTCCCATATCTCCTCTATATAACCATAATATATGTCCTTTTCCCTATTGGTGTTTGTTGCATCAAAGCGGACACCACTGTTTTGGTTGGTGCTCTTTTTATCTTGGGTGATCGTGTAAAATGTATTCCCATTTATCTCGTACCCTTGGAAAGACAATACAGTCGAAGATGGTGTCCTGGCCAACAAGTACAGCTGATCTACAACAATGGTGTTATTCATGAGATGTGTTTGCAACCAACCGCCGAAAGTCGCCATGTGTGCACGTGTAATCTAGTCGTCAGACTGCCCCGGGTGTTGGGAGCGTACAATATTCTTGTGTTCATTGATATACGGGGCCACCAAGGTAGAATTTTGTAGAACTGTGTAGTGTGCTTGAGTGAAAGAATGCCCGTCCCTACATATTATTGCTTTCGGTCCTAGCGTGCCTTTTCCACTCAGTCTCCCCTCATGCCGCGATTGAGGAACACCAATCGGCTTAAGGTCAGGAATAAAGTCAACACAAAACTCAATAACCTCCTCTGTTCCATAGCCCTTGGAGATGCTTCCTTCTGGCCTAGCACGGTTATGAACATATTTCTTTAAGACTCCCATGAACCTCTCAAAGGGGAACATATTGTGTAGAAATACAGGACCCAGAATGGCAATCTCTTCTACTAGGTGAATTAGGACGTGCGTCATAATATTGAAGAAGGATGGTGGGAACACCAACTCGAAACTGACAAGACATTGGACCAAATCATTTTGTAACCTTGGTAGGATTTCTGGATCGATTACCTTATGAGAAATTGCATTGAGAAATGCACATAGCTTCACAATGGCTAATCGAACATTTTCTGATAGAAGCCCCCTCGATGCAACCGGAAGCAATTGCATCATAATCACGTGGCAGTCATGAGACTTTAGGTTTTGAAATTTTTTCTCTGCCATATTTATTATTCCCTTTATATTCGACGAGAAGCCAGACTGAACCTTGATACTGATCAGGCATTCAAAAAAGATTTTCTTCGCTGCTTTGGTAAGAGCGTAGCTGGCAGGACCTTGATACTACTTTGGATGCATGCCGTCTTTTTCGTGCATACGTTGCTGGTCCTCCCGTGCCTCCGGTGTATCTTTTGTCTTCCCATACACGCCCAAGAAGCCTAGAAGGTTCACGCAAAGATTCTTCGTCACGTGCATCACGTCGATTGCAGAGCGGACCTCTAGGACTTTCCAATAGGGTAGCGCATAAAATATAGATTTCTTCTTCCACATGGATGCGTGTCCGTTAGCGTCATTCGGAACAGATTGACCGCCAGGACCCTTTCCAAAGATTACTTTTAAATCCTTGACCATATCAAATATATCATCACTAGTACGGTGGGCAGGCTTCTTCCGATGATCTGCCTCACCTTTGAAATGCTTGCCTTTCTTTCTTAAGGGATACTTGATCGGAAGAAATCGACGATGTCCCGGGTACACATTCTTCTTACATTTATCCAAATATATACTTTCAGTCTCATCTAAACAGTGCGTGCATGCATTGTATCCCTTATTTGTCTGTCCTGAAAGGTTACTAAGAGCAGGCCAATCATTGATGGTTACAAACAGCAACGCTCGTAGGTCAAATTCCTGCTGTTTGTGCTCATCCCACACACGTACACCTTTTATATCCCACAGCTATAAAAGTTCTTCAACTAATGGCCTTAGGTACACATCAATGTCGTTGCCGGGTTGCTTAGGGCCTTGGATGAGCACTGGCATCATAATGAACTTACGCTTCATGCACAACCAAGGAGGAAGGTTATAGATATATAGAGTCACAGGCCAGGTGCTATGACTGCTGCTCTGCTCCCCAAAAGGATTCATGCCATCTGTACTTATACCAAACCATAAGTTCCTTGCGTCATCTGCAAACTCCGGGAACTCTCTCTCGATTTTTCTCCACTGCGACCCATCAGCGGGTACTCTCAACATCCCGTCTTTCTTACGGTCTTCTTTGTGCCATCGCAGCAACTTGGCATGCTCTTTGTTTCTGAACAGACGTTTCAACCGTGGTATTATAGGAGCATACCACATCACCTTGGCAGGAACCCTCTTCCTGGGGCGCTCGCCCTCAACATCACCAGGGTCATCTCGTCTGATCTTATACCGCAATGCACCGCATACTAGGCATGCATTCAAATTCTCGTATTCCTCACCGCGGTAGAGGATGCAGTCATTAGGGCATGCATGTATCTTCTGCACCTCTAATCCTAGAGGGCAGAGAACCTTCTTTGCTTCGTACGTACTGTCAGGCAATTCGTTATCCTTTGGAAGCTTCTTCTTCATTATTTTCAGTAACTTCTCAAATCCCTCGTCAGATAAACCATTCTCTGCCTTCCATTGCAGCAATTCCAGTGTGGTACCGAGCTTTGTGTTGCCATCTTCGCAATTTGGGTATAACAATTTTTTGTGATCCTCTAACATGCGCTCGAACTTCAACTTCTCCTTTTCACTTTCGCATTCTCTCTGTGCATCAACAATGGCCCGGCGAAGATCATCAGCGGGCACATCTGGTGCCTCTTGATCTTCAGCTTCCCCCGTTGCAGTATCACCGTATTCAGGAAACATAGGATAGTTGTCATCATCCTCTTTTTCTTTATTGCTTTCCATCATAACCCCTCTTTCTCCGTGCTTGGTCCAACAATTATAGTTGGGCATGAAACCGGACTTTAGCAGGTGGGTGTGAAGGATTTTCGAGGAAGAGTAATCCTTGTCATTCCGACAGACAACACATACAACCATTCACACTGTTTGCCTGAGCCACACCGATAAAATTTTGCAGGCCCGTAATGTACTCGGCAGTGCGTCGGTCACCGTACATCCATTGCCGGTTCATCTACATTATATAATTAAGTATATCAAAAACCATTACAGAACATCATGAATAGAGAAATGACCAAATTAATACAAGTTCATCACATTAAAACCAAAGTACAGTAGTGATCAAATGTTATTACTACAAAAATAAATACATAAAGTTCATACATAGTTCTCATAAAACAACATACAACTATCTAGAGCATCTAAAACATACATTGAAACTAACATACAACTATGTAAAACATTTAAATGCAGCAACAAATGCGATCAAAATCGCAACTAAGGTAACAACTGATCCAACAGCATAATGATACCAAGCCTCTTTATCAATGGCATATTTTCTAATCTTTCTAATCTTCAAGCGCATTGCATCCATCTGGATCTTGTGTAGATCGACAACATCGGCAACATGCAACTCCAATTTCATCTTCTCTTCTTCAATTCTTTTCAATTTTCTTTCAAATAATTGTTTTCTTTTTCAACTAAATTTAAACTCTCGACAAGAGGGTCGGTTGGAATTTCCGGTTCACATAAAAATATCTATGTCAAGTTGGTCGGCATAATTGTCATAAACACTAAATGAAATAAATAGTTATAAAAGATAATATACCACATCCGAATCATAGACCGGACGAGAGCCGACGGGGGCGGATATCAAAACCATGGCACTATATAATAACAAACAATAATACAAGTAAGAAAATTATACAAGTAACTATCTAAATCATACAAGTAAGAATTTTTTTTTAAAAAAAGATAAGAACAAGAGGCTCACCACGGTGGTGCCGGCGACGAGATCGGCGCGGGCGATCGATGGCGGTGAGGACGGGGACGGGGACGGGACGGCACCCTACACATTTGCAAACTAAGAAGTTACTTTGAGCTCAAATTGCATCTAAATCAAATAAACTCCCACATACACTCCTCCACCAAAACCCACAAATCACTCTACTTCTAGAGCATGAAATGAGCTAAACTAGCAATGAGAGATGAAAGGATGAAGTTGCTAACCTTTTAGAACACTTGGATAGTTGGTGCACCGCCAAATCTAGACAAATCTTGGGGAAAATGGAGCTTGGAGGAAGAACAGAGGAGAAGAATGGATTGTGTGGCTCAGACAAGAAAGAGGAGAAAGCTTAAGTGTGGCTCGGGCAAGAAAGAGGAGAAAGCTTAAGTGTGGCTCGGGCACCTCATATCATGTTTGTTTTGTGTGAACTCAAATGGCATCATGCTCTCAGGCATTTCATCGAACACCTCTTGTGCATAGGAAGGGAAAACAAACTAGCACACACCTCCCACCTTCTATGAGCAAAAAACAGAGGAGAGGGCGGGCAGGGGCGAGGGTATATATAGGCAAACTTTTAGTCCCGGTTGGGGTCTAAAACCGGGACTAAAGACAGACCTTTAGTCCCGGTTGGAGACACCAACCGGGACTAAAGGGGCTCTAAAGGTCCCAATCGAACCGGGACTGATGCCTGCCGAGCCCCGGCCGACGTCCTAGCCACTCGAACCGGGACTAATGCTCACATTAGTCCCGGTTCGTAACGCGACCGGGACTATTGCTCCGATCCGGCTAGAACGAAAGCCCTGTTTTCTACTAGTGGTGGGAGATGACGCATGACGGGCGGAAAAGGCCATCATCCAGCGCCGTCCTTCCCATACCACGTGGGCCTGTATAATTAGGTCTGACTAGTCAAAACATTGTCAAAATTAATTAATCGAGTCATTAGTGTTTTTTGAAACAGAAAACAAATTTTGTGGTAGTTTTTCGCGAATTTTGAAAAACAGATAGTTTTTTAAACCCTAACCCCAAAAATGGTAGTTTTATGCTATATACTGGATGTCCTCAAGTTCATTAAGGCGTCTTCCCCTTTACCATGGCTGTGTATAGGAGACTTCAATGAGGTTCTCCATAATCATGAACGCGAGGCTGCAGCGTGGGACCGATGAGAATGGGAGGCGAGAGGGGCGGGTTCGCGACGGTTTTATAGGGGCTGATTCTAGGAGGCGTGAAGGCGGGCGGCGATGTGTCCAAGGATGTGTGGTGCCGACGTGGCACCATGGACGGGGGAGGCGAGGAGGCGAGGTGTGCTTGGCGGGAACGCACGCGAGGAGTCGCGAGACATCAGGGCCGCGACATGTGTGTACACAGTTAAGCTTTTGGGCCATGTGCACACAAATCACACAAACATTCGTTTCTGAATAATTTTAGCAAAGACATCACACACGATTTTTTGAAATAAACCGTGTGCGATGGACTCCACATCGTAAACGGTTCCTCTTGGTAAACCGTGCGCGCGTCATCGTACATGGTTGCTCGTTTTCCAACCGTGTGCAATCATTTGACATCGCATATGGTTAGAATTAGGGCACACAGTTTATTTTCCTAGCCGTGTGCAATGTCATCGTTACACATAGTTTCTCGTAAGCGTATGTCATTGGGGGGCTTAAAATGCCCGATCTGTAGTGGTGTCCTCGTAAAAGATTGTGATGCCCCCGCTCATTAACGTGCACTAATCATACACGCAACATGCACGCTAATGAGGGTGACTCCACGGTAGTACCACAACACAACTCTACGGCTCAAAAATTAAACATAAAACATTATATTACAAACTGGGTCGTAAGACCCGACATTACATCAGAGCAGAAAGCAAATTATGTCTGACTACAAACAAGTTTAACAAAGGTGCCTTAAAAAGGCTGAAACAAAACGACAACCCTACCCAAAGGTGCAGGCCTCCTGCCTGGGACCTCCGAACTATTCGTCGACGTCGAACACCAGAAAGTAACCATCATCGGGAATACCTGCATTTGAGGTGCTACTATCTGATAGCAGCAACCGGGTTGAAGGAAGAAGGATAGCAAAGCAATGGTGAGTACTCTTCCAAAGTACTCGCAAGACTTACATCAGATCTATACTACATTTGCGTCGGTATCAAAGAAATGGTGGATATATCTGTGAACTATGCTGCAGAAATGCCAGAATAGAGGGGAAGCTCAATGTAATATGTGACTACTAGCATCTTGCAGCAATAGATGAGAAAGAGAGCATCTTGCAGCAATAGAAGAGTAAGAGCGCACACGAGTCCAACTAAGCATCACAACAATATAATACCTTGAGATCCTTCCCCAACTTCGTGCGAGAAAGAGATCCGCGGGGATTCTATATATTAGGTTGGTGTATTTTAGTAAGTATCCAGTTTAAGTTGTGAAAGATCGGGATACATCTCCAAGCGCCCTGTTACCGTGGAGATGGCTATTCGAATAGTTTTGTCTTCCCTGCAGGGGTGCACCAACAGAAATGTCCCCTCTTGGCCACGGGTCACTCATGCCACGCCTGCTCCACACGCACCATGTACATGCCTGCGCCCCTGACTCGCACATGCACCATGTAACCGCCAGGTCACGCCTCTGGTGGAACAACCACCCTACACACCAACACGGTCTCGGGGCGGTCAGGAACCAGGCCCATCTCATTCTGGATGGTACTTCGCCTGCCCTGCCAGCCCACACCTCCAGGTTATCTCATTTTGCCGCGGACAATGACCAGGGCCCAGGCCCATCTCATCCTGGATGGTACCCGCCTGCCCTGCCGTTCCGCCACAGGTGAATCTCTCGGGGCGGCTATCGGGGACCCAGGCCCATCTCATCCTGGATGGTATCCGCCAGCCCTGCCAGCCCACATCCGAACAAAAGACAGTATCGGTCTTCATCTTCACCGGCATCTCGTCGCAGTCCATCTCGCTCCATGTCGCAGGCCACCGAAGTCTGAGTCCACCAAAGAAAACATGCTTTTATTTGATAAGTCAATAAGACATGAGCAGTTGAGGCGGTTTTAAGGAAAAAACCGGTGGGAAAAACCAAAGATGGAAGTGAAAAAAATCAAAATGGAGGAGAGGGAAGGGCGTAGGGCATGTTTGATGAAGGACGAGCGGACGACAGAACGTTAAGTGTTTTTTTTAATATATAAAAGTAGGAGAGAAACCCAATGAGTTGACCGTGGAAGTCCACTAACAACTGGCCTCTAGAAGCGCTGGCTATATAAATCCATGCCATCGAGCTGTTTCAGGCGCTTATGCTTTGCCTGGGTGACCTGAAGGTCCTCCGAGTTGCTAGCCTCCGTATACAGCTGTAAGTTTTTTTTTTCTTCTTGTGTATCAAGTGCTATGTATCCTTAAAACGTTACAAAATATGCCTTTTTCCTAAAAAGATTCACAATATTCCGAGAAAGTACTGATAAAGTTTTTTTAAGGTCAAACTCTAGTAGTCTAGTGTGTCCTATATTTGCATTATTACAAAAGCACATTTAAATGCATCAAAAGAATCTAAAAAAAAAATTGCAGCCACATGTGGAATATATTGATAACACTGGAAAAGTCTTTTTATTTTCATTTCTGGCCTTTATAATGAAACACGAAAGTGGGGCCAGACTATTGTTCGTAGTGTTCTTTGCAATTATTTTGCTTATAAGATGCATGCCCAGGAAATAAGTAAGATGATATATATGATGAAAATTTATGTGTATGTCATCCATGCTCTTTTCTGTGATAATGTTTAGCTACCTAATACCTAAACCTATGGTACAATTACAAACTTAACCCTTCCTAGTCCCTCCATGTTATGTGGCTAAAGGATCCTTAGGTTCCACCAACTACTAGACCAGTTTTTTTTTTCGAAAAGAAGGTTGTAACCCCAGTATCCGTGATGCACACAACCATTTTATTGCAAAGTTAATTAGTGCAGTAGAAAAAGGATCAAAGCGAGGAGCACATCCTCAATCAATAGAGATTGGTGGGACGTACGCGGAAGAGAATCACCCTGGTAGGTGACGATGGGAGGGGTGGGATGGAAAGCATTGAGGGAGGAGTACGAGACGGCGGAGCACGTACCACCGTGACTAATTTATTCATAACCATGGCTAAAATTGATGGCAATACGTCTGTATATTCTCTAATTTTGTTTGTTGTGATAGTCCTAATTACGACTTATTATCATTTATTCACTTTCTTTAATTGTGGACACGTGATGCACAGGCTGAAAACTTTTCACCCATGACTGATAACACCATGCATCAACAATCCAATTTCACCAATTTTGAGCTGGGGGAGAGCAGTCAGACTACAGGTGCTGCGTTTTCGTTCGAGATTTCAGAAGCTCCGTCCGTGCCTAAAAATATTAGTAGTCTTCAAGTTCCAGGTATAGCACAAGCTCTTCGAACGGTACTTTTACTATTCTTAATTAATGATGTTACTAGTAGTATCTTGGTTGTCATCAAAGTCAGCGCGTGGCATCTTTGTACAGGGGACTGTTTCTGTAACCGCAGATGGCCCAGGTTACAAGATGGCTTCTACGTTGCGTCTCACGGTAGTGTTTTTTTTTTTAAGAAATCGGGGTAGGGGAGTATTCCAAATGAATATAGGGCTCAAACGTGTTATAAGACTAGGCTCTTAATCTCTAGCAGAAGATTATCGGTTAGAATACATACAGTGATATAGCCAACACGAAACAACACGAATAGAAAAAGAAAGAGAAAACAAAATGAAAAGAAAAAGAAGACAACTAGTGCGCGTGACAAAGCTTTAAAAGGCTGGAGTCTACGATAATCATCACCAAAGAGAGTCACAAGCAGTGCATAGAGTGGTGTCATTGTTGTCTTCAAAGAGCATCTCGAACCGAGACCTTATAAATTTCAACATCACCCGCTTGCTTGGCAGCCATCCAAATTAGACTATCATGAGCCCTCGCTGTGAGATTTCCTGCCAACGCCACCAAAAAGCCTTGCAAAACCGAGATTTCACCAACACTACGAACCTTGACCACAAGCTTCATCATAGGGACAACCTTGAGGACTTTGTGAAGAGGGATTTGCCATTTGCGCCGTCGAAGAACATCGATCAATCGGGATCGCACAAAGAACGATATTACCATCGACCATCACTACCGAACGGAGTCGAGCCTAGGCAGTAGAGCACATAGCCGATGTCAATCCCATATGACCAACGCTAGGGGTAGCAAGTGGCAGCTCTACACCAAGTGGCAACGTACGCTTGGAGAACATTTACCTTTCAAGAAGGGTCGTGACGTGGTTCCAAGAGAACCCCACGCGCCAATGCAAACCGGCAGCCTCAGCCTCAGCCCCGCGGGCCGCAACTCCTCTCCAAGCCGCATGCCGAATACCAGCGCCGCCGCACGCGAGCTCCGGCCCTTGGCGGAGAGCCCAAATCTGCCACGCCCCGCTGCGCCAGGGCCCGGATCCAGGGGCACGCCGACACGGCAGCGATAGGACCGCCGCTGCACAAGGCAAGCCTCGCCTCCAGGCCGCACCACCACGCGCCGCGCTGGCTGGTAGAACCCCGCCGCCGCCGTTCGCCCAAGGGGGCTTTGCCTGTCGGCATCCTCCGGCGGCGGCGAAGGCAGGAGCAGGGCTAGGAGGGTGCTTGGTGGCGGCAAGGTCGCCGCACACGCGGATGCACTGCAACTTTCTGGTACAGTAGAACCTCGTATCTGTGTAGCAGTATATACTCCTATAATACTAGCTGAATAGATGTTCATCGTATTGAGGCCTATATATAATCTGTAGCAATCGTTGAAATCGATCACAATACTCTTTGGCATGCGTTACTTGGGTTTGTCCCAGCTTATTATCCATCATTCATCCTTACATAGCTGTGTATTCGTGGTTCACAGTACCAGAAGATTCACCCATCACTGAAGCTACAGGTACCCCATCTGATGTGTTGGAGCAACTGCACGAATACATCACCAAATCATCCTCATTTGACTGCAAATCAAAAGAGTAAGTTAATCAGTGTACATTGGCTGGCAGAATACCCTGAAGCTGGATGAACTTTTGGTTATATATCAAAGGTTGATATGCCTATAACTAAAGTGGATGTGCAATCGATAAATTGCTCTTCACATTAACTTTTGGTGTATATAACCAAAGACTCCTCAGTTTTATGGCTTTTTCAACAATAGTTGGGTTTTTTTTTCACTTCTTGCGATGTGGTGACATGCTCTTATATGTTGTGCAGGGCAGTGTGGGTGTCTAGTGCATACCCATCACAGATTAGTTTAAAGCTCAAAGACATACAGAAAATAGTGAATCCTTCAAGCTGTATGGACACCGATAACTTAAACTTAGCTATTAGGAAGATGGCGAGGGAGGAATCAAATAATGGAAATTCGACCGATTCTAATCTTTTGTGCTGCAAGCACTATGTTAACGCAGATTTCACGGCAAGTTTCTTTACATCTTGACAGTACTTTTCAGCCCTGTTATCATATAAATGCTTGGCTCTCCTCCTCCTTGTAATTATTTCCTTGTACTTTTATTTTACTCTGAATAAATCACAGTAAGCTCTTGGCCTACTAAGGGCCTACTGTTTCCAAAAAAAAGCCATAAGCTTGTGGGCATAATCATTATCAATTTTAATAGAAATCTTCCAAGATTCATCATTTTATTGTGCTTCATTGAAACATGGATTTTTATTCCATATATATAAACTTCATAACATTATTTATTCTAGAAATTTCACATCGTTATGTCATTTCCAAAAGTACTTTTTTGTGAAACCAACTTAAAATACTAAGCTTTACAAATGACTCTTACTACCTCCGTCCTGGTTTATTGGTCCTCTTCGTATTTTGAGCCAAAATTTGACCAGAGATTTAACTGACAAAATGTTAATGCATGTCATCAAACATTATATCATTGGATTCATAATTGAACATAGTTTTCAATGATACTATTTTTTGTGACATGCATTACCATTCTGTTAATTAAATCCATGTTCAAAATTTGGCACAAAATACTAAGGGGACCAATAAACCAGGACGGAGGTAGTAACAAACTGAAACTTTATAGTACGCTATTCTTAATAACTGAATACATCAGAAAGTATTCTGCATGGCAATGGAATGTGGGCAAACAATTTTTTTTATTGTCCCAATATTTCTCGTGCACTTGTCTTGCGTTGATATCCATTTTGCTTTGCTCTCTCTCTTCTTCCTCTCTATTTAGCAACATTGTCGTGTATGTAGTTTTCCCTAGCACTTTCGGCGGTGTCTTCAGCACTTGTGGCTGCTCATTGGGTTTGATCTGATATTTTGCTTTTTTTTCCCTCAGAATTTCATGCTTTCTTATCTATTTTCCAAAGACTGATTGCTACTTTTAGTATCTAATAGATTGATAGATAAATTATTCATTCCTCTTTTTTCTCCTATAGAGATATGCTATCTCTGAAGTAGACGGGCATACTAAAATGGAAGCTTCTATCCTTCATGAATGTGTGGATCAGCTCACAGAAGTGGTATATATGCGTTCTTCTAATGTTCAGTTAATACACTTATTGATAAGCTGCATGTGTTTGATATGGAGTTAATTTTATTTATATTTCTTTCCTACTTTTGCCTTTTGTTTTGGCATATACTACAGCTATGCATTCCGGTCACCCATGATGGCCATTGGACTCTGTATGCTTTCAATATGGAAGATGAAAAGCTTAGTATTTTGGATCCTCTACCAAATCCTATGCGTCATAAAGACATTAGGTTGAAGGTCTGCAAAGCTCTCGAAACCGCCAAGGCCAAATCTAATATGTTCAAAAGCAAGTTTTGTGATTTTAGCAGTTGGAAACATGAGTTTGTTAAAGTACCGCAGCAAGGGAACAGGTGCTAATCGTTTCTTGCAAAATCCATATTCCTGACGCTTAAGTATTGTGTTTCATGTAAGTACTATATATATATGGTGATTGACCTCTCTATCTGTATGCAGCTATGACTGCGGATTCCTTGTATTCAACTTCATGCGACAGTGGGATGGCCGTCAACTTGATCCATCAATTTGTCTTCCCACCGTAAGCTATAGCACGCATCAGTAGTTCATATTTTTTCTACATGGGCATGCATACAGTACGTATTTTCGTTAATTCTATCATTTCTTTGCCAGGATTCAAGAATGATGCGAAAGGAATTCTTGGCATACGTACTCTCTTTCAAGGATAACGAAGCACATGAGCTGCCCCGTCATGCTTCAGATCTGATCAAATGCCTTCCTTCAGGTAAAGCTTATGACAAAGCATCGCACATGTATTAAGTAAATTAAGGATCCTACTTTAAGTTCTAACTATTTGTTTGTGTCTACCTATATCGTGGCCCACACAATTGCATGGGCATGTTTTTGTTCTTTTTAGAAGAAAGTTCAGTCATTGCGTGCTTTTTGTGTAGTAACCCTTTGATTGCCCTGTACACAACACATATTGAGTGTTGGATCGAGAGACTTACATTGTGTAGCGGCGCTCGTGTCTAGACAACGTCTGTCTGCCCACTTCTATGTCAGCCACACATGGACTTGGCCCGAATAGGAAGAGGAGATGGGCCAGGCCCCCAAACCGGTTCAACACTCTCCCTCAAGATGGGTGGTAGATATCTATCATCCCCATCTTGTCACATGTCAAGTTACATTCCTTTGTTCATAGTCCCTTTGTCAAGCAATCTGCAAACTGCTGCCCAGAGCTGACATGAGTAAGGCTGATGATCCCAGCATCAAGTCTCTCCTTAATGAAGAGCAATCAATTTCCACATGTTTTGTCCTATCATGTTGAACTGGGTTATTAGCAATGCTTATAGCTGAATGACTGTCACACCACACCCTCAAGGGTCCCTTCCTCAGAAGTTTCAACTTGCTCAGAAGGTGCTTCACCTAGAGCATTCAGCTTCTGTTGTTGATCTAGACACAACTGTCTGCTTCTTGCTTCTCCATGACACCAAATTTGCTCCCACAAACACACAATAGCCAGAAGTTGATCTTCTATCATCTTGTCAACTAGCCCAATCAGAGTCACTACAGCCATCCACCTCAAGATGTCCGCTCTTTGCAAACCACAACCCTTTACTCGGAGTGACCTTCAAGTATCTTAGGATTCTGTGCACAGTATCAAGATGCCCACTCCTTGGTTCATGCATGTATTTGTTCACCACACCCACGGCATACGCAAGGCCTGGCATGACACAAGTACAATAACCTCCCAACCAGTTTCTGATAATCTTCCTTATTCACTAGCTCTCCTGATTGTGCTGTCACTTGATGATTTTGTTCAATCGGAGTAGGGGATGCACGACATCCCATCATGCCCATGTCACTCAAGAGATCCAAGGTGTATTTCCGTTGGCACAAAGATATTCTCTTCTCTGTCTGGGCCACTTCAATGCCAAGGAAGTATTTTAGGTTGCCCAAATCCTTTACCTCAAAACTCCTTGCTCAGACACCCCTTCAATCTCTCTATTTCCTCCTTATCATCAACAGTGATGATAATGTCATCCACATACATTGCAAGAATGGCGGTCTTACGACCAGAGTGTCTGTAGAACATCTTGTGGTCACCGTTATACTGACCATACCCCATACCACAGACAGCACGTCAGAACCTATCAAACCAGGCACTCGGTGATTACTTCAGTCCATATAAGGATTTCTTCAGCCTGCATACCTTCCCCGCGGTCTCTGAAGTACCAAAACCTGATGGTATCTTCATGTACACTTCTTCCTGCAGCTCACCATGCAAGAAGGCATTCTTGACATTTAATTGATGCAACTTCCACTCAAAGTTTGCAGCACAGGAAACCAATATCCTTACTGTGTTCATGTGACGCCCCCGACTTAATCGTGCACTAATCATACATGCAAATGTACACGATCAAGCCTAGGGACTCACTTGAAGATATCACAACACAACTCTAAACACAAATAAAACAATTCAAGCTTTATATTACAAGCCAGGGGCCTCGAGGGCTCGAATACATAAGCTCGAGATCAAGCGTCAGCGGAAACAACAACAGTATCTGAGTACAGACACAAAGTTAAACAAAAGATGCCTTAAGAAGGCGAAAACAAACAACGACTCTGATCGAAAGAGGCAAGGCCTCCTACCTGGGAGCCTCCTAATTAAACTACTCCTGGTCGTCGGCGGTCTCCACGTAGTAGTAGGATCCTCCAGAGGGGTAGTAGTAATCGTCGGCTGGGGTAGCTGGCTCCTGGGATCCATCATCTGGTCGCAGCAATCGGGTATGGGGAAAAAGAGGAGCAAAGCAACCGTGAGTACTCATCCAAAGTACTCGCAAGACTGACATCAGAACTATACTAAGTATGCATCGGTATCAAAGGAATGGGACTATATCTTTGGACTAAACTGCAGAAATGCCAGAACAGAGGGGGAAAAAGCCTAACCTATCGAAGACTAGCATCTTCAGCGTCTTGCAGCATGAGAAGAGTGCAGATTAGTAACATAATTAAAGTAGCAAACATGTAGTAGCAAAGCCTAGAGATCCTTCCTCGACTCCTGCGAGAAAGCGATCCCGGAGCTTCCAATTAATTAAGAGTATCCAATTCAAGTAGTAGTAGATCGGGATACAACACTGAGCGTCCTGTTACCGTGGACACGGCTATTCGAATAGATAACTTCCCTGCAGGGGTGCACTACTGTTACCCAACACGCTAGATTAACTCTGGCCGGACACACTTTCCTGGGTCATGCCCGGCCTCGGCTGATCGACACACCGTAGCCCTACCTAGAGCTCAACAGAAAGGTCCCCGCCGATCTACATCCTAAGTGCTCAGGGTTCTTGGGCCCATCCCCCTTTGCACTCCGGGTCGTTGCGCACATGGTTAGATCTAGGCACCACCACTAGTACAAAACAGGGCTTTGGTCCACCCTGAAAAGCCCATTAGTCCCGGTTCACTCACGAACCGGGACCCATGGGAGCATCGGTCCCGGTTCGTGAGGCCAGGGCGCCGGCCGGGCCTCGTCTGACCCCTTTGGTCCCGGTTCCAGACACGAACCGGGACCAATGCGCCTCGTGGGCCATTGGTCCCGGTTTGTGGCTGGAACCGGGACCAAATGGTGAGGCTTTAGTCCCGGTTGGTAACACCAACCGGGACTAAAGGGGTTCTGAAAGGCAGCCCCCGGCAAGGCAGCCCCCGGCAAGGCCGGCCCCGGTGTTACCAACCGGGACTAAAGGTTGGACCTTTAGTCCCGGTTGGTAACATCAACCGGGACTAAAGGGGTTCTGAAAGTTTTTTTTTTTCTGTTTTTACATTTGTTTTCTGTTTTTAGTTTCTGTTTTAAATTGCTTATATCTTTTAAGATATTTGATGTTTTTGAGTGATTCTTTTTGCATTAGATTCAAAATTTAGTCTAGTTTCTGTTTGTGCCATTAGTTTTCAAATTTGAATGGTTTAAATTTGTTCAAATTTGCTTCAAACCCTAGATTGTGAATAACTTGAGTTTACAAATAGTTTTTAATTTAATTCTTTTTACTCCTAGTCACGTGTTAGATTGTTGTCACAGTAAGATTTATTTGGTTATTTTTAGAATAATTTAAATTAGGATTTTAATTAAAACAATACTGTTTTGCTTATATAGTTGTTTTAGTCATTTAATTGTTGTTTTTTATTATTTTTAGTTAGTTCTTTCTGTAGATTTTAACATGTTGTAGTATGGTGCATATTGAATGCACAAAAAGTCTAGAGTTGAAATAAGTTTAAAAAATGAAATGCATTTGTAACAGACGAGTTTTCGTCCGAAACCTTGATACTTCGAATGAGATGATTCAGTTTGTACACGAAGTGCATCCAGTTTTTGCCGTAACCCTCTCAACTTTTTAGCACATGCTATGTGGGTGAAATGATGATACCATGCCAACTTTCAACCTTTTCAGAGTTCATTTGTAGTGTTTTTCAATTTCAGGGTCATTTAGCTCAAAAAAATCAGTAAATGCATGAAAAATAGCAAATGAAGTCAGAAAGGGTTGAAATTTGAGGATGTGTCTTTGAATGGTGCATAATGAACACATAAAAAGTCTGGAGTTGAAATAAGTTTAAAAAAATGAAATGCCTTTGTAACATACGAGTTTTCGTCTGAAACCCTGATACTTCGAAAGAGATTGTCCATTTTGTACACGAAGTGCATCCAGTTTTTGCCGTAGCCCTCTCAACTTTTTAGCACATGCTATGTGGGTGAAATGATGATACCATGCCAACTTTCAACCTTTTGAGAGTTCATTTGTGGTGCTTTTCAATTTCAGGGTCATTTAGCTCAAAAAAATCAGTAAATGCATGAAAAATAGCAAATGAAGTCAGAAAGGGTTGAAAATTGATGGCGTGGCTTCGAATGGTGCACACACAAAAAGTCTGGAGTTGAAATAAGTTTAAAAAAATGAAATGTCTTTGTAACAGACGAGTTTTCGTCTGAAGGGGTTCTGAAATTTTCAAACTCTACCCCCCCCCCCCCCGTGGATCGCCTTTTTTAGTTTTGTAGAAAATAAACAAAAATGATAAAATCTTCAAAAAATAAAATCCTTCGAGATGTAGTTAGGTTTTAGTGTCTAGTTGATATAAAAATTTTGAAATATGAATTTTGACCTTTTTTGCAAAAAAACGAAAAAAAATTATAAAACGGCCATAACTTTTGCATACGACGTCGAAAAAAAAAGTTTAATATATCAAAAAAAACTAGAGAAAAATTGGGACTCGATTTCACCCGGGTTTACCCGGTGAAGTTTTCTCAGACTCTCAAAATTCCAAAAGGAAAAAAATTATTTCAAATCAAAAATAAGATGTCATATTTGGATTCATCATATTTTTCTGATAATAATGGATATATTATTTGTCAAATTTCGATTTACAGATTTAAAGATATTAATTATGTCATATTAAATGAATAAATGGCAAAAAAATGAATAAAATAATATTATTACTTATTTTATTTTCATTGAAATTCAATATTATTAGTACTTATTTTGTTTATTTTAATAATTGTTTAGAATTCAAAAAATTAAATCATGTGACATCAAGACTTAAGGGTTAACAGGATTGATAGCTTAAGATTGTCAGGAAAACAACAAGTGCAGACTTGGAAACTAGGGGAGATAGAACCTGAAAGTTAAGCGTGCTGGGGCTGGAGTAGTGAGAGGATGGGTGACCGCCGGGAAGTTAGACGATTTGGAATGAGTGCTGATTAGAGACTAGAGATTAAATTCTGAACCAGTGAGGAGGGGTGATTAGAGATTAAATTGTGAAAATCAGAAAAAAATTAAAAACAAATCAAAAAAATTGAAAAAAAAATTGAAATTTTTTTTTGATTTTTTTTCCTTTAGTCCCGGTTGGTACACCAACCGGGACTAAAGGCTCCACCTTTAGTCCCGGTTGGTGTAACACCAACCGGGACTAAAGGTCCTCCAGCCCACGCACAGAGAGCGGCCACGTGGAGGGCCTTTGGTCCCGGTTCGTAAGCCAACCGGGACTAAAGGTCTTGGGCATTAGTCCCGACCCTTTAGTCCCGGTTCCAGAACCGGGACTAAAGGCCCTCTGAAACCGGGACTAAAGGGGGTTTTTCTACTAGTGTGATGACATAGTTACCCGTGACGAGCCACGTGGAGGGCCTTTGGTCCCGGTTCGTAAGCAAACCGGGACTAAAGGTTTTGGGCTTTAGTCCCGACCCTTTAGTCCCGGTTCCAGAACCGGGACTAAAGGCCCTTACGAACCGGGACAAATGGCCCTTTTTCTACTAGTGCACCTCTGTCATGGATGGCGCCGATCCTGCCGTACCGCAAGGCTGAACTGGACGTCTGACAAAGCTTTCGGCTGATACATACGGCGTAGAGGGCCCCATTAAACCATTATCCCATGTGGTGGTAGTGCGTATAAGGCCAGCGGCCTACTCAGATCAGACACCCAAATCCGTTAGCGAATTATTAGGAGCTCGCGGTGACGATCAGTACTCCTGTCGTCCCATCTCGAGGAAGTGCAACAAGGGCCAGGCCCATCCCTCTCTAGGGCGGTCTTTGCCTGCCCGGCTGCGCCTCGTAATTATCTCACTGGTGCCTCCAGGTCAACCCGACTTCCCAGGGGGCTGTCGGGAACTCAGGTCCACCTCTACCGGGGTGGTACCGCCAGTCCCTTCAGTCCCGCAGTAACAGTAAATGTAACCGTGTGTTTAGTCATCAAGGGGAAGTCCGAGGAATCACCCTCGATGGATTCCCACTTGAGGGGTCGTACGACGGAGTCGTCCTCGGAAGTGGTGAGAGAGGAATCACCCTCGATAACCACAACCGATTATGCTATGCTACAGGGCCATCATCAGAAGTGAAGTACGAGGTATCACCATCGTCACCCGATAGTGGCTCTGCAGAGTCGTACAACTAATGGGGGTGTGAGGTGCTGTGGTCAGTCTCGGCACATCGATCACGTGGATCGAGTCAGCGGTAGTAAAGCAAGGCAACACCGACAAGGGTGTAGGGCCACTGATGGATCGCTAACCAACCTATACTAAGCAGTTTAGGATGACAGGTAAAGTAACAATAGCAGGTTACAAAAGCAGGCTATGCATCAGAATAGGAGCAATCATTTACAGTAGCAAAATCTAATGCAAGCATGAGGGAGAAGGAGTAGGCGATATAGGAATGATCAAGGGGGTTTTGCTTGCCTGGAAGCTCTGCTGAAAAGGAAGGAGGGTCGTCGGTGACGTAGTCGATCACAGGGGCAGCATCAGTCTCGGAGTCTACCGGAGAGAAGAGGGGGAAGAAACAGTAAATATAAAGCAAACAACGCACACAGATGCTTAGCATGGCAGCATGCTATTCGAGGAGTGCCCTAACGCAGTGCTACACGTGGCAGACGAAGCGGGAAATTAACTGGAACGTTTTCCCGGTTTCGGACATCTGTCCGACAGATGAACCGGAGGGGAAGGTTCCATGTTCATCATGTTAGAGGGGTGTGGCAGGTATGTGGGTGGCATATTCGGATTCTTCATATTTTTCTGATTGTTTTTCATATATAAATTATTTTAATCCGAGTTATGGTTTATTTTATATGAATTTTCAAAGTTTTAATCATTTTCTGCAATTATTTTAATTATTTAAATTAGAATTATCCGAAACAGTATTTGCTGATGTAAGCATGACGTCAGGATGACGTCATCCAGTCAACTGAGCTGACCCGGGTCAAACCTGACCAGTGGGTCACACTGGTCAGTGACTCAGAGGTTAATTAGGATTAAATTAAACTATTTACAGGTTAATTAGACGGTGGGACCCATTAGTCAGTGAGAGATTAATTAGTTAATTAACTTAATTAGGATTAACAATTTAATTATTGTTTTATTTATTTATTTTAAAACGTTTATTTGGTGGGGCCCGCATGTTAGCCTCTGGAGATGCCCAGTCAGCGCGCGGACCGGGTCAACGCGGCCGTGGGGCCCGGTGGTCAGTGGCACAGAGTGGGGCCCGCGGCGCCCAGGTGGCAGGCACGTCGGACGCCGGCGCCGGCGAGGCGAAACGCGGCGGCGACGGCCGGATCTTCGCCGGAGTTCGCCGGAAACCCGCTACGGTGCTGCGTTTTGCGCGATTTCGGTCGCGTTCGAACGGGCGTCGAGCACCGCGTCGAATGGGAGCCACGGCAGGGGCGGAGGTGGTCGGTGGCGAGCTCAACGTCGACGAGAGGCGGCGCCGGAGTTCGGGTGAGCTCGGTCCAGTGGCTACGACACGCGCACGAGTGATCTAAGGGGCTAGGGATGCTCTACGGGGTGCTGCGAAGACGAGGGACACACGCGCTTGACCAAATGGTCGCCGGAATGAGGCCGGCGACGAGCACCGGCGGCGGCGGGTTCGGAGCTCGTCGGAGCGACGTCTACGGGACACGGGGAAGAAGAAGAAGAGGTCGGGGAGGAGTGTGTGCTCACGGAGAACTTGTAGGGAAGGGCAGCGGGCTCGGGGGAGGCTCGGAGCGGCCGGAGACGACGACGAAAGGCGGCGGCGATCCGAAGAAGGAGAAGAAGATGGCGGCGGCGTGGAGGCCTCCCGGCGTCGATTTGTAGGCGCAGGCGACGTAGTCGAGGGCTGCGGTCCCGTTTGGCACGGTGGGGCGGCGAGGTGGGCACGGTGGCCGCGCAAATCACGGTGGCGTCGCCATGGCGCCGTGCGGGAGAGAGAGGAGAGGGTGACAGAGAGAGAGGGGAAGGGTTAGGGTTCGTCAGAGGGGTCGAAGGGGACCTATATCGATCACCAGGGTGGTCGGATGGGCGACACGAGTGAGATCCGCGCGTGGACGGCGTGCGCCCGCCCGGCCAACGCCATGGCCTCTGCCTCGGCGCGAGGTTAGGGAAAGGCCCTAGCGGGCTGGGCCTTTTCTTTCTGTAGCACTAGAGCCCAAATGAGCAGTGTAGGTCTTCTCCGCTTTTCCTTTTTATTTTCTGATTATATTTTCTAGCACTGTTTCACATTTAGTTAGAGCATCAAACGATTTTTGTTAAATGTGAATCTTGTCTCATAATTACTAGGCACTATAATGAACTGGTACAAAAAGTCTGGGGCCAATTTGAATTCATTTAATTTATGTTTGTATTTAAATGGGCTGAATAAGTGCTGCTGGTCCACTGTTTTAATTCCTAGTGGCATTTTGGGAATTCCAAATAATGTTGGTTTTATTTTTATAATTGCTTATGGATTATTTGCAAAATTATGAACTATTTTGTTCTACGGTTTGGATAACTTTTAATTTTGACTTTGTTTTAAATTTGAATTTGAATTTGGATTATTCTCTAATTGTTTTTATAAGACTTAATGATGATGACTTGGCATGATTAATTGGCATAACTACTGTTAGTAATCTGGGGATGTCACAGTTCATCTTTGCCACAGGAGCAAATGTCTCATCATAGTCAATTCCATAAGTTTGACTATATCCTCTGGTGACCAATCTAGCCTTATAACGTTCCACCTTCCCCTGGGGATTCTTCTTCATGGTATAGATCCACTTATAACTCACTGCTTTCTTTTCTGCCGGCAATGTGGTTAGCACCCAAGTTTTGTTTTTCTTCAGTGCTTCCAACTCCTCTATCATCACTTCACGCCACTTCGGATCTTGCTCTGCGGCCTTCCAATCCTTTGGGATTGACACAGTTTGGAGAGATGCAACAAACGCTCTATACGAAGGAGACAAAGCCTCATAAGACACAAAGTTGCCAATGTCATGGTCACCACAAACATCATCCTGTGGTAGAGCCTTCCTTGCCACTTCACCCTTCCTTGCCGCTTCATGTGTCGCCTTTCGCAACGCAATAGGCAGTTTCACTGTGTCAGATGTGCTTGCATCACTGCCCTGCTGGTCCCCCTGCACTCTTGCATCACTGCCTTGCCGCTCCCCCTGCACTTGTGGCTGTCGTCGTGAGTATACCAGGCGTGTGTAAGATGAGCTATGCACTTGTGGCACTTGTGGTTGCCATTGTGAATACACCAGGGGAATCTTCTGCCATCGATCCCGAACAGGAAGCTAGAGAGTACCAACCTGAATTGTACCCACTGTTGGCAAGACATGAACCTGCACATCATCATCATCATCAGTGTGGCTACCAACCGGAATTGTACCCACTATTGGCTGACCTGAACCTGCACATCATCATCCGGATTACCTTCATTAGTGTTAGTGCCCACAGAATCACCCTGAGTATGAGACACAACCTTCTCCCCCTCTTGACCATCCTTCACAGAGTGTAAGTGGTCAAGCTCTCCAAACAACAGACTTAGATCTGTCGGCTCATGGCTCAGACTCCCTGAAGGTGACATCCATACTGACAAACCTGCATTTCTCAAAGAGACACCAACATTTATAACCCTGTTGACTAGAAGAATAGCCCAGAAAAATACCCTTCACTGCCCGCGGATCTAGCTTCCCAATAGAAGGTCGGTGATCTCGAACAAAACAGGTACTGCCAAATAACTTTGGGGGAACAACAAACTTAGTTTCTCCAAATATCAACTCACACGAAGATTTCATGCCTAGTATTCTTGATGGTGTCCGGTTGATCAGGTATGTGGCTGTCATAACTGCTTCACTCCACAAGAATTTGGGTACATTCATCGTATACATCAACGACCGAGCAACCTCAAGAATACGTCAATTCTTCCTTTCTGCCATCCATTCTGCGGAGGGGTATCTGGACATGAAGTTTGATGAAGAATACGCCGATTCTTCCTTTATGCCATCCATTCTGAGGAGGGGTATCTGGACTGCTTCACTGCCATGTGTGCCCTTTGACCCCCTGAGTTCCCTGAGTATCCATTTCTGCCCCTAGTTGTCTGACCCCTTGAGTATCCACCTCTGCCTCTAGCAGTCCTGCCTCTGCTACTTGCCTCTCTGTTATATCCCCCTGCCTCTGCCACGATTTGGACATTGCCACTTCAGGTGACCTACCTCCCCATAGGTATAACAGTCCCTGGGATCCTTCGACTCCATGCGCTCAGTGACTACAAATGTCGAAGTTGGCCTAACCTTCACATCTGCTTGCTCAAGAGAAAGCCGCACCTCCTCTTGAGCCATCGCTGCAATAGCCTCATCAATAGTAGGCATGATAGTTTGGTGCAGAAGGGATGCCTTCCTGCCATCAAAGCAACCTTTTAGGCCATCCAAAAGTTTCAGCACACACCTGCATTCCATCTACTTGTGCCCTGACGCAATGCAAGCCGCATCATAGAGTTCTAGAGGATCACAGTTATCCTGCTCTGCCCACAAAACCTGCAACTCTGCCACATATGCCATTACTGACAAGTCACCTTGGCGCAGCCGACTAATCTTCCCATCAATCTGAGCAGCGAGCATGACATTGCCCTTGCCGTAATACTGGGTGGACAGAGTTCCATATCTCAACACATGTGGATAGCCCCTCCACAGAGCGTCCAATGGAGGGCACCATCGATTTCAACAACCACCCAATAAGCATAGAGTTGGTGACCTTCCATCTCTTTCCCTACGCACTAGTCTTGTCTCCTGGTACTTCAACAATACCCAACAAGTGCCCATTAAGCTCCTTCTGCTCCACAGCCAGCAATGCCCTCTGAGACCAGCTCAGATAATTGGTAGCCCCCTCTAGCTTGATGTCCGTGGGTGACAGCTTGATCTTCTTAGCCATTTCCTGTCGCGGAACGATGGCCCTAGAGCTCGATTCAGCGAGGAACGGAGTAAGCTTCTCAACAGGCTCAGTAAGGCCCTTTGGTTCACCCAAAGTCACTTGGGAGGATCAGCAGCAGCAACCCTCAGACTCCAACACACAGCAACAAGCAGCAGCCAGTCAGAGTCCAAGAGGGCAAGAAAAAGCACTTGCTTGGGAGATTCTTCTTTCTGGAGATCGAGTTGTAGATGCTCCATGCAGCCAAGTCACAAGAAGTAGCAATAGCAGCAGAACAACAACTCTCACAATTAGCAGCAGCAGCAGCAAAACAGCAGAGGGTCTCATCCTGCCCGCAGCAGAGGAACTCAACCTGCCCGCATCTTCTTCTCCAGCTTTGCCACGCGAGTCCCCGCGTGCAGCGGCCTCCTCTTCCTCCGCAGCAGCTTCCTCTCCAGCTCCGTCGCGCGAGTCCCCACGTGCAGCCGCCTCCTCTTCCTCCGTCGCAGCCAGGCGCTACCACGCCTCCTCTTCGTCTGCCGAAGCCGCGCGCTCGCAGCCCCGCGTCGCGCGCGCACGCGCAGGCGTCGATTTCCCGCCGGCCCTCCGCCGCCTTGCCGGCGACCTCCGGTCCTTCCCCGTCAGGCCCCTCCGTCGCCTGGCTCTAATACCATGTTGGATCAAGAGACCGAGGGCCCGTTCGCTTCACAGGATTTCTACACATTCCTAAGGAATTGTGGATTCCACAGTTTCTTTTTCCTTTGCTGCGTTCGTTTCAAAGGAATCTGCTACAGTATAACAAAGGAAATGATTCTTAACAGTGTCGTTTCCATAGGAATCAGCGCGTCTACCCTGACCACTTTTTTGGGCGGAAGCGGAAGCCCGAGGCTGCCCTGCTGATGAGCTGAGTAAAGTGTACTGCCATCGGGTTGAGGTGTGAGAGAAGAATGAATATATGTGAATAAAAAATTCCCATAGCTTTTCAAAGCTGCTGCTGCTGCTGCGTGATTAGTACTAGTACGACCTCTGGTAGACCATCCGATATTCCAACGCATAGCCATCGTTTCTTTCCTCTGTTTCAATTCCTCCGTATTGTACTTACAAGAAATCCCTGTTCCTACACTTTTTTACTTTCCTATGTTTTATAGTCATTTGAAGCGAACGGGGCCTTACTGTGTGTAGCGGCGCTCGTGTCCAGACAACGTCTGGCTGCCCACTTCTAGGTCAACCATACACAGCCACACATGGGCTTGGGCCGAATAGGAAGAGGAGATGGGTCAGGCCCCCAATCCGGTACAACATCGAGAAAGCACTAAATATAATACAAGTCAATGAGAAATAAATATTACATTCACTGTACCTTCATTTTCCTGAATTGACAAATATTTTGAGATGGATATTTCGAGAATACATGCGGAAACAGTGTAAAATAATTTTAGAAAAGAAGCCATAAGGAAATTATATGACAACTGAAACAGAGTGACAACGGAGGGCAAGGCAGTATCTTGTTCAGTTGGAAGGGTAATTAAGTCAAACCGTGTTAGTAAATATAGCATTTTCTAAACATGGGATGAAGATCTTTAACTATGAATATGCGAAGAAAATAATTATCCCAAAAGACATCTCTTCGGTGCATATTCAAAATAAAGCAATGAAGTCAAGACTACCTCGTATCACCCAACCATTCAAAGTAGGGTCAATAGGTAAAAGTACATGCACTGGATATCAGTACCTCATCTAACTTTGACTTTTCTCTATCATGAAAATGGACCATAAAGCAAGTTATTATACGAGCATATTGGCAAACCGTGTGTTTGAAAGCAATGCTGACTCAACATAATGCCCTACGGAGTTAAAACAAGATAACTTTGTTCCAATCCCGTTGGTTGTGCTAAGACCATTACTTTTACCTCGCAGTCCATGAATAAGCACTACACCTAGAAAACCAACCAACCATATAGCAAAGGTGCAATTAAGACAATCTTATAAATTGTGAGTGATCAAAAGAATAATTTTCATTCAATACATCGGGCTTAACAACAATTTGGCATCTGAAGTTTTCTAATGCTACGCACACAATAGGTACACGGGAAAGGAGATATGCACATGTTTCATCCCTTAACTTATTGCGGATAATGGGTTTGGTTTGTCTACTTCAAACCCAAACAAACTGCACCCCAAACTTGTAAAACCAAACAACCTCACCCGTCACTAGTATGACACACCACTAACAGGCGGTTGGGTGCCCATCAATGGTGACTCTAACAGGCGTTTTGGTTTCGGCGAAAAAGTCATCACTGATGGGCCCAATTTCTGGCCCATAAGTGACACTAGTACAAAACAGGGCTTTGGTCCAGGCCAGATCAGAGCATTAGTCCCGGTTCTGTTACGAACCGGGACTAATGGGTGCATTAGTCCCGGTTCGAGCGGCGCAGGCATTAGTCCCGGTTCAAACGGGACCTTTAGTCCCGGTTGGTACCAACCGGGACTAAAGGGGCTTCGAACGGTGCCAGCCCCTTTAGTCCCGGTTGGTGTTACCAACCGGGACTAAAGGTTGGACCTTTAGTCCCGGTTGGTAACACCAACCGGGACTAAAGGGGTTGGACCTTTAGTCCCGGTTGGTAACACCAACCGGGACTAAAGGGGTTCTGAAAGTTGTTTTTACATTTGTTTTCTGTTTTTAGTTTATGTTTTAAATTGCTTATATCTTTTAAGATATTTGATGTTTTTGAGTGATTCTTTTTGCATTAGATTCAAAATTTTGTCTAGTTTCTGTTTGTGCCATTAGTTTTCAAATTTGAATGGTTTAAATTTGAATTTGTTCAAATTTGCTTCAAACCCTAGATTGTGAATAACTTGAGTTTACAAAAAGTTTTTAATTTAATTCTTTTTGCTCCTAGTCACGTGTTAGATTGTTATCATAGTAAGATTTATTTGGTTATTTTTATAATAATTTAAATTAGGATTTTAATTAAAACAATAATGTTTTGCTTATATAGTTGTTTTAGTCATTTAATTGTTGTTTTTTATTATTTTTAGTTAGTTCTTTCTGTAGATTTTAACATGTTGTAGTATGGTGCATATTGAATGCACAAAAAGTGTGGAGTTGAAATAAGTTAAAAAAAATGAAATGCATTTGTAACAGACGAGTTTTCGTCCGAAACCTTGATACTTCGAAGGAGATGGTCCAGTTTGTACACGAAGTGCATCCAATTTTTGCCGTAACCCTCTCAACTTTTTAGCACAAGCTATGTGGGTGAAATGATGATACCATGCCAAGTTTCAACCTTTTCAGAGTTCATTTGTAGTGCTTTTCAATTTCAGGGTCATTTAGCTCAAAAAAATCATTAAATGCATGAAAAATAGCAAATGAAGTTAGAAATGGTTGAAATTTGAGGATGTGGCTTTGAATGGTGCATATTGAATGCACAAAAAGTGTGGAGTTGAAATAAGTTAAAAAAAATGAAATGCATTTGTAATAGACGAGTTTTCGTCCGAAACCTTGATACTTCGAAGGAGATGGTCCAGTTTGTACACGAAGTGCATCCAGTTTTTGCCGTAACCCTCTCAACTTTTTAGCACAAACTATGTGGGTGAAATAATGATACCATGCCAAGTTTCAACCTTTTCAGAGTTCATTTGTAGTGCTTTTCAATTTCAGGGTCATTTAGCTCAAAAAAATCATTAAATTCATGAAAAATAGCAAATGAAGTTAGAAAGGGTTGAAATTTGAGGATGTGGCTTTTAATGGTGCATATTGAATGCACAAAAAGTGTGGAGTTGAAATAAGTTAAAAAAATGAAATGCATTTGTAACAGATGGGTTTTCGTCCGAAACCTTGATACTTCGAATGAGATGGTCCAGTTTGTACACGAAGTGCATCCAGTTTTTGCCGTAACCCTCTCAACTTTTTAGCACAAGCTATGTGGGTGAAATGATGATACCATGCCAAGATTCAACCTTTTCAAAGTTCATTTGTAGTGCTTTTCCATTTCAGGGTCATTTAGTTCAAAAAAAATCATTAAATGCATGAAAAATAGCAAATGAAGTTAGAAAGGGTTGACTCTGGCTTGATTAACCTTAGTTGTGACTCTGGCTGGGACGGTGCTAGCAGATGTGTAGTCAACGGTATGATTGGATGGACATCAACCCGGACTAAAGGGGTTCTGAAATTTTCAAACTCTACCCCCCCTGTGGACCGCCTTTTTTAGTTTTGTAGAAAATAAAAAAAATGATAAAATCTTCAAAAAATAAAATCCTTTGAGATGTAGTTAGGTTTTAGTGTCTAGTTGGTATAGAAATTTTGAAATATGAATTTTGACCTTTTTTGCAAAAAAACGAAAAAAAAAATGTAAAACGGCCATAACTTTTGCATACGACGTCGAAAAAAAAGTTTAATATATAAAAAAAAACTAGAGAAAAATTGGGATTACCCGGTGAAGTTATCTCAGATTCTCAAAATTCCAAAAGGAAAAAAAGTTATTTCAAATAAAATTTTTTTTTTAAAAATTTTAAAAAATAATTTTAAAAAAAATGATTTCATATTTGGATTCCTCACATTTTTCTGATAATAATGGATATATTATTTGTCAAATTTCGATTTACAGATCTAAAGATATTAATTATGTCATATTAAATGAATAAATGGCAAAAAAAATTAATAAAATAATATTATTACTTATTTTATTTTCATTGAAATTCAATATTATTAGTACTTCTTTTGTTTATTTTAATAATTGTTTAGAATCCAAAAAATTAAATCATGTGACATCAAGACCTAAGGGTTAACAGGATTGATAGCTTAAGATTGTCAGGAAAACAGCAAGTGCAGTCTTGGAAACTAGGGGAGATAGAACCTGAAAGTTAAGCGTGCTGGGGCTGGAGTAGTGAGAGGATGGGTGACCGCCGGGAAGTTAGACGATTTGGAATGAGTGCTGATTAGAGACTAGAGATTAAATTCTGAACCAGTGAGGAGGGGTGATTAGAGATTAAATTGTGAAAATCAGAAAAAAATTAAAAACAAATTAAAACAATTGAAAAAAAAATTTGAATTTTTTTTTTGATTTTTTTTCCTTTAGTCCCGGTTGGTACACCAACCGGGACTAAAGGCTCCACCTTTAGTCCCGGTTGGTGTAACACCAACCGGGACTAAAGGTCCTCCAGCCCACGCACAGAGAGCGGCCACGTGGAGGGCCTTTGGTCCCGGTTCGTAAGCCAACCGGGACTAAAGGTCTTGGGCATTAGTCCCGACCCTTTAGTCCCGGTTCCAGAACCGGGACTAAAGGCCCTCTGAAACCGGGACTAAAGGGGGTTTTTCTACTAGTGTGATGACATAGTTACCCGTGACGAGCCAATCTACTGTGGTGCTAGATATTTGTCCCGTCAATGCTATGATCCACCCTAGTGAGAGGCCCAACACTCAGCCCATTAGTAGTGAAATTCTAGTCCAAACAAGCCCACATCCTCACTCTAGGTATAAAACCCCCTCGGAAATCACTAGTTAGGGGTATCCCTTGCAAAGGTTACCCCCAAAGGCCTCTGCATGGGCGCCATATGTCACCACCAGTGAGTTTCGATGGATTTTCCCGGATCGGGAGGGATGGGAGGTTATTGTACGTGCATTTTTTATGAGATCTGATTTTCAAAATCGAAATATCTCTTGAACCGAGTGTCCAAATTACTAATTGTTTTCACTTGTGTTCCTCGCATCGATATCTTCAAAACTGGATCTCATGTCGATAGGTTTCGATGATTTTTTTCCAAACGCAACTCGTACTTCAAACGATAACAAACTTGCACTCAGTTCAGTAACATACCAGTGCTTTCCATCGCAGTGTACTTGTACTTCGCTACGCAGCACACCTTCGCGCTACACGCAACACACCTTCACATCTTTTTTTTGAAAATCTCATGTAGTACGCGCAAGGCAGCACAGAGAAAGTCCAGTCACGCCACAGTCGTGCCACTCACCCTCTCTACCCTGCACCATATATATGAGAGAGAGGAAGTCGCCACCAGCCCAGTGCTCACTTGTCTCTCGCTCCTACGCACTCGTGGCTATGTGATTCCTGTCGTGATGGCATTGATGGCAGCGTCAAGGGCTTCAACGCGGGGGGGCGTTCGTTTTGGGCACGGAGCTGGAGAGCGTGGCAGTGACCACCACCAGCAGCTGGCCGGTGAACTCTCCTCAGTGGCTGCGTCGGCGGCACCAGCGCATCCTTATCGGCCCCAACCGTTTCGCTCTGCTGGCCCGAAGAGGATGACCAACCTTTTTAGAAAGAGGATGGGATGGAGGTGTTGGACACGTGTCAAACCAGGTCTAAAACCACGCCATGTCATCAAAGAAACCGCTTCAGTTCGGGAGAGGGACCAAACTTGTCCGGTATGAAATGTTCTGGGTGCAACTTATATGGTTTTGAAGTTGAGGGATAAAATCCACACTAGCTGATACGGTCAGGGACTAAATATGTACTTATCTCCTTGGGAGAATGCCAATAGGGAAGTATAGAAGTTGGTAAGTGCAATAGGAACTTTGGATTACCAGTTTTCTCTTTATACGAAATTATGAGTCACAAAAGTTGACTGTGAAGTGACCCACGAAACAATTCTGAACACAATCAGCATATGAACCTGATTGTAAGAATATAGAGGGAAAAATAAAATCAAAAGGCTCTCCTCTTAACACCTTTTAGGATTTTAATATTTTAGTACAGCTAGTCCTGGTCTGGTCATGTTAATAACTTCTAATATACAATATAAATGTTCACATTAGTACGAACTAAAATGTTATTTGTTAAGAGGAGTAAAATAAACTGTGTTAAAATTTCGGGTGAAAATTGAACTCAGCCCATAGTCGAAAAAATGAGAATTAAACTTTCGGATGTTATGTAGTTTATGAAATTGACGGAAATTATTTGGCTCCTTGCATGTATTTTATTGCAGGCTAGTTGGACTCAAATTGTTTTTTATTTTTTCTCTGCTTAACTTTGCTTGTTAGCATACCAAGACAGCTCATATACTAGTATAGTTGCATGATACACGTTACCCGAGTTTATGGTTAAAATTATACTCCTAAGGCTATGTCTGCGGACTAAAACATAAGTTTCTACTGTATCTGATAAAAATCCCGGCACCCCAATTTTTTTCTTTTCATTATTTGCTCTGCATATGGAATCAAAATTTCCGTGGGTATGATCCTATATTACTAGATGAGTAAGTTCTTTGCTCTATATTATTTGCAGGGCCAGCTTGGACACGTCGTCTGATGGGTGATAGGTTTCTGAATGTAGTGAGAGAAGGCAATGTAGATAAATTTGGGGGACTAGAACCAAACCAAGGGACGCCCGAGAATATGATTGACCTGAATTCCATGATTCTCGGTGGAATCACCTTTGGTGGGGATGGAGTGCTCCATATTGCTGCTAGGTTTGGTTACCTGCAGCTAATCAAGGGCATATTGTCCAAACTGGAAAGGCCACCACAACAATCTAATGCCCGCATAGCATCAGAGAGCAACAACCGGGCAAGCGCACTTAGGTCAGAAGAGAACAGCGGCCCAAGTACCGCAGAGAGCAACAACCGGGCAGCTGGAGTTATAGCAGAAGAGGGCCACAGCACAAATGCCGCGGAGAATGATGCAGCTGAAGTATGTATCAATATTGAACTAGTGGATCCTGTTCAGATTGCCACGTTCCTGACGACAAGAAACCGCAGCGGGGAGACATGCTTACACGAGGCAGTGAGGTCCGGCCATAAAGAACTTGTCAAGTCATTGATCTTGCTAGATGGCGATGTGCGCCAGAATTACAGGGACAATAAGGAGCTGAAGAAGATAGCGGCATTGGCGCGAGTAGTGGATTATAATGGCATATCTCCGCTGTACTTAGCTACCAAATTACGCAGGGATAAGATTGTCATGGAGTTCCTTTCGGATAATATCAGTTCACCATCCTACGCTGGACCTGGAGGAAGGACTGCCCTGCATGCTGCCATTCTCTTGGACAGAGGTACACGCATCACCGGTCCCCCTTTTAATACTCAAATATTGTCTGGCAACATAAGGAAAAACTATGTTGTAAGAAATTAAGGTGTCTATCAACCTTGTAAATTAAATTGTCGATATATACTGCAGAGCTCACGAAGCAGCTGGTGAGTTGGAAACCAGATCTTATAGGTCAACCAGATAACACTGGCAACACCCCACTTCACCTCGTGGCATCAGTTGGAGGCACAAGTGTTGAGGAGATATTACGACCATCATCTGGTGCCAACTACTCTAGCTCCGGCGCCTCTTTGGCTGCTCTGAGAAAGGACTCCAATGGTTGGTTTCCCATTCATGTGGCAGCCGCAAATGGGAAGGTTGTTGTCATCAAGCAACTGCTGAAAGCTTGCCCTGAATGCATGTGGTCTCGCAGTGCCTCTGGCCAGAGCTTTCTTCATGTTGCTGTCGACAAGAAGAGGCTCAACGTGGTGGATTATGTACGCACGGAACAAACCTTATTTGGAATTTTGAACATGACAGATAACGATGGAAATACAGCTCTTCATCTGGCTGTGAAGAGTGGGAATCAGAGATCCTTTTGCCGTTTAATGAATAACATGGGAGTTTGTTTGAATATCTCAAATAACGAGGGGCGCACACCTCGAGATCTTGCCGCCTTCAACCTTGAACCTGGACACTTTTTGGTACGCAGCCTTACCCGTATATTACCTATCAATTTTCTTAGAAAATTGCTCTCCCCTGCCCAAGTAACAAAGCATTTTTTTTTCCTTGATGATGCTCCAGGATTCGTGGCAATTGATATATAGACACTTGGGACTGGCTCGAGCTGATTTTGGTACTTATCGATGGGATGAACGGACTGATAACATGGCAGGAAAAGTTGATCGGGCAAAACTATCCGAAACAATTAGCAAGTCCGCGGGACTTATGGCTGTCTGCGCAGTTTTCATTCTGAATATGTCGGTTACAACATTTTTTAGTGTTGCAGGGAAATACATAGTGAACACTGGTCCTAGTGCTCCTGCTCCTACTCAAGCTTCTCAGGCACTCCAAGATTTTGATCTGCTCAATTATTTTAAATTGGTAATCATCGGTGATGCCATTGCATTTGCTTCATCTGCACTTTCTGCATTCTGCTGCATGTTCGCTGGGCTTTCCTCAATGGACATTGGGATGGGCAGTGCTTACCTTATGTTAGCGGGGTTGTCCCTTTACATCGCATCCTTTGCTATGGTTTCTGTCTTTGCAGCAGCAGCAGTGTTGGCATATGTTGATTCCAACGTTGATTTCAGCGTTGTCGGCGTAATCTCTATTTTGGCTTTATTTGCACTTTTTCCAGTTGTAATACCAGTCTATAGCATATATATGCTCCACGCATGGACTTTAGTGCGCAGGTTCATACTCACCAACACGTTGGTGGCAATCACTGTTCTTATTGCGCCATGTGCTGTTGTAGCAGTTTTCGTAGTGGAGGGTTGGGTCAAGGGGACAATCACTTTTATTGCGGCATGTGTTTTTGTCCTCGGAGTGTGGCGTTGGAGACTGGTACTTTTGAAAAAATCGAAAATGCTATGTCGTTGGTGATGTATTTATGTAATGTATTTCTTTTAATTAGTTAAGCTTGAACCATGTATTAAAGCTGCAAAATAGATAATTGCACTCCTCCCTTAACTCTCTTTGTATAATGAAATCTGCATGTGCGTCAGCTGCATTGTAATATCAATGTCCAGAATCTCTCATGAATCATGATGTTTGATTTTATATTGCATCTTCTGTGATGCCAAGTGCTTGCAAACATATCTCTGTCTACGGGTCTAAGTTCAAGGTGATCCTTAATCTTGTGAGGACTGAGGACACGGCTTCGCTGATCCTTAAACTCTGCTGTCAACACGGATCTGGACGGTTTCCTCTGTCGATGGGCAGGCTCTCCGACGCTGGCGTGGTTTTTTTTTTCTCATCAAATTAGACCCACTTGAAAACAAACCAGGTGTCAACACGGATCTCAAATGTACTCTTGTCTTCTTCCACAAACCCAATTCCTCCAGTTTTCCATCCATCCATGGCGCCCTGATGTAGAGCGAATACAGTAAGTGCGTCCATGAACCAAGCACATGGATAAAATCATGTGTGTATCTAACTGTGCATCAATATGAGCTTATTAGCAACGATAGCTTCGAGACCTTTTCGCAAATCAGAGAAGGAACGAGGATGCGAAGGGCCGAAGATTAGCAGGACGCTGCAACGAGGAGGTTAGGCTAGAGCTCATAAAAATACATGCACGCACATGGTGCAAACTGTGACAATGTCACCGCCTGCAATTACATCGGGAAAAAAAGGAGATGAAAACGAGATCGTCGCCAGTAGCTGCAGCCAATCTTCTGTGGCATGTCTCATCAGGTCGTTCTATTATGCCTCTCGAGCATTGGAGTTTAGCAGCCTCTTGGCGAACCATGGATGTGTGAAGCGGAAAAGATGGGGAAGAAGATAGAGGTGCTTCAAGATGCATGTTTCTTCTTTACATTTTAACACGGGACGGGTCCCGAAGGACTAATAGTGGCGAGGTAGCACTTATGTAAAAAAGAGGTTTTTTAGGGTGCATCGATATATCGTACTAAACTACTAAGAGCATCTCCAATAGATGATGTAAATTTACATCTCGTAAAAGTGCTTTTTGCAACTCCAAAAAAGTCTCAACTCCAACAGATGATGCAAAACGGAGATGTAAAAGAGCAACTCCAACAGGTGATGCAAACTAGAGATGTAAAACCGGCCGCCGGCCGTGCCGCTGCTGTTCAGCCGCTGTACAGCCACTGTACAGCCGCACACATTGCAAAAAAACATCCGAAAGCAACATAAAAAAATTGTACATGTCCACAATATCAAATTATTACATAGTTCTTCAAATCCACGAGATCAAATGCAACACAAATACAACATAGTTTTGCACAATACAACATAGTTTTTCACAATGCAACAAACAAATAATGAATCTATGCGGCTCTTTCGCCATGCCATTTCGAAAACTCCTCCATCAAATCTTTCTGAAGTTGATCATGCGCATCGGAGTCTCTAATTTCATTGTACACCTTCATGAAACGTTTGATTCGCTCCTCTTTTCGCATGGGGTTAACGCGTATGCCCATCAACTGATAGAAGGTGTAATCCAAATTTTGTCCATGCTCATTCTCAATGATCATATTATGCATGATCACGCAAGCGGTCATGATGTACCAAAGGGTTTTTTGATCCCAAAATCTAGATGGTCCTCGCACAATAGCAAATTGGGATTGCAAAATCCCAAAAGCCCTCTCAACATCTTTTCTAGCCGCCGCTTGTGCATTGTGAAAGATGAGTTCTTTCTTACCTTGGGGTTTTGCAACTGGCTTGACAAATGTACTCCATCTCGGGTAGATCCCATCCGCAAGATAGTACCCATGGTTGTATGTGCGGCCATTTGCTTCGAAGGTCACCGGTGGTGCTTCTCCATTTGCTAACTTGGCAAACAGAGGTGACCGGTCGAGCACGTTAATGTCATTGCAAGATCCAGGCATACCAAAATATGCATGCCAAATCCATGTTTCATGATCGGCAACTGCCACAAGAATGATAGTGGCATCCTTCCCACGACCCTTGAACTGTCCATGCCATGCTTTTGGGCAATACTTCTATTTCCAATGCATGCAATCGACGGACCCGAGCATATATACCTGGAAACCCACGAGCTTTGTTCATCTCCAAAAGCCTCTGAGTGTCCTGAGCATTGGGTGCTCTCAAGTACTGGGGACCAAACACTTCTACCATAGTCATTGCAAATTGTTTGACATGGAAGATAGAAGTGCTCTCTGCCATCGCCAAGTTGTCATCAATGTAATCTGCCGGAACACCATAGACCATCATGCGCAAAGCGGCAGTGACCTTCTGTTCGGTGCTATGGCCAAGCATCCCGGCACAGTTCCTTCTCTGCTCGAATGATCGATCATGCTGCTTCACGGAATTGCAAATGTGGATGAACAAGTCCTTGGACATTCTGAAACGGCGTCGGAAATACCTCTCCGGGAAAACGGGTGGTGATCCAAAATAGTTGCGCATCAACCGCTTGTGCGCTTCAACCCATTCTCTCCGAATGAACGCACGCCCATAGACGGAAGCACCGTGCTTCGGCTTCTTCCCCTTGTGCATGGCCACTAGCATAGCAATGTCCTCTTCTTCATTCAAATCAAATTCCTCGTTCGACGAGGAATCGTCCACGAAAGAGGAGTCACACGAGCTCATCTACAATGCAGACAATCACCGTCAAACAAACAATCCAATCCCAATTAAAAAAGCATCAAGTTTCATCTTTTTTACCTTGGGGAATTTCGTCGAACACCTTGAGCACGGGGTGGACGAAAACGGCCGGCGGCGGGATTGGCAGCCGTTCGGTGCTGCGGGCGGCGGCGGCGGGCAAGGCAGAGGAGACGGGGAAGCTCGCGAAGAAGATGGCCCGACAGCTCGGCGGCTACGGGCGGGTGGCTACGGGCGGGTGGCTTCGGGCTGACGCGGGTGGCGGTCGGGCGACCGGCGTGAAGAGGCAGGCGACGGGGAGAGGGGCCGGCGGCGGCCTAAGAAGCCGCCGGAGAAGCGATTCCGCTTGACGGACCGCCGGAGAAGCCGTATTTCCGCCGCGGCCGCGGGGTGAACCGGCGGCTGTGGGCGGCGCTCCGGCGAGGCAGGCGACGCGGGCGAGGGCGGCGGAGTCGCGGCGGGGCCCTAGGCCGTCGGGCGGCGGCGGCGGGGCCGAGTTGGGGCGGCGGCGGCGGCGATTTACGGCGGCGGCGCAGTCGGGCGGGCGGGCGGCGGTCGCCGGAAACGAATGGAATGGCAGTTGGGCGGTTGGCGGGCGGACGCGGTTTGACATCTCCTATAGGTGGAGATGCAAATTTTCAACTTCTAGTGTTGTATTTTACATCTCCGGGAGGCGGAGATGTAATTTTTTTTGCATCTACATCATTTGTTGGAGCAGCGTTTTTAGCCCTCGAAGATGCAAAAAGTACTCCCTCCGTCACGGTTTAGAAGGCGCACTACAGTTTTCCTCAGAAGAGGAGAGGATTAAGGCGTGTGGCAATTAATGTTGAGTTAATTAGGCCGTTTTGAGTGCGCGTAGGCTGCATGCCATGCATGCGGTCCTTTTCTCCACCACTATGCGCTAGGACTGCTTGTTTACTGTCTATGGGGCACACTGCGCGTTAATTTCTTCACTAATTAGGCGTTGTAGTTAACAACCGAAGCTTTTTTTAGTATATGGTACTGCCAATCACCAACCACCTTGGTTCTAGAGAATTTTCCAGCGCGCCTTCTAAACCGTGACGGAGGGAGTAGTTATTTTTGCATCGACATCTTCTAGATGCTCTAATGGATATAATGAGTAGTATTGAATTGATCCAATGGTTAGCACTGTTCGGCTCAGAGTTTGTTCAAGGATAGATTCATAATTTCCCTTCAGGGATAGATTTGTCCTTTATTAATCCTAATCAATCTAGTTAACTGAGATAATCGCATCTATATGCCGCCCTAACGCAGGTCCTCTGCCATCCCGCCGCCGCCTGCATGCCTCGGCCATCCCGCCGCCTGCCTCCGCCAGCTGCACACCCCTGCTTCCGTCGCGCCCAAGCCCAAAGGACGACTGGACGAGCACCCTGTACTCACGCCTCTGTCTCGACCCAGAACAGGCGGATCCGTCGTCTCCATTACCGGCGGCGCCCTTGTCCCGCCTCCTCTTCTTCTCCCCATACATACTGCACAACATTTTTCCCCCGAGTAGGTTCTATGCGCGTGTTCAAGTACCTGTAGGTAAACAAGAACTAGAACCCGCTGATTTCAAAAACAGGGTTTGCTTAGGAAGCTGTTCTTGTTGAGTTAAATCCTGTTTTCAAAGCAGCAACAAAAGTCAAAAGGAAGGCTGCTAGGACCAGGTTATCTTATCTAGCGGCAGGTTATCTTATCCCTGCACATGTCGGGACAAGATAGGATAGGATAATAATCAGGATAGTAGTTAGAACAGTGCGGCTTGGAATTTTGCTTCCATGTTCACACAAGTACTACTAGTTAGTGGTGCACGTTTGTGCAGCTCCATAGTCGGTTGTATGCCCTATAAACTTAAGCCAGTGCAAGCATAAGCATTCAACTTCAACTAGTACTAGCTGCTCTCCTCACGTATGTGTGTGCGTGTGTCCATACCAAAAGCAAAAGTATGCAGTTTCTTTAGCTAGTGACGAGGGCATGTACTAGGAATAGGGTAACAGGCCTGACCTACATACCCTACCCTAGGACTCCACACGCCTCGTACTGGGCCTCAGGGCCAGATCAGCAACCAAGAGTTATGCAGACTGACATTCACTCGGAGTTCAATGAATCACTCGGGAAGCAGGAGTCCACTCGACCAGCTATTTCACTCGGAGTACCTGACAGTCACTCGACCAGAGAAGACCAGGAGGCTCCAGGAGCGCAACAGTCAGAACGTGCGCTCGCTCGTATTAATTGTAATCAATGCGCCCGTTAGCTGGCGCCCTTAAACCCCCTCTTAACCCCTGGTAATGGCGGCATTCATGGGAGGGCTGGCAGACACTATATAAGCCACCCCCTAGCTCCATTCCAAGGGTTCGCAATCCTTTGTAACATATACACTCAAGTCAATCAAGCTCCAGAGCACCGAGATGTAGGGCTATTACCACCACCGCTGATGGGCCTGAACTCGTAAATCCGAGTGTAACAACTGCGCCGTAGCTAGGCTCTGCCCTCTAATTCGTACCCCCATACACTACAGTCAGGCTTGCATCCATGACAGTTGGCGCCCACCATGGGGTAGGCATCTAGCGACTTCCGGCGTAGTTGCATTTTTTCCACCATCACCATGGTTTCCGGCGGCGGACTGACTCTGCGCGGCGAGATCCGTTTCGGCGTCCTCAGCTTCATCGCTGATGATTCGGCGTGGCTCCAAGAAGCCCCGCTGGATGTCAAGGCGTTGCCCATCCGCGGCGCAGCGCACTTCCGCGCGAGTTCCTTCGGCGTTCTCCTTCGACAGCCGTCGACTCCGTATCAGTCGGCGCCTTCGCTCTCCATTAGCCGTCGTCGCAAGCGCTCCGGACGCTCACGGCTTCAGCGGTGGATCAAGCACGCGGTGGCCCTTCAGGTCGCGACCCCGCAGATCGCGGCAATCGAGCCCGATGAGCCCGTCTTCGATCTGTTCGCCTCCGTGCATGAGCACTCGGAAAGCTTGTCCGAGTGCGAGAGCAGCGATCCCGCTGCAGAGGTGCTGATGGCCGATTCCCCGCCCAGTCCACCTGGGTACGGCCGCGGCGGCGCGGAGACGGGTGCCCCGTCGCGCACTGATCTTGGCGGTGGCGGAGACCGTCACGACGACGAATACTACCCCTGACCTCTCACTCGGCAGCAGAGGGAGGAGGTACAGCGTAGAACTGAGCAAACCCTCCAGACGCCCATCGTTGGGACGACCCCCGAGGCTCAGGCTTTGGAGGCCGCGCGCCAGGCCAACTTGGCTGAGCGCAGTCGTCTGGAGGCGCTCCAGAAATCACTCGACGACCGCGCCCGCAGGCAGCATCCGCCCAGTTCCAGTCGGCGGCAGCGGCAGTTGTTCTCAAATGACCAGGAGCAGAGTTTCCAGGTATTCCGCACTCCTGTCCAGAATCTGGTGGCGGCCACTCGGATAGCAGATTCCATTGAGCCCTCTCGGTCCGAGGCGGGAGAGGGTCTTCGGCAGATCCGGGCCCTGCTCAAGGCGGCTGAAGAATAAAATTCGGCAGTTTCCCAGTCGCGCAACAGGATACACAATAGATCCATTCGGGCTGACACCGTCTAGTCGGCCCACAGCCCAGTGTCCCCAAGGAGAAACAGACACTCGCCTCCGCGGCAAAACGACCAAGACCGCCACCGAGACCAGTACTCGGGGCAGGGTCGCAGTCGGAATACGCCTCCGCGGCGTCAAGACGATCGTCGTCATATGCAGTCGCCCCCTCCGCAGGATGGCTCGTACGCGCCCCGGCCGTACGACGCCAGGCGTCCTTGTAGGAGATATGCCCTAGAGGCAGTAATAACAGTTACTTTGTATCTCCGAGTTTGTAATGAATGTTTATGTTCCATGCTATAACTGCAATGTTTCTCGAGTCTACAATAACCACGAGGCTCGGAGGGAAACTCATGTGCACGTGTGGTATAATAAACGTAAAATGTATTCCTAGTCTTGCCTCTAAGACTGGCTCAAGTATTGCATGATGATCCCGTTTTCCTGATCATGGGCATGTCTATGCCGGCAATTTTGAGGGCACAATGTTAGTAGAACACTTGTGTTGAATCGACCCGATTGATGTTATGCTATGAGATACATTCGTCATGAGTTAATGGTTAATAACACAGAGATAGTTAATGTTTGCATAATTCCTTAGACCATGAGAGTGTCAAGTTTCTTCATGCTTGCTTCATGAACTTTGGGGTTTGTTAAACGTCATCCGTAAATGGGTGGCTATTACGGCGGCTTACGGGTTCATGGAAAAGTATGTCAAGTAACTTGATAGCTCAAGATTGGGATTTGCTCCACCGACGATGGAGAGATATTCTCGGGCCCTCTCGCTGTTACGGTATCCATCATCGTCTGGCCAGACACATTGTGATTTGATCACTGGGATGCCGGAACACGGAAACGAGTAAAGAGAACAAAACCGGTATCGAGGTAACTTGCATAGTGGACAAGTTGTTGATCCGCGGGGATGCAATAAATCTCACCTCGGGTATTTGTAATATATCGTGAAGCAACAGGAATAGCACACGGCAACTGGAGGTTCACTCGAATATTCATTCGTGTGGGTATAGGAGTCAATATGGGTGTCCACGGCTCCGATGTCGATCATTGATCGGAAAGAGTTCCGGGTCATGTCTATACTTCACCGAACCTATAGGGTCACACGCTTAAGGGTCATCTATCTGCTGAATACTAAACGGGGAGTCTGAGAGAAAATCACCGAAAAAGTTTCGGACGAAACGGAAACGTTCCGGAGAGAACACCGGAATAGTTCCGGTGAAACTGAAAAGTTGTTTCAGGGTATTCCATTAAGTCAAATTGGTTCTGGCACACGCCTGGAAATTCTTGGAGGATGCCAGAAGTGTTCTGGAAACTTCTGGGAATTTTCCGGGACAAAAACCGGAAATGTTCCGGAGCAGCCGGAACCGCTTTGGTTGCTTTTTGCTGAAGAAACATTGTTCCGAAATTGTTTCGGAATGCGTTCAAAATTATTTTGGTGGGTGCTAGAATTATTCTAGGCACACAGAAATAATTTGGGATTTAACGGACGCAGAAAAATGTCTTCGTGAATAGTGAAAGTGCTTTTTGGATATTTTTGGAAAAGCACCTTTTGGGATATTTCCAAAAGGCCTTCTAGAAGGACTTGGGAGCCAAGGCACCCCCATGTGGGGGGGGGGCAAGTGTGGCCGGCCAAGCATGGTGGAGCTCCTTGGAGCTCCACATGGCACCCCTTTTATCTTTATTCTTTTATGAAAAGGCATAAAGTGGGGGTACTTTGGGGTTTTTTGTATGACATCTTTACCCCTTGGCTATCCTATAAATAGAGGAGAGTGGGCTGCCCCAAAACTCATCCTTGCTCTCATACACATGCCATTTGACTTGTCTGGCTTCTCTCTCCCTCCCACGAAATAGTTTCGTAGGGCCGAAAGGCTGTCTGGGTTCCGGCAGGAACTAGCTCTGGACGGCGAAGCCCTGCCGGATAGCTGACACCGTATGTGTGCAACCCCGTAGAGAGATTGTAGTTTCGATCTTTTGCCCGAGGGGCTGTTTTCGAGTGTCCTCCCGAAGGGCTGTTCGAGTTAACGTTCGAGTTTTCGGCGTCCTCCCGAAGGGCTGTCCGGGTTACTGTTCGGGTTCCGAGGGTCCTCCCGAAGGGCTGTCCGCGACATCGTCCGGGGGACTGTCCGACCGCCTCCCGAAGGGCTGTCCGGAGTGGGAGTACATCCTTGCGGTTGGGAGGTTGTAAATCCTAGCTGCAGGGATCTGCACCGACGATCTACACCGACTCTTCTTCCACTGCGCTTGGAGTCGGTACAGATCAGATCAAACCTTGTATGCAGTCTCCATAGTGATCCTGGGCGTGCTCGCTGTACCGAAATTTTTTGTTTTCTGTTGTGTTCCCCTACAGTGGCATCATGAGCCGTGCTATGCGTAGATGCAGGTTACGATCTAGAATACATGGAGATGTATGGGTATTGCATAATATAATTTTGGAGTAGATGAGATCTATTGCTGAAAATTATTTATGCGGGTGACAGATGAAATCTGTTACCCGATGTTCTTGTTGCTTCCCTAAAATTTGCGTTTGCTCAATCTCGAGACAGCATGGTGGAATTTCACAAAGTTCTAGCAATCTGCGATCCTGGTTGATTAACGAAGTGCTAACAGTTCTTTGGGTTCCGCCATAGTCAAAAGAATGATGAAATTCGCAGATGAAAGGGCATTGCAGATATGATCTGCACGGGGGTCATGCGTATGACGAAGTTTAGTATGGGGCTCGAGATTTAATTATCTCATGTTTCATACACCCCGAGATGTTAATCTAGCGACTTGAATAATCATACTTGATGATAAAACTTTGGTAGCCGCGGTTTAAGTCAAAACCTTAGAAGCCACGTAAAATAAATTTTTGCATAAACCGATTAGAGGCATCTAACTTGGTTTTGCAGGATGTGCATGTGATGTGGTATAGCAGTGCTCATATTAATTTGATTATGTATGAGATGACTATATGATGTAAATTTGTTAACATGACTTGCGTGTCATGATTCGGCATGATGGCTGGAGCCATATGATTGTCACTTTAATGACCTGCGTGTCAACCTTAAGTAATGCACTTATTTTATTAGCTGTAGAGATAGCAAATATTATCTGGTGCATCAACAAGGTGGTGGCAATCTTCGCGAAGGTGAACACCGACGCAAAATGCCGAAGACGAAGAAATACTTGACTTCTCCGTTAGAAAGGGCTATACCATATCATGCTATTATGAATTTCCTGAGATGTTTATCCCTTATGATGCACCCTTCTTGATTGCGCGGTAGTCGCTTTTTATTAGGGTGATCTCTCACTAAAAATATCAAGTAGTTAGTGTTCTCCCAAGTGTAGCACCGTCACAGCATCTTTCCTTTCGGGGTGCGCCATGATCTACATGGGTATGAACGATTGTACGGATGTAAGGCGGGTGAGGTCAGACCTCGCAGCAAGATCACTTGGTTGTCTTGATGTTCATGGCAGGATCGTCCTGAGCTCGGAACACACGCATCGAAAGATGAACAAGAGTCACATAGATATGTGATCGGCAAGTTTGCCTACCAATTATAGTTTGCGCCATCAGTGTTCATCTCGAACAATGACGTTGAATTACAATTTGGATCTTGAATCACTCATAATCAATTTTGAGAGATATTGATTTGAGTGGGAGCGCACTTTAGAATAAAATTGTTTATTCATTAAGTGCCAAAATCATTATAAACAAAGTCTAAGTGAAACTTGTGTTTTCCGTTGTAGATCAAATGGCTCGCAATACCGCGTTCAACTTAGGCCCGATGTTAGAGAAAGAGAAGTTAGCTGTGACTAGAAACAACTATACAGACTGGGTCCGTAACCTGGGGATTGTCCTCAGGGATGCTAAGAAAGACTATGTGCTTGATCAACTTCTAAGTGATTCCATTACTCCAGAAATGGCTCAGGATATCATCCACGTGTTTGACTCACGAAGGGATGATTTCAGTGTTGTTAAAAGTAAAGAACTTATGTTATCTTGCATGGATCCTGTGCTACAGAAACGTTATGAACGACTTAGTGCCTTCGAGATTATCGAGGCACTAAATGTTCTGTATCGCAAACATGATTCAGCTGAAGTTCATGAGATGACTGAAGCCATGGAAGAATGCAATATACATAATGAATCTCTAGTAAATGAACAAGGTGTCAGACTAGCAAACTATTATGATAGTATGGCTGAAAGGGGAATTAATTTTCAAAAGACACCTGGTAATGATTTGATCCTTACCTCGCTTTATGAAGCGATGCTCAAATCAAATGAGATAGGACTGCAGAATCAGCAAAAGTTGCTGGTGAACAAAACCGCCAGTTTCAAAAGGAAAGGCAAGCCTAAGGGCGGAGCCAAGTCTGAAACTGTGTGTTTTTACTGCAAAAGGCACTGGACACTGGAAGAGGAACTGCAAGATATACATGGCAGATAAGAAGAAAGGTATAACTTTTATACGGGTTAATGTCATTGACGTTTTGCTTGCTAGCGAAAATTCTAAGTCTTGGGTATTTGATACCGGATCGGCTGCTCACATTTGCAACTCGATACAGGGACTTCAGAAGGTGCGCAAGTTAGCAAAGAATGAAGTCGTGATGCACGTCGGGAACGGCGCTGGGATCGCCGCTCAAGCCGTCGGCATTATGCCTCTACGTCTCCCTTCAGGATTTACCTTAGAACTAAATAACTGTTATTTTGTTCCGGCATTGTTTAGAAACATTATCTCCGGATCATGTTTAGTACACGATGGGTATTCGTACAAGTCTGAGAACAATGGTTGTTCACTTTATTGTAAGGATATGTTTTATGGATTTGCACCCACTGTTGGGGGCCTTTTCATATTAAATCTTGAATGTGGAAATGATGTCTTTAACGTGAATGCTAAACGCCTTAAGAAGGCTGATACCACCACCACTTTCTTGTGGCACTGTCGGCTTGGCCACATCGGAAAGAAACACATGCAAAGACTCCATAAAGATGGAGTTTTACCGTCCTTTGATTTCGAATCATTTGACACATGTGAAGCTTGCTTGATGGGGAAAATGACCAAGATGCCGTTCACGGGTCACCCTGAACGGGCGGGTGAATTGTTGGAAATAATACATAGTGATGTATGTGGTCCAATGAGCACGGCCGCACGGAGTGGTTATTTCTACTTCGTGACTTTTACTGATGATTTAAGTAGGTATGGATATATCTACTTGATGAAGCATAAGTCGGAAACTTTTGAAAAGTTCAAAGAATTTCAGAATGAGGTAGAAAATCATCGTAACAAAAAGATTAAGTTTCTGCGGTCTGATCGCGGGGGCGGATATCTTAGTCATGAGTTTAACCAACATCTGAGTGATCGTGGAATCGTTTCACAGCTTACGCCTCCCGGAACTCCGCAGAGAAACAGAGTATCGGAAAGACGTAACCGAACCCTGTTAGACATGGTTAGGTCGATGATGTCTCTTACAGATCTGCCAATATCTTTTAGGGGTCATGCACTACAAACTGCCGCTTATACATTAAACAGAGCACCGTCTAAATCTGTTGAGACGACGCCATTTGAATTATGGTATGGGAAGAAACCCATTGTGTCGCATCTCAAAATTTGGGGTTGTGAAGCTTATGTAAAACGTTTACAACCTAGCAAACTCGATCCCAAAGCAGATAAATGCTACTTTGTAGGTTATCCCAATGAGACTATTGGGTATTCCTTCTATCTTCCCTCCGAGCACAAAGTGTTTGTCGCTAGAAAAGGAGTCTTTCTTGAGAAAGAGTTGCTCGCTAAAGAAGTAAGTGGGAGGACAATACAACTTAATGAGATTAGTGAATCTTCGGCAACCGTTGATATGGCTAAGGAACCGGAAGAAATTCCGCTAATTATCCCTACAACCGAGCCGGAAGTTGTCGCATGTGATGCGGAAACTTCAGACCATGTTGTAACTGAACCGCGCAGATCAGGTAGGGCTATCCAGCCACCTGAATGGTTTCATAACGAAATCTTCATTCTTGAAGATGATGAACCTGCGCACTACAAGGAAGCGATGGCGGGGCCCAGCTCAAAGGAATGGCACAAGGCCATGAAATCCGAGATGGAATCCATGTACGAAAACCAAGTTTGGAACTTGGAAGAACTTCCAGAAGGCATAAAGCCCATTGGTTGTAAATGGATTTTCAAAAGAAAGACGGACGCGGATGGTAACATTACTATCCACAAAGCTAGACTTGTCGCGAAAGGGTTCACGCAAGTTCCAGGAGTGGACTACGACGAGACTTTCTCGCCCGTAGCTATGCTTAGGTCCGTTCGGATATTACTAGCAATTGCTGCTTATTTCGATTATGAAATATGGCAGATGGACGTCAAAACGGCTTTCCTAAATGGAAACCTCAAAGAGGATGTATACATGATACAGCCAGAAGGTTTTGTCGTCCATAAGGATGCTGGAAAGGTATGCAAACTTCAGAAAGCCATTTATGCTCTGAAGCAAGCGTCAAGGAGCTGGAACATTCGTTTTGATGAAGTAGTCAAACTGTTTGGCTTCATCAGGAATGACGAAGAATCTTGTGTTTACAAGAAGTTTAGTGGGAGCGCAAAAGCATTTCTAATCTTGTATGTGGATGACATATTATTGATTGGAAATGACGTGAATTTTCTTAACGAAATAAAAGACTCATTGAAAAAGAGTTTTTCAATGAAAGACTTAGGCGAAGCGGCATATGTATTAGGCATCAGGATCTATAGAGATAGATCAAGACGCCTAATAGCGCTTAGCCAGAGCACGTACATTGACAAGGTGTTGAAAAGGTTCAACATGGAGAACTTCAAGAAAGGCCTTCTCCCCATGTCACCTGGCACAGTACTTTGCAAGAATCAGTGTCCTCGGACTCTCGATGAGCAAGTACAGATGAATGATGTTCCATATGCCTCAGCAGTTGGTTCTATTATGTATGCCATGCTATGTACAAGACCGGACGTTTCCTATGCGCTAAGTGTTAGCAGCCGGTACCAAAGTGATCCAGGATTGGAACACTGGGCCGCAGTCAAGGGTATTCTTAAGTACCTCAGAAGGACCAAGGATTTACTCCTTGTGTACGGAGGTGATGAAGAGCTCATTGTAAATGGTTACACTGATGCAGGCTTCATGACTGAGCCAGATGACTTCAAATCTCAATCAGGCTATGTTTTCATATTGAACGGCGGCGCAGTTGATTGGAAAAGTTCCAAACAAAAGACTGTAGCGGATTCTACAACGGAGGTGGAATATGTTGCTGCTTCAGAAGCCTCCAAGGAGGTGGTATGGATCAAGCAATTTCTTGAAGACCTTTGTGTGGTTCCAAGTGCTTTGGACCCGGTGGAGATCTATTGTGATAATAGTGGCGCCGTGGCTCAGGCAAGGGAGCCAAGTTCACACCATAAGACAAGACATATTGAACGCAAATATAAACTCATTCGACATCATGTCGAAGCGGGTTTAGTGAAAGTACGCAAAGTTCACACGGATCTGAACGTGTCAGACCCGATGACGAAGCCTCTACCACGAGCAAAGCATGAGCAGCACCGGACAGCCATTGGTGTTAGGGAAGCCATGTAACTAGATTATGACTCTAGTGCAAGTGGGAATCTGTAGGAGATATGCCCTAGAGGCAGTAATAACAGTTACTTTGTATCTCCGAGTTTGTAATGAATGTTTATGTTCCATGCTATAACTGCAATGATTCTCGAGTCTACAATAACCAAGAGGCTCGGAGGGAAACTCATGTGCACGTGTGGTATAATAAACGTAAAATGTATTCCTAGTCTTTCCTCTAAGACTGGCTCAAGTATTGCATGATGATCCTGTTTTCCTGATCATGGGCATGTCTATGCCGGCAATTTTGAGGGCACAATGTTAGTAGAACACTTGTGTTGAATCGACCCGATTGATGTTATGCTATGAGATACATTCGTCATGAATTAATGGTTAATAACACAGAGATAGTTAATGTTTGCATAATTCCTTAGACCATGAGAGTGTCAAGTTTCTTCATGCTTGCTTCATGAACTTTGGGGTTTGTTAAACGTCATCCGTAAATGGGTGGCTATTACGGCGGCTTACGGGTTCATGGAAAAGTATGTCAAGTAACTTGATAGCTCAAGATTGGGATTTGCTCCTCTGACGATGGAGAGATATTCTCGGGCCCTCTCGCTGTTACGGTATCCATCATCGTCTGGCCAGACACATTGTGATTTGATCACTGGGATGCCGGAACACGGAAACGAGTAAAGAGAACAAAACCGGTAACGAGGTAACTTGCATAGTGGACAAGTTGTTGATACACGGGGATGCAATAAATCTCACCTCGGGTATTTGTAATATATCGTGAAGCAACAGGAATAGCACACGGCAACTGGAGGTTCACTCGAATATTCATTCGTGTGGGTATAGGGGTCAATATGGGTGTCCACGGCTCCGATGTTGATCATTGATCGGAAAGAGTTCCGGGTCATGTCTATACTTCACCGAACCTATAGGGTCACACGCTTAAGGGTCATCTATCTACTGAATACTAAATGGGGAGTCTGAGAGAAAATCACCGAAAAAGTTTCGGACGAAACGGAAACGTTCCGGAGAGAACACCGGAATAGTTCCGGTGAAACTGAAAAGTTGTTTCAGGGTATTCCATTAAGTCAAATTGGTTCTGGCACACGCCTGCAAATTCTTGGAGGATGCCAGAAGTGTTCTGTAAACTTCTAGGAATTTTCCGAGACAAAAACCGGAAATGTTCCGGAGCAGCCAGAACCGCTTTGGTTGCTTTTCGCTGAAGAAACATTGTTCCGAAATTGTTTCGGAATGCGTTCAAAATTATTTTGGTGGGTGCTAGAATTATTCTAGGCACACAGAAATAATTTGGGATTTAACGGACGCAGAAAAATGTCTTCGTGAATAGTGAAAGTGCTTTTTGGATATTTTTGGAAAAGCACCTTTTGGGATATTTCCAAAAGGCCTTCTAGAAGGACTTGGGAGCCAAGGCACCCCCATGTGGGGGGGGGCCCCAAGTGTGGCCGGCCAAGCATGGTGGAGCTCCTTGGAGCTCCACATGGCACCCCTTTTATCTTTATTCTTTTATGAAAAGGCATAAAGTGGGGGTACTTTGGGGTTTTTTGTATGACATCTTTACCCCTTGGCTATCCTATAAATAGAGGAGAGTGGGCTGCCCCAAAACTCATCCTTGCTCTCATACACATGCCATTTGACTTGTCTGGCTTCTCTCTCCCTCCCATGAAATAGTTTCGTAGAGCCGAAAGGCTGTCTGGGTTCCGGCAGGAACTAGCTCTGGACGGCGAAGCCCTGCCGGATAGCTGACACCGTATGTGTGCAACCCCGTAGAGAGATTGTAGTTTCGATCTTTTGCCCGAGGGGCTGTTTTCGAGTGTCCTCCCGAAGGGCTGTTCGAGTTACCGTTCGAGTTTCCGTTGTCCTCCCGAAGGGCTGTCCGCGACATCGTCCGGGGGACTGTCCGACCGCCTACCGAAGGGCTGTCCGGAGTGGGAGTACATCCTTGCGGTTGGGAGGTTGTAAATCCTAGCTGCAGGGATCTGCACCGACGATCTACACCGACTCTTCTTCCGCTGCGCTTGGAGTCGGTTCGGATCAGATCAAACCTTGTATGCAGTCTCCATAGTGATCCTGGGCGTGCTCGCTGTACCGATTTTTTTTGTTTTCTGTCGCGTTCCTCTACAGTCCTTACGGCAACGATCGGAGGGCCAGTCCTCCCCGTCTTGGTGTACGGTTATCGCCAAAGAGAGCCAGTCGATTACCGTGACCCGCAGTTCAACGCGAGATCCGTCCTCGCTCAGAACCTGGTCAACAGAGGCAGAGCTCTGAGAGAAAACTTGGACAGAGACCGTCCGAGTGGAAGTGGAGCATTCATCTCCGGGCCCGAGTGTTTCAGCAGAGCCATCCGGGCCGCTGAGATCCCGCCTAACTTCAGATTGGCAGCTGGAGTAAGCAAGTTCACCGGTGAGTCCAAGCCAGAAACTTGGTGGCTATGAAGCATTTGCCTTTGATGCTGGAAGGGTCCGCCCATGCCTGGCTCAACCAGCTCACTCCGGCCAGCATATACTGCTGGGAAGATTTGGACCGAGTGTTCATCAAAACATTCGAGGGCACGTGCAAACGCCCGGCTGGATTGACTGAGTTGCAGCATTGCGTGCAGAAACCGAATGAAACATTGAGGGAGTACATCCAGCGGTGGACAACCTTGCATCACGTGGTGGAGAACGTCACAGAGCATCAAGCCATCTGCGCCTTCAAGGCAGGAGTCAGATATCGGGCGCTCATCCTGAAATTCGGTCGGTCAGGATCTTTGACCATGAGCCAAATGATGGAGATTGCCACTCGGTACGCAAACGGAGAAGAGGAAGACCGTCTCCGTAACGGCAAAGGGAAAACCAGTGAGCCCAACCCCGGAAACAGTAATCCCAATCGGAAGCCGAAGCACAAGGCTGATGGTTCGACTCAGGCCGAGGCTGCCGCTCTGGCCGGTCAAGCCAAGAACAAGGGGAAGGCTAAGGAAAAATGGATCCCGAAGAAAAAGAGAGATCAGTCGGGCCAAGATGTCCTCGATTTGCCGTGTCACATCCACACCAGAAAGGATGAAGAGGGCAATCTGATATTGCCCAAGCATACCACTCGACAGTGCAGACTGTTGATTCAGCAGTTCCGAGAGGGCCCGTCGAGTGAGAAGAGCCCAGAAGACGCTGATGATGGAGACAAAGATGAACCTTTTCCCAGTGTCAACGCAACCCTGATGATCTTTGCAGATGTAGAGAGCAGGAGCCGGTTGAATGTTATCAACCGAGAAGTGAACATGGCCATGCCGGTGACGACAAAGTTTCTGAACTGGTCGAAGACTCCGATCACCTTTGATCAGTCGGACCACCCAGCCTATATTGCCACCCCTGGGCGGCAGGCGCTGGTGGTCGATCCAGTCGTGGGAGGCGTCTGATTGCGCAATGTCCTCATGGACGGTGGAAGCGGACTGAACATACTGTACGCTGATACTCTGCAAGCGATGGGCATTCCGATGTCCCGACTCAGCGAGAGCAGCATGCAGTTCCACGGAGTGATCCCCGGCAAGAAAGCAAAGTCACTCGGGCAGATCGCCCTGGATGTGGTCTTTGGAGACGACAAGAACTTCCGAAAGGAAAGGCTGACCTTCGAAGTGGTCGACTTCCGCAGCGCCTACCATGCCATCCTTGGTCGGCCGGCTTACGCACGTTTCATGGCCCGTCCATTTTATGTGTATCTCAAGCTGAAGATGCCCGGCCCCAAAGGTGTGATCACAGTCACTGGCAGTCGACAGCGCGCGGAGGAGTGTTTGCAGCAAGGGTCCAAGATAGCTGATGAGCAAATGGCCATGGTGGAACTGGAGGAGTACAAGAAAAATGCTGATCCGAGTGATCTGCTACGCTCCAAGAAGTAGGCTGCAGAATCTGCGTTTCAGTTGGCCGGCGACACGAAGCCTGTGCACATCCACCCAAAAGATCCCAATGCTGCTCCCACCAACATATCAACAACACTCGACAGCAAATAGGAAGAAGCGCTCATCCAGTTCCTCCGTGAGAACTGGGACATCTTCGCATGGAAACCATCCGACATGCCGGGTGTACCCAGGGAGCTGGCTGAGCACCATTTGCGAGTCGACCCAAAGGCGAAACCTGTGAAGGAGCATCTCCGTCGCTTCGCTACACAGAAGAGGAAGGCCATTGGTGAAGAAGTTGCTCGGCTCCTGGCAGCCGAGTTCATCCGTGAGGTGTACCACTCCGAGTGGCTTGCCAACGCCGTCATGGTCCCTAAGAAGGACAAGTCTCTCCGAATGTGCATCGATTTCAAGCACATCAATCGGGTCTGCCCCAAGGATCATTTCCCGCTCCCCCGCATAGATCAAATCGTAGATTCCACCGCGGGTTGTGAGCGACTGTCTTTTCTGGATGCGTACTACGGGTACCACCAGATCCGACTGTATGGGCCTGATGAAATAAAAACAGCCTTTATCACCCCATTCGGGTGTTTCTGCTATATCACCATGCCTTTCGGTCTTAAAAACGCTGGAGCCACTTTCATGGGCATGGTGCAGAAGTGTTTGCATAAACAGATCAGTCAGAACATCGAGGCATACATGGATGACATAGTGGTCAAGTCCAGAAAAGGTTCCGACCTACTGGCTGACCTAGCTAAAACTTTCGCAAATATGCGGAAGTATGATATCAAGCTGAATCCAGCAAAGTATACTTTCGGAGTTCCTGGGGGCAAACTACTCGGTTTCCTCGTTTCCGAACGAGGGATAGATGCCAATCCTGAGAAGATCGGGGCGATTGTACAAATGAAACGTCCTGAACGGCTTCATGATGTACAGAAGCTCACGGGCTGCCTTGGAGCTCTGAGCTGATTCATCTCCCGTCTCGGTGAGAAGGCACTGCTCCTATACCGATTGATGAAGAAATCTGATTCGTTCGAGTGGACTGCTGAAGCACAAGCAGCGTTTGTTGAGCTCAAAGCCCTGCTTTCCACCCAGCCGGTGCTCGCCGCTCCGAACAGCAACGAGCCGTTACTCTTGTACATTGCGGCCACTGGTCAAGTTGTCAGCACTGTCCTCACAATCGAGCGAGAAGAACAGGGCAAGACTTACAAAGTTCAGCGCCCAGTCTATTACATATCTGAAGTTCTGACTCCGTCCAAGCAGAGGTATCCTCATTATCAGAAGCTCGTCTATGGCATCTACCTGACTGCAAAGAAAGTAGCCCATTACTTCCAAGAGCACACCGTGTCAGTCGTCAGCGATGCCCCGCTGTCTGAGATCATGAACAATCGGGATGCGACTGGTCGAGTGGTGAAGTGGGCTATCGAGCTCTTGCCCCTGGACATCAAGTTCGAGGTGAAAAAGGCAATCAAGTTCGAAGCATTAGCCGATTTCCTAGCCGAGTGGACTGAACAGCAGCAACCGACTCAGAGTCACCCGGAACACTGGACCATGTTCTTTGACAGTTCCAAGATGCTGAACGGTTCAGGAGCCGGAGTTGTTCTAGTATCTCCGAAGGGCGATCGACTCAGATACGTCCTGCAGATTCACTTCGACTCCTCCAACAATGAGGCCGAGTACGAAGCGCTCCTTTATGGTCTACGTATGGCCATCTCACTCGGCGTCCGACGCCTGAAGGTCTACGGGGACTCGGATCTCGTTGTGAACCAAGTGATGAAGGAGTGGGATATTAGAAGCCCTGCTATGACAGGATATTGCAACGCGGTGAGAAAGTTGGAGAAGAAATTTGAGGGTCTGGAGCTACATCACGTCCCCCGAGCCAAGAATCAGGAGGCAGACGATCTGGCAAAGATCGGGTCCACTCGGAAATCCATACCCAACAATGTGTTCCTCGAACATTTACGTTCTCCGACAGTGAAAGAAGATCCCTTCATAGAAGAGCCCCCGCAAGTGGTCGGTCCGTCCGATCTGACTGAAGTCGAGGTCCCGGCGGTCATTGATTTGGTCATGGAGGTCCTAGAAATCACGCCCGAGTGGACAATACCTTACATGGCATACCTGCTTAGGCAGGAACTTCCAGAAGATGAAGCCGAGGCCCGCCAGATTGTTCGCAGGTCCAAAGCCTTTACAGTGATGGGTGATCAGTTATACAGGAAGAGCGTCACCGGTGTGACTCAGCGCTGCATTTCTCCGGAAGAAGGTCGATTGATCCTGGCGGAGATTCACTCGGGAACTTGTGGACACCACGCGTCCTCTCAGACAATCATGGCTAAAGCTTAGCGATCCGGCTTCTTCTGGCCATGTGCCAATGAAGCTGCGCAGGAGATAGTCCAACACTGCGCCGGATGCCAGTTCTATGCAAACTTATCCCACAAGCCTGCGTCTGCTCTGAAGACAATTCCACTCGTCTGGCCGTTTGCAGTCTGGGGACTCGACATGGTGGGACCCCTCCGGACAGGGGCGAGTGGATTCACCCACTTGCTGGTTGCAGTCGATAAGTTCACTAAGTGGATCGAAGCCAAACCCATCAAGAAGCTAGACTCTCGTACAACGATCAAGTTTATGAAGGAGATAGTCTTCAGATATGGCGTACCCCACAGCATTATCACTGACAACGGCTCAAACTTCGACTCGGAAGAGTTCAGGGCGTTCTGTGCCGCACAAGGCACCCGAGTCGACTATGCATCTGTGGCGCACCCGCAGTCGAATGGACAGGCTGAGAGAGCAAACGGACTGATCCTTCAGGGGTTAAAGCCGCGACTCATGCGCGATTTGGAGCACGCAGCTGGAGCCTGGGTCACCGAGTTGCCGTCAGTTCTTTGGGGTTTGAGGACGACCCCCAATCGGTCCACCAATCGTACTCCCTTCTTCATGGTGTATGGAGCTGAAGCCATCTTGGCGAGTGACCTGTTCCACAATTCGCCCCGAGTGGAACTATACTCCGAAGCTGAAGCAAAGCAGGCGCGGCAAGACGCGGTTGATCTCCTAGAAGAGGAGAGAGAGATGGCTCTTATCCGCTCGACCATTTACCAGCAAGATCTACGACGTTTTCACAGCAGGCACGTCAGAAGTCAGACCTTTCAGGAAGGAGATCTTGTGCTCCGAGTGGATCAGCAGCGACCTCACAAGCTTGCTCCTGCGTGGGAAGGTCCTTTCGTCATTTCGAAGGTCCTGCACAACGGAACATATCACCTGTACAACCTTCTGAAGCAAGCAGACGAGCCCCGCGCTTGGAATGCATACTTGCTTCGACGTTTCTATACTTGATGAGGAGATGTAATAAAACTACTCGAGTGATATTTGATGAATAAAAGCATGAATTTTCCAGTTCCACATTGAGTTCAGTCGTACGCATCCTCTGGCTTACAACCCCCAGTGGGTGTACGCTTTTCAACTTAGCTGCAAACCAGTTTTTGCCTAAGTCAAAAAACTACTCCGAGTGACGAGCATCCCTCTCACTCGGGGGCTTGGCTGCGAACCACCTTTCGCCCAAGTTAAAAACCTACTCCGAGTGATGAGCAACCCTCTCACTCGGGGGCTTGGCTGCGAACCAGCTTTCGCCCAAGTTAAAAACCTACTCCGAGTGACGAGCATCCCTCTCACTCGGGGGCTTGGCTGCGAACCAGCTTTCGCCCGAGTTAAAAACACTACTCCGGGTGAAGAGCATCCCTCTCACTCGGGGGCTTGGCTGCGAACCAGCTTTCACCCGAGTTAAAAACACTATTCCGAGTGAAGAGCAACCCTCTCACTCGGGGGCTTGGCTGCGAACCAGCTTTCGCCCAACTTAAAAACCTACTCCGAGTGACGAGCAACCCTCTCACTCGGTGGCTTGGCTGCGAACCAGCTTTCGCCCAAGTTAAAAACCTACTCCGAGTGATGAGCAACCCTCTCACTCGGGGACTTGGCTGCGAACCAGCTTTCGCCCAAGTTAAAACGCTACTCCGAGTGAAGCGCATCCCTCTCGCTCGGGGGCTTGGTTGCGAACCAGCTTTCGCCCAAGTTAGAATGCTACTCCGAGTGCAGAGCATCCCTCTCACTCGGGGGCTTGGCTGCGAACCAGCTTTCGCCCAAGTTAAAAATACTATCCCGAGTGAAGAGCGACCCTCTCACTCGGGGGCTTGGCCGCGAACCAGCTTTCGCCCAAGTTAAAACGTTACTCCGAGTGAAGAGCGTAACTCTTATTCGGAGGCTTAGCTGCGAACCAGCTTTCGCCTAAGTTAAGACACATTTCAAAGACTCGAAAGACTCGAAGGAAAGCATTCAAATAACTCCAGAAGTTCAAAAGCGAATACGAGTGCGTGGGCCCAAGGCCCGAAAGAGTTTAACGAATACAACTTCACTCGGCATACCGAGGCTAATGGGTAGGACTTAAAGTTTTCTCACGCCCCTGTGGGGCTGGCTGGCTCGACGAAGGAATCCAAGTCGATGCCGTCTGCGATCCGAGTGGCCGCTTCGATGAATGTCTCCATGAAGTCCTCAAACTTGAGTTTCTTCGTGTTGGCAACTTGGAGAGTCTTCAGTTTCTCCTCCTTGGTGTCCTTGCAATGCACTCGGATCAGGGAGAGTGCCACATCAGCCCCGCAGCGAGCAGCCGACTTCTTCCACGCTTGCACTCGGCTGCGGATGTCGTTGAGACGAGTCATCATGGCCTCCAGGTCGGTGTCGAGGGTATCTTCTGGCCACAGCTCCTTGTCGATCCTCCCGAGCGCACCCCGCAGGCGGATGATGTACCCCTGAACATCTTCAATGCGAGATTCGACCCGCAGGACACCGAGAGCGGCCTTGTCACCGACGAGTGACCTGGAAGGATCGAGATCCCTCTCGATTCTGTTAGTTTCTAGCTCGAAGTCTTGGCAGTACTCTGTGGACAAGAAAAGAGCGGAGTTAAAGATCAGCATGCGTGAAGTTCACTCGGATAAAAGTTCACTCGGGTGTTACAGTTTACCTGCAAGCTTGGTGTACATTTCCTCCGTGAACTCTTCTATGTACCTTTCCAGAGCGTTCTTCTTCTCGATCAGCTGGGTGATCTTCTCGTTCAGAGTTTTCTTCTCTTGCTCGTAGACTTCCACCTGGGCCTTGAGCTTGCTGTCCCACTCGGCCTTCTGCTTCTTGAGCTCGGCCACCTCCTTTTTCGCCTCCTTGACGGTGGCCTTCAGCGATGCGTTCTCTTCTTCAAGCTTCTCGAGTGAGGCCAGCTTCTCTTCGGCGGCCTTGGTCTTTTCCTTCGCCACTTTTTTGTGCTCCTGCCAGCTCGTTGTCCTTACTATTGAGTGCCTGCTTCATAGTTTCTAAAGAAACAGAGGTTCTGAGCCGCACTTGGAGTTGATGGTTTTCACTACGCACATCTGTCGAGTGAAGTCACTCGGTTCAAAGAACGGAGAGGAATGAAAGCGGAATGCTCAGTAATTGAAGCTTACCTCCCATGGTCTTGAGCTCTGCTTGAGCACGCGCTGTGTTCCTCCTCTCCACCTCCAAATCCAGTCGGAGCTGGGCCGTCTCCTTCTCCAGTGCCATGTACTGAGTCCCAAGCTCGCAAGTTTTCTGAAATACAAGACAGAACAGAACAGTTAATGTCAAGAAAGATTTCGAGTGCCCAAAGACCAGTACTCCTGGAAGGAACAAGCTTGGCCAGTATCAGATCCTGAAGTACCCTTTGTCAGGGAGGAACAAGTTTGACCAGTATCAGATTCTAAGTTATAAGACTCCCACCGACTGCCCGCAGTCGACGGCAGTCTCGGGGACTACACCCAGAGTGCACCCACTAGAACGGTATCCACTCGGAACGGTCCGCCCATTTCGAGTGATGGCCGAACACAAAAAAAAAGACAAAAAAAAAGTTCCGAGTGCCCAAAGACCAGTACTCCTGGGAGGAACAAGTTTGACCAGTATCAGTTTCTAGGTTCTAGGACTCCCGCCGACCGCCCGCGGCCGGCGGCAGTCTCGGGGACTACACCCAGTGGGTGCACTCAGCGTGCCCCCACTGGAACGGTATCCACTCGGAACGGTCCGCCCGATCCGAGTGATGGCCGAACACAAAAAAAAAACAGCAACAACAACAGAACAGGTTCTAAGTTCTAAGACTCCCGCCGACTGCCCGTAGTCGACGGCAGTCTCGGGGACTACACCCAGTGGGTGCACTCAGCGTGCCCCCACTGGAGTGGTATCCACTCGGAACGGTCTGCCCGATCCGAGTGATGGTCGAACACAAAAAAACACCCAGTGGGTGTACCGGATACTTTCCGACTGAAATTCCTACTGAAGAAAAATGACTTGGAGATCGACTTACAAGAGCACTTACTTGAACGTTCTCCTGGAGAGCGGCACTGGCATCGTACGCCAGCTTCCCAGCTGCGCACATCTCCTTGAGCCGTTGGGTCATCAGTTCCGCCTGGATCATCGCCTCCTTGCTAGCTCCAGTTTGGTCCTCCGGCACCTTGTACAGACTGAAGATATTGACGGGAGGGGTCAGAACCATAGCCAGAGCAGTCGACGGAGCCGCAGCAGAACCAGCTCCAGCCTGAGAAGAACCCTGCCCCAGAGGCACGGTCACGGCAGGCGCAGGGGGAACTTGAGGCGTTTTGCTCGGCGGCGTCTTCCGCGTGGTGGACTGAGAAGCAGTCGGAGCTGCGGTCCCCTTCTCGGCGTCCTTCCGCGGCGGCTCTTCATCATCGTCCCCGACGTGGATGACCTCTGCAAGCGCTACGTTCACTCGACACAATCAGTCGCAGTTCACAATTCAATCGGATGAAGACATTTCAGTCGAATGACAGGTCAAAGTAAAAATAAAGTCATTGTTACCTCTTTGAGAAGTGGCCGCGTCTGCCGACTCGGCTTCGGTGCGGTCCCCATCGACCTGCATGGGGGACGTCGCCGAAGTTGCAGCACTGGTTCATAAGATTCGCTCGGTCAGAAGGATCCCGAAAGTTGACAAAGACATAAAAGAAATGCTTGGCACTTACGTTGAAGCGACGGGCACGGTGACCTTGATCCGCGGCAGAGCCTTCCGAGGCTTAGGGGAAGCAATCTTGAGCCACTTGGCGGCCTTCTCCGTCGGGTCCGGTGTCAGCGTCCGAGTGCGTTTCGGGGCCTTCGCACTCGGAGCCGCCGTCTTCCCCGAGTCAACACTCGGATCGTGACTCTGTTTAGAGCGGCGCTTAGAACGCAAGTATGGAGACTGGGAAGACTCGCCCTCGTCACTCCCTTCCGATTCGTCGCTTTCGTCCACACTGTCTTCTGCATAACTGTCCTTGGCGCTGCCATGTTCACTGTCCACACCCCCGATGAGGTGTTCTCCATTCGGCACCGGCGAGAGCATCTTCTGGAACTCCTGCAAGACACGAAGATCAGAGACAGCAGATTCAGTCAGTTCACTCGGATTACCCAGTTCACTCGAAGAATTTGCGCATAAGTAATTCACTCGGAAATGCATGTCATACCTCCAACGGTTGGTTATTGGCGTCGTAGGGCGGGATCCGTCTCGACCCCCGCGGATTGTCGTGCGCGCCTGTGACGCACCTGATCCACTGCTCCACCGTTTTCTCCTCGACATCTTCTGGATGCACTCGGGTCGAGTCGTTGGCTCCGGTATAGCGCCACATGGGGTGAGCCCGCTCCTGCAGCGGCTGGATCCTCCGACTGAGGAAGACCTCCAGAAGATCCAGGCCAGTCACTCCGCCCTGAATCAGACCGACCACGGCACTCACCAGGATCTCCACGGCAGTCTTCTCCCCCTTATCAATCGTCAGCGAGGGAGGGGTCTGGACTCTTTCAGTCGTATAAGGGGGAAGACTAGTCGACGAGCCAGAGCAGGGCAGGTCGTTGCAGTAGAACCAGGTCGACTGCCAACCCCTAACCGACTCAGGAAAAGACATAGATGGAAATGCACTCTTGCCCCGCATCTGAATACCCAGGCCGCCGCACAGCTGGGTCACATGGGTTCTCTCCCCCTCGGGGTTGGCCTTTTTGACCGACTGGGAACGACATGTGAAGATGTGTTTGAACAAACCCCAGTGCGGCGAGCAAACCAGGAAATTCTCATACAAAGAAACGAAAGCGGTGAGATACACTATGGCATTCGGAGGCAAATGGTGGAGCTGAGCGCCGAAGAAGTTCAAAAAACCGCGGAAAAAGGGGTGGGGTGGCATGGAGAAACCTCGCTCCACGTGTGTGGTGAGGAGCACTTGCTCCCCGGGGCACGGCGCGGGCTCGGTCTCCCCTTCCTCCGGCAGCCTCCACGTCCCGTCGCGGATCAGCCCGTCCACGACGAGCCCGCTGATGTCGTCGACCATGGTGGTCGACGGAAGCCAGTCGCCCTGGATCTACCCGCGCGGGGGTGCAGCTCGGGAGCTCGACGCCTTCCTCCCCTTCGCCGCCTTCTTCGCCTTATCGAGCTTCGCCGTCTTGTCCTTCGCCATCGCCGCCGAGCTCTCCAGCACCGAGGAAGATTTGCACGGAATGGGTTGCGGGAGAAGGGATCGGGCGGACTGGAGAAGTTGGGGAAAAGGGGATCTGTCTCTCTCTCCCTCTCCGCCACGGCCGCCCCTTATATCGCCGCCCACACCGCTCCCCGATCCGCACCGCTGAATCGTGGGCCCTCAGATCTCCTCAAATCGCGCCGTCGAAGATCCAGCGGTACGTGGCGGAAAGCAGGGCAAAAATCAAGGCGTCACGCCCCACTTTCCCCACTCGCTGCGCTGCAACCATTCGCGCGCGCTCAAATATGGTTTCAAATCCCGCAAAATCCGGAGTCTAGCAAGCCGATTGCTGTCACTTTGAAGACGTGCCATCTACGCTCGGATCCGCTCCGACGCACGGCATGTGACTACTCCTTTCACTCGGACGAAGACCACTCCTTTCACTCGGATGGAGACTACTCATCTCATTCAGATGGAAACTACTCATTTCACTCGGACGTCATATGGTCCAGAATCCGTCAAGGTGCCGCACGAAGACAAGGGCGTGTAACGACCAGTAAGAGTTCTTGAGCGCCTCCGTAGCACACAACTCGCCTGGGAATTCGCCTTGACTCGACCCGCCTAACCTCGACCGATTCGGGGGCTAATGACAAGGGCATGTACTAGGGATAGGGTAACAGGCCTGACCTACATACCCTACCCTAGGACTCCACACGCCTCGTACTGGGCCCCAGGGCCAGATCAGCAACCAAGAGTTATGCAGACTGACATTCACTCAGAGTTCAATGAATCACTCGGGAAGCAGGAGTCCACTCGACCAGCTATTTCACTCGGAGTACCTGACAGTCACTCGATCAGAGAAGTCCAGGAGGCTCCAGGAGCGCAATAGTCAGAACGTGCGCTCGCTCATATTAATTGTAATCAATGCGCCCGTTACCTGGCGCCCTTAAACCCCCTCTTAACCCCTGGTAATGGCGGCATTCATGGGAGGGCTGGCAGGCACTATATAAGCCACCCCCTAGCTCCATTCCAAGGGTTCGCAATCCTTTGTAACATATACACTCAAGTCAATCAAGCTCCAGAGCACCGAGACGTAGGGCTATTACCTCCACCGCTGAGGGGCCTGAACTCGTAAATCCGAGTGTAACAATTGTGCCGTAGCTAGGCTCTGCCCTCTAATTCGTACCCCCATACACTACTGTCAGGCTTGCATCCACGACAGCTAGTACAGCAGCGCCCCTAGCACTCACCCTTAGCACTCCCCGCTCGACCCCTAGCACTCACAGCTCAACCCCTAGCACTCGCAGTAGTTTGGACTAACAATTGGCATCAGAGCCTCGTTCCAGCGGTCATGTCGAGAGAGGGAGGGCAACAATGTAGGGTAACGCAGCAGAAAACAAAAATTTTCCGACCTACGTACTAGCCCAGGATCACTATGGAGACTGCATACAAGGTTTGATCTGTTTCGTTACCGACTCGTAGCGAAGCGGAAGTAGAGTCGATGACGATCGGCGGTGCAGATCCCCGCAGCTAGGATTTTACAACCTCCCAACCGCGAGGATGTACTCCCTCGTCAGCTCACCGGACGGATCTCCGGGCAGCCCTTCGAGAGGCATCGGGACAGTCCCTCGGATAGTCCCACCGGACGGATCCTCGGACAGCCCTCCGGGAGGCCTCTGGACAGTCTTTCGGATAGTCCCACCGGACGGATCCTCGGACAGCCCTCCGGGAGGCCTCACGGACAGCCCTTCGGGAGGACCCCCGAAACTCGGACAGAAACTCGGACAGCCCTTCGGGAGGACCCTCGAACAGCCCCTCGGGCAAAAAGATCGAACCTACGACCTCTCTACGGGGTTGCACACATACGGTGTCATCTATCCGGCAGGGCTTCGCCGTCCAGAACTAGTCCCCACCGGAACCCAGACAGCCTTTCGGCTCTACGAAACTATTTCGCTGGGAGGGAGAGAGAAGCCAGAAATGTCATGGCACTTGTATGTGAGAAGGAATGAGTGTGGAGGCAGCCCCTCCACCTCTATTTATAGGAAATCCAAGGGGTAGGGTTTCTTGGCCCCCAAGCCTTCTAGAAACCTTTTGGGAAAATATCCCAAAAGGTGACTTTTCCATAAATATCCCAAAAAGCATTTTCACTATTCACGACGACATTTTTCAGCGTCTGATCGAACTGAAAATATTCATGTGGGCTTAGAACATTTCCAGTACCCACAAAAATAATTTTCAACGCGAGCCGGAACAATTCCGGTTTAGTGATTTTCATCTGCGAAAAGCATCTGAAGCGGTTTCGGCAGCTCCGGAACATTTCCGGTTTTCATCCCGGAAAATTCCAGAAAGTTTCCAGAACGATTCTGGCACCCTCCAAGAATTATCAGGCATGTGCCGAAACCATTTTGACTTTATGGTGTACTCCGAAACAACTTTTCGGTTTCACCGGAACTATTCCGATATCCTCTCCGGAACGTTTCCGTTTCGTCCGAAACTTTTTCGGTGATTTTCTCTCAGACTCCCCGTCTAGTATTCAGCAGATAGATGACCCTTAAGTGTGTGACCCTATAGGTTCGGTGAAGCATAGACATGACCCGGAACCCCTTCCGATCAATGATCAACATCGGAGCCGTGGACACCCATATTGACCCCTATACCCACACGAATGAATATTCGAGTGAACCTCCAGTTGCCGTGTGCTATTCCTGTTGCTTCGCGATATGTTACAAATACCCGAGGTGAGACATGTAGGCATCCCCGTGGATCAACAACTTGTCCACTATGCCAGTTACCTCGTTACCGGTATTGTTCTCTTTTCTCGTTCCCGTGTTCCGGCATCCCCGTGATCAAATCACAAAGTGTCTGGCCAGACGATGATGGATACCGTAACACCGAGAGGGCCCAGAGATATCTCTCCATCGTCGGAGGAGCAAATCCCAATCTTGAGCTATCAAGTTACTTGACATACTTTTCCATGAACCCGTAAGCCGCCGTAATAGCCACCCATTTACGGATGACGTTTAACAAACCCCAAAGTTCATGAAGCAAGCATGAAGAAACTCGATACTCTCATGGTCTAAGGAATCATGCAAACATTAACCATCTCTGTGTTATTAACCATTAACTAATGACGAATGTATCTCATAGCATAACATCAATTCGGGTCGATTCAACACAAGTGTTCTACCAACAATTGTGCCCTCAAAATTGCCGGCATAGTCATGCCCATGATCAGGAAAACAGGATCATCATGCAATACTTGAGCCAGTCATAGAGGCTTGACTAGGAATACTTTTTACCGTTTATTATCCCACACGTGCACATGAGTTTCCCTCCAAGCCTCGTTTTATTTGCAGACTCGAGAATCATTGCAGTTATAGCATGGAATATAAACATAATTATGAACAGGGAGATAATCAATAACATTTATTATTGCCTCTAGGGCATATCTCCTACAGACTCCCACTTGCACTAGAGTCAATAATCTAGTCAATGCTAATGCACTTTACACCTATGGCATACTGGTGTAAAATATGCTTCGCATGTGGTATAGCCTGATGTCCAACGGATCTGACGACTTCAGCTCCGTGTGTAACTTTGCATATCCCCGCGTTTTCACGCTTTCACAAAATTCATATTTTGTGTGGACTTGGCTTTGCATATGTGTGAATCATTGGTCGAAACCTGATTCCTCAGACTGAGCTATGGAGCAGCTATCTGCAATAGTGTCCCATAGACCAAAGCCATCTTGGAACCATACTAAGTTCATGAATGAACTATATGATTCAACAACTTCTTTGTCACTTCTTAAGTGTCAACATACTTAGCCTTTGTTATAGAATTCGCCACAGTATCTTGTTTGGAACAATTTCCAACTACCGTGCCACCATGATGTGTATCACAAAACCCTCAACTTAAATCGAAAATCGCATGGAGCATCGATGAAGACTGTATCGATGTAACCTTTTACAACGAACTCTTCATGATCTCCACTTGCGAGAAACCATGTCATCGGTACTGCTCTAGTACTTAATGACATCTTTCACTGTTGTCCCATGATCAGTACTTTGATCACTATGGTATCTATACTCGCAACAACTTTGGAGTATTGGACATATCTGGTTGTTTTTACATACCATCGAATACATGATTAATCCAAACACAAGAGTGTGTGGAATCACCATCATGTATTTTGCTCATCAGTGTTTTGAGACACCGAGTCTTGCAAAACCCTTTCCATGTGACTTCGGCAAGAATCACTCCTTGGCGTTTTAAATGCTAAAAGGTTTTAGCACCTTGTCAATATGTATTCATAGCTTAGCCCCATTAGGTAAATCTATCTCCATAGATCATCATTCCTAATATTAAAGCTATTTAGCCTAAGCACTTCATCGAAAAACTATTTTCAAATGAAGTCCTAATTCGTGTCAAGAAATTTATTTCCAATTAACAATGTGTTAAGTACACAAGGTTTTTAGAAATATTATTATGCTCCCACTTACTTTCTTGAATCACAAGCATCTTCGATACCCATTTGATGAAGTCAAAAACCCTTTTGACCATTCCATCAAAAACGAAGATTCCAACTCCACTTTGCTCTCTTCTGTCCATCGCTGGAACTCTGAAGTTTGCATACTTACTAGCATCCTCTGGATCGACAAATTACTTTGGACTGTATCACATACAAGTCCTAGGTTTCATTCCCATCAGATGGAAATCCTTTTGTCATCCATGTTTCATATCTCATGATTGAAATATGTATTAATTGCTAGTTCAACCCGAACCGACTTCAAGCATCGCTACGGTGAGACAATCTCATCGTAGTCAACTCTTTGAACTTGTTTTTGCAACAAGTTGAGCTTTATGGATAAAACATTTTATCCGTATCAGTTTTTAGTTCCATAAATATCCGTTAGACTCTAAGCCTTCCGAAAGGTGTATCAAGATTTTAATCTTGAAACATTGATATGGAAACTATCTCAGATTGTATTGGCATTTAGCCAATTCCGGAGTCAGGGCCCATCATCGCTTCCTTATGTATCGTAGGTATACTGTTGTCCAACAACAATATCTCGTTTGCGCACCTGAGAGGTTTGCATGAGCCTTGCCTACGTGGTTCAGCTGCAAGTTCGACTGAAGTCCATACATTTTATTGTAGAGACTTCCGTATCAGTCGCAGTAGGAAACTCCGGAATCACTTCCAAGGTTTCTTTCCTTTGATCTGATGACGAAGATACTGGTTATCTCGTCGAGTTGCACTGTCCTCCCACTCACCTTTTGTAAGAACTATTTTCTTTTAAAAGCATACCATTTTGTGGCAAAACCCTTTGCCCCGGTATAGTGGTGGGGGAATACCCAATGACTTGGGATAACCTTACAAAGTAGCACTTGTCTGATTTGGAATAGGTTTGTAACCTTTTACACAAGCCCCATATTCCAAATGTTAAGAAAAGATATAACATGGTTGGGCGTACCATACCATGGCGTCATTTCAACAGACCTGATGGAGCTCTTTTCAGTGTAACAGCCGCAGTCTCTAAAGCATCACTCTTTAAAAGGGATAATGGCAAATTTATTTATGTCATCTTTGATCTTACCATGTCATAAATGGTTCGATTACATCTTCACGGACTTTCCACTTGCAGTGGTGTTCCGGGAGGTGCAAGTTATGAAACCCCTTTCACAACTCATCAGACATTCGCTAAACTTGTAACTCAAATATTCCTTTATGCAATCGAATTGTGGAAACATAATTTTCTTGTTACAATATTTTCTTCTTCATTTTGAAAACCTTTCGAATGATTTCAAAAGATCCAGACTTGCATCTCATCAAGTAAATATCCATATATCTACTTGAGTCATTTCTGAAGATAGATAAATCCACTACTTGCAACCACATTTATTGGACTACACACATCATAATGTATGATCACCAATATGTTCTTTGCTCGTTCCTTATGGCCTGTGAACGGTATTTCAGTCACTTCACCTTTCAGAGGAAAGTTGCAAGTGTCAGATGATTCAAAATCAAATGACTTCAAAATCCATCATAATGGAATTTTCCATGCGGGTTTCTCCAATGTGACCAAATGCAGTGCCACACTTGTGTGGTATTCTTTTAGTCTTGCGACATTTAGCATCAGTGTTATGGATGTATCATATTTCCATCAATATTCATAACATACATTCCATCTTTGATGGAAGCATGGCCCTTTATGTTATTCATAACACCGAACATCAAAAGTTCTCTTATTAACAACCTTCTTGCAAGATAACTTATGCAAAGGGCTAGAGTGTGAAACTCTAAAATGAATTATGAAAGTAAACCCAGAGGTAATGTATTATTTATCAATATTCATAACATACGTTTCATTCATAATGAAAGTATGGCCCTTATGTTATTCATAACACCGAACATCAAAAGTTCTCTTATGAACAACCTTCTTGCAAGATACTTTATGCAAAAGGCTAGAGTGTGAAACTCTAAATGAATTATGAAAATGAATACATAGGTAATACACCGATGGAAGGCATAGTAACATTTACTATGTTCCCTGTGTGTATCTCAACCTCATTCCTGGCTAGTCTTTCAGGCCATAGTAGTTCTTACATCGAGTTGCAACAGAATGCAATCGAGCGGGTATCTTTGTGATTAACTCGCAATACCCAAGAATTAGTGATTAACATGTTTAACCATAATTCCCAAGAACTATATCTTTGACCAGCCTTCTATACATCAAAAACTTGTATGACATTCATACATGAGCTGGATATTCCAGTCTTCTTTCCTTTTGCCATTATACTTCTAACAGTTTAACTTTTAGTATTTCTCCTACTCTCAGAAGAAGCACCCAACTTAAGAGTGGCGTTAGCCCCGGACTTCCTAGGTGTGAAAGTTTCACTAACACCCTTCGGACACTTCCTTTCTCTTTAAGTTGTTTGTTTTATTCACCATCATCATATGACAGGCGTTCTTCTGGATCCCTCTCTTATCAGTCTAATGCATAGTAAACTCCTTTACTACTAGTTTGCAAACAAGCATTGCTTTGGATATCTCATATCTTTTAGCCTTTGTCTGTCTCTGAAAATGATTTTCAGATTCCATGAATATCACATAACTATCCAAACTTTTGAAGTTTGGGTCTCATGGAAGCAAACGTATTGCACTTGACTGAAACAGAATTCTAGCTTTTGGATGGAAGGACGAGAGTCACATGATCCATAGCATTAGCGGGAGAATACCGAAAGTATGCGATAGGACAAAGTCCTTCTCGGCACTATTGAGGACAATCCTCACATTACGTTACCAACCGTAAAGTTTTAACCAGATATTTAACAGCTATTCAATTTTAATAGGGAAGGTGGAAACGCGAGCCATTATTCTACAACTATTATGCAAACCACACTTAGACAGTGTTCAAAATTAATTGCACTGAGAATTAAACAAGTTAATTCTTCAGTGCGCTCCCACTCAAATCAATATCTCTCATAATTGATTTTGAGTGATACAAGATCCAAATTACAATTCAACGCCAAGGATGTATCCATCTCAAGTGACGAGAATTGCAATCGGTAGGCCAACTTGCCGATCACATCTCCATGTGACTCTTGTTCATCTTTCGATGCGTGTGTTCCGAGCTCATGACTTTCATGCCTGAACGTCAAGACAACCAAGTGATCTCGCTGCGAGGTCTCAACTCACCCGCCTCACACATCCCTAATCGTTCGTACCCATGTATCCATGTGATACCCTGAAAAGTTAGGTGCCGTGACGGTGCTACACTTGGGAGAACACTAACTACTTGATATTTTTGTGAGAGATCACCCTAATAAAAGCGACTACCGCGCAATCAAGAAGGGTGCATCATAAGGGATAAGCATCTCAGGCAATTCATAATAGCATGATATGGTATAGCCCTTTCTGACGGAGAAGTCTCATTTCTTCGTCTTCGGTATTCGCGTCGGTGTTCACCTTCGCAAAGATTGCCACCACCTTGTCGATGCACCAGATAATATTGCTATCTCTATAGCTAATAAAATAAGTGCATTACATAAGGTTGACACGCAGGTCATTAAAGTGCAATCATATGGCTCCAGCCATCATGCCGAATCATGACACGCAGGTCATGTTAATCAATTTACATCATATAGTCATCTCATACATAATCAAATTATTATGAACACTGCTATACCACATCACATGCACATGCAAACCATCCTGCAAAACCAAGTTAGACGCCTCTAATCGGTTCATGCAAAATTTTATTTTACGTGGCTTCTAAGGTTTCGAAACAAACCGAAGCTACCAACGTTCATCATCAAGCATGATAATTCAAGTCGCTAGATTAACTTTCTAGGGTGTATGAAACACGAGATAATAAAATCTCGAGCCCCATACTAAACTTCGTCATACGCGTGACCCCCGTGCAGATCACATCTGCATTGCCCTTTCGTCTGCGAAATTTCATCTTTCTTTTTAACTACGGTGGAATTCAATGAACAGTTAGCACTTCGTTGATCAATCAGGATCGCGGATTGCCAGAACATTGAAACTCCACCATACTGTTATCAAGATCAGAAATATGCAAATTCTAGGGAAGCAACAAGAACATCGGGTAACAGACTTCATCTGCTACCCGCACAAATAATTTTCAGCAATAGATCTCATCTACTACCTAATTATATTGTGCAACACCCATACATCTCTATGTATTCTAGATCGCAACCTGCATCTACGCATAGCACGGCTCTTGATGCCACTGTAGGGTAACGCAGCAGAAAACAAAAAATTTCCGACCTACGTACCAGCCCAGGATCACTATGGAGACTGCATACAAGGTTTGATCTGTTTCGTTACCGACTCGTAGCGAAGCGGAAGTAGAGTCGATGACGATCGGCGGTGCAGATCCCCGCAGCTAGGATTTTACAACCTCCCAACCGCGAGGATGTACTCCCTCGTCAGCTCACCGAACGGATCTCCGGGCAGCCCTTCGAGAGGCATCGGGACAGTCCCTCGGATAGTCCCACCGGACGGATCCTCGGACAGCCCTCCGGGAGGCCTCTGGACAGTCTTTCGGATAGTCCCACCGGACGGATCCTCGGACAGCCCTCCGGGAGGCCTCTGGACAGTCTTTCGGATAGTCCCACCGGACGGATCCTCGGACAGCCCTCCGGGAGGCCTCACGGACAGCCCTTCGGGAGGACCCCCGAAACTCGGACAGAAACTCGGACAGCCCTTCGGGAGGACCCTCGAACAGCCCCTCGGGCAAAAAGATCGAACCTACGACCTCTCTACGGGGTTGCACACATACGGTGTCATCTATCCGGCAGGGCTTCGCCGTCCAGAACTAGTCCCCACCGGAACCCAGACAGCCTTTCGGCTCTACGAAACTATTTCGCTGGGAGGGAGAGAGAAGCCAGAAATGTCATGGCACTTGTATGTGAGAAGGAATGAGTGTGGAGGCAGCCCCTCCACCTCTATTTATAGGAAATCCAAGGGGTAGGGTTTCTTGGCCCCCAAGCCTTCTAGAAACCTTTTGGGAAAATATCCCAAAAGGTGACTTTTCCATAAATATCCCAAAAAGCATTTTCACTATTCACGACGACATTTTTCAGCGTCTGATCGAACTGAAAATATTCATGTGGGCTTAGAACATTTCCAGTACCCACAAAAATAATTTTCAACGCGAGCCGGAACAATTCCGGTTTAGTGATTTTCATCTGCGAAAAGCATCTGAAGCGGTTTCGGCAGCTCCGGAACATTTCCGGTTTTCATCCCGGAAAATTCCAGAAAGTTTCCAGAACGATTCTGGCACCCTCCAAGAATTATCAGGCATGTGCCGAAACCATTTTGACTTTATGGTGTACTCCGAAACAACTTTTCGGTTTCACCGGAACTATTCCGATATCCTCTCCGGAACGTTTCCGTTTCGTCCGAAACTTTTTCGGTGATTTTCTCTCAGACTCCCCGTCTAGTATTCAGCAGATAGATGACCCTTAAGTGTGTGACCCTATAGGTTCGGTGAAGCATAGACATGACCCGGAACCCCTTCCGATCAATGATCAACATCGGAGCCGTGGACACCCATATTGACCCCTATACCCACACGAATGAATATTCGAGTGAACCTCCAGTTGCCGTGTGCTATTCCTGTTGCTTCGCGATATGTTACAAATACCCGAGGTGAGACATGTAGGCATCCCCGTGGATCAACAACTTGTCCACTATGCCAGTTACCTCGTTACCGGTATTGTTCTCTTTTCTCGTTCCCGTGTTCCGGCATCCCCGTGATCAAATCACAAAGTGTCTGGCCAGACGATGATGGATACCGTAACACCGAGAGGGCCCAGAGATATCTCTCCATCGTCGGAGGAGCAAATCCCAATCTTGAGCTATCAAGTTACTTGACATACTTTTCCATGAACCCGTAAGCCGCCGTAATAGCCACCCATTTACGGATGACGTTTAACAAACCCCAAAGTTCATGAAGCAAGCATGAAGAAACTCGATACTCTCATGGTCTAAGGAATCATGCAAACATTAACCATCTCTGTGTTATTAACCATTAACTAATGACGAATGTATCTCATAGCATAACATCAATTCGGGTCGATTCAACACAAGTGTTCTACCAACAATTGTGCCCTCAAAATTGCCGGCATAGTCATGCCCATGATCAGGAAAACAGGATCATCATGCAATACTTGAGCCAGTCATAGAGGCTTGACTAGGAATACTTTTTACCGTTTATTATCCCACACGTGCACATGAGTTTCCCTCCAAGCCTCGTTTTATTTGCAGACTCGAGAATCATTGCAGTTATAGCATGGAATATAAACATAATTATGAACAGGGAGATAATCAATAACATTTATTATTGCCTCTAGGGCATATCTCCTACAAACAACGGTCAGCCTCCAACGGCTCCAAGACACCGCCACAGCAACAACTGCGGACCGCGGCGGACGGCACCAAGTCGCCACCTCCGCGGGAACAGCGACGGCGTTCGCAGAGCCGCGGAAGTAGCCCGGTGCGCCGCGGCGGTGAGATTGTGGTAAGGTAGATTGTGCGCGAGACCATTGGAGACGGTAGCGGCACCAACCTGTCGTTCCCAATGCTCACCCGCTCAAACTACACCGACTGGGTGCTGGTGATGGAGGTCAACCTGCAGGCGGCGAACCTGTGCCATCGAGGATGACGCCATCTTGAGGAAGGAGGACCGACAAGAGCTGGCCGCGCTGATCCGCTCCACCCCACCGGAGATGCCCAACATGCTCGCGGCGAACGTGAGCACCAAGGAGGCGTGGGCTTCAATCAATTCCCAGCGCCTCGGCAGCGACCGCGTGCGCAAGGCGAACGCGCAGCGGCTGCGGGTGGAGTTCGAGACCATCGTCTTCAAGGACGGCGAGCGGGTCAACGACTTCGCCATGAGGATCACCGGCATCGCGACGCCCCCCCGCTCGCTCGGCGACACCGTCGACGACGCAAGGATCGTCCAGAAGTTTCTGCGCGTCGTCCCCTCCTGTTTTGCACAGGTAGCAATCTCTATCGAGACTCTGCTTGACATGCGCATGCTCTCCGTCGAGGAGCTCATGGGCCGATTGCGGGTGGTCGAGGACCGCCTGGACGACGGCCGTGGGAGCTCCAGCGGCGGACGACTTCTTTTCACAGAGAAGGTGTGGGAGGCACGGAAGAAACAACCACGGGGCGGCGGTGCCTCGGGCAGTGACGGTGGCTGTGCCCAGAGCGGTGGTGGCAACCACGGGCGGAAGCTAGGGAGGCCCCAGCAACAGGGCAGGCCAGCACGTGGTCCTGGCAACAACGACGACCAGGACACGTGCTGGTATTGCGGCATGAAGGGCCACTAGGCCCGCGAGTGTCGCAAGAAGCAGCATGACGAGGCGGACGCGGCAGCGGCAAATTTCTACCAGGCCGAGGAGGGCGGTGGGCCAGCAATGATGATGGCGTGCATCGAGTCCGTGTAGGAGGCACGGAGCTCTCCATCAGGTTCCGCCTCAACCTCGGTAGTCCACTCCCCGACCACGACGTGCTCGGGGCCTAGTGACTAGGAGGCGATGAAGAGACGGTCATGGGGTGACAAGGCCTCGACCGTGACTCTGGCGACCATCGGGACCGTGCAGGAGGCATGGTGCCTCTGGTCGGCCAAGCTGCGACCCCGACGAGTTCGGGGTCCATCGAAATTGTGCGAGAGGCACGACACTCCCTGGTCGCGCACACCCCGACCATGTTGTTGGCGACCGTCAAGTCCGTGCAGGAGGCACAGAGCTCTCTAGTCGACCACACCCCGACCACAACGTGCTTAGGGTAAACCGAATGCATGTAAGAGGGCGCGGCATGGTTGGTCGACCACGTCCCGACCACGAAGTGCACAGGTGGCCACGTCTTCCTCAACGAGGAGAGAGCGTTGATCACGCCTACGCACGATAACGACAAGCATGGCGAGGTATGGTTCCTCAACACCAGGGCGATGAACCACATGACCGGTTCGGTCGATGCGTTCGCTGAGCTAGACCGCTCGGTCGCCGGGAAGGTACGATTCGCGGATGGCTCGGTGGTGGACATCCACGGGCGCAGAACTATTGTCTTTGCCGTTGATGAGGGAGACCACCGGGCGTTCACGGATGTCTTCTTCATCCCGACGCTCAAGAGCAGCGTCATCAGCGTCGGCCAGCTCGACGAAAACTGGTACGATATCGCCATCAAGCATGGGGTGCTCATCATGCGCGATCAGCGCAGCGGCCTCCTCATTAAGGTAACTCGTGCACCAAATCGCCTGTACAAGTTTTCGTTTTGTCCTGTGCGACCAGTGTGCCTCGCCGTAGGTCATGTCTTCGACGCCTGGCGTTGGCATGCTCGGCTTGGGCATCTACACTTCAAAGGCATGCGAAGGATGGTGCGTGGCAATTTGTTTTGCGGCCTATCGCACATCGAGCACGCAGACGAGCTCTGCAAGGCTTGGCTTGGTGGGAAGCAGCGGTGCCTGCCATTCCCACAAAAGGCAAAGTGCAGGGCGAAGAAACCCCTGAAGTTGGTCCATGGTGACCTCTGTGGCCCGATCACGCCAGCGACGCCGGGCGGACGGCGCTACATGCTATTGTAGGGGAACGTAGCAGAAAACAAAAAAATTCGGTACTACAAGCAAGCCCAGGATCACTATGAAGATGCATACAAGGTTTTGATCCGGTCATTACTGACTCGTAGCGCAGCCGAAGTAGAGTTGATGAAGATCGTCGGTGCAGATCCACGCAGCTAGGATTTTACAACCTCCCAATCGCGAGGATATTCTCCCTCGGACAGCTCCTCGGACGGTCCCCCGGACAGCCCTTCGGGAGGCTGTCGAACAGTCCCTCGGATGGTCCCTTGGACAGCCCTTTGGAGGCCCCTCGAACAGTCCCTCAGACAGAAGATCGAACATACGACCTCTCTACCGGGTTGCACACCTACGGTGGCACCTATCCAACAGAGCTTCGCCGCCCAGAACTAATCCCTACCGGAAACTAGACAGCCTTTCGGCACTATGAAACTATTTCGTGTGAGGGAGAGAAAGATGGCAGATCATGGATGCCTTGTGTTGAGAGAGTTGGAGTGAGTTGGAGAGCTCCACTCTTCCTCCTTTTATATTGGTGGAAGGGGTGGAGGGGGGGCTGAAAATATCAGCCCACAAAGGCCCCCCCCCCCTCCAAAACATCATCCCACCATTTGTGGGAGGATGCCCACAAGGGGGCCCCTCTCCCACACCATGGCAGAATTTGGGGTGCCCCAAGGGGGCCCCACCAGCCCTCCAAAATTTGTGGGGCTTGCCCCCCACCATGGGGGGGGGCAACCAATTTCCACCAAAAGGGGGCGCCCCCAAAAACAGCCCCCACGATTTGCGGGATCATGTCCCCTCTCAATGGGACAAGATGTTTTTCCGCGCGTTCTCTCCGGAAAAATTCCGGAAGGTCCCAGAACATTTCCGGCACCCTCTAAAATAATTCTAGATGCGTTCCGAAACATTTCTGGTATGATGGTTTTATTCCGAAACATTTTCGGTTTCTCCGAAACAATTTTGGTTTTCTCCTCAGAAGTTTTCCGGTGACTTTCTCTCAGACTCCCTGTCTAGTATTCAGCAGATAGATAACCCTTAAGTGTGTGACCCTGTAGGTTCGGTGAAGTATAGACATGACCGGAACACTTTTCGATTAATGATTAATAGCGTGGACATCCATATTGACCCCTATACCCACACGAATAAATATTCGAGTGAACCTGTAGTTGCCGTGTGCTATTCCTGTTGCTTTGCGATATGTTACAAATATCCGAGGTGAGATTTATCGGCATCCCCATGAATCAACAACTTGTTCACTATGCCAGTTTCCTCGTTACCGGTTTTTGTTCTCTTTTCTCGTTCCCGCATTCCGGCATCTCTGTGATCAAATCACACTGCGTCTGGCCCAGGGCCGGCCCTGAGGGGGGGCGGCCGCCCCGGACCCCCAAAATCTAGGGGCCCCCATCTAGGGTACGTACGTGTGTAGGCAGGCTACAAATTCATCGGCAAGAACGCAGCAGTGTCGCAGCCAGCTAGCCCACGCCCGTGGCCGTCGCAACTACGTGTGCTGGCCCTATGCTGGGCAGCCAGTCACGCAGCTAAGGTAGGCCAAGCAGTGCACGCACACATCCACTTCTTCAGTCAGGGCTTGTACAAGTTGATTGCGTGATTATTGTTCAGTTTCCTAATTCCCATCTTCCAAAAAAATGTTTCCCTAATTTCATGCTGAGATCCGATCGTGAGTTCACGTCTTCCAGTATCCCCCAGCCACGATCACGAGCTCTGAACGCGACTACGCGAGACGTCGTTTCATGGATTACCTCCTTTCTTCCATCTCTACTCCAGGACACACGCGCTCATGCACATCGCCCAGCGCCTGCCGCAGACGCATATACGGATCACGTCTTCGCGGAGCACCCGATCGGACAATTACCGACATCGATTCAACCGATCCAAGGTATTATCATATTCTTAATTCTAAATCACGGGTGAAACAGCCATGGTTGCGGCACAATCGCCGCTGCCAAAACCACGGGAGATCACAGGGATTGCGAGAGATCGTGCTGATTTAGGCTAAAATTTTGCTGCAAATTTGGCTGCCGTGTTTTCCTTTCTCTGGCAATTTTAACAAGTGATCATATCATCATTCCTTTTCCATATAACACGTGTATTGCTAATTAACGTAATTTATCTTCATCAACATGATGCATGCCTTTATTGTTAAACTTTTGATGCAAATTCTTTACTTTCAGTATTCTGTATGAACTAGTATTTCATATCAATATTGCTTATAGATTTATTATTAAAAAAAATTACGGGTGGATTTATTACAATGTTTGTAGGTAATAAATTTATGCATATATTACTATAATTTATATGATGCCTATATTAAGGGCCCGATATACCCATCCAAACAATATATATATTAAGGGGCCCTGAGTTTTAGTTTCGTCCCCGGGCCCCTAAAATCTCAGGACCGGCCTTGGTCTGGCCAGACGATTATGGATAGCGTAACATCGAGAGGGCCCAAAGAATATCTTTCCATCGTCGGAGGAGCAAATCTTAATCTTGAGCTATCTAGTTACTTGTCATACTTTACCATGAACCCGTAAGCCGCCGTAATAGCCACCCTGTTACGGATGACGTTTAACAAACCCCAAAGTTTATGAAGCAAGCATGAAGGAACTCGATACTCTCATGGTCTAAGGAATTATGCAAACGTTAACTTTCTCTGTGTTATGTAACATAAACTTATGACGAATGTATCTCATGCCATAACACCAATTGCGTTGTTTCAACACAAGTGTTCTTCTAACATTGTGTCCTCAAAGTTGTCGGCATACTCATGCCTATGATCAGGAAGACAGAATCATCATGCAACACTTGAGCTAGTCTTAGAGGCCAGACTAGGAATCTATTTTACCGTTTATTATTCCACACATGCATATGTGTTTTCCTCCGAGCCTCGTGGTTATTGTAGACTTGAGAAGCATAGCAGTTATAACACGGAATATAAACATAATTACGAACATGGAAATAAATAATAACATTTATTATTGCCTCTAGGGCATATTACCTACAGCTACTGCTCGTCGATGACCGTAGCTGGTTCATGTGGGCAGTACTCCTCACCTCAAAGGACGAGGCGGAGCGGGCCATCGTCAAGTTCCAGGCCACAACGGAGCTGGAGTGCGGCCACAAACTGCGCGCATTCCGTACCGATCAAGGTGGCGAGTTCACTTCGGCCACCTTCTACGAGCGCTGCGCCGAGCAAGGGGTGCAGCATCACCTCATCGCTCCATACTCACCGCAGCAGAACAGCGTCGTTGAGAGAAGGAATCAGACAGTGCTCGGGATGGCACGCAACATGCTCAAGGACATGCTGGTGCCGAGCACGAATTGGGGGAAGGCCGTGCCCACGGCCGTCTTCATCTTCAACGCTCCTTCACAAGGAGTGCCGACGGCAAGACACCGTATGAGGCCAGGTACGGGAAGAAGCCAGACGTGTGCTTCCTCAGTGTCTTCGGGTGCATCGAGCTTATCAAGACGACACGCCCACACAATAGTGATCCCGAGCTCAATGACCCTAGGTGCAGCGATCCCGAGCACTGCGGCTCCAAGCCCAGTGGCTCCGAGCATAGCGGGCATAGCAGCCCCATGCCCAGCGACCCCTGGCACCCCAAGCGAGGTCGTGCCGGTGCAGTTCACAATACCACCGACAGTGCGGTCGGACCAATTCGATGCCGTCGACAGCTCCGGCACCCCACACCGGTATCGATGCGTCAATGACCTTCTCGCCGAGCCGCCACAATTGGTGGAGAGCCTCGATGAGGACGAGGTGTTGCATCTGATGGCCGGCGAGGAGCCGACCACATTCGCTGAAGCGGAGCGCGAGGACTGCTGGTGTCACGCGATACTGGACGAGTTATCATCAATTGACGGCAATGCCACTTGGACACTCACCACATTCCCTGCAGGGCATCGAGCCATTGGGCTCAAGTGGGTGTTCAAGGTGAAGAAGGACAACCATGGCGCCGTTGTCAAGCACAAGGCCCGGCTCATCGCAAAAGGATACGTGCAGCGTGCCGGGGTGGACTTCAAGGAAGTCTTCGCACCTATGTGACGGCTTGAGTCTGTGCGACTGATCCTTGCCCTAGCGTCACACAGAGGCAGGGAGGTCCACCACATGGACGTCAAGTCGGCGTTCCTCAACGGCGACCTCGAGGAGGAGGTCTACGTCTCCCAACCGCCAGGCTTCGTCACCGACACTCATGAGCACGGAGTGTACAGGCTACACAAGACCCTGTACGGACTCCGGCAAGCACCGAGGGCATGGAACGCCAAGCTGGACGCAAGCTTGACCTCGCTCAGCTTCACCCGTAGCGCCTCCGAGCACGGCGTGTACGCGCGTGGAACCGGGGATGCGCTGCTCATCATCGGCATCTACGTCGACGACCTCGTCATCACCGGGGCCGAGCCACACGAGGTGCGCTACTTCAAAGAAGAGATGAAAATTCTCTTAAGTATGAGCGACCTCGAGCTGCTCCGGTACTACCTCGGGCTGGAGGTGAACCCGGAGCATGGTCGCACCACGATGACTCAAGCGACCTACGCAGGCAAGCTGCTCGAGCGAGCGAGCGTGGCGGACTGCCACGCCGTGCACTCCCCGATGGAGGCACGGTGCAAGCTCAGCAAGGATAGTAAGGAGAAGCCGATGGACGCTACCTTCTATTGGAGCGTCATCGGCAGCCTGAGGTATCTCGGGCACACCTGGCTGGACATGTCATTCATCGTTGGGTTCCTGAGCAGATTCATGGAGGCTCCAGCCAGCGATCATCTCACGGCAGTCAAGCACATGTTCCGCTACATTGCCGGCACACTCACGCACAGATGCGTGTATCGCCACGGCGATGGTGAGACCTTGGTCGGCTACAGTGACTCCGGCCATGCCGGCGATGTGGACTCTAGGAAAAGCACCTCAGGCGTGTTGTTCTTCCTCGGGAACAGTGCAATCAGCTGGCAGTTGCTGAAGCAGAATGTTGTCACCACCTCTTCGTGCGAGGCGGAGTACATCGCAGCGGCAACAGCGGCGTGCCAGGGGATCTGGCTGGCTCGACTTCTCGGCGAGATGCTAAATCGAGATGCCGCCCCTGTGATCCTATATGTCGACAACAAGTCCGCGATCTCACTCTGCAAGAATCCGGTACTTCACAACCGAAGCAAGCACATCGATCTCCGCTAACACTTCATGTGGGACTGTGTCGAGAAGGGCACGGTAGCCATGGAGTTCATCAGGACTGGTGATCAGAAGGCGGACATCCTGACCAAGCTCCTTGGCCGTGTTCTTTTTCAGGAACTACGCGACAAGGTGGGGATCATCGACATCAAGCCCATTCGACAGGGTTGAGGGGCAGATTGTAGAGTTAAACCCTATCTTCAAAGCAGCAACAGAAGTCAAGGAAGGCTGCTAGGAGCAGTTTATCTTATCTAGTAGCAGGTTATCTTATCCCTACACATGTCAGCACAAGATAGGATAGGATAATAATCAGGATAGTAGTCAGAGCAGTGCGGCTAGGAATTTTGCTTCCATGTTCACACAAGTACTACTAGTTAGTGGGGCACGTTTGTGCAGCTCCATAGTCGGTTGTATGCCCTATAAAAGGACATGTACCATCACTTGTAAACTTAAGCCAATGCAAGCATAGGCATTCAGCTTCAACTAGTACTAGCTGCTCTCCTCACGTATGTGTGTGCGTGTGTCCATACCAACAGCAAAAGTATGCAGTTTCTTTAGCTAGTACAGCAGCGCCCCTAGCACTCCCAGGTCGAGCCCTAGCACTCCCAGCTCGACCCCTAGCACTCACAGTAGTTTGCGCTAACAGTTCTCAATATTATCTTGTACCATGTTTCTTCACAGCTTATGGGACAACATAGATAATTTGAGGATCCGATCCCTTCGGCTGAAACAGGAGACTCTCTTCAATTTAAGAATCCGAGCCCTTCACGCTGATTAGAGTCGTGCACATCTAACTTTGCAACACATGAACTAGTTTCCATTGTGGATGTAAAAACTACTAATGTAGTTTGTGGGTTTCCATGTCTCTTGCAGCAAGGTTTGTGTCGTTGTTTCAAGGACCCTAATGAGTAATTTGAATATTTTCTGAAAATTGCAGTATGATTAAAAATGTGGAAGCGTTTTTTTTACATTGATGCTAGATGAGACCCAATGCCACTTGATATACTTTTCTCTGTCTAGACTATCTTTTTTGCTTGTGATTTTGGTATGCATATTCGATACTCAAGTTAAGGGGGGGCTGTGCAGTTTACGATTCGTTTGTTTTATCTCCATAATATAGTGTTTCATCTGCGTATGTAACACCGTTTTCGTGTTTCTGGTGGCAGCTTATACTTCTGAATGGTCTTCAGAAATTAACACACTACCCGCGCAAACATAAATGATGGAGTAAAACACTCGGAGCACAGAAATGTCAATGCTCAGGAAAACAAGATCACAATGTGTAAAGAAAAATGTAGTTTTGGACGATCTGGGCAACACACAGTGACAAAAAGATGCTCTTTTTTATTCAACATTCAATTGTCAAACATATTTCATCTGAAACACGTCTTGATCACAACTTAACATAGATGAAAATTAAGACAGCAGCCGAGATGCTAACAATGACAATGCCACTAAAAATCTGATCTTCTCTCCCTCAACCTTGAGCTCCTTCATCTTCTCTTGTTGTGCATTATTCTTCCTATCCTGTTCTTCAACCTTCCCTTCCAGCTCTTCTATCCTCTCATCCTAAAATGCTAGCTTGAACTCTAGCTGAATCTTCATGAAAGTAACACAGCTATTTGACAGATCATTATGAACCTTTTGAGAGTCTGCAGGCAACACGTCCTCGAATAACTCCTTTGTATAATTGTTGTCTGTATCTCACTAAACTTATAGCCTGCCAAAAGAATATTTCGCTGTTCTAAAACACATTATAACCATAGTAAAATGCAGTTGATTAGAGAAGAACGAATTAAATAAAGTATTGGCAAGTGCAACCTTCTGCTACTTTAACATCAGAATCTCCGTCTGAGATTGTCAACGCGGCTATAGTGTAATGGAAGGTCTGTTACACAGCGATTGCCTACACATATGGCTGCCGGAAAGTACTATATATAGTGTGTGTCGTTCCGACTCTTAGCTGAATGTGGTTGACATTCCAAGGATTCAACATGTTTCTTCATCGTTCTGTAATACTTGAACAACACTAGGATGAGCATCAACAGGTTTGGCATCCTTTTGGATCACTTGCAATACAAGGGCAGCCTTTAAACTACACAAATCAGGGTAGTGCATCTTAATACATTCACATCGTGTTGTTGTTCAATGAGACAAGCAATTAAGCTCAAGCATTAAATTGATCACACCATCATCAAGAAATATATGGCAACTATTGGTTGCTAGATAAAGAGATCATGCTGCGTATTGCAAGCATATATTGATTAAAGGGAACCATAACCAGTGTCAACATCCAGTGTCTAAACTCTCAATGAGGAACGACCCCCCTCCACCCCTCAACACACACATACATCAAGCAAAGCTTAAACACCCTCTAATCAAACCCTATGGATTGGGCAGACCATGGTCAGATGAAGCAGCGGCTAGTGAGCCCGTACCTGAAATCCCTCATAGTCTCCCTCTGCGGGAGAAGGCGTGATGGCCCCCCGTACTGCCGGATCGCTAAGTGTGCGTCCACGGCCATGGCCACGGCTGGATGGAGGCCGCGGGAGGTGCCATTCACACTGCTAGTAGAGCAGGGGATGGCGGTGGGAAGCCATCGCCAGGGCACGGCCGCACGGGTTGGGTCGGCGAGGTAGCAGGAGCCATGAAGGGCTTGGGCGTGACGGCTGCCGTAGGGTGGAGACGATTAGGAGGTCGATGCTGGGTGTGGGCGGAGGGTGACTAGGGCAGGGCGCCCATTCGCAACGGCCGCAAACCATAGCGACGCACCTTTGCAGTTGCCCATGATGGCGATGACGGAGACGATGCGGGATGGGGCATGGGAAACGAATGGGACTGGGAGTGGTGACCATTCAGGCCGGAAAAGGGCAGATGTGGAATTCCAAATATACCCTTCTCTTGTTTTTGAAGGGAGCATGCTGCGGGAGTTTCTAACAATGAAATGCCCAAAATAACCCTCACGCCTGAACATACTGCACAAATTCTAGTGTGGTATTGTGGGATCTGGTCGGTTGGATCACAAAAATAAACAGTCCAAAATTCTTTGATGTACTGCAAAAGGACTCGTGAAAAAAGTCATGAAACTGAGCTCAGTAATGAGATAACTATAAGACGAGGTAGCACTTCTTGCCCAGTACTACTGAGATTCACTCCAAGGCTTGTACATGTTTTTGAAGTATATTCATTCGGGAAATGTTCAACATTCCATACGAGCAACAAAGGCAGGCAGAGATCAACGCCATTGTTCAACTTTCAGTACGGATGACTACGCCATTCACTAACACTGATGGATTAGTCATGGCCCAAAAGCAACCGAGAATTGGATTGAACACCAATGCACCCCCCAAATGTTGGCTCAAGGTTGAAAATTCAGAACTTTTTTCTCTCCAACATCTCCAGTGTACACCAAGATCAGCAGCGGCTCCTATCAGCTATCACACTTTACTATACCGTCACTCCGCTATAGGAACAAAACCCGATTTCCATCATCCTACAAAACATACAGCAACATAAGTCTTAGACAAGCCTTCCACTTTCAGGAGCATTCTACAACACATAATCCTTTACTTGGTTATTATACAAGTCTGCTGAAGAGCTATGCATATAATTCATCAACATTTTCTACCTTGGTTTGTCTGATGATCTAGTAGACTATCCCGGACTTTGTATAAAAAAATCATACATAACCTGCTCGCACGTAAGTATCTCTGATGCTTGCGCGAGATCACACCCGCACGCAGGAAAAAGGAACCAGTAAATTAAATGTGACTTTAGTCTTGGGTGCTGAAAGCAAACATGACATGCCCTGATATTTACTTTCTTTCAACCTTTAGATCTCCCAGAAAATCACACCTATACTATATATGCCAGCGAGTTCTTCAGCTAATTCAATGACATCTATATAGCTACTACACCATAAGAATAACAACATTAAATGGAAATGCAACTCAAATAGGAAAAAGCAATCGGAGAAGCAAACATATGAGACAAGCAGAGTGCCATGCATCCATTGTCCAGGAATCAGCTGCATGCTCGGGGTAAGAAGGAGCAACCATTGGAGCAAATATGTAGCTTGCAACTAACCTCACAAAGGCTTTTCAAATGAGAAATGATCATGAAGTTCATCTTCCAGATGGTGCTACAAGTGATTGTTTGTTGACTAGTACACATACCAAAAATAAGCCTCGTCCTTGCTCAGATGTTCTCAGCAAGCCATGAACAAGGTTAAACTTTGTGTGGTAGAGATGCCAACAGACGAAACCAAGTGATCCTTTCGCCCTTGGGCAATGATCTTGTACAAAATTAAGCCCTTGCGGGTTGCAAAGTAGTCAAACTTGAACCACCGCATACACTGAAGTACAACGATGTCATGTACCTGAACAACCAAATGAAGAAAAAAAAACAGCTACAAATAAAGGATAAAATCATCTGCCAGAACATTCAACAGTCACGTCATTTCGTAATAAATAGATGTTTGGGCCCTCCTCCTTTTTCCGGGCTTGGGACCGAACATCAAGTTCCATAGGCGGAGTTACACCCCCCAACTAACCTAGAAACATATGTATACAACCGACCCCTGAAACCAAATTCCCAAAACAAACACAAGTCAAAGAAAACTAAATAGCAAATATCCCAAGACCTTTTTTTTTCAGTTTTTCCCTAGCTAAACAATGAAGCAACATACAACACTACTGCAGAAAACCCTACACACAATCTTAATTAGTGGCGCGCCACTTTCAATCCACGCCACCGGTATTTTTTTAAAATACCGATGGCATGGGCATATTTCGTACACCACCAGTAATAGGTTACTGGTGGTGTGCCGTCTCAAATCCATGCCACTAGTATTTTAGATCCGATAGTCGAACCCGGCATAAGTTACTGGTGGCGTGCCAAAATCTTCCGACGCCACTAGTAACCGAGTACTAGTGGCGTTTTTGCTAATGTGCACGCCACTAGTAATAAGACAAATCTGTTCAAAAGAAATAAAAATGACAAAATTTACTAGTGGCGTAGGGACTAGCAGCCACGCCACTAGTATCGAACTTGTGCCACGCCACCGGTATGGCATGTGCTAATATGTGGCAATATTTGCCACTTTTCCAAATCGAGCTGCAGCCCACATGGGCCTAATCGACTGGCTCGGCTGGGCCGGACTAACGCAACCGCAGCAGCTACCCTAAAAAAACCCGCAGGAGGCCCTCGTCCTCTCTCTCTCTCTGTCGCAACTCTCTCTCTCCCTCGCGCTGTTCTCCCCCTTTCCCATGGCACAGCTGCCGGCCGATTCCGGTGAATCTCAGCCACTCCCGCCGCCGCCCAGCACGGCTACGAGCTCCTCTCGGGACGACCTACCTCCTCCACCCATTGGATTCGTTCGTCCCCACCTCCATCTCTCCCACGCGACCCCGACCCTGTCTAGGGTTTCACGCGCCGGGACGGGACCTCGGCTTGCCACCGACGCCATGGAGCTCCTCCGTATTCCCCTACTCCGAACCTAGTGAGTTCGCTCCTTCTCTCTCGCCCATCTTCTCCTCTTGCTGCACCGCTCACCCTCACCTTTTCTCCCTCTACAGATCGAGCACTCCATGGCGCTCCCCGAACCGATCTGCGCCGCCGTCAAGGGCCTCGACGGAGTCGCGCAAGGCTTCTTCCTCCATATGCTTCTGCTTGGCTACCATGGAAACAGAGCTTCCCCTGCTGCGAAGCCATGGACACGAAGCTTCCCCATGCACAGGTCAGCTACAGAAGTCACACAAAACAAGTTACACAAAAGAGAAAACTTAAAGTACTTTGAATTGCTATGACTTCCCAACAAATACAGATATTAAGTCGTAATTGTCATGCTGGTATTTGTGGTTTAGTTTGATTACTATAAGCACTATAAATAAAATTTAATTTGGCCTGAGTTGGTTATTGAGCATGTTCGTCTTATCAATACATTCCACATATAACTAAAATCGCTATGATATGTTTAGATGCTAAAAGTGGAGGCTGCAAGAACCCAATTCTGTAGATTAACAAGGACATCCCATAGTATACTGAAGTTCTCTTAGCATAAATGTTCACATTTCCCATCAGTGAGTGATAATCCTGAAATTTAATCTAGTGGTTTGCCCTTGATACATGCACATTTTCTTGTTAAGTTGTTAAGCGATAAAGATGGCATCCATGTATGAACTTTTAAGCAATAATCCTTGAGTGAGAATCCTGAAATCTAATCTAGTTGTTTGCATTGATAGCTTCTCTTTCACTGATCTCCATGTGGGCACCATTTCTGCCATGCTTGATGTCTTGTGTAACTATTTGCTGCACACAAAAGTGGTACTATGTCCTTCAACTAACACTTCTGAGTTCTGATAGCCATGGCCTATGGTCTTTGTTGGGTCAAAGTAGTTGGTGCATTTCTTGACATATTATTTTCTGATTAGTATTACCTGTTCGTTGGCATTTATATAGTTTTGCAGGTAAAGTTAGAGTTTGCTTATAGTATGAATTGTTGCAATACATTTTAGATCAATCGAATTGTATAGGAAAACATGCAGTTCATGAAACATCACTTTACTAAGAGGCTTATACTGTTATATGGAGAGTAATAAAGATAGCATGAGCGCAAGCGTTACATCTTATTTTGCTGTTTTTATGCCTTCATTCAACTCAGAAAATGTATCAACTTATTTTGGTTACATGAGGTACTTTTCTCATGTGACTCGTTTTGAAGGGTCATGAAAATTTTCCTGGTAACAGGGCACATTTTGCATGATCTTTGTCATAAATTTGTTGATGATGTATAGTCTTGATCATGGTATGTAGTCTTTAAAACTTGATCATGATCTTCTTTCTCCAGTCTTTAAAACTTGATCATGATCTTCTGTATAGTCCATGGTCCATGGTCTGTAGTATTACTTGTGATGTTCTAATCTAGTCCAAGTGCTTGTGATGTGCTTATGTATGCTATGCATCAGAAAATACCTAGTGTATTTGCAGTGCATGGTGTTCTGCATAGTAGCAGATCATGATTGAGTGTTCTACTGGGTATAGTTCTATTGCCATGTGTATGTGGGTGCAAAGTGATCATCTATGTACTTTCTTCTTGCCTTTATTCAAAATACTTTTCCCTCTCCTATAAATCTGATCAGAACAAGTGCCCACTTCATGCTCAAGATGTACATCTGCGACCACATCGAGGAGGCTGGAAAGCTTGACCCCCATCTTCTACAACCTCCAGTCTGAGGCCCTACGCGGCCACGATGTCGACGCCATCCAAATCAACACACAGGGTGATGAGATGGAGGCACCGTGAAGAGGATGCCGATGATGCAATGTTGATGGCGTCCGTGTTGTGTTAATTTTCTGCATATTGTAGTTATGGCCAGTATTCAAGAGCTAATATGCAATTTGTAATAATTTTTAACTAATGATTTTGTATATGTAATTTATACTCATGTCAACTCTCAAGCCTATTATCTCTAATCATGTTAAACCTAATTTTTTTTGTGAAATTTTTAGTGGTGGTGTGTGAGTGAATGTGCACCTCACTAATACCATGGGTATAGTGGTGGCGTGTGGAAATATGCCATGCCATTGATACTAGAAGTAGTGGTGGCGTGGGTGCATTTGGCACGCCACCAGTATGTAAAATACCGATGGCGTGTGGGCCCGCACGCCATCGGTATTTTGTTATCAGTGGCGCCATATTGGTGCCGTGGGCCCCCCATGCCACCAATGTGGTTTTTGGCACGCCACCACTAGGCTTTTCTGTACTAGTGCTACTTGATGCCATAAGACAAACAAACACTTCTTTTTTGTGTTTCCCTTTTTCCTTTGTAACAAAATACTACACATAAGCTATATATGTGTTTTTTTTTTTGCAAAAAGTAGGACTATTTTTGTTTTTTCGTAAATAATTAAGCGACATAGTTAAGGATCAAAGAACAAAGTACTAAATGTGGAACCTAATTTTTCTTTGTTGAAGATTGACTTTTTTTGTAAATTAAGTAAATGGACACTAAAATCCTACAGGCACACAGATAAATTACTTTTGTTTTTCTGGGCCAAGAATTAAGCTAAACGGATGAGTACGTAGCTAGGTGATCTTCCAGCTGGTAACACTGCAGCGGAAGTCTCCTCGCTATGTTTTTTTTTCTCTGCGGGGATTTGTTAACACTGCCAACCTACATATGCAAAAAAAGAAAAAGAAAATGTCACGGAATCTATGTATGCATGGTTATATAAAATGAGTGGAAAGAATGCATATGTATATAGATATCTCTTGTATATATGATGGAGAAGACAGATGTAGCATGTACGTATATATAGTGCTAGCTGAGAAGGAAGACACATGTAGTTTGCAGGATGTATTGAAAAATAGATAGGGAGCATAGGTACCTTAATGCAGGTGGAGCTGATTAGCTAGCTTATTTAACTCAATCAGATTGGGCATCTGGAAATTGAATAGAGATACTACATATTAATTAGCCTGCGACGGATATAAGCCTGTGCTTCCCGTGGAGATAAACTTACCCCCAAGATATCTTGCCTCAACTATGGACGTGAGCTCCACGTGTCGATTGGTATATTCTGAAGCAAAGGAAGGTTCCTCAAGCTACCGAAGTCAAAATCATCAACCTTGCCATCACTGGAGACACGCACTTCAATGTGGAAATCCAGAGATTCAATGCTGGGCATACTTGAAAACCTTCCCTCCGGAATATGACCAGACGTTGCACTCTTGTAAACCCTCAATTTGGGCAATGCACCTTCAGCTCCCATGATGTCACGCTGCTGACCTCTCGGCATGTTCAAACGGAGAGTAAGAAGCTCTGGAAACCTTCCAAAGATTTCAGTTTCCACAACTACAGATAAATGGGAGGGGTCTAAAAGCACCAAATCAATCGGTGCACCCAAACCAGGTTGGTCGTAGTTGTACCATAGGTACAAAAGACAGAATTGTCGAGGAGGGATGTAGCCTTCCCAGAAGCAAGTAGATTCATCATATCCTACTTACACAACCAAACAAATGTCTATGGTTTCGATTTTCTTCAGTTTTACCAGGGACTCCGTCCAAGCTTTCAACGAGCTCGCACCGAGCAACCATAATGTACCAACGGTGCGGAGCTTCCTCAGCTCTGTCAGCTTGCTGAGCTCATTCATAAAGTTTGAAGACTCATGGACCTGGCTCACCCATAGCTCTTGTAGAGATGTCAGGCTCCCGATCCAGTCTGGCATTATTATGTGCCTACCATAAACGCGTAGGCACTTGAGTTGGCTTAGTAGGCCAACACTCCGTGGCAGCTCTCGTAATCTATCACAACCCAAATCCAGTGTCTGTAAGAATTTAAGGCCCCCTATTTCCTTCGGGAGCTCACGGATATCCACCATCTTCCCTAGTCCAAGATACCTCAAATGTACTAACTTTCCAAGATTTTCAAGGCAATTAGTATTGTTTTGAGAAAAAGCACCGCCTTCTAGAGCTTGGACACGCAAAACTTGAAAGAATGAAAGCGATGGCAACATAACATCACTGTTGAAATCATTTAATGACCTTACTTGCGGCATAGGTATGTTAGCCATGCGAATTTTGTCTCCAATGGCTAACCAACGAACATTGCTATGTACTGAATTGGTGTGCTGCTCATTACTATCCAATACAGTGACAAAATTTTCTTCCTTTGCTAACAAACATATCATTTCATGCACCATGTCATGGACACGACAACCACTTATCGTGTTGTTATTTGCAGGAAGCTCATACGGCTGTATCATACTTTTATCTATCAGCTCAATGAAGTATCTCTCACCAATAGCATATAATCCTACCCCCCGTTCCTGATCGTGAACAAAACCCTCGGCAACCCACTTCCATATCAAACTATCTTTCTCAATCATATGATATTCCGAATATATGCTTAGATATAATAAACATGTCTGAAGATGACAAGGAAGATCATAGTAGCTAAATAAAAGTATTTTTCTCGTGTTATCTTTGTATCCAAAACCAATTGAGTGGTATAACTTAGACAAATATTGCACTGGTTTGCCAGCAAGTAGACTAGCTATCATTATTATCGTCAACGGTACACCACCACATTTATGTAAAAATTGATGGTATACCTCTGTTGGCTGGATCATAAGGGCACTTGTCCTTTCCACCAACTAATCTTGTATTAAATAACTCCTTCAATATATCATGATAAAGTGGTTCTAGCTTGTATACTTCACTGATGATTTTGGAGACTTCAAGGATACGAGCAGTTGCGATTATCCTGCAAGCACAATTATTATGCATCAAAGCACACCTGATTATATCCCATATTTCTGTATCCCATATATCATCAATAACGATATAGTACCTATCAACATCCATAACACAAGATCCATAATAAATTAGTGAAACTATTTGTCAAGGCGTTGAGTATTTACAGAAAAAAATAACTATCCTAAATGCATGCATGACTGCGGGTGGCATACATGCATGCACGCGTATGATTTCATTTCAACACCCATGACTCTAGTTAGAATTAACTCTGAACTTTAAAATTACGCATCGGATATATGTTTTAATTCACTTTTGCTGTAAGAAGTTCTAAGGTAAATATTTGAATGTGTTGAGAACATTGGACGGTAATTCAAGACCCAAATGATTGCAAAGAAGGTTAGAAAACATCATCTTTAACATTTTTTTTAAATACGTAAGAACTAGCATATTTTATCGGAGACCTTCTCTATGGTAGAATATCTCCAAACAAAATTTGCCACTTGTCTCAAATTCATTTCCTCATGAGGTTTGACACTATGTTTTCCCCGTTTACTTGATGTTATAAGGAACTATATATGTAATAGGGTGCATACCTCTTGTTCTCAAGTAATCCTCGGTGTTCGTCGATCAACTGCCTTTCATCCAACTGTGGGTACATTTTCTTGTTGATTCCAAAGAGAATGTCATTGAGAAGTTTCTTCGCGATTGGATTACGTCCTACAGGAACAAAAGCTCTGCAACTGAATTGCACTTGGAGGTTATCATACACTGCTTTGGCAAGAGTTGTCTTGCCAAGGCCGCCGAATCCAAAAATAGAGACTGTCTTGAGTTGAGTGAAGACAGCACCATCCCCATGAGTCAACATCTTGGTTAGCTCGCTCATTGCCCTATCAATGTCTATAGGAGCTTTCTGATCATTTTACAAAGCCAAGGTGCGAGGATCAACCATGGTTGCGGCGGTTGAACTAACTAACACGTCGTTGTCCTTGTACCTATCACATCGGTGAGCTGCTGCCTGGATGCGGACCTTGATGTCTTTGATCTCGTCGGCGATCTCAAGACGAGTCTTGCCCTTTCTGAACAAGTCACCCATCTTCTTCACGAGATTCTTGAGCTCGTGTGTCTTGACAGTGAGCTCAGAGCCCTGGACGCCAACCAGGAATGTGTCAACGATGTCCTCCATTTTGAATGATAGGTCCCTCACATCGTTGACCCAAAACTTGACCAGCTCATCGAGTTGGTCCCGTGGCACATCCCTGACCTTATGAAGGGAGGCATGGATGCTTCTCATCTCTCTCTCTCGAGATATTGTACATCTTCCTTGACGACGGTCTGTAGCTCATGCTCCTCCCCGGGGAGTTCGCCGAGCTTGAGGAGGAGGCTGCTCATGGCCCCCGTTGCATGGTCCGTGGCTCAAGTGGTTTGCTCTATTGATTGTGTATTTGTGTGCAATGCTTTTCTTTGTTGTGGGGTGTGCAAGCGTATTTATATGTAGAGTAGACTATAGATGGATAAGCTAGCTAGCTGGATTAGCTAGGGGTTGGTATCGATGTGGTAGAATTATAGAATTATGATTACTTGTATGCACGTAGTTTGGTTGAAATTAACACGAAGCATCACGCGGCTACGCTACCTATAGATGTGAGCGCCTCATAGTCTTTAAAACAAATAATATTACATAGTACCATTATTGCACTACTCAACTATTGCTTGTATGGAAGTTGTTACTTCGCTCATTGGAGCGACAAGCTGTATATATATTGTGAGCTAATGGTAATTAACAATAGAAACTTGTGCAAGTTAAGCATACCTTCTTCAATTACATTAAGCTAATGATGATAAACAATAGAAACTTCCGCAAGTTGAGCGTACCATCACCAATCACATTACATATATATGTTAGTCAACTTAATTAGATATTACCAATGTCTTCGACATACCACTTCGAATCAAGAGTGGAGCTTGCTGATGCCCATCACACTCAGCAAGACTCATTTAAAGATGTGATCATTTATGCACTTCCATAAGCTTCAAGAGGCAGACATGTCGATTTTCAATATAAAAAGGGGGGCTTTCATAGCTCTTTTTATAGCCATCAAATTATCAAAAATATTCCCTTGAAGTGAGATGACATGGCACACACAAGACCAGCAGGAATTGGCAAATTGGCTAGAGAAAAATAAGCGATATACTCTCTTTGACTTTGCAAGCCACGCATTTCACACTCATAAGAAGGTAGTGGGTGACATGTACATGCTCTAAATAAGAAACGGCCAAGTTTTCTTTTTAATAAGTTGGTCCCACTCCTACCCTAACGGTAGTATATGAAACCTAATCTAATCAATAGGACAGAGTCTCCTCTCAAAAAATAAAACGACAAGAGTCTAAGTACATAATGAAATGGTTTTTCTTTGTGTGCAGCTAGTCCCATCGACCATTGAAGGGACACTGTCTCAACCACGCCGGCATCACAAGACTGGTCCAAATAGAGTTATTTTTATTGCACATCTAAATCAGAACACCTCTGCCGGATCTGAATTTATATGTAAGTTCACCAATTCCCTAAACCGCCATGGCATCCCAAGACTTGTCCAAATAGAGTTATTTACATTTCACATCTACTCCCTCCGTTTTAAAATAATTGAAGTTTTAGGATTTTTCTAAGTCGAACTTCGTCAAGTTTGACCAAGTTTATATAAAACTATATCAACATCCACAGAATCAATTTTATTCCATTAGTTTAATGAAGTGTATTTTCATATTATATATATTTAATATCATAGATTTTTGCGGATATTTCTATACATTTGGTCAAACTTTAATATGTTTGATTTAGAAAAATGCTAGAACTTCAATTATTTTGGCATGGAGGGTGTAACACTACTGCAGAACGGCCTAGCAATGGCGGGCGAGGCTCTCAGGAGGTGCCCGTCACTGACCTCCCGCCACTGTTAATAGGTCATCAGTGGTGGGCACGGCGCCCGCCACTGGTAAAGCCTAGCAGTGATGGGCATTGTCTTGCACCCACCAGTGACTTTGAGTAGCAGCAATGGCGGGCGATAATTCGCACCCGCCACAAGCCATTTCATGTGTGGCGGGCATTTTCTCCCGCCCGCCACTGGTATGTACTCCAGGCCGCAATGAAAATGCTGCCGCGGCAGCGCAGATTGCTGCCATGGCAGCGGAAGCTGTTGCAAATATCAAACAATTATCGGTAAATCGGATCACATCAGAAATAAAACTAACGATAGTAACTTGTAACAAAGAACGAGAAGTACATTAACAATAAACGAGTAACAAACAATACATGAGTCATCAAATTTAGTGTGCCGGTCTAGTTAAACAACATAATAGGCCAAATATGTATAGTCATGCATGCAAAATATAGGTAGGCCGCCGGTCTTGCTGGTTCCATTCTCCTCTATAGTGACTGCTTCAATAAGCTTTGCCTCTCTCGTTCGTTAGACTAATCTTTTGTGTAATTATAGAATACCCCGGACGACGAGCGGACCTCCTTGTTTATGACAGTCGCGAACATGGCTTGGATGCGTTCGGGCTCTATGCCCGCTTCAGACAGTGTGTTTTGTAGTTCTTGACCCCATTTGATGATTTGTTCATGCAACCTGAACATTTTTGCCGACCGTATGAAGTCTTCAATATGAAGGCAGACGTAGAAGCCACATGTCATAGTAAGAGCCAGTTGTTGCCTGCAACATAAAGTGTCCATTTTGAAGCAGACTATTTTCCTGGTTCCATTGCTTTAATAGTGCTTCTCGACCATGTGCCCTCCGGTCAGACTCCAATCAATGATACATTCATCCAGAAGGTCCTTCAGGAGCGACCAGTCTTTTCCCGAGCTCATCATGGAATCCATAAAGTAAGAATATGACCTTTGCGGTCGTAGCACTATGAGAACCCAATGGTTCCTGCGCAAACAGGTGAAACATACCGCGAATATGACAAGGTTTAGAAGTTTGGGATGTGAAAACATATATCAAGGAAAAAGTTATGAAAGCATAAACCAGACAAGCACCTACTTGGGTCGGTAGGGCACGAGGAGGAAGTTTTTTAGCTTGTTTTGTTGCATGAAATGCAGAAGGTAGTTTTTCATGCACTTCCTAGCTATCTCATCTTTTAGGTTCTCCTCGTTCATGAGATAAGGGTCGGCTATCACGACATCGAAAACCTTGTTGTGATTGGCCTCTGTGGCTTGAAAAAGCGCGCATAGCCTGATTTGGCAAGTTTTGAGTTTATAGAACATGAACAGAGAGTAGATCTCGTTGAAATCCACATATATTTTATCTGCGTCGAAGTCTTCATAGAAACCATAACCCTTTGGCACCTTCGCCATGTAATGTGTTGGGTTAATGATGGCTCCTCCTTATGATTGGTTACCTCCGAAACTATGATGTTGTCATGCAGAATCTTCATCTCAACCCTGAGTTGTTCGTACACATCGTTCGATACCATTTTTTGACCTGGGATATAGAGAGGTTCTATTGGGTGGTCAGCACAATGTGCGTATGCTAAGGACTTCTTTGTCGAGCCCTTCTGTGGGGGTGCTTTATCATTTGCACTCGTGCTTTTATTCTTTTCTTTGCTATTCACTTTCACATTCTTCCGTTGCGTCCTATTTTTCACCGGTTCGACAGAGGTGGGCGGAGAGTACATCGTGGATTGGGCCACCACCTTTTTTAGTGTCGTTGGAGTAATCTTCGGTTTTTTGCAAGGTTGCGTCTTGGGATGGGCTGGCGGCGTCTCTTCATCCTCTGGATTATAAGTAACTGCCGTATCGGCAAAAAAGAGATCTTCTGGTTGATAATTATGATTTTGTGATTCTTCAAGCATGTGATCATCAGACACATCCTTAGCCGATACGGGGTGGCATAGACCCAAAGGAGATCATCCAGGTGGTGCTCCAACACAAGGGATGTTCGGAGATGGTGTTCTGTTTGGGGAGGGCTTGTCAAAGATGACATCGTCTGCCGGCCACTTGAGGTAACCCACAAAGCAATCTGCAAGCGCCCGGGGCTCCTCGTCCTCTTCAAAAATGTTTTGTTGCAGGCTCAACCGCTCATATGTTGGGAGCACCCTAAGCAAAGAGACTCTCATCACACTCTCATCTAAGTTGCGGTTGTGCATGACATTTCCTGGAAGAACTCGACCCTTTGCAACCTCCTTCAACTCGTTGTTCACACGTGCGAGGAGAGTGCAAGGATTTGTTCCTGCGACGATGTTGGTGACCCGCCATGACCCTTGATGACATTAGAGACAGAGGGGCTGCTGCTCTTTATGGGAGCGTTGGGCGGCGGCGTATGGGTCGCCGTCTTCTGTGGCACCACCAACTGGGTACCGACATTTGTCGATCCCTTCGACTCAATCTGAGCTCTAATCTTTTCGACAATGTCAGGTAATATTTCCTCAAACTTTTGCTGTACTAAGTAATTGAGTTTCTCATCCTCCCTTCTTTTCTTTTCCTCCGTAGTCAGCTTCGGCTTGGGGGGAAAGTAGTCGTCCCACAAAGAAGCACCGGCGCTGAGCTTACGGCCTCTTGTGGGGTCCCTCTTCCTTTGGAGGGCGAACTGAATTGGGTTAGATGCCCACCTTTGGCCATCCATTGAGTCCTCAAAGCTTGGTGGGTTTTGCGTAAAAAGTGCCTGCAATATTCACTAATACCATTTTGAAACTGGTTCAAAACATATACGATGCAAACTGCTTCTAGAGGCTAATTACCACAGTTTCAGCCCCCTTCGCCACCTCAGGGTCTTTGCAGTAGTACAGTCCGTTCTTTTCATCATACGTCGTGAGGGATCTAAAAAAATTCTTGGTATACGGCTCCAGGATATTACTGAAGGGCGTGGGTTCACCTTGTGAAGCAAACTTGGTGTCGTGCTTATCCCAGATCGCCTCCTTCCCTTCATAACCACAGGTGCCGAGATTGTGGTTCCCAACAATTTGGCTCTGGAGCTTCTTATACTTCCATTTGTCCTTTTGGTATGCTTTGGTGTCTTGGTAAGCAAGGAATACGTCCCATTCCTCATCGCTAGCCGTAGTTTGTTTGCACGATATCTATTAGTATTACTCAAGGCCGAGGCAAACATGTGCATGGCATTTCTTTCTGCACGCTCCATGTCGTGGTCGCTGAACTTGAAAATATCTCTCATCTTTCCTAACAGCAGGTTGGCCCAGTGCTTGTCAGTAGGGCCCCTTATGGACTTTAGGTTGATTACAGTTTTCATGGACGATGGCAGCTAGGACGTTAACCCATTTCATTGCGTTCTTTTTAGGACTCATGGGTTTCCCGCCCTTGCCAATTCGTTTTATTATGTACGTGGCATTAGGCACCTTGTTCCGAGACCTAGGCTTCCGTGGCTCTTTTGCTGGCTTAGCTTCTGCACCATTCCCGTCTTCTTCCTCTTCATCACCATCCGACTCTTCTTCCCCATTTAGCCCTTCTTCATCACAACTGCCAGTCTCTTCTCCCACATCAACATACTCATCCTAGGATGAGTACTCGGTGCATGATGCATTCGGAGGATCCTCCTGACAGGAAGGCACCCGCTCATCATTAGACCGTGTCCGCTCTGAAGATGCGGCCATGGTCTCTCCCGCCATCTTATAAATAAAAAATAAATGATTGTATAAGTAATTGACCATTTAATTGATTAAACAAACAGTAAAATTCATTAAAAATCGGCACGACCTTTGCTAAAAATGGGACATACTGAGTGTCAGAAATTCGATGAAACAGAATTGAATCAACATTTCGTCATAACGTTGGCACTCATTTGTATTCCCTAAAAAAGAATGCAACAAAGCGCGAGCAAATTCATCGTGCGCGATCAACCAAATGCGCCATCACCATCACGACCACGAGCAATGAATTTGTATCAATTCTATTATGTAGAATGAGGAGCTCAACGAGATGGTTTTGTAGTGGCCGGTGTGTGTGGCTGAGCTAGTGGAGGGGGTAGGGCGGCGTCGTCTGAGGGCAGAGGCGCGTCGGTGGAGGGGCGTGTCACCGGTGGAGGAGCCGCCAGCGGCGTGGCGCCAGTGGAGTGGCGCGGCGCCGGTGGAGAGGCCGTAGCACCGGTGGAGAGGCCACGGAGCCGGTGGAGGCCGGGGCGCGGCGCAGGTTGAGATCCGCGGCGTGCCGGTGGAGAGCGGCGGGGGCGGGGGCGGTGGAGTGTGTGCGGGGTAGCCGGCGGTGTAGCGTGGGCGGGGCGGCGGCGGTGGAGAGGGGGATTTCGCGCGCGGTTTTGTTTGAGTGAGGAGAGAGTGTGGATAGAGCTCTGTTTCGGCGCCGCCGCTCATGAAAATTTTGCTAAGTTCCCGCGCCGTAGGATTGAAAAAACATTATCTGTGGCGGGCGAGGCATGCCGCCCACTACACATGTTACAGAGCAGTGGCGGGTGATTTCTGGCGCCCACCATAGATAATTCAAATCAGTGGCGGGTGTTATTTAGCGCCGGCCACTGATGTTTTGTTTTTGATTTTTTTGTTATTTGTGAAGGTTTATCATTTTATGTTTATATTTATGGTCTAATTTATTTATGACATTGAATATACACTGTTTCAGGTATCATGTTTAAGTTTCGGATGTTTTTGAGCTCATTAACTATATTTAATGCATTAAATGTATTTTTAGCTACTTAATGTGGGTAAATTGTATATGATTTTAAACAAGGTGTAAATATAGTCTGAAAATGATGAAACTTGGCATGGTGTCATTTTATGACCTCTAGATGCTGCGATAAAAAAGTTAGAGGGTTACGAACTAATTGTGTTGTACTTCGCTTAAAAACTGACTAGTGTCTGGGAAAGTCTTAGAGTTTCAGAGGGAACGTTTGAGTTTAGAAGATGAATTCTTATTTTGCTTCTTGATTTGGCCTTGAAACTTTTTGTATGTTTATTTCACACGGTTATCAGTTCCATGTAATCATATCGAAGCTTTTTGGGCTATTTTGGTATAACTAATACTAGCGAGAAGCCCATGCGTTGCAACGGGGGCATACATATTCTAGTAGATCAACATCATTATTGTCCGACATATACCTTACATCCACCATATTCTAGATTTTGTTAACATTTAATATGATTTGAGTATGGGTAGGGGAAGGCAAGGAAAGTTTTGATTTAATTGAGACATTGATAAGATTGATTTGATTTGATTTGATTGAGTTAACGTAGCATGTGGTTTTAGGAAAGTATCGATTTGGTTTAGATTATTCCAAGTTATTATATTTATGCTCATTTTTATTTTGTGCGGCATCGGTTCGGGAACCCTTAACTACCTATTGTGTTCCCTCCTTCGTCGACCTCCTTGTTTTGTAGCTCTGTTGCAACCATTGGCGAAGATTGAGGAGAGAATGAGTGCACAAAGGAGACATGATCCAACCTAGGAGACATATTGAGCCGAACCACATAATTGTTTCCACCAAACTTCTTATCTAGCTTTGCCCTATTCTCTTATCTTCTGAATATGCAGAACCCATTTTACATTAGCACAAATCATAACATAAAAACACACTCGTGTTTACCTTAGCACATTTTAACCACATGTGCCACATATGAAGAAACCGTATATATAGCAAAATCATGGCACAGAAAGGGGTGCGAACAAGTGCGTTTATAAAATGTTACTCACATGAACTGTTATATTTTCCGGAAGATTAGCATATTTTCCAGATAGTGAATGAACACATGTAAAAAAATGAGTATAACATAGAAGATGTAACTCAATCTTTTCCGTGGTTGGAAATATGAAAGAAAAATATCACCATTCAGTTCTTGTATTAGAAAGGAAATACGAAAAGATAAAAAAGAATAGCGGTAAGAAGATACTACAACACAATATTCTCCAACAAAACAAACATCTATAATCTCCGGTTCGTTGAGATTGAAACATATACCACAATTTTTTGAAACAAATGGGCATTTATATGTAGTATTATACTCCCTTTGTTTAGAATCAGAACAAGTATAATAACTGGCCAACTAAAAGCTTTGTTTGTGGGAAAAACATATAGTACCTCACAAAATAGAATCTTACATATTATTAGTTTGTTGGTGATTTTGTTGTATAATACACTATTTTGTTTCCGGCTAATTACAAAAATAAAGAAGATCAGTATTCCTTAATATAGTCTCGATGGTATGAATGGTACGTCATATAAGCATAGTATATGATACAAGTTTGACCTGAAGCACTAAAAACTCTCCTTAATTATCAAAAATGAGTGTAACACACTAACGATTGTAATATCTGCATCCCGTCTACAAATAAAGCACCCCAGGTATGGGGATGAAGAAGTGATCCCTCACCTGCACAGCCTTGTACGCTTGGCTCCGATGCTCCAGCTTACCGCTGTGGCTTGCAGCATCGCAGGGAGCGCACCGGGCCATAAGCAATTGTGCGGATCGGGTCGGTGCCCGGCAAGAGGCGAGGGGCGCAGCACACGGCCAGCACGGGGACACAAAGGTAGGCAAATGTAGCTCTAGAAAGATCAGCATCCACGATGCGCCAAGCGAAGAGTGCAATGCATGCAGAAAATATAGATCCTTGAGAAATAGATGAGCTATCAGTGTGCATAACCTCTGATGTTCCAAAAGATATAATCCGTCACTCACTCTAGAGATCTCAATGCCGTGCTAACTCTAAGAATTTCCTTCTTTACTACATAAATCATCACCTACTCGATAACAACGAAAAAATTCGCTCTTCAGAATGAATAAAGGTAGCATGAGATTACTTCACATATATCGTAATTATGTTTTCATCAGAACACCACTCACTTTTCTTCTGATTGCAAAAAGTGAAGGCACTTTCTTTTAGTCACACCCGAGACACACCATAACTTTTATCTTCAAATTCGAGCTTAGTATAGAAACTGAAAGTAGTCTAAAAATTTAAGCCTTGCACATGATCCTACTAAACCAATCTAGGCATGGTAAAGTCTACAGAGATGATTCACTACCTTAACAGTTAAAATAAAAGAACAAAAAACCAACATGCGGCCATTATGGAATCAGCACATATTCATGATTCTGATCTGCTATAAGATTTATCCTTAAGTTCATAATAGTCAGATCTCACAAGTGGACAAACACCTAGCAAAATGATGTATGCATGAAAGAAAAATCAACAGTTAGTATCAACATGCGGCTCTTAGTATTATCTAGATAATCATGGAAAGACCATATAAAAATTAATGAAGTCTGACTGGAATCGATCAAGCGTGAGGAATTTATATGGTTGCTAGCCAGCTTCGGCTATTAGCCAGTAGCACACGTACTGCAGGCTTCAATCAGCCACCATGTGTGCTAGATCATAGTAAGCAAACCTTGTTTTCTAATGTGACGAAGGGAGGAGCGGCCATGTACATTACGTTTTTGTGTTGTACTTTTCTAATGCGCTTCACAAAGCCCTTATTGATTGGATCTGATATCCTGGCAGCGAGGAGAAGAGGGCACCATCGCAGGCGGGAGTGACGACATGAGAGCGACGAGTCACGGACAACACATCGCCCTGATGGTGGTGAGACGGTTGTACATGGCCGTTTCGTCAGGGGAATTTCGGCGGTGGTGCTGCATAGGCGCTCGGACTTCCAGCGCGGCATCGCCATGGACACAAATCAATGGGAAATCTGCACAAACTAATTCATCATCCTCTTAGACATCACTCAGAAAAAATCCATCAGCTTCAGAAAATCAACAAACGATGCCGACTCATTACATCAAGTAATACTAACAAATGTTAAAACTGCTCTAGTACAAAAAATAACGACGGGGTAAAGCGATCTTCTGAAAATTGATCGGTAGTACAGCCTCAAAACTCACATACGTCAGAATCAGGAAATCAACAAACGATCAAAAAATGTGTGTCCATCTACAGGGCGATGGGGCATTCTTCAGCAATGTTTGAACTGCACGGAGATCGCCGATGTCGAGTCACTGCGAAATTAGAGTAGAAAACAACAGTTAGAACAATAGGTACTGACATCCATTGTCGGTGGGGGAGGCGAAGCAAGAGCGAGGAGTCACGAACGATGCCGAGACTCTGACGATGGCGGTGTCTCTATGCATGTTCCCGGCTACGTGCTCGCCGCATCCAACCGCTCCCGTCCTGCCTCCCCGCGCCCTCCTAGCGGCATAACTGCACCATGTTTGCTGTGTCCCCGGAGTGACCAAGCGTCGACACCGTTGGTGCCTTAGACGGCCCGGCCCTGTGTTTCCCTGGGCAGGGGACGCCGATCGGGCCAGAGAGATGGCCGAGGCTGGCGCTGGCGCCGGAGCTGCAAGATGGACGGGAGCTAGCGGCGGGGCGACGAGCAAGGCAGACACGAGAGGCAAGAAAACACAGGTACGAATTGCTATATGAAGGAGATCATGTGTACGCCCGCATGGAAAGGCAATGCGATCAAAGAAATCCATTTGTTAAGGAAAGTTCATAAACGTAATTTGATAAATAAAGAGGATCACGTGCGCCCGCACGGAAAGACAAGGCGATCAATGAAATCCATCTATCAAGGTAAGGAAAGTTCTGATCAGTTCAGATTTTTGCAAGTTATTTTGTTGAGAGGGGAGGTCAAAAAATAGGTATGGAAAACCGGAAGGTGGGGTTTAGTTGGAAAAAATAATCGGTGGGAACATGCAAGGGAGAAAAAACCAGCGTGTAGGGAGGTGGTGGGAGGTAAGGCGAGACTACCAACTCCCTTTAATAGTAGAGATATGGCTGGAAAAAGTTCCTACTACTAATTATCTGCAGGTCTAATTAATTGTTTGACTAATTAATTAATTGCATTAATGGCTCAGTTTCCAAATTGATTTGGCCCGAAAAATCCCTATTTAAACGGAACTAATTAATTGCACACGTAATTAATTGCCTGGCTAATTAATTGCATTAATGACTTGATTTCCAAATTGATTTGGCGCTCAATTTCCAAATTGTTTTTGCATTAATGACTGAGTACCAAACGACGACGTACCAACTCCCTTTTAATAGTATAGATAGATAGATGTATTCACTGAGTTCTGGTACACGATGATCGATCTCTTAATATTTCATCATTAATTTAGTCTGAAATACAAAATAAGTTTCATGCATACATTTCATCATTAATTTAGTCTGAAGTACAAAATAAGCTTCATGAATACAAGTCACTCATGGATGGTCTTCAGAACGGTTTTCTTGATCCTCTTCCTGGTATGAACTATTGTCTTCTTGTGGCCCCGTCTTAACCATGGTGCAATGCCGTCATCGGGCAATGTTGATCTTCTTCTTCTGTGGACATATTTCATGTTCATATCTTCTTCCGTTGGGTCATCAAATTCGTCAAAGTCCTCCTCGTCAGCGACTTCGTCCATTCCGACGATACTCCTCTTCCCTCTCCGGTAGACCACACAGCTGGGCCTAATCGGGTCGGTTATGTAGAAGCATTGGGACACAGTGCTGGCCATTACCCACGGCTCATTTAAGTAGCCGATTGCTTGCACATTCACTGACTCATTTCATGGTGGTATAAACATGGTAGTGAAATAATCGTCTTCAAGTTGTATTTGTTTTGCCCATCTGACACGGAGCATGGGGAATGTCCCCACATCCGCGCACTTAAGTTCCCAAATCTCTTCGATCCTGCTGTAGTGCCTATTCTTTACTTTATCGGTGAAGGCCTGTTGCGTCACCACTGAGTTCTGGTACACACCTTTCAGCTTGTCTCTGGCCTCCTTATAGAATGTGTATCCGTTGATGTCATATGCTTGGTATGTCGTGATGACATTCATCGAGGGACCCACCGCCAAGGAGAACAACGTCGTTGCTTTGTCATCATCTCCCATCAATGGATTAGCTTGCATGTATGCCTTGAACCATGCCACAAAATCTCTGTTGTGCTCTTTCATGAGTTGATCGTCGGACTTGTTTATCCCGCGTAGCCTGTACTGTCTTTTCAAGTCTGTCATGTGCTTCCTCGCATATGGGGTGACCATCTTAATGTGTTGTAACGCCATTGTGTGCACTCTGGTGAAGTCAGGCTCTCGGTTGAGAAGGTCCATGCTCACATGCAAATCCTTTCTCCATTTCTTGTGACCTACGCCTTCCAGCCTGCCAATGTGCTTATTCTGGGGCATGCCTATAGGTGTGTCGACTTCCAGGTAGTCTGTGCAAAACGAGATTACCTCCGCGGTTAGAAATCCCTGGACGATGCTTCCGTCCAGATGGGACCTGTTATGAACGTATCACTTGAGTATCCCATTTAACCTTTCAAACGAAAACATGTTGTGGAGGAACACCGGGCCCAGGTCTACGATGTCCCTGATAACGTGGACCAGTAGATGTACCATGATGTCAAAGAATGAGGGCGGGAAGTACATCTCAAGCTCACATAATTTGACAATGATCTCTTCCTGTAGTTTGTTGCAATGCTCCAGACAGATTGATTTATGAGAGATGATGTCAAAAAAGTTACAGAGGTCAAGAATTGTCTTCCTGACATGCGGTTCCATTATCCCTCTAATTGCAACCAGAAGTATCTGTGTGATCATCACGTGACAGTCATGTGACTTCATCCCAGATAAAGTTTTCTTGTCATGTGACAAATATCCGTGTATGTTCGACGAGTCCCCGGAACTAACTCGGACATTGAAAAGGCAGGTGAATATTTTAGCAAGCTCCCCTGAAGACAGGCTGTAGCAAGCGGGGGGAATTTTGACAACGTTTCTGAACCTTGCCAATGACTCTATCCTCCACTTCAGCCCACAAACCCTCCCTAATTTTGAGGGCTTCTAAGTCTTTTCTTGAGCTCCCCGTATCTTTTGTCTTGTCTGGTATGTTCAGAAGGGTACCAAGCAAACTCTCACAAACATTCTTCATGATATGCATGACATCCATACAGTGGGGCGTGGAGGGAAACTTCCAGTATTCCAAGTCCCAGAATGGACTCCGCATTTTCCATACTTTTAAGAGTGGCTTGACTCTCTTCCACTTCTTTCCAGGCTTAGGACAATCTTCCCAGTTGTCCAACATCTCTTGGATTTCTTCTCCACTCCTCTTACGTGGCTTATCTCGCTTTTCTTTTGTGTTGTCGAACAATTCTTCTTTTTGTCTCCATTCGTCATTTTTTTCAGCCATCTTCGATGCCCCATGTACACAGTTTTATGAGACGCCTTCAGATAGAGATAATGGGTTTCCTCCATACACCTAACACATGCACAGTTACCGTGACAAACCTGATCCGAATTATACCCGTATGCGGGATAGTCTTGCGCCGTCATGAGCAGCACACCTTTCATAGGGAAATATTCGCCTTTTGAAGCATCCCATGTCTTCACCCCTTCCTCTGACCATAATATGTCTAGCTCCTCCTTGAATAGCTGCAGATACAGGTTCTGATCACTCCCCAGTTGGGTTGACCCTTGAATTAGCATGACCATGTGTAGATACTTCCACTTCATGCAGACCCACAGGGGAGGTTTTAGATGCATACAACAACGGGCCAGGTGATGTGCACGCTGCTTTGGTTGCCAAAGGGATTCAGACCGTCCACGCTATAGTCCAGCTTGACATTCATATCATCTCCTTTCAAATGGGGGAATTGGCCGTTGAGTGCTTGCCACTGGCGGCCATCTGCAACGTGTCTCAGCACTCCATCATCTTTGTTCTTCCTTCTGCCATGCCAACGCATAAGCTTTGCCTGCTTCTTGTTTATGTAGAAATGCTTCAAGCGGGGAATGATTGGAAAGTACCATACAACCTTTTGAGGAGTACCGTTAGCCGGTCCACTCTCACCATCGTCGTCTGCCTGGCTATTATTTCCCCGCTTGAATCGGGGTGTTTTGCATGTTGGACACCTTATTAGCTTAGCGTGCTCGTTCCGATAAATGATGCAGTCATATTTGCACACGTGGTATTTTATCGGATCCATATCAAGAGGGCACAATACCTTCTTTGCCTCATCGATACTTTTAGGCAGCACGTTCCCATCAGGAAGAACATCATGTAGAAACTTCAAGTTCATATCGAGGGACGTGACTGTGCTATTGGTTTTTGCCTTGATGTCCAAAAGATTCATCATGATACTTAGGCGGGTGTGTTCCGGCTTGCAACCCACGTACAATGGAGTTGTCGAGTCTTTCTCGAGAGTCACCAGTCTGGCAGCCTCTCTACGAGCCCCCTATCTCGGTGGTAGTCTCTTTCACAATCAACTCTTGCATACAAGGGTCGTGCACCATTCCGGCCAACTTGCCCCCGATGCTTGTTGTGTTCGCTTCGGCCTCCTCATGTCCGTCGGACACTTCACCCGAGTCGTCCACTTCATCACCGTCGGACTATTCATCATGTCCGGCCTCTTGGTCCATCATCCATTCTTCTTCCGCGTCATGTCCCGCTTCTTCACCTTACATCCCATCATCCTCCTCACCATGACTTGTCCATCTTGTATAATCAGGCATGAAACCATTCGACAACAAGTGCCTATGCAATGTGCCAGAGTCGTGTGTTTTCAGAATATCATTCTCGCAAACCACACAGGAACAACATATTTTCTCGGCACCCCTTTGTTTCATATCTTCCACCGCAACCTCTAAGAACTCCATCAAACCTTGAACGAAATCATTGGACGCCCGTGGTACGGAGTTATACATCCAACTTCGATCCATCCTTTGATCGCCACCTACAACATATATACATAACATAATCGATTAGTATGTTCTAAAAAGATGCAAAATTGAAAAATTCGGCATGACCTTTACTAAAAACGGGACATATTGAGTGTCACAAACTCGACGAAACGGAAATGAATCAACATTTCATTGAGATTTGGCACTCATTTGTATTCCCTCAAAAAGAAGGCAACAAAGAGTGCGATCAACCAAATGTTGCCTCGGCTACATGTCCGCCGTGACACCACACAACCAAATATGTATGCTCATACAATATCTACTCTAATTAATGCATATCTTAGAAAAAGTATTCTCACCGAAACGTATATCTCCGATGTCGTACGATGTGATCGGATCCAATCGAAGATAGATATCTAGCTAGCTAATTAAAGGAAGCTAGCTAGCTAGCAAATTATAAACTATGGAGGGGGTGGTGGTGGTTGGGGGTGTTTAATTTGGTGTGCCTAGCTAGATTGGAAGATAGAGGGTGGTGGGTGTCTTATTTACTTAATGGAGGGGTTAATTAAGGTGGAGGAGAGAGGGGGGGAGTGGCTCTAACATGGAAAAATGGGTCCCATATAAGGTGGTGGAGGTGAGAGTGCGGTTAGGATGGAAAAATGGTGGGAGAGGAGTAGGAGGGAGAAGGAGAGGAGCTTGAACAGGAAGAAGATTGGGGGTGAGGAAAGCTACTGTACCAGCCCTCCCCACTTATTGCGATCTCAACAGTGGCGGGCGCTGTAAGGAACTCGCCACTGCTAAGTGCTGTCAACTTTGCCCCGCACGGGAAAGCTTCTTGTGGCGGGTGGAAAAAAATACCCGCCACTGCTGTGCCTAATACCTGTGGCAGGCGGCGAAAACGTGCCCGCTACTGAAGCATTTGCCCACGGCTAAAACGGTAAGAATTTACCAGTGGCGGGTGCCGTTTTCTGCCTGCCACTGTAGAAGCAATTCCTATGGCGGGCAGTTTTTTTTACCCACCACTGTTGTCTGGCGAAAATTCTTGTGACCGGTACCAAACACTGTCCGCCACTAATGTGACCCCACTTATAAGCCTTTTCCGAGTAGTGTAAATCATCATAGAGAGAAGTCCATATTACAACCTCAAACTACCCCAAAGTCTAAAACACAACGTTGAACTATGAAACCATATAATTTATAACCCTCAACTTTCAAAACTCCACACGACCCTTATATGGTTTTGACTGTTTTTGACCGGTTTTCACCAATCAACATCCCAGTCAGCGCCTTGTCATACACCACGTTAACATGTTGAAAAAAATTGAGTGGCCAAAAAACGTTTTCAGAAAAAATTGAAAAAAAATCTCAAAACTCCACACGACCCTTATATTCAATCTGGAAAAATTTAAACATGTTTTGCCAAGTAGAAAAAAAATTAAACCGAAAATTCCAATTCAGAGCTATTTTGGGTCAAAGTTTGGCCAAAAAAAAGTTTCCAGAAAAAAATGAAAAAATTCTCAAAAATCCAAACAACCATTATATTCAATCTGGGAAAGTTTCAACAAATTTGGCCAAGTAGGAAAAAATTAGAGCAAAAATTCAAATTCAGAGCCATTTTGGATCAAATTTTGGAGAAAAAAACGTTTTCAGAAAAATTGAAAAAATTCTCATAAATCCACACAATCCTTAGATTCAATCTGTGAAAGTGTCAAGAAGTTTTGCCAAATGGATAAAAAATACAAGCATATTTCAAATTCAGGAGCATGGTGACATGGCATATGAGTTGTCGCTGACCGGGATGTTGACTGGTCAAAACCGGTCAAAAACAGTCAAAAACCAACCCAGGGTTGTTTTTTGTCTTGTTTTGAAAGTTGAGGGTTTTAAATTAGACGGCTTCGTAGTTCAGGGTTGTGTTTTAGACTTTGGTGGTAGTTCGAGGTTGTAATATGAACTTCTCTCATCATCATAACACCTATGCTGGGTCCGAATTTATATGTAAGTTCACGGATTCTAATATTTCCCTTTTATCCTTTTCAGAAGGCAACGACACCTTCTTATCCGGGCTACGAAGCTTCCTTCATCTCATGACGGGTTCCATTGGGCTGCCGGCTCGAGGTGGGTGTCCACATATACCCATTTTGAATTTTCGTTGTGTAGGTAGAACACACACTGACACACGTACTCTTTTTTTTTAGGGGAACACTGACACACGTACTCATGTCCGCGAAAACAAAAAACGTGCATAAACAAAATGGGCCCAGAACGGGGGAAGCCAGGAAGAAATGGCTAGCTAGCGGGAACGAACGATGGGCCGTCGGCCCAGTTGAGTGCAGCTACACATGACGCCACGCTCGGCCTCTCTCTCCCTCTCTCGAAGAAAGGAAAAAAAGAAAGAGACCATCCCGAAAATCTTTGATTCACTGTGGTGTGGCCTCCCATAGTGAATCAGAATCTCTTCAATGAAAGTACTCTTCAGTGTGCAGGCTGTTGTGTTATGAGAAACTGAAACTTGCCACATCGAACTTCTCATCTGACATCTGCATAACTTTCTTATACTACATATTTTTTCTTCAGTAAAAGTGAAAGATAATTTTGTTTCTCCAATGCAGATATGTTGATTGGGAAGGGAGGATTACAAGGCACAGTTTTGATGGCACCTTCTATATGCTGCAGAAAGATTCTGAAACCTTCACAGGGACATGACACTGTAATTGATAATTACAGCCTTGTGTTTGTGTGTGCACCAGGGAAGGTAAGCATCAAGATGAAACATGCTTACTGTTAGACTACACCGTTGAAGCTTGCATGCACATGTAGCCGGTGCTATCTCACCTGAGTATAGGATCAGGCTGTTATGAAGGTGTGCGTGTGTGTGTAACTCTCCTCTCCCTCTTGATGTATTTCTATATATTTTCTCCCTGAGAGGATGAATACAAGCATGCTATTGAGCTCAATCTTATCGCTTAATACTTACTATTCGATCCCTAATCTCTTTGTAAATAGCCTAATATTGTGTAACTCCAACTGTTCTTCAGGCAATATGCTGTCTTAACTGTTCTTCTCATCACAAAAGGCACTTGAATTTCTGTATCATGGTGCTGTTACCCAGTCTGTGATCTCATGTAAGTTATACAGCAATATGCATCATTGTCAGTGCATCTGCTTTCAGTTATATCAAAAGAAAAAAGTGGGAGTTTTGAATCACTTTTTCGCACATTTGTTTGCATTGGTTACTACAACTCTAGCCTCTTGGTAAGTAGCATAATACTGTGTAACTCCAACAGTTCTGCAGGCAAGTGTGAGAATATTCAGTCTTAACAGTCACATCGCTAAAGGCACTTGAATTTCTGCATCATGGTGGTGTTACCCGGTCTGTGATCTCATGGTAAGTTATACAACAATGTGCATCATTGTAGATGTATCTGCTTTTAATGTTACACAAAAAATAAAAGGGAGACTTTTGAATCGCTTTTTCGCACGTTGTCCAGCTTTTGCACATTGTTTGCATTGGTTACTACAACTCTGTCGAAGAGCTATCTACCTTGGCCGGTCCTCTGTTCCACATTTCCACTAGACCATCTCCCAACTGCTAGCTTTTGAGGATTTCCTAGGCGTCTGGACATGGAAGAGCTAACCCGGCAGCACAACAGCGTCTCCATATAGCTTTGTGGACAGGCTGTTATTTACAAGGAACTTGGAAGCTCACCCTCAGAAAAAAAAAACATTAAATGGAAATGAAATTCGAAGAGGAAGCTGCAACCAGTGGGCCGGAGAAGGAAGCACTATATATATATATATATATATATATACTCCATTCCACTTCCATAGAAGTAGTGCTTCAGTTATTTCCCGGAGAGTAGCCATGCATTCGTTGTCCTGTCCAAAAACCTACTGCATGCTCTGCTTCTATGATGAAAGGAAGCAATTACTAGAGCAACTAGCCTTTCGGAGTGAGACTAAGAAGTTAATTTTCCAGATGACGATAGTAGTCTTTTTCTCCTGAGACTACTGCACATACAAAAAAATGTGCCTGGCTGAGATGCTCACTCCAAGACATGAAAAAGGAGTCAAGGATTTGTGTGGCAGAGAAAGCCTACACAGAAAACCAGGTGTTCGTCTTCTCGGCATTATTCCTTGGGGAATGATTTGTTTAGAAATAACCTCTTGAGTGCTGGAAAGTAGTCGCTCCTGAACCACTATGTATGCTGAACTGCGATGTTATATACTCGAACAAAGAATTTAAGAACATAAAGAGAAAACACTACAAATAAAGGATACAATCAACCATAAGAACATAAAATGGTCATGACATTTGGTTAATGAGTAGATGTTTGGTCCCTCCTCCTTTTTCCGGGCTTGGGACCGGCTATGCAACATGAAGTGTAACATCATATTGGCATAGGCAGAGTTACACCACCCGTGACGTCGTGATGTTTGCTACACAGCAGAGGGGTTAAACGCTCATCAGCTTTGCCTGCACCAGTGCCTGCAGCCGCCTAGCTCCGCCGTTACTTGCCCGTCGGCAACGCGACGTCGGTGTCATTGCTAAACACAATAAGACCACCCGCTGTTGTTTTTTCTGTTATAAAGTTGGGCACGCGATGTTGCAAGCCGGACACACTGCAAGGACGGTAGCCCGTGCTGCAAATCTGACGCACGACGTTGTAAGGCAGCCCATTGTTGTTATTTCTGATGCAAAGCTGGATTCGCGACGTTGCATGCCGGACATGCTCCAAAGACAACCGCTTATGTTGCAAACCCGATGTGTGACGTTACACGACCATCTACCTTTGTTTTTTTCTTTTTTGCTGTACAGCCAGGCGCACAACATTGCAAGGACGGCCGCCCGTGCTGCAAACCCGAAATGCGATGTTGCAAGGCTATCCATCGTTGTTTATTTGCTGCAAACACGGGCGAGCGACGCCACAAGCCGAATACGCTGTAAGGACGGCCACCCATGCTGCAAATTGGACGTGCGACGTTGAAAGTCTGTCCACCATTATTATTTTTTCTACTGCAAAGCAAAGCGCGCGAAGCTACAAAGACGGTCACCTGTGCTGCAAATTGGATGTTGATTTTTTTTGCTGCAAAACCGTCTGCCATGTTGCAAAGCTTGTCCTGCTGCAATGGTGCAAAGTTAATGTCTTGCAGCATCGCGACTTTGCAATAACGGTTATGCTGCTAACCGGTGAGTTCACTACATCGGTGCCGCCACATCGCAGCATTCCACTGCCCTGTTGTAGAGACGTCGCGGGGCACGTCGCCATCGCAACATCTGTTGCCCATGTCGTAGCAGATGTTGCCACACCATCATCCATCCCCATCTCATCAAAAGTCATCGGACACCACATCGTCGCATCATCCGGTCGGCATGCTGCAAGTCAAGGGCATGACGCTGCATTGCTAGTGACGCTGCTACTACAAATGACAACCGGCGTGCTGTAAGCCGGGCCATGACGCTACAATGCCGGCGACAACGCTGTTACAAAGGCGGGCGGCATGCTGCAAGCCGTGGTGCGACGCAACACAACCATGGATGGCTTGCTATTTTTTGTCGTTGAAAATGGACGGCTTGCTACGCAACACAGCTAGGGTAGCTGGCTGGGCTCGTACTTCGTACAGCCTGCAATCAGAAATGATACGTTTAGTGGTAAAAAAAGAAACTATACGTTTAACCAGCCTCAACATCACGTGACATGAGAAAGAGGTGCCCGACTTGCTTCAATAACACACACGGAGAAAGATCTGAGCGGTACGACTATCTCGATCGTAGGGCAGACAAGGCGGTTGATTTCCTCGGTTTTCAACCGAGAGATGCGTAGCACCCGTCTAAAGTGAGAGAGAAGTTCGAGCGTCGATGTGTCGATGGCAGAGAGGAGTCCACCAGAGGCGGCAATCACGTTTAGAGTGACGATCTTGTCTAGAGATCTTGGCAGAAAGGAATTTGTTTTTAGGGGTCTGAGATCAGCGAGTTTCGTTTCCTGGAGCAGCGCAATATTAGGTTTTACAGAGACAAGCTCAGCCAAGACATCAACGTACTTGACATCCTTACCTAGGCCACGAACATTCCAAGAGCAGACTTAAAAGGAAACGTGGTTCATAAGCGAACGAGATTACACCAGATCTGAAACAACTAAAAGAGATACAATCCTGCTGATCGGAGCCCGCACGATCGACAGAATGGGAACCTAGACTACGGTGGATACTTGTAAGAAACCTATCGCTACGGTGGAAGGCGGGGAGGAACAGCAAGGGTAGGCGCGCCCAAGACCAAACACGCCCTTCCCAAGTGCGGCTTCCTCGGCGACGAGGGAAGCACCAACCGATTGGAGGGAGTCCAATCATGGAGATCCGCCATCACTGGCGGTCGCAATGGCCGCAGCATCTTTGTTGTCTGCACCACAGACCGTCGCGATACGTGCGAGGGCTGCTGCGGAAGTTTCTACTGGTGAAGGGCCGATGTCTCCATCGGCATTGTAGATGGCAGCATCCTGAAGCGTGGCGACGAGGTCCTTGGATACCGATGAGATGTCCAGGCGCTTGGCCTTGACACGCACAGCTTTGGTCGTCATAGAACAGAGACTCGAGCGGTGATGCGAGCAGTGCGGCGCACATCGCGCACCGTGTCGGTCGAGAGTTTGGCACAGCGAGCGCACTTGCGCACCACGTCCTCGTGCACGGGCATATCTGAGACGGGAATAGCAGGTGCCTCCGGGAAGGCGGAGCCCACGTAGAGGACGTGGCCAGGCTGCGGTGGCACGTAGGGAGCAACGGGCGCGGCAATCGCGAGCACCAAGTCCGTAGCGTGCTGAGCCACCGGTGTGACCGCCAAGGGTGTGGGGATGCGCACGGCGAGCAGAGTGCCATCGGATAAGATTGCCAGGGTTGTGGGTGTTGGCTCGGCCGGCGCGACGGTGTCGGTGTTGTGCGGCTGGCCGGCCGGCAGATGGCGTTGGTGGCGGTCTGCGAGGAGAGAGGTGGAGCGCGCGCCCCCAGCGCGTCGCATCCGCGCCATGAACTCCCGCTGATCCACCAGGAGTGCCTCTCGAACGAGCTCGCGGTGCGCGTCGTTCGAGTCATCAGAGTCATCGCTGTCTCCGTCGTCAGACGAGAACGGCGAAGGATCTGTAGGGCTGATGCCGTGTGGGCAGAAGTCCCAGATCTCCAGCTTGACGGAGATGATGTCTTGGTCGGATAGGCGGACGTGGACGTCCGCGCGGGTGGGGGTGGGGGGGGTGAAGCTTGTAGCCGCGCGTCACCATGAGTAGAGCGCGAACGGAAACAAAGTCACCGTGGCCTACGCAGTACTGATCAACAGAGCAGACACTGCCGATGTGCTGGAAGAAGTAGTCCAGCCCGTCCTCGTGCCATAGCTCGTGCGGGAAGTTGTATGCCTCGATCTCAGCAGGGTCATCGAAGGAGACGATGGATCTATTGTCTGCATGCCCCGGCCACTCGAAGGTGATCATAGTATCATGCATCGTGTATGATACTACCTTCCCAATGCATAGTATTATATATAGGGTGAGTATCTTAGAAAATTTTATTTATTCGTTTGTAGAATCTCAGTACAAATTTGTGGACAAGATATATTTGACATTAACATTTCTCGTTCCACATGCTATGATACGGTACCATATACTACAAGTGCCTCTCTCTTCACTTAATGACATGCCATGTCAGTTTCATGCTTACTACATGATACTAGCTATGATACTCCCATTGTGAGCAGCCTAAACACCTTCCGTAAGAAAAAAAAATCCATAGACCAAGCATTACTCTGCTGTGCAGGATCCGCAATTGTATGCATGATGATTTTTTCAACAATTTGAGTGGACTAGACTGATAGTTGACTCCACATAATGGGGTCCACAAGCTGAATTGTGCACGCCTAATCCTACCAATATATCGTAACAGATCACGACATGTGTAGGAAACCTCTTAGCTAAACACAATTTTTACAGGTTATATAGTGATGATACACATTAGTAATATCTTTTGAAAAGAAAGTAAGTGCAATACTAGCTTCAGTGGCAAGATTACCAGACACAAGGCTGGTGTGGAAGGGAAGTAAGAATGCAACAGACACCGAGTGGAGGGGCATAGTTTCTCTTTGGTTCTAGAATATGACTAAATTGATGATATGATGGAAGTACCCCAAACTTTCAAAAGTTAAGGTGCCATTCTATTTATGTGGACTGACTCACATCATATGAGAAGACCGTCAAAATTGTTGACCAAGTGATAGCTGACATGACAATGGAGTATATTTTCATACTTCTTTCTAGACTTTAAGGTTAAATGTGTGACGAAATTATGGACCAAGAGGAAGGCGCCATCACAATGGAGACTTAACATATACATGTATTTATGACCATTGGCAATATTTCTTGGAACCGCCGATAGATTGTACAAATACATTTTTTTCTCAGACTTGTTACCATAGTAAGTTATTTTCTCTGTGACAAAAATTCTAGCAATTTAGTTGACGGAAGTATCAATACACACCATACCTCCCACCCGGGAGACCGCCCTGGCTTTCACCGGCAAGTTTCCCTTGTGCTGTCCATCGTGCACTGTTCACTCTTCAGACTATTCATCGATGTTTATGGACTTGGGGTTACGGACAGACATGTCCTCCTCCACCCTACTAAATCCGCCCCTCCCGTATTCTACCGTGGGCCTCCACGTATGCCCATAAGACCTCTTACAGTGGCATATGATACTCATGTATGATACTACCTTTCCAATCCATAGTATTAATATAGTGTGAGTATCATAGAAAATCTTATTTATTTATTTGTAGAATCTCAATACAAATTTGTGGACAAGATATATTTGACATTAACATTTCTAGTTCCATGTGCTATAACACAGTACCATATCCTACAAGTGCCACTCTTCATTAAATGACATGTCATGTCAGCTTCATGCTTACTTGGCACTACATGATACTAGTTATCACTACTGGAAAAATTGTTTTTGCCGAGTACCCAAAATACTCGGCTAAGGCCCATATGCACTCGGCAAAGACTTTGCTGAGTATTGTACTCGGCTAAGGGGTACTCGGCCCGAACCCTTTCGGCAAACCGGACTTTGCCGAGTCCCCTTTGTCGGATACTCGGCAAAGACTTTGCCGAGTTCAATTGCGGGTACTCGGCAAAAAAAGTGACCAAACGGGACGGACCAGATTGCGCCGTAGCCACGTGGCACTAGAAGTGTGCCGAGTGCACCACTCGGTAAAGGGTGTGAATAGAAAAAAAAAATAGCGCCACCAAACCTCGACCCAGATCCAATGGTGGCCAAATCCCAGCGTTGGCGCTGCTCCCGTCGCATGCGCCGCTGCTAGGCAACCGAGAGGATGACGGAGAGCAGTAGCTGAATTAAAGAAAAACGACGGGGCGCAGCTGCTGCTGCCGCCGCTGCCCGGACCTCGCCGCACCACGCCACCGCCTTCAAGCCGCCTGCTCGCGCCCTAGACCGTCAGGAGGCTCGATGCCGCCAGCATGGCCACCATCTCGCGTCCGAGTCGTCGTAGGGGAGAAGCCAGTCGGAGGCTCACGCCCGTCGCCATGGATGCCATCTCACGGGCCAGCAGCATGTGCTGCCTGGGCCCAACGCCCCTTGCCATGGCCGTCATCTCCTTGGCTGCCTGAGCTCCTCGCCATGGTCGCTGCAAAGCTCCTCCTCAACGCGCCTAATCCACATGACTGAGTGGACTAGACTGACAGTTGATTCCACGTAACGGGATCCACATGCTGAATTGTGCGCGCCTAATCCTACCAATATATCGTAAATAGATCGCGACATGTGTAGGAAACCTCTTAGCTAAAAGCATATATCTTTTAAAAAGAAAGTAAGTACAATACTAGCTTCAGTGGCAAGATTACCTGAGACACAAGGCTGATGTGGAAGGGAAGTAAGAATGCAACAGCCACCAAGTGGAGGGCGTAACAGATGGCAAGGAATGCAACAGCCACTAAGTCATTAGTTAGGCCTCTGCAAAGTTATAGAACTATTGGAGCTCAATTGACTTTTTTTTTGGCTAAACCATTCCTTGCCATCTTCGTATTATGCATAGTAACTAGCAAAATTGCTAAATTGGCTTTCTATTGTGAATTGGATGATCAAACGTAAAAAGGAATTTTGGCTCATGGCGGCTAGTCAGCACGTTTTTTTTGAAAGCCTGAAAACTGGCAGTAAAAAGTTTCAAAAAAAGTTGAATTTTTCACATATAAATGTATGCATGTGCTCTAAGTGACAGTCAAATTTCGTTTGAAAGTATGTTATATTATGCGCTGCAAAAAAAAAAAGACAAAATCCGGCCAAAAAAAGCTGATTTTTGCATGCATTTGTCTTTTTTGTATCTCTCACATACAAACACAGATTTTGATAAAAATTCGTACGGATATACTACACTTCTATATGTGCGCGTACAAAAAAGTTCAAAAAAAATTGAACTGTAAAAATCCATTTCTTTGAAATTCAAAAAAAGGGGCTCATAGTGCCCGTGCTCCAGACATTATTCGTGATCAAACGTAGTATCTACTGTTATATATAGTACTGCAAAGAACTTGAAAATAATAAAGAATTACAGTGTTGTTGAGATAGATTGTACTATTGTACTACACTGACTCAGTCATGGGTCTTTCCCATTCATTCATGGAGCTGGCCCCTAGCTGTATGTCCATGTGAAGCCGGTCGGTTGATTCCAATTCCATGGCCCACAACAGTGAAAGCTGCCTCTTTCTTTTTTTGCCGAAACGAAGGCAAAATATTTGCCTCCTCGATTAATTAAGCACAAGAGAGTTGCCCAGTCAATTAATGAAAAACCGGGCTAAAACCGATACAAACAGACCACATGCGGACTACTAATAAAGAAAGAAACCCCATGACCGCACGATCAACCCGACAAACATGCGTAATGTGTAACATCCATAATCCCTCACACTTCTACATCGCAAAGAAATCCCCAACGAAAGCACCTCGGCCGAAGACAATGAAGACCACCAAATCAACGGAGACAAGTCAAACCATAAGGACGGCCCAAGAGACTGGGGATCACCCATTAAGCAGCCGCGGACGCCTTTCCTATGGCGCTACATACCCTTCTTGCCTTTGCTTCGAAGAGCCTTCCCCACCTTCTTGATATTGCCCCTAGTAGCCTTATCCGTCAAGAGGCAAGCAATCGCCTTGCCAGATCCAGGGCTAGCCGCCTCCAAGCAGGCGAGTAAGTCGCAAAGTTCTTTTGCGAAGAGCGCCTCGGAATTAAGTGCCAAGGCACCTACCTCATCAACCTCGTCACTCACAGACACCACCGGCTCAACGGCCACAAGTGAGTGAGTGACAGTAGCACCCAAACCTCCACGGTTCACAAAGGCGAGCGGCTGACTGGGCTCCAACAACGGTGGTGAGGGCGTTGTCGGCAGCGCCAAGGCCCCTAGTGACCCCATCTCCTTAGGAAGCACCATCGAAAGAGGCGAAGTGGGCCCCCCACATAGCTTCTGCATCTCAGGCATAATCTGTCGCACTGGAGCTACGACCTCGACGACGACTTCACTTCCAGAAGCAATCGGCACGACAGGCAGCGACGACGGGCATGACGTAGCACGAGGGGAGAAATCTCCATAGAGGCTTGCTTCCCCATCTACAGAACAAACCTGGAGCTCGGGGAGCACAGACACAACCGGCACAACCTGGAGTTTGAAGAGAGCGGCCTCCGCTCTTGCCAAAACACTCCCAACTCGCACAATGCAGTCGCGAAGCTCACTGCGAAGTAGCTCGGGTTGCTCCGCGAGGACGGGCTGCAGGGACACGTCAACCAAAGTTACATCGACATCCGTAGCATGCGGTGGGGTAGGTGGTGGAGCAGCATGCTACGGAGTCGTAGTCCGGTCTCTTTCTCACTCAACTCAACAGGACCACTAAGCCACTAGCCAGCAAGTCAAGTCAATGCACGTCATACAAGTATGCCTAGTTCAGAACTGTAGCAGCGTTCACTGTTTTTTTTTTTGCGGGAAAATTGGGAGCTTTATTGATTATTGAATAGTTTTACAATCCATAGCCAAAAGACGTTGGAGACTCTCCGGTGCATCCTGTAACCACAGATCGGTACGATGCTCCGAGCGCGACAATTTGGCTAGAAAATCTGCAACACTATTCTGAGATCTATCTAATTTCAAGACGGAAAGCTCCCGCTCCTCAACAAATAAGGCCTTCAACTCTGCCACTAGCTGGCCAGCTCTTGATTTATCCTGCCCCTGAGCCTTCACAAGTTTTATCAGGTTTGAGCAATCAGTTTGCAAGACGAAAGGCCCTGCAGCATATGTGCGTGCCATCTGCACCCCTTCCATAGCAGCAAGTAATTCAACTTCAAGAGAATCATCACATCGCTGCAAGTATTTGCATTCTGCCAGCACCAAATCACCTGCTGAATCTCTAACAATCACGCCTACACCTGCATCCTTCTCCTTAGCACTGAAGGCACCATCCACTGAAATAGCAAGGCATCCCTCCGCCGGCGCCGGCCATGGAGTATGGACAACGCCCTTCTGTTTATGTACTGACTGAACATATTCGCCATGAGCAACTCCTTTTCCTTTAAACGGGTCACGGCCATCTTTGCTCTGAATCTGCAACAGCGAACTCATATAGCTGGCCAGGTAACTCCTCGTTACAATCACTGATGGTACTGGTTTTCCATGGAGTTGATCATTCCTCATCTGCCAATTCCTCCAGATTAACATGATAACATTATTCCTTTCCCTGTCATTTGTTCGGGCTAGGAGATCAAGCATGTTAGATATAATCTTGTCTTAGTATGTATCCAAAAGTCACACGTGTAAGTTAGCTTTTGATGTCCATGTTGGTTTAGGAAATAACTAGGCAGGTTGCCGTAGAGTTATAGGCTAGAGTCCTAATTGTGATCAGCGTTGCCGGGTCATTAGATTAGGAAAGCATGGTCGAGTCCTGTAGTAGGATCTCTAGGTCAAGTCGGCTAACAAGTCAGCCAGGTCGATGCATATATATATGCACCAGGGCTGCGTGAAGATTGTAACCGTGAGAAAAAGAGAAAAAGAGAAATAAAAGGAGAAAAGAAGGGCACGACAAGGGCCCTTGGCTATCAGTTTTTTGTGTGTGCGTGTTCATCGTGATTTGATGTGATCGATCCTGTGGGCAAAGTTTCAACAATTGGTATCAGAGCAAGGTTCAAGATTTGAAGCCGCGCTTGCCCCGGGGTCGCGACCCGACTAGCACCTCGGGGCGGGCGATATGGTCGTTGGGTTGTGCAGCGACGAGGAGGATCGGGTGATTGTCGTTCGGCGAGCGACATGGAGGAAGACGGCGGGTTGTCGTCGGCAAGGTTGTGGAAGGTGATCGTTGATGATTGCGGTGGTGCCGAGGTGCGGTGCAGGAGCTCATCAAGATCGTGTTCCGGGGAAGATAGAGGAGTCAAGTGCGTGCGATTTTGCACGTTTGGTTGTCTTCATCTGTGAGTCGTCGTCATGTCCAAGTGCTCGTCTCTGTGAGGAGGCGTTGAAGATGAAGCGTGCCCAAGTCATCTATGTGTCTCGACGGGAGGATCAAGTTCAAGTATGTGGGGGCGGTAAACCAGTGAAGGTGAGTCTCTTCAATGAGGCCATGTCTCTACATGAGGCTGGGGTGCATGGCGTAGTGCACGGGGTGGTATGATCCACAAGGAGTCGGCATGTATCTCGCTAGGGTGGATGGTGAAATCCACCGGGTGGTGTGTTCCACAGGTTACTAGTGAGGCTGGGTAGTCCAAGGCATATTTGAGGTGATCCGTAAAGTCGCCAAGTCAAAATTGGGGAGAGATTGTTGAGCAATCAAGGCCGTCAATTTGACTTGTCGTGGTGCGAGCAGATGAGTCGACAAGGGGTGAATCGGCAACGTGCCAAGATCAGGAGAAGCACAGAAGACATAGTATCAAGATTAGGGAGAGAATGTTAGATATAATCTTGTCTTAGTATGTATCCAAAAGTCACACGTGTAAGTTAGCTTTTGGTGTCCATGTTGGTTTAGGAAATAACTAGGCAGGTTGCCGTAGAGTTATAGGCTAGAGTCCTAATTGTGATCAGCGTTGCCGGGTCATTAGATTAGGAAAGCATGGTCGAGTCCTGTAGTAGGATGTCTAGGTCAAGTTGGCTAACAAGTCAGCCAGGTCGATGCATATATATATATATATATATATATGCACCAGGGCTGCGTGAAGATTGTAACCGTGAGAAAAAGAGAAAAAGAGAAATAAAGAGGAGAAAAGAAGGGCACGACAAGGGCCCTTGGCTATCAGTTTTTTGTGTGTGCGTGTTCATTGTCATTTGATGTGATCGATCCTGTGGGCAAAGTTCCAACAAAGCAGCCACTCCGGCCCAGAATTAACAAGTTCTTCCCGGTCCGGCAGTTCCCACTCCTCTCTCATCGCCTCCCACACTGCATGTGACCTAGGGCATGTTACTACAGCATGAAACGAGTCTTCCACCTCAGTACCACATCTGGCACAAACATCATTTTCATCTAGATGACGGGCCATCTTCAACTGTCGTGTGGGAAGTCCTTCCTTTATCATTTTCCAGGCACAAATCTTCATTTTTTGTGGCACTTGGATGTTCCAGGTCTATCTCCCTTTGGCCATTCACTGTTTGCTCCCTGTAGAAGCGTTCACTGTTTATGTTCTGTAGCAAGATATCTAAGCCATTCATACTGCATCCGACGGCTGATAGATGGCCCAAAGGTGGGGTACTGTAGCACACTGCCGTGCCTTCAACACGGTAGAGGAGCCGGTTCCGCCTCCAGCAGGGGGCGCCCTACCCTACTTCACCACCACCACAGCTAGACTCATCCTCGTCCAAGCACGCACGCCCATTTCTTCTTGCTTCATCGCTTTAACTGTAGTGCACTGCTGTACTCCTAGCTCAGTGTGCCGTGCGCACTACCTTTTGGAGAGTGGTGTCTCCTAGATTGGTTAGGTGTCACTTGGGAGCCTCCAACATGATGTGGAGTTGAACCAAGAAGTTTGTAAGGGCAAGGAGATCGCCTACTTCGTGAAGATCTACCCCGAGTGAGCCTAGTCCTTCGTGGACGGAAACCATGGTGGAATAGACAAGATTGCTTCTTCGTGGACCCTTCGTGGGTGGAGCCCTCCGTGGACTCGCGCAGCCGTTACCCTTCGTGGGTTGAATTCTCCATCAACGTGGACGTACGATAGCACCACATATCGGAACCACGGAAAAAATCTTCGTGTCTCCATTGCGTTTGAAATCTCCAAACCCCTCATTTACTTACATGTGCAATGTTCTACTTTCCGCTGCCTATACTCTTAGAATTGCATGTGTAGGGTGATGCTTGATTTGCTAGCTAGCTAAAATCTGTCAACAACTAAAATTAGGAAAAGGCTAGTGTTTTATTTTGTCAAGTAGTCTAATCACCCCCCCTCTAGACCTACTTTCGATTCTACACTTCATCATTGCGGTGGCTGCCACGATTTTGTTTGGCTTCCTCGCAAGCACGAAACCAAGCGTTGAGGGTGTCACGTGCATCGTAGTTGGGTTCGACTCGACGCCCAATTGACCCGACAGGGCGATCGTCTCTTTCGGCATCGCGGCGCGCAATGCACCTAACCTCCAGAGTGTCAACTGCGTCACAGCCTAGGCAGACTCTATCATGTGATGATCTGCGAGGGAGTGAACTAGCAGCCTGGCTGCCAACAGTCGTTGCTCCTAGGAGGAGTGGGACGATGACTCCGGGACGCGGAGGCCGCTCGCCCTATGGAGATTGCGTCCTGCTAGATAACTGCCTCCTCGAGCCAAACCTAGAGTTGACACAACTCATTGGCTTCCAGAGTTCTGTCGGTGAGCTTAATGATACGTCCCATAGCTATAGTGGCGATGAGATCGTGGGAAGGGGTGTTGAAGACACGGACACTCTCCTTTTCACGCACATTGAGCGTGTTGTTGACTTCATGCATGTGGTCTCGTAGGGCCTCGGTACGTTGGCGTTAGTCCTCGAGTCGACGCTCAAGGTCTTGCTGTTGTTCAGCCAAGCGCTGCTACTCCTCGGCCATGAGCTTTCGAGCCTGTTCGAGTTTGTCAGCGGTTTGTTCCGCGATGGGAGTAGCCAGGAGCATGCGATTGCCGTTGATGGTGTCCCCATCACCAGTGTTGGCCATAAAGACCTCACGGGTGTACCGTAGCTTTTGGAGATCTTGTACCCCTCCAACTCGGAGTCAAAGATAGGAAAGATGGAGTCGATCGTGGAGACGAGCTGGGAGGCCGGCTCGCCACCGTTGTGGATGACGTTGCCCAGGAGAACAGGCTCGTGGGGAGGTCTAAAGGCAACTTCCGCCAACTGGCTGGATGCCGAGTCGCGGAGGCTGATCCTGCCGAATCGATCAACGATGAAGTCCAAATCTCTGAAGCGGAAGACCTATCCCTCAATGAAGGTGATGGCCGGGGCCGGACATCCCGCCGAGTCGGCGACAATGTCGATGGAGCCAAAGCGGATGCCCTAGCCTGGAGTGAAATCGCCTGAGCAGATGATAGATCCCATCTGGATCTGATTGGAAGATTCTTCACACACAACCCCTACCTGGCATGCCAACTGTTGGTGTGAAGATCCGGCAATACTAAATATGGGGCGACATACATGAAGGAGATCCAGACGGGTGCACACGAGACAAGGTTTACCTAGGTTATGGCCCTCTGAGAGAGTTAATACCCTGCGTCCTGCCTTTGGTGGATTGTATTGATTGTTGCCTCATATGAGAGTCAGGGTTTGTGCGTGGGCACGTACAATATGATGATGTCAAGAGTTACCAATCGGGGGATCCCTGCCTTGCCTTATATAGGTGGTCGAGGCTAGGGTTACAAGGAATCCAACTCGGTTTAGATCCAATAATCTTAGTCCATTTACAACTAGGCCTACCATATCCGGTAGAGTACATGTCTTGTACTCCAAGTATATGACATGTCCCCATATGGCAGATGGATTGCGAGTTGCCAGCTTGGCCCATCCCGTGGATGTTGGGCCGAGTTCGTCCTCCTTGTCCATACCCAGGGGCCATGGTATCGTCAGTAACTCAGTTTGTCCCAAGCAAGGTGGCTGATGACATAAATAAAAATCCGTGTGCACCCTTCTATGACTTGGAGATTGAGGAGGCGTTGTTCGTGGTGAAAACCAACTCCTTCCCTAGTCCACATGGTTTTATGGTGGGTTTTTACATCAAGCATTGGCATTTGGTAAAAAACGATATTTGCAAGGCGGTTAGGAAGTTTCTGGAGAGTGGCGACATGCCGACTGACATGAACAATACAGTCTTAGTCTTGATTCCTAAAATAAAAAATCCTCAGGACCTCACCCAGTTCAGGCCAACTGCTCTTTGCAATGTGCACTCCAAAATTGCCTCGAAAGTCTTTGAGACCTATTCTTGAAGAAATTATCTTTGAGGAGCAGAGCGCCTTCTTGCTAGGTCGTTTGATTACTCACAACGTTCTCACTGCTTTTTAGAGTATCCACTATCTTAAGAGGAAAAAGGGTAAAATTGGTGCTTGTGCTATTATGGCAAAAGCCTACAACAGGGTTGAATGGTCTTACCTCTGAGCCATTATGCAAAAATTGTGCTTTGCCGACCAATGGATTGCAAGAGTGATGGAATGTGTGGAAAGTGGAAACTGTCTCCCTATCGGTTCGGGTCAATGGACAATTCTCTGAATATTTCAAGCCTTCTAGAGGAATCAGGCAGAGAGACCCTATATCCCCGTATCTTTTTCTCCTGTGTGCAGAGGGACTTAGCAGCATGTTGAAATCCAGTGGACCTATTTACTTATCCAGAGGAGTTAGGGTTGGGATTCACTCTCCTTGGGTGTCCCACTTACTGTTCGCGGACGACTGCATTGCCTTCTCCCAAGCATCGGCTGCTGGGGCTATTAGACTAAAAGGAATCCTGGAGAAGTAGGGTCTGGGCAGATGGTCACTAGAAACAAATCTGCTATTTTCTTCAGTGCAAACTGTAAGGTGGACATTAAACTTGAGGTGCATCAGGAAGCGGACATCTGTGTTGAGGCTTTGGGAGAAAAATACATGTGGCTTCCAATGCTCTTGGAAGATCTACCTTGGAGGCTTTTGATCATACTCCTACAAAAGTGAAAAATTTAGTGAACTCTGGGAGCTCAAAGCTGTCGAGTGCTGCTGGGAGAGAAATTAACTTATTAAGGCTGTTGGTCAAGCCTTGCCCACGTACTCTATGAGTTGCTTTCAACTCTCGGCAATTACTTGCAAAAAAATTACCAATAGCCTAGCAAAATTTTGGTGGGAAGGAGATGAGAAGAAAAGCAAAATCCACTGGGCTAGCTGGCCGAAAGTTGTGATCCCAAAATTCGTTGGAGGCATGGGTTTCAAAGAGAACAGGAAATTCAATCAGGCCTTGTTGGCGAAGCAAGGCTAGAGGCTCATGACTCACCCTAATTCTTTGTGTGCCCGGGTGTTGCGTGGCAAATATTACCACAACCGTGACATCCTAGATGCAACCAAGAAAAAGAATTCCTCGCACGTGTGGCATGCTATGCTCTATGGTAGAGATGCTCTGAAAAAAGGCCTCATTAAATGAATCGGCTCAGGTAATTCAGTGAGAATTTGGGAGGACCCTTGGATCCAATGGCAGAGCCAGGGGTCTTCCTCGGTATTCCATGGAAAACCAATGATTTTGGCAAAAAAGAAGAATATGTATGCATATATATTACGTATGTATACTTTTTTTTTTTTTGAGGAAACGTATGTATACTTATACAGCCACAAACAGTCAACCGGCCCACAAATTGAAGCCCACCTGTCGTCCCGTCCAGCCCACACAACACCGAAAGCTAGCAAAACACCTTGTTCGCAGGCCGCCCCTATGTCTCGCATTCAGCGAGACGGGAGGAACCCTCGCTGAAGGGTGGCGCGAGTTGGGCTGGCCCAGGCGCGAGGGAACAACAGCCTCTTTTTTTTCACTTTTTTATTTTCGTTTTTTGCTTTCTTTTATTACTTTTGTTTATACTTCCAAATATTCTAAATAAATATATTACAAAAATCACTCTACATAAAACATTTAAAAAATGTTGACCAAGCATTTGAACAATGTTAAATGTGTATAGAGAAAATGTTTATCACGTATACGAAAAATGTATTAAAAAAAATGTGTATGAAACAATTTGATCATGTATTTAAAAAAATTAATCAAGCATTTGAAAAAATGTTGAACAAGCATTTGAAAAATGTTAATCAAGCATTTGGAAAATGTTAATTGTGTATAGAAAAAATGTTGACCATGTTTTAAAAAAATGATGAAAAAAATTTGATCATGTATATAAAAATGTTAAACAAGCATTTAAAAAAATGTTGAACAAGTATATGAAAAACGTTAATCAAGCATTTGAAAAATGTTAAATGTGTATAGGAAATTTTTTGACCACATATTAAAAAAATGATGGAAAAATTTGATCATGTATATAAAAATGTTAATCAAGCATTTGAAAAAATGTTGAACAAGTATTTGAAAAATGTTATTCAAGCATTTGAAAAATGTTAAATGTGTTTAGAAAAAATGTTGACCATCTGTTCAAAAAATGTTAATATTGCATTTAAAACATGTTAATCAAGCATTTGAAAAATGTTAAATGTGCATAAAAAAATGCTGACCATGTATTAAAAAATGTTAATTTTCTATTTGAAAAATGTTAATCAAGCATTTGAAAAATGTTTAAAATGTGTATAGAAAAAAAGTTGACCGTGTATTAAAAAAATGTTAAATTTGTATTGGAAAAATGTTAAACAAGTATTAAGAAAATGTTGTTGACATATACAAAAAATGTAGAATGAAAACCAAAAGAAACAAAGAAAACCAAAAAATGAAAACCGAAAAAGAAACAAAATAAACCAAAGAAAAAATAAAATGAAAAAAAAGAAGAAACTAATGCAAAAAGAATGAAAAAACCGGAGAAGAAAAAAGAAAAGAAACAAAAGAAAACGAAAAAAGAAAGAAATAAATAAAGAAAACCAAAGAAAAACAACGGAAAAATAAAGAAAAGAAAAAACCCAATGAAAACCAGTGGCTAGTCGCGCTTGCGGTCAACCAGGAGACCAGGGTTCGAATCCCCTGCGCGCTCCCTATTCTCTTCCTTTATTAACTGTGCGCGAATGGGCCGGCCCAATTACTGTAGACCCCTTCAGCGAGACATCCTATGTCTCGCTTATTGCGAGATATAGTCGCCGCGTTGTTCGCACTCCCAGTCTCCCGATTCCCATGTGGGAGTCCCATCCCTTGTTTGGTAATGCAATATTAAATGCTTGGGGAGTGGACAGGGCTGCGTCGGTCTGCCAGGTAAAAGTCAAGTTGCATGCTTTAGCTGATTCGCTCTCTGCATGGGATAGGACAACCTTTGGAAGTGTAGGTCGCCAGATAAGACAGCTGAAGCGAGAGTTGGAGATTCTTATAGCTGCTCCGGGCCGCGCCGGGCCAAGTCACAGAGAAATAAAAATCAGAGAACAATTGGTAGAGCTATACCATAGAGAAGAAGTGATGTGGAAGCAGCGGTCTAGGGTGGAGTGGCTACGCGCAGGGGACAAAAACACTCGTTATTTTCAAATGAGAGCCAGTAGGTGCCGGAGAAGGAATTTAATTAAAGTGCTGATGACAAAACCGGATGGTAGTGTGACAGATGATCCGAGTGGAATGAAGCATATGGCCAAAGCATACGACGGACATGCAGGTTGTGCTCGATTCAGTTCCACGCAAAGTTACAGATCAAATGAATGTCCAGCTCAATGCACCTTACACAATTGATGAGGTAAAGAAAGCTTTATTCCAAATGGCTCCGACAAAGGTGCCGGGCCTGACAGTTTTCCGGCGCAATTTTTTCAGAAGAATTGGGAGGTGTGTGGAGAAGAGGTGGCAAGGGTTGTCCTCAGAATTGTGGCCGGGGATGAAAGTGCGGAGGCGATTAATAGTACTATCCTGGTTTTAATCTCCAAGGTAAAAAATCCAACTATCCTCTCTCAGTTTCGACCCATCAGCCTGTGTAATGTGTTTTACAAGCTTGCATCCAAGGTTATTGCTAATAGGCTAAAGGTTATTTTGCCTGAGATCATTTCTGAGGAACAGTCAGCATTTATCCCTGGTCGCTTAATTACCGATAATATAATTGCTACTTATGAATGCTTACATTTTATGAAGCGGAATAAAGCCCAGAAACATAGACATTGCACTCTGAAACTGGACATGATGAAGACCTATGATCGTGTGGAATGGTGCTATTTGAGAGCAATTATGTTGAAGCTGGGTTTTTTGGAGCTGGGTTAATATCATAATGGGGATGGTCAGTTCAGTATCGTTCTCAGTCATGTTTAATGGAGAGAAGCTGGAGGAGTTTAAACCATCACGAGGTATCTGTCAGGGAGATCCTATTTCACCTTATCTGTTTTTGCTTGCAGCAGAGGGCCTTTCGTGCCTGTTAAAAACTAGTGTTCAGTCATCCAACCTCAGAGGTATTCAAGTGGCTTCTACGGCGCCGCTGGTGAACCACTTATTATTTGCAGATGACAGCCTGCTGTTTTTTAAAGCAAATCAAGATGGGGCGGAGGAAGTGTCAAACGTTGGAATCTTTTTTTTTTTTTGAAACAGATCGTTGGAATCTTATGCTAAGGCATCGGGCAACGTTTGAATAAAGAGATGTCGTCTATCTTTTCTAGTAAAGGCAGTCCAGATAGTGAAAAGATTACTGTAAAGAATGCACAATGAGAAGCTAAGTGAAAAATACCTTGGTATGCCTTCTAATGTGGGAAATTCAAAAAATGGTGCCTTCAAATATCTGAAAGATCGACTCTGGAAATAAAATACGTGGCTGGATGGAGAAGATATTGTCAGCAGCAGGCAAGGATGTACTCATTAAGTCTGTGGCACAAGCAATTCCTGTTTTTTTGATGTCATGTTTCAAACTGCCTAGAGGTCTATGTGAGCACTTAACTTCTATGATTCGTTCCTTTTGGCGGGGAAGCAAACAGGGACAAAGGAAGCCATGCTGGGTTTCTTGGGACACTATGACCATGCCACGTTATATGGGAGGCCTCGGTTTTAGAGATTTTGAGATTTTCAATTTGGCACTTCTTGCAAGGCAGGCATGGAGGATTCTTGAAAACCCTTCTTCGTTGAGTGCCAGAATTTTGAAAGCCGCGTATTTCCTGGAGACTCCTTTCCTGGAATCAGAAGTAGGCAGCCATCCCTCGCAGGTGTGGTGGGCTATAGTGGAAGGGAAGGAGATGCTTAAACATGGCTTAGTGAGGCGGATTGGAAACGGGGTAACCCCTGAGATTTGGAAGGACAATTGGATCCCGCGCCTAGAGATGATGCGGCCTATTGTGTCATTAGTTCAAAATCCACCAGTAAGGGTTGCCGAGCTGATCGATAGCACTAGCGCAAGATGGAATTCAGAGTTGATCAATCAGGTTTTTTTGCCTTGTGATGCTAGTCCGATTGTGCAAATTCCTCTTTGCACAAGAAATATGGAGGACTTTTGGACATGGAGTTTTGAGAAGAACGGGATATTTACAGTCAGGTTAGCATATCGCATGATTATTGCTACAAAAAAACGAAGAGAAGACTGGCTAGAGGAGAGAGCAGGTTCATCAAATAGCAATTCTATGGCAAAATCTTGGGTTCGCTTATGGAATACCATGGTTCCTGGAAAGCTGCGGGTGTTCTTGTGGAGAATGGCCCATCAATCCTTGCCCACTGAGGATGTACGCCAACATAGGAATATGTCGGTAACATGCACTTGTCCGATTTGTGGAATGACAGACTCCTGGTATCACTCGTTGGTAGAGTGTCCGATGGCGCGGTGTGTTTGGGCTTTGGGGGACTCTGAGCTTCTTGAACGGATCATGGCGACAAGAGAACCAAATCCTCGGAAGTGGTTATTCTCAATGATTGAGGCACTTCCACATGGTGTGTTCGTTCAGCTGGTGGTTACACTCTGGGCCATATGGACTGCCAGACGGAAGCTTCTGCACGAAGGAATTAACCAAAGTCCGATGGCTACTCACCAGCTTATTACACGGTTCATAGCTGATCTTGACCAACTAAAGGAACCAGCCCAGCCAAAGGTAGGCGCTCGAGCTTCAGCAGATTCCAAAAGATGGCGGCCACCACCACCGGGCAAGTATAAACTCAACATAGATGCGGGTGTTTCTCGGACAGGCAACCGTGGTTCGGCGGCGGTAGTTTGCCGCGATGAAGGAGGATACTACCTGGGATCATCAGCGCTGGTTATTAATGGCTTAGCTGACCCTACTTCACTGGAAACAATAGCATGTCGTGAAGCGTTGGCGCTTGCTACGGACTTGGGTATTCAGGAGCTATACATAGCGTCAGATTGCAAGCCGGTGGTCAAGGACATTCACGAAGGATCAAATGCAGCACATGGGATGGTGATTAAAGAGATTAGAGAATGGATGGAGTCTTTTATTTCATGTACATTTACTTTTGAAAGTTGAAATAGCAATATAAATGCTCATAGTCTAGCTAGGTACTCTCTATCTTTAGAGCAAGGTCGTCACACTTGGCTGCAGGGGCGAAATCAGGCCTGGGGCAACTGGGGCTGTAGCCCCAGGCGTGGCCCAACTAGTACCTGTACACATAGTAGCAAAAAATTCAGAATTTGTGATACACAGAAGCCCAGCCCCAGTCTTCACATAGACGTACAAGCCTTCAGCCCGTTAGCCCAACTCCATCGATCTTTCAGAACAGAGAACCAATCGTGTACTAGACGATGGTTGACGCTTCGATCTGTGATATGTAGCCTGATCGTTAGCCAATCAAGTCAAGAAAGAAAGTGTTCAAAAAAAGTCAAGAAAGAAAGAAAATTCCTCTCCTAATCGGCAACAGAGAAACCCTCGCCTCGCCTCGCTCGAACTGAGCGGCCACGCCCTGCGCCGGCGCCGTCGTCAACACGCTATTCCACGCCTCGTCGGCCGCCAGGTCCGGCGTCCTGACAACCCGCCTCTTATTCTTCTCCATCTAGTCTAGTTCTAAATTGCAGCGCAAGCACGGTGGCACCCAGGCCAACGCACACTGCCCAGGTAATATGTAGCCTATCTTCTAATTTTGTTTTCCCGATTTCCTTTATATTAGCGAAACTTACATTGGTGTGCTATATTGAGCGTGATGTATTTGCAAGCGTTGATGATATTAAGATTATATAGTGCAATCAAAAAATGAGGAAACGCCAGGGGCTACTACCTCGTGGTCTTCGTGTTAATGGTATAATATGTTCTCTTTTTTTTGCCAATTTCATACGAAAAATTGACATAGTCTATGTCAAGTGTCATGATTTTAGATATGCGATTTTATGTTTGTAGATCCAAGTCCTTCTACTATTGCTGGTGAAGAAATGATGGCCTGGGATTAAGCAAGTCTTCTCTAATTAGGCATCAAACCATGTTTGCAACAATGTAATTTGTTAAACTATTTGTTTTAAGGAATTTCTTCTCATGATACTAATAAATTTGTATTTCATTTTAAATGTGAATTTGTGGCATACTTCTAACACACATTGGTGTGCGTGGGAGTATTTGACTTATATTTAGCCAGTTTTTTGTTGTTGAGATAGTCAGTTAGGTTTAGCCCTAGGCTCTGAGAATTCCTGGTTCCGCCTCTGCTTGGCTGGGTCATCCCCACGACCTGAACATTATTCCTGTAACCTTGCCGATTGAGTAATAAAGCCTGGCTGTTTTGCCCTAAAAAAAAAAAGTCTCCCGATTCCCGTATCCCCAACCTAGCGACGGCCGACGTTGGGCAAGTAGCTTAGTGGCGGCGGCAGCAAGTGAGTCCGGCAGCTCTCCCCCTCCGGCCTCCGTAGGTCCCTGCCCTCCGCTGGTCCGCAGCTCAGCTCCGGCTGACCGGCTGTCCGGCTCGACGACTTGGTCTCGGCGAATTGACCGCTCGGCGCTAGCAGCCCCGCACGAAGATCCATCCACAACGTAATTTCTCCTCTGTTTTAGAACAAATAGAGTTGATACTTGGACGAGTTACTTACGGGGTTGTGCATCTCCACACTCAAGCCAAAATTTCCAGAATAGAACCAACCAATGTGGAGAAGTAGGGGAAATTTGATTTTTTGGCACTTGTTACTTTGCACTTTGACAATTTGCCACTTCTTACATTGTATTTGATAATTTGCCACTACAACTGTTATGGTGATTGGCGATTTTAGGGACCGTCCATCCACTCCAATCAAACGGTGGAGAAATAGGAGTTACGAGGAGTTACAAGACTTAAATTACGTGAAAGTACAAATAACGGTGGGACCATTACAAAATTTAGGTGGGCTTAGTAATTTTCTACAAGGGTAGACCCGTCATTTTCCTCCAATCTCACTTAAGCCCGATGCATCTCGTGGACGTCCCTCAGGCAGCGACAGAACAGACGCGGGGGTAGCTCCGGCCTGTGGAGACCTCGTGCTGGTCGAGGCGGCAGCACGGCGGCGGCGACGATGGCGGTTGCCGCTACCGGAGGGCGGAACCCTTGATGACGGCGGCGGCGGCATGGCAGGCAGAGCGCGGCTTGGGTTGTACGTGCAAACAGACGGAGCCGATCGGTGGAGATCAAGCTAGGGTATGTTCAACCTGATCGTTTTCTATTGGATTCCAAACTCTGGTTTTGGAAGGTTCGATCGTATTCGGCTGGAAGTCTGGACTCCATGAACTTGCAACATGTATGTTCGGATCGATTCAATCACATCGTGTTCTACTGTAACTTAATTTATTTATTTTGCGGCAAACTACTGTAACTTAATTAATTACCTCTCTTCCAGATAGAAATTGATCGGATGGCGACATACTTACTTCTTCCCAAAATGTTTTTATGCAGAGCAATCTTACTAAACACAATTCAAGAATAAGGTGTGTATAGCAACGAAAAAAATAACGCGCTACAAGATTTACGGTCGCGCTTCTCCAGATTCTATACACTTCATAGCATAATAATAGCGTGCTGTATCTGAAAATAGCATTTTAAAAAGTGTCAAATATATCACATAATTTAAGGATTTCAATAGCTAAAAAATTGTCCAGGAGCAATACATGCATAAACAACACAAACAAGAAGCAGGGCCGCGTACTCCCCATCTCCTTGACGGCCGCACCCCCTCATCTCCTTCCCATGGCAGATGCAAGAAGTAACCGCAACAGCGCATGGTAGCAGCAGTAGCCCCAGCCTTTTTTTATATATGAACAAATACAAAACTGAATCCGTAGTCAGTGTGATCAACCTTTTTTTATTACATATTTCAATTTTCATACATATTCTAACTAGCACTGTTCTGTGGGTTGCTGTAGGGACCATGGATTCAAAGGTTCGGCACATTCGTATGGAGGATGACAAGTACGTGCACCAAGCGCGTCGGGAGATGGACAAGAATGTGCAGCGAGAGCGAGAGGTTATGGACGAGAATGTCAAACAGGAATGTGCAACCGTGGACCGCATGATGACTGAGGAGCGTGCAGCCGTGGAGCAGATGATGAGTGAGGAGCGTGCAGCCATGGACCAGAGCTTGAAGCATTACCATGACGATATGGACCATGATACGTCTTCAATGTATCTATAATTTATTAAGTATTCATGCCATGTTTATTATACTTTTGTATGATTTTGGTGCACTTTTATATGGCTTTTATATGATTTTTATGGACTAACATATTGATATATTGCCCAGTGCCAGTTGCTGTTTTCTGCTTGTTTTTTGTTTTACAGAAAATCCATATCAAATGAAGTGCAAATGCAGCGAAACTTTTTGACAATTTTTTCTGCAAGGAAACAGACACAGGAAGCTTCGGGGGAGCAGCAGAAGACCCACAGGGGCCCCACATTCCACCTGGGCGCGCCTGCTCCCCAGGCGCGCCCTGGTGCCTCGTGGGCCCCCTGTGGCACCTCTTTGCGTGATTCCAACACTGAAAAATAATATATATTCAGAAACACCCGAAAGTTAACCTAGATGAGTTTTTACGCTGGCGCAAGCCTCTGTACCTCCACGATCTTATTTACAACCCTTTTTCGGCACCCTGCTGGAGGGGGGAATTATCACCGGAGGCCATATTCATCATCCCGGCGGTCTCCATGATGAGGAGGGAGTAGTTCACCCTTGGGGCTGAGGGTATGTACTAGTAGCTATGTGTTTGATCTCTCTCTCTCTCTCGTGTTCTTGATATGGCACGATCTTAATGTATCGCGAGCTCTTGTTAATATAGTTGGATCATATGGTGTTTCTCCCTCTCTATCTTGTTGTGATGAATTGAGTTTTTATCTTTGAGGTTTCACTATTATCGGATTGGATACTTTTATGGATTTGAGAACACTTGATGTATGTCTTACATATGAATACCCGTGGTGACAATGGGGTATTATATTGATTCACTTGATGTATATTTTGGCACTCAACTCGCGGATTCCCGAGGTGACATTGGGGTAATCTATGCATAGGGGTTGATGCACGATTTCGTCCTACTTTCTCCGGTAGAAAAATCTTGGGGCACTCTTTGAAGTTCTTTCTGTGGATTGAATATTATGAATCTGAAGTTGTTTGATGCATATCGAATAATCAACTCACGGATACTTGTGGTGACATTGGAGTATGTAGGTGACATTAGAGTTGGTTCATGTGTATCATATGATGTTATTTTAGTACGAACTCTAGGCTGTTTGTGACACTTATAGGGATGGCTCAATAGATTGATCGGAAAGGATAACTTTGAGGTGTTTTCGTACCCTACAACAATTTCTATCTTATGTTCTCCGCTAATAGGAACTTTGGAGTGATACTTTGTCGCACGTTGAGGGATTGTTATATGATCCAATTATATTAGCATTATTGAGAGATTGCACTAGCGAAAGTATGAACCCTAGACCTTGTTTTTAAGCATTGCAATACCGTTTGTGCTCACTTTTGTTACTAGTTCCATGCTGTTTTTATATTTTCAGATTACAAAAACCTATATCTACTATCCATACTACACTTATATCACCATCTCTTCGCCGAACTAGTGCACCTATACAATTTGTCATTGTATTGGGTGTGTTGGGGACACAAGAGACACTTTGTTATTTGGTTGCAGGGTTGTTTGAGAGATACCATCTTCATCCTACGCCTCACACGGATTGATAAATCTTAGGTCATCCACTTGAGGGAATATTGCTACTGTCCTACAAAACTCTGGGCTTGGAAGCCCAACACGAGTCTACAAGAATAAGTTGTGTAGTAGACATCAAGCTCTTTTCTGACGCCGTTGCCGGGGAGGTGAGTGCTTGAAGGTATATCTTTAGATCTTGCAATCGAATCTTTTAGTTTCTTGTTTTATCACTAGTTTGGTTTATAAAAGAAAACTACAAAAAAATATGGAATTGAGGTTGCCTCATATTATTCATCTTTATTATGTCTTTCTTGAAAATGATGGATCAGAAAATTGTGCTCAATTGCTAGGGGAAGAATTTAATAAAATGTTAAATGTGAGTACTTTGAATGATGAGCATGATTGCAATGTTGTTAGAATGAATTCTATGAATATCCATGATGCTAATGATATGCAAGCCACAACCTTGGGGATGCTATATTTGATGAAGATGATCTTTTTAGTCCACCAAGTTTTGATGAGCAAATTTATTATGATGATTGCATGTCTCCTATTTATGATGATTATATTGATGCAAGTAGATTTGGAGAAGTCATGACTTTATTTAGTGACGAATCCCCTATTTTGGAAGAGATTTCAATTGATTATGACAACAAAGTTGCTATCTATGATGATTATTGTGATGACATGTATGCTATAAAGAATAATGATAACCATGAAACTTGTCATCATGATTTTAATTTTCAATTGAATTATGCCAATCAAGTATCTCATGATAGTTATTTTGTTGAATTTGCTCCCACTATTATTGATGAGAACAAAATTGTTTGCATGGAGAGTAATAAAGACTCTATGCTTATGTATCATGACAAGAATGCTTATTGTGATGGATATATTATTGAATTTTTTCATGATGCTACTGAAAATTATTATGAGGGAGGATCATATGCTTATAGGTGTTACAATAATATCAAGTTTCCTCTCTATGTGTTGAAAGTTTTGAAGTTATGCTTATTTTTCCTTCCTGTGCTAGTTGATTCTTGCTCACATAAACTATTTGCTCACAAAATTCCTATGCATAGGAAGTAGGTTAGGCTTAAATGTGCTAGTCATATGCTTCATGATGCTCTCTTTGTATTTCAATTCTTTACTTTTATGCGAGCATCATTGAAATCATCATGCCTAGCTAAAAGGCACTAAAGAAAATCGCTTGTTGGGAGACAACCCAATATTTGTACCTACTGTTTTTGTGTGTCCACAAGATTAAGCTACTGCAGTAATCATGTTTTATATGTTTTCTTTCAATAATGTGCCAAGTAAAGCCTTTGGGATAGTGTGGATGCTTGTTGATTTGATTCTGTGCAAAAACAGAAACTTTTGCGTCCAGTGATGGAATTTCTATTCTATATTGGAACGTGAGAAAATTCTGAAATTTTTACACAGTATTGGATTACAAAGTTTTTACGTTGTCCTAATTTTTCAGAATTTTTGGAGGTACAGAAGTATGGTTTTTAAATCGCTTACTACACGTTGTTCTGTTGTTGACAGATTCGGTTTTCGATGCATAGTTTGCTTGTTTTAGTGTTTTCATAGCTTATATTGAATAATATAAATTGTGGAAATGATAGAATACAGTAGACATTATGTGAGAACAATTATGAATCTTGTCTTGACAGTACCTAAGTAGATGATTTAGTTTTATCATACTAACCTATCTCACGAAGTTCCGTTAAGTTTTGTGTGATTGAAGTTTTCATGTTTTGGGTGAGATATCGATATGAGGAGAATAAGGAGTAGCAAGACCATAAGCTTGGAAATGCACCCCAAGGTAATATTTGTAACACCCCTCTGTAATGAGCAACAGTGATCCATGATGATTATGCTAATTCTCTGTGATTTGCAATGCAAGATCATGTGGATTAATATCTCATTTCAAATTCCTGCACTGAATTCAATTCAAATTCAAGTGAAATTTGAAGTTGCTCAAAAATTGCTGGAAAATAGTTCATGTTGTAGCAAAAATTCCAAAACAAATTAATGTTTAGGAAAACAACATCACCTATTTTCCTAAAATGGGCTAGAGCATTAAAACAGTGCAAAAACAGCAATATTAATGCCACTTCCATTTTTGAAAAATTCAAATGGATTAAAAAATTGCCCAAACTTTTTGTGGCAGTGCAGAATAATGCAATGTAATTTTGTGGACAAATTTCACATTTTACTAAATGCATTTGGCAGATCAAATATTTTGCAAAACTTTCTGTAAAAAGAAAACAGAAAAAGAAAAGCAAAAGGCCTAAACCGACTGGGCCTAAGTGCACAGTGCACTCGGCCCAGCCCAGCCGGCCTGTCTCCCTTCTCCCGCTCTCTCTCTTCGCGCCTGTCGCCGTCGCCGTGGCTGAGCACGCGCGCACCGGCGAACGGCCGACACGGCGACGCCTCCGGCCGGGCGAGGGGATAAGAACGCTCCCCTCGGCCTCCCCGTCAACCCTAGCCGCTTTTCCCCTCCTCTCTCTCGCTCTCTCGCCCGCGCGCGAGCTCACCCGTACGCGCCCGTCGCCATGCCGCCGAGATCCCGCGGCCACCGGCCTCGCCTTGCCTCGCCGCCTTGTCCCTCGTCCTCGCCGTCATCGACTACCCCGTCCCCGTCCACGCGCACAAGCCGGGGAGCTCCACGATGACCGAATCGAGCTCGTCTTCGACCTCGGCCACATCTTCTTCTCGGGCGAACTCCGGCGCCCACGGCAGCTACTAAGCCACTCGCCGGCCTCCTTGAGCCACTCGGTGAGCTCCGCCTCCTCTCCCTTCCTCTTCCTCGACTTGCCGCGCCCGTAGCTCGCCGCATTCGCCGTGGCCGAATGCAGCGCCGCCGTCTTGCTCGCCGCCGTGGCCATGCTCGCCGTCGAGCTCGTCCGAGCTCGCAGCCGTGCTCAGCGCAGCCGTAGGAGTCAAACGAGCTAGCTAGCGCCGCTTGCCGTGCCCGCGAACGCCGGATCCGAGCTCGCCCGAAACAGCTCCGCCGCTGACCTCGTCGCCGGCGTCGTTTCCGGCCGACTCCGGCGAGGCCACCACCACCATTCGACGCGGCTCGTTTGACTCGTTCGAACGAGCCCAACCGCGCGCCGTTTGGCCCTCTGTAGCCGATTTCCGGCGAGCACCCGTGGCCCTCCGCCGCGTTTGGCGTCGCGGGCGTTACGCCGCCGGCCGCCGCCGAGCTGGCACGGCTGGGACCCACCTTTGGGTCGCTGCCAGCGGGCCCCACTGGCCCCGTTGACTGGGTTGACCCAGTCAACGTGCTGACTGGGCAGCCCAGTGGCACTGACAGGCGGGCCCCACCGCTTAATTAACTAATTAAGTTTTTAAAATGAATCTAATAATTAGTTAGTTACTGACATGTGGGGTCCACTCCCTAATTAACCCCTAATTAGCTCAGAGTCAGTGACCAGTGGGACCCAGCTGTCAGGTTTGACCTGGAACAACTGGGTTGACTCGCTGATGTCATGCTGACGTAGTATTTCTTTTTCTGGTTATTTTCGAATTAGATTTAATTCCAGAATTTCAGAAAAAGGTTTAAATCTTTGAAAATTCGTACAAATTCAACCGTAGCTCGGATCGAAAAGTTTTCAACATGAAAGTTGATCAAAAAACGAGACGAATCCGAATACGTGGTCAAAATGCTTGACCATCAGTCCTATCTATCTGAACATGGAACCTTCCCCTCCGGTTCAGTATGTCGATATCCGCCTAAGCTCGGGAAAATATCCTAGATATTTTCCCGCTTCGTCTGCGACATGTAGCACTGCATTAGGTCACCACCAACACTGCATTTAGCCATGCCATGCATTGTGTTGCATCTGTTTGCTTTTATTTATTGTTTCTTCTCCCTCTTCTTATCCGGTAGACCCTGAGACCGACGCAGCTCCGGAGACCGGCTACATCCCCGACGACCCCTCCTTTGCCGCAGAGCTTCCAGGCAAGCAACCCTCCTTGACGCATGCCTATATCACCTATTCTTTCTCCCTCCTGCTTGCATTAGAATTTACTACTGTTATTGATTGATCCTATTCTGATGCATACACTAGTAGAAAACATGGCTTTGGTTCTAGCCGGATGGGAGCAATAGTCCCGGTCGCATTACGAACCGGGCCTAATGTGAGCATCAGTCCCGGTTCGAGCGGCTAGGAAGCCGGCCGGGGCTCGGCTGGCATCAGTCCCGGTTCGAATGGGACCTTTTAGTCCCGGTTGGTGACACCAACCGGGACTAAAGGGGTTGCCACCCTTTAGTCCCGGTTGGTGTCTCCAACCGGGACTAAAAGGTCTGTCTTCAGTCCCGGTTCTAGACACCAACCGGGACTAAAGAAATGCCTATATATATCCTCGCCCCTGCCCGCCCTCTCCTCTGTTTTTGGCTCATAGAAGGTGGGAGGTGTGTGCTACTTTGCTCTCCCTTCCTATGCACATGAGGTGTTCGATGAAATACCTGAGAGCATGATGCCACTTGAATTCACACAAAACAAACATGATATGAGGTGCCCGAGCCACACTTAAGCTTTCTCCTCTTTCTTCTCCTCTGTTCTTCCTCCAAGCCCGTCCCCGTCCCCGTCCTCACCGCCGTCGATCGCCTGCGCCGATCTCGTCGCCGGCACCACCGTGGTGAGCCTCTTGTTCTTATCTTTTTTAAAAAAGAAAAAAATCTTACTTGTATGATTTAGATAGCTACTTGTATAATTTTCTTACTTGTATTATTATTTGTTATTATATAGTGACATGGTTTTGATATCCGCCCCCGTCGGCTCTTGTCCGGTCTATGATTTAGTGTTTATGACAATTATGCCGACCAACTTGACATAGATGTTTTTATCTAGGAGATATGTGAACCGGAAATTCCAACCGACCCTCTTGTCGAGAGGTTAAATTTAGTTCAAAAAGAAAACAATTATTTAAAAGAAAAATTGAAAAGAATTGAAGAAGAGAAGATGAAATTGGAGTTGCATGTTGCCGATGTCGTCGATCTACACAAGATCCAGATGGATGCAATGCGCTTGAAGATTAGAAAGTTAGAAAATATGCCATTGATAAAGAGGCTTGGTATCATTATGCTGTTGGATCAATTGTTACCTTAGTTGCGATTTTGATCGCATTTGTTGTTGCATTTAAATGTTTTACATAGTTGTATGTTGTTTTATGAGAACTATGTATGAACTTTATGTATTTATTTTTGCAGTAATAACATTTGATCACTACTGTACTTTGGTTTTAATGTGATGATGAACTTGTATTAATTTGGTCATTTCTCTATTCATGATGTTCTGTAATGGTTTTTGATATACTTAATTACATAATGCAGATGAACCGGCAATGGATGTACGGTGACCGACACACTTCCGAGTACATTACGGGCCTGCATAATTTTATCGATGTGGCTGAGGCAAACAGTCAGAATGGTTTTATGTATTGTCCATGTGTTGTCTGTGAGAATACGAAGGATTACTCTTCCTCGAAAACCCTTCACTTCCACCTGCTTAAGAAGGGTTTCATGCCCCACTATAATTGTTGGACCAAGCACGGAGAAAGAGGGGTTATGATGGAAGACAATGAAGAAGAAGAGGATGATGACAACTATCCTATGTTCCCTGAATACGGTGATACTGCAACGGGGGAAGCTGAAGATCAAGAGGCACCAGATGTGCCCGCTGATGATCTTCGCCGGGTCATTGTTGATGCACAGAGAGAATGCGAAAGTGAAAGGGAGAAGTTGAAGTTCGATCGCATGTTAGAGGATCACAAAAAAACGGTTGTACCCAAATTGCGAAGATGGCAACACAAAGCTCGGTACCACACTGGAATTACTGGAATGGAAGGCAGAGAATGGTTTATCTGACAAGGGATTTGAGAAGTTACTGAAAATAATGAAGAAGAAGCTTCCAAAGGAGAACGAATTGCCTGATAGTACGTACGAAGCAAAGAAGGTTCTCTGCCCTCTAGGATTAGAGGTGCAGAAGATACATGCATGCCCTAATGAATGCATCCTCTATCGCGGTGAGGAGTACGAGAATTTGAATGCATGCCCGGTATGCGGTGCATTGCGGTATAAGATCAGACGAGATGACCCTGGTGATGTTGAGGGCGTGCGCCCCAGGAAGAGGGTTCCTGCCAAGGTGATGTGGTATGCTCCTATAATACCACGGTTGAAACGTCTGTTCAGAAACAAAGAGCATGCCAAGTTGTTGCGATGGCACAAAGAAGACCGTAAGAAAGACGGGATGTTGAGAGTACCCGCTGATGGGTCGCAGTGGAGAAAAATCGAGAGAAATGGGAATACATTTTACATGATCGCCCAAGATAAAAAGAGCACCAACCAAAACAGTGGTGTCCGCTTTGATGCAGCAAACACCAATAGGGCAAAGGACACATATTATGGTTACATAGAGGAGATATGGGAACTTGACTATGGACGTGATTTTAAGGTCCCTTTGTTTCGGTGCAAATGGGTAAATCTGACAGGAGGCGGGGTACAGGTAGACCCGCAGTACGGAATGACAACAGTGGATCTCAACAATCTTGGGTACACAGACGAACCATTCGTCCTAGCCAATGATGTGGCGCAGGTTTTCTATGTGAAGGATATGTCTACCAAACCGAGAAAAAGAAAAGATAAGGAAGCGAATACATCATACGATGAGCCAAAGCGCCACATAGTTCTTTCAGGGAAAAGAAACATCATGGGAGTGGAGGACAAGACAGACATGTCAGAAGATTATGAAAAGTTTCATGAAATTCCTCCCTTCACAGTGAAGACTGACCCAAGCATCCTGTTAAATGATGATGATTATCCATGGTTACGGCGCAATAAGCAAGGGACACACGCGAAGAAAAAGTTTTAGCTAGAAAGTGCCACTTCGGACAAACCAGAGGGAATCTTTGTAAGAGCTAGCTAGGGCATTTTGGGATTTGAAACATGATTTTAGAATAATATTTATTAAGTTATGAAATTTCAATTATTCCTATCCTTTTAGTATTTTAATTATACAGGGGAGTTAATCAATGCAATTATGTCCAAACAAAATATGAATGTCTTCTGAGCATTCCAGATAAGTCGCTTGAGGTTGACAGGCATAGGCCATACACACCCTCACCAGTTGTACTAATTTCAGTCCCAAGTTTTGCAAGGTTGATCATACGCGGTTAGTCCCGGTTGGTGGCTCCATATAAAATAACAAGGTTAATATAGACATGGCTTAAACGTCTTGACATAGATGAATACATCAGAAGCATCGGAGATGATAAGAGAGAAACGTTGTATGACATAAAGTTGGAGGTCCAGATGAGGAGTTCTCTGGTTGCTTTCTGGTGAAACTGAGGACAACATATCAGATGGCCATTCTCGAGAATAGCCTATTTTTTTGGCATATCTCATGAACATCCAGGCACCTTTATATTATCTTACATCAGGAGTACAAACCCACATCATGAGTATGTTGGGTTATACTCAAAGGGCTTTAGATTCCGTAAGAAAGATTTTGACAGCATTGATCGCCTTGTGTCATATTTTTAAAAACATATTGACAAACCTGATGCTGGCCCTTCAATGCGAAATGTTGCGGCAATGGTACCTATGAAAAATAACTTGATAGAACTATTTGTCACTATCTGATGAAAATCTATATCATCAAATAAAGTTATATAAAATTCTAGTTATGATCAACTAAAACAAAACTATAATATTCTTCAATAGCAAAAAGAATTAAATCAAAACTAGGCATGTATGCTACTGTTTTTGAATTTGTTTAAAAGAAAACTAAAACTAAAATATCCTAAAAAGGTCTAAAACCAAAAATAGGAAAAACAGATTTAGTCCCGGTTGGTGCCCCCATCCGGGACTAAAGTCCTACCTTTAGTCCCGGTCCGAGCCACCAACCGGGACTAAAGGCTTGGGTTTCGCGCCCTTTGGGCTGCTGAAATTTAGCTTTAGTCCCGGTTGGTGGCTCGGACCGGGACTAAAGGTAGGCCTTTAGTCTCGGTTGGGGGCACCAACCGGGACTAAAGCTGTGGGTATTTAACCGCGCCTTCTCCCTCCCCCCCCCCAATCTTCCTCTCCACTCCAACCCCCGACGCCGAACCACACCACGATGCCGCCAGGATGCCGGAGATCGCCGTCGCCTCCGAGCTGTTCCCGAGCCCGCTGACCGTCGCCGGACCTCCTCGCCCTCCTCCCCGAGCATCGCCGCCCCCGAGCCCGCTCCTCGTCGCCACCCCCGAGCCCGTCCTCGTCGTCGCCGCCCCCGCTCGCCGGACCTCCTCGATCGCCCTCCTCCCCGAGCCTCGCCGCCCCCGCTCCCCGGCAACGCCGCCCCCGCTGTGTGAGCCGCCTCCGTTCAATTCCCCTCGACCGGGCTTATATATTTTTGTGACATAGAAATTTTTGTAACATGTACGTACATATGTGTTTGCATTGATCACCGCGGGCTTATATAGTTGATTGCACTTTGGAGTACTTAGTTGAGTCGAACATCAATATTAGTGAATGATTTCAGATTGTTGGGCACCGCGGGCATTTTGAAGTTTCATGTTATATTGAGAAGACTTGATGAAACGTCTTCATATAAATGTCTTGAGAAGACTTGATGAAACCGGCCATTTGTGTATGACACTACATAGTTATATTGGATAATATTGATCTTCATATAAATGAAGCATAAAAGTCTTTTGTTTGAATTGACTAAATACATCTGATAGATATAACAGAGTGTGGCAGAAAATTATACTTCATCTAAAATTATGAGTAAATATGCATGATTTACTTGATAAGAACTGAAAAATATTTGAAATAGTTCAAAGAAAGTCAGGATGAAGATATAATATCATTATGACGAAAGATAAAATAATTCTTCTTTCATGAAGAAATATGTCTAAGTCATAAGTTTGGCAAACAATTGAGTAATTGCGGAATTATTATTACCGATCGCCGGAGGAGTCCTCGACGATCGCCGGCGGAGGCCCCGACGATCGCCGGAGGAGTCGTCCCCGACGATCGCCGGTGAGGAGTCCCCGACGATTGCCGGTGACGAGTCCCCGACGATCGCCGGAGGAGTCCCCGACGATCGCCGGAGGGTTACCTAACATGCAACTGATAAAACTTGCCATTTTGTTATTTTTGTGTGATTTAATGCAAGCATCATATGAATAAACTTTGTACATGTGTTTGGTGCATTTTCATGTCTATTTGCTGCTGGTATTTTTCCCATGCCATGGTAAACATGTTTAGTCACTGTAACAAGCTTATAAACATGCTATGATACTGCTGTTGTTTTACACTTGATGAAAAACTGCTAAGTCTGAAACTGACTGTTATAAAACTTGTCAACTTTGCATGATGTTTGCCACTAATCCATTGCTCATATGCATTTGATTCCTTGTTGTGATTTGGTCTATGTAATGTGTACTTTGATGCCATGCCCTTGGTTGCCATGTAAAGTTGCTGTAGCATGACTCAATCTTGCTCTCAAGTTGTCATCATAATGTTACTGTTTTGCCATGTTGTAATATTTGCAGAAACTATGGAACACGACAGAGACTTAGAACAAGAAGAGATGTTGGGGGAAATAATCCACGACGGAGATGATGATATCACCTCACAGTTTCTCAACGACGACTCCGATGGTGAGGGAAGAGAAGATGACGGCTCCGGTGATCGAATGGAGGGAGAAGATGACGGCTCCAGCGGTGTTGGAGCCTTAACTGTTGCAAAGTCCGGCGAGGTATATTAATTAAGCCTCTGCTGACTAGATGCATTAATTGATTTGTATGTACATATATTAACGCTTCTTTCTTCTTTTAGCCCTCCGGATCGAACCAAACTTCTATAAAGAGACGAGGCCCGAAGAAAAGGTTTGGCGAGAATGAAAGGTTCACGATCGAAGAACTCGCTGCAGATGGCAAACCGACTGCTCCCAAGCGGACCGCAGACCGATTTATAAGTCAGTGCGGAGTTGTTGTTAGGGACAGCATCCCGATCAGCATTCAAGAATGGAATAAGCCAAAGGCGGATGGAGTTTCTTATGTCGACGATAGATCCAAAGATGAGCTTTGGAATACGCTCATGACAAATTTCACCCTACCGCCAGAGGTGGAGAAAAAAGTCAAGGCGTGGGCTCTTAAGAAGATGGCCCAACAATTCAACAACTGGAAGAAAAGATTGCATGAAAAGTATGTCTTGAAAGGGAAGACTCCAACATTCACCGGAGCAGATGAGAAGTTAAAAGATCACTGGCCCGCATTTGTGGAGTACAAGACATCGGAGGCAGGTAAGAAAAGGTCAAATATAAATAATCAAAATGCTGCAAAGAAGGAATATCACCACGTTACGGGGTCAGGTGGCTACAAGGCTGCCCGACCTAAGTGGGAGAAAGTTGAGAACGACCTGCTTGATAAAGGGATCCATCCAGAGACATTGGACTGGACCGAACGGGCAAGGACTTGGTTCTTCGGGCATGGGGGAACTTTGAACCCAGAAACAGGGAAGTGTGTTTATACGAAAGCTCAACTCACAACACCCGTCAAAGCCATTCAAGCTACAATGAAGGACGTGCAGGAGGGGAAGTTCCATCCCGACAGAGAGAAGGACGAGCTGACACGCACCCTCGGGAATCCTGAATACCCTGGACGAACACGAGGCACATCAGGCTCCGTTCCGTGGAAGGTTGGGTTTCCCGACAGTAGTGACACTTACAGAAGCCGAGGGAGAAAGAAGAAACAGGATGCAGACCGGCTGCAGAAGGTAGACCGCTCGGCGACTTGGTCTCGGCGAATTGACCGCTCGGCGCTAGCAGCCCCGCACGAAGATCGATCCACAAGGTAATTTCTCCTCTGTTTTAGAACAAATAGAGTTGATACTTGGGCGAGTTACTTACGGGGTTGTGCATCTCCACACTCAAGCCAAAATTTCCAGAATAGAACCAGCCAATGTGGAGAAGTAGGGGAAATTTGATTTTTTGCCACTTGTTACTTTGCACTTTGACAATTTGCCACTCCTTACATTGTATTTGATAATTTGCCACTACAACTGTTACGGTGATTGGCGATTTTAGGGACCGTCCATCCACTCCAATCAAACGGTGGAGAAATAGGAGTTACGAGGAGTTACAAGACCATAAGCTTGGAGATGCCCAAGGCACCCCAAGGTAATATTTGTAACACCCCTCTGTAATGAGCAACAGTGATCCATGATGATTATGCTAATTCTCTGTGATTAAGCCGCCGGCCGCCGCCGAGCTGGCACGGCTGGGACCCACCTCTGGGTCGCTGCCAGCGGGCCCCACTGGCCCCGTTGACTGGGTTGACCCAGTCAACGTGCTGACTGGGCAGCCTAGTGGCACTGACAGGCGGGCCCCACCGCTTAATTAACTAATTAAGTTTTTAAAAGTAATCTAATAATTAGTTAGTCACTGACATGTGGGGTCCACTCCCTAATTAACCCGGCTTAGTTTAATTTAACCCCTAATTAGCTTAGAGTCACTGACCAGTGGGACCCAGCTGTCAGGTTTGGCCTGGAACAGCTGGGTTGACTCGCTGACGTCATGCTGACATGGTATTTCTTTTTCTGGTTATTTTCGAATTAGATTTAATTCCAGAATTTCAAAAAAATGTTTAAATCTTTGAAAATTCGTAGAAATTCAACTGTAGCTCGGATCGAAAAGTTTTCAACATGAAAGTTGATCAGAAAAACGAGATGAATCCGAATACGTGGTCAAAATGCTTGACCATCACTCCTATCTATCTGAACATGGAACCTTCCCCTCCGGTTCAGTATGCCGATATCTGCCTAAGCTCAGGAAAATATCCCAGATATTTTCCCGCTTCGTCTGCGACATGTAGCACTGCATTAGGTCACCACCAACACTGCATTTAGCCATTCCATGCATTGTGTTGCATCTGTTTGCTTTTATTTATTGTTTTTCCCCCTCTTCTTATCCGGTAGACCCCGAGACCGACGCAGCTCCGGAGACCGGCTACATCCCCGACGACCCCTCCTTTGCCGCAGAGCTTCCAGGCAAGCAACCCTCCTTGACGCATGCCTATATCACCTATTCTTTCTTCCTCCTGCTTGCATTAGAATTTGCTACAGTTATTGATTGATCCTATTCTGATGCATAGCCTATTTTTGTAAACTGCTTTTGATACTTTACCTGATATCCTAAATGCTTAGTGTAGGTTGGTAGTGATCCATATGTGGCCCTCTTCCTCGTCTTAGTTGCCCCGCTTAGTTACCAGTGCCCCGATCGATGTGATCGACGGGCTGAGACCAGCACATCACCGCACACCCCTAAGTTGCTCGACTTTGTAGAGCTACCATCGAGTGTCGAGGGTGATACCTCTTTCCTCACTCCTGATGTTGCCTCTGTAGTATAGCTAGCCGGTTGTGTGGGTTACCGAGGGTGATTCCTCTTACACCACCTCCGGTGAAGCTTCTGTCGTGCAACCCCGCAAGTGTGACTACCATCGAGGGTGATTCCTCCGGGTTCAACTTGACGGGTACATCGAGTGGGAATCCAACGGGGGTGATTCCTCGGATTCCTTCTTGATGTTATGGACACACGGGTACTTTGGCTTTACTACTGATACTGGATAAAGTCGGGTCGGCCCGGAGGGCTACCCGCGAGAGATGTGGAGTCGGGTTGACCATGAGGGTACCCGCGAGATAATTACGTGGCACGGCCGGGCATTCCTAGCCCTTGCCGTAAGTCCACGAGACGGGGCGACGGGGTCACATGATCGTGAGTCTCTGCTTGTCACCGCGCGCTCCCAACGCACTAACGGGTTAGGATATGTAATCTGAGTAGGCCTCTGGCCTTTTCGCACTAACCAGCACGTGGGAATAAGTATGGGCACTCGGCGTCGTATGTATCAGCCGAAGTTCTTCAGATGTCAGCGATTGAGCGGCGTGCGCCGGGTTGGACTGGGAATGCCCGCGCTTGTATTAAGGGGGCTAGGTCTGCTCCCGGCCGCCCACGCAACGCGCGGGAGTGCAAAGGGCGATGGGCCCAAGACCCCTGCGCACTTAGGATGTAGACCGGCGTGCTGGCCTCTCTGTTGAACCTAGGTAAGGCTACGACGTGTCGATCAGCCGAGGCCGGGTATGGACCGAGTAAGTGTGTCCGGCCAGAGTTAATCGAGCGTGTTGGGTAAGTTGGTGCACCCCTGCAAGGAAGTATATCTATTCTAATAGCCGTGTCCATGGTAACAGGACGCTCGGAAAGTATCCCGACCTTCTACAACTAGAAATGGTTTGGATATGATAGCTCCGGGATCGCTTTCTCGCAGGGAGTCGAGGAAGGATCTCTGGGCGTGGCTACTGTCATACTTATTGCTACTATATTTATGTACTAATCTGCACTCTTCTAATGCTGCAAGACGCTGAAGATGCTAGTCTTTGATAGGCTAGGCCCTCTCTCTATTCTGGCATTGCTGCAGTTCAGTCCACTGATGTAGCCCTTCCTTTGAAACCAATGCATACGTAGAATAGTTCTGATGTAAGTCTGGCGAGTACTTTGGGTGAGTACTCACGGTTGCTTTGCTTCCCCTTTTTCCCCCTACCCGATTATTGCGACCAGATGATGGAGCCCAGGAGCCAGCTGCCCCAGCCGGCGACGACTACTACTACCCCTTTGGCGGATACTACTAAGAGGAGCCCTCTGACGACCAGGAGTAGATAAGAGGCACCCAGGCAGGAGGCCTGCGTCTTTCGATCCAGTGTTTTTGTTTTGCCCCGCCTTCTTAAGGCCTATCTGTTTAACCTTTATGTCTATACTCAGATATCTAATGCTTCCGCTGATGCTTGTATGACATCGAGCTTATGTATTCGAGCCCTCGAGGCCCCTGGCTTGTAATATAAAGCTTGTATGACTTTTATGTGTATTTAGAGTTGTGTTGTGATATCTTCAAGTGAGACCTTAGGCTTGATCGTGTGCATTTGCGTGTATGATTAGTGCACGATTAAGTCAGGGGCGTCACAATATTCAAGGAAGACTCAAGCGTCTAAGCTTGGGGATGCCCCAGAAGGCATCCCCTCTTTCGTCTTCAACACTATCGGTAACCTCACTTGGAGCTATATTTTTATTCGTCACATAATATGAGTTTTGCTTGGAGCGTCATTTTCTTTTGTTGAGATTTGCTTGTTGTTATCAATAATCATGTTTTGTATCTTTTAGTTCAATAAAATGCCAATTATAAGCCTTTACCATGCTCAGTTTGCAAGTTTATGTGTTGCTGTTTGAAAACAGAAAGTTTTCTGTTATGTTCAGAATATTCCTGAATAGTTAGAACATGATAAAAATCTGAAATTTTTACACAGTAAGCATGCATGAGTTCTCTGTCACGTGGTAATTTTTCAGAATTTTTGGAGTTAGGGAAGTATGGATTCTTATTCTCCTTTTACAGACTGTTCTGTTTTGGCAGATTTCGGTTATAGGTGCATTGTTTGCATATGTTGTTTGTTTAATGTTTCTATTAGTGGATAGGAGTATTAAATATGCAGAGGCATTTAGTATGCAATATTTAATTATAATTTTAGTAATTTTCTACAGTAGAGAATGTTAAGGTTTTGAGTTGATTTATACTAACTTATCTCACGAGTTCTAGTTGAGTTTTGTGTGGATGAAGTATTTAAGATTTAGGGAAACCGTGATATGAGAGGAATTAAGGAGAGACAAAAGCTCAAGCTTGGGGATCCCCAAGGCATCCCAATATAATATTCAAGAAGTCTCAAGCATCTAAGCTTGGGGATGCCCCGGTAGGCATCCCACCTTTCTTCATCAACAATTATCGGTTAGTCTTGGTTGAGCCTAAGTTTTTGCTTCTTCACATGAGTTGTGCTATTCTTGGAATGTCATTTTATTTTGTTTTCTTTTCTGTTTGAATAAAATACTTAAGATCTGAAAATTTTAAATGAGAGAGAGTCCTCACATAGCTACCTATTTACTTAACTACGCATTTGGTCTTCACTTATATCTTTTTGGAGTAGTTTGTCATTTACTCTTGTTCTTCACTTATATCCTATGAGTAAATTGTTGAAATGAATTGAATATCATAAAAGTTGAAATTTATATGCTTCATATGCTTGTCCCATGGGGAGTAGTGACTTCACATACAAGAAGTATAAGTGGTAAAATTTGTTGAAAGTTAACAAACATAACATTGGTCACTTGAACAATTCATGAAAGAATTTTGAAGGAAGAGAAATTACACATATAAATATACCATCTTGGACATCTTCTATGATTGTGAGCCCCCATTAATTATTTTCAAGCTCGATCAAGTAGTTGACGTTGGACAAAGAAGACAACGTAATGAGTTATGTTTGTTTATATTCACATAGAAGTTATATTGTCATGGATCCTCTAACATGTGGTGCTTGCTTAGGATATTTTGCTAGCCAAAAATTCGTACTAAGTAGAAATACTACTTGTGCATCCAAAAACCCTTAAACCCAGTTTCTTGCCATGAGTGTCCACCATATCTACCTATGGATTGAATAAGATCCTTCAAGTAAGTTGTCATCGGTGCAAAAAGCAATAAAAATTGCTCCTAAAATATGCATGATCTTTTATTGCAAGGAAAAATAAGCGTTGTACGAACTTGTGATGGTAAAGAAATAAAAGCGACGGACTGCATAATAAAGGTTGCCATCACAAGGGGCAATATAACGTGACGCTCCTTTGCATTAAGGGCTTGACATCCAAAAATAAAAAGCGCATGACAACCTCTGCTTTCCTCTGCGAAGGGCCTATCTTTTACTTTTATGCATTTACTTTTATGTATTTACTTTTATGCAAGAGTCAATATTATTTCTTCTCGTTTCAACCTCAATTATTCTCTAGTTGGCAAGCATCATGTGGTAGGGAATGATCCAGGCACATATATCCAGTTGAAGATAGGTGATCATGAGTTATTATTGTTGACATTATCCATGAGATAAATAAGTTGGGAGGCAAAACATTAAGCCCCTATCTTCCTATGTGTTTGACTGAAACGGTTTGTTCTAAAAATATGCTTTGAGTGTCAGCAATCATGGAAGACTAAATGATAGTTGAGTATGTGGAATTTGCTAGATCAAAGCTCTTACATAGACCCTTCCTGAAAATAAGATGAATTCCAATTGTTTGATGACTGAGAACATGGTTTGTTAGTTTTCAAGAAAGTTTATGGCCTATACTTTAAACATGTGAATAGCTTGCTACTTGATCATGAGAAGTTTTATGAGATGAGCTACTGATTATGATATGTATTGATGCTAGAAAAGGTGATTGAAATTATCATTGATCAAACTTATGCACTATGCTAGCATTCACACTTCATAATTTTTTATTTATCATTTACCTACTCGAGGACGAGGAGGAATTAAGCTTAGGGATGCTAATATGTCTCCAACGTATCTATAATTTATGAAGTATTCATGCCATGTTTATTATAGTTTTGTATGATTTTGGTGCACTTTTATATGTCTTTTATATGATTTTTATGGACTAACATATTGACCTAGTGCCCAGTGCCGGTTGCTGTTTTCTACTTGTTTTTGCTTTTACAGAAAATCCATATCAAATGAAGTCCAAATGCAGCGAAACATTTTGACAATTTTTTCTGGAAGGAAACAGACCTAGGAAGCTTCGGGGGAGCAGCAGAAGACCCACAGGGGCCCCACGAGCCACCTGGGTGCGCCTGCCCCCCCCCCAGGCGCGCCCTGGTGCCTCGTGGGCCCCCTGTGGCACCTCTTTGCGTGATTCAAACGCTGAAAAATCATATATATTCAGAAACCCCCGAAAGTTAACCTAGATGAGTTTTTACGCCACCGCAAGCCTCTGTACCTCCACGATCTCATCTACAGCCCTTTTCCGGCACCCTGCTGGAGGGGGGAATCATCACCGGAGGCCATCTTCATCATCCCGGCGGTCTCCATGATGAGGAGGGAGTAGTTCACCCTCGGGGCTGAGGGTGTGTACTAGCACTAGTAGAAAAACCCCCTTTAGTCCCGGTTCCAGAGGGCCTTTAGTCCCGGTTCTGGAACCGGGACTAAAGGGTCGGGACTAATGCCCAAGACCTTTAGTCCCGGTTGGCTTACGAACCGGGACCAAAGGCCCTCCACGTGGCCGCTCTCTGTGCGTGGGCTGGAGGACCTTTAGTCCCGGTTGGTGTTACCAACCGGGACTAAAGGAAAAAAAATTCAAATTTTTTTTTTCAATTTTTTTGATTTGTTTTTATTTTTTTTTCTGATTTTCACAATTTAATCTCTAATCACCCCTCCTCACTGTTTCAGAATTTAATCTCTAGTCTCTAATCAGCACTCATTCCAAATCGTCTAACTTTCCGGCCGGTCACCCATCCTCTCACTACTCCAGCCCCAGCACGCTTAATTTTCAGGTTCTATCTCCCCTAGTTTCCAAGACTGCACTTGTTGTTTTCCTGACAATCTTAAGCTATCAATCCTGTTAACCCTTAGGTCTTGATGTCACATGATTTAATTTTTTGGATTCTAAACAATTATTAAAATAAACAAAATAAGTACTAGTAATATTGAATTTCAATGAAAATAAAATAAGTAATAATATTATTTTATTAATTTTTTTTGCCATTTATTCATTTAATATGACATAATTAATATCTTTAGATCTGTAAATCGAAATTCGACAAATAATATATCCATTATTATCAGAAAAATGTGAGGAATCCAAATATGAAATCATTTATTTTTTAAAATTATTTTTTAAAATTTTTAAAATTATTTTTTTGATTTGAAATAACTTTTTTCCTTTTGGAATTTTGAGAATCTGAGAAAACTTCACCGGGTAAACGTTTTTTTTCGACGTCGTATGCAAAAGTTATGGCCGTTTTACATTTTTTTTTCGTTTTTTTGCAAAAAAGGTCAAAATTCATATTTCAAAATTTCTATACCAACTAGACACGAAAACCTAACTACATCTCAAAGGATTTTATTTTTTGAAGATTTTATCATTTTTTTTTATTTTCTACAAAACTAAAAAAGGCGGTCCACAGGGGGGGGGGGTGTAGGAGATATGCCCTAGAGGCAATAATTTCAGTTACTTTTGTATCTCCGAGTTTGTAATGAAAGTTTATGTTCCATGCTATAACTGCAATGATTCTCGAGTCTACAAATTAAACGAGGCTTGGAGGGAAACTCATGTGCACGTGTGGTATAATAAACGGTAAATTGTATTCCTAGTCTTGCCTCTAAGACTGGCTCAAGTATTGCATGATGATCCTGTTTTCCTGATCATGGGCATGGCTATGCCGGCAATTTTGAGGGCATGATGTTGGTAGAACACTTGTGTTGAATCGACCCATATTGATGTTATACTATGAGATATATTCGTCAATAGTTAATGGTTAAAATAACACAAAGATGGTTAATGTTTGTATAATTCCTTAGACCATGAGAGTATCGAGTTTCTTCATGCTTGCTTCATGAACTTTGGGGTTTGTTAAACGTCATCCGTAAATGGGTGGCTATTACGGCGGCTTACGGGTTCATGGAAAAGTATGCCAAGTAACTTGATAGCTCAAGATTGGGATTTGCTCCTCCGACGATGGAGAGATATCTCTGGGCCCTCTCGGTGTTACGGTATCCATCATCGTCTGGCCAGACACTTTGTGATTTGATCACGGGGATGCCGGAACACGGGAACGAGAAAAGAGAACAATACCGGCAACGAGGTAACTGGCATTGTGGACAAGTTGTTGATCCACGAGGATGCCTACATGTCTCACCTCGGGTAATTGTAACATATCGCGAAGCAACAGGAATAGCACACGGCAACTGGAGGTTCACTCGAATATTCATTCGTGTGGGTATAGGGGTCAATATGGGTGTCCACGGCTCCGATGCTGATCATTGATCGGAAAGTGTTCCGGTCATGTCTATACTTCACCGAACCTATAGGGTCACACGCTTAAGGGTCATCTATCTGCTGAATACTAGACGAGGAGTCCGAGAGAAAGTCACTGGAAAGGTTTCAGAGACGATGGAAAAGTTCCGGAGAGAACACCGGAAAAGTTTCGGTAAAACCGAAAAGTTGTTTTGGATAAAACCATTGATCCAAAAAGGTTTCGGCAAGCACTGGGAATGTTTTGGAGGTTGCCAGATTGGTCTGGTAATTTCTGGAATTTTTCCGGAGAAAAAACCGAAAAAAGGTTTTCGGAGCTGCCGGAATTGTTTACCGGGTAAACGAAGATGGTTTTAAATTAAACCACCATACCGGAAATGTTCCGGAGCGCGTCCAGATAATTTTAGAGGGTGCCGGAAATGTTCTGGGACCTTCCGGAATCTTGTCCCAGCGTTAGGGGACAAGATCCCACGGATCGTGGGGGCTGTTTTTGGGCTGTTTTTGGGGGCGCCGCCTTTAGGGGACAGCCCCCTTGTGGCTGGACAAAGTGTTGGGGGGGCCCCCCCATGGTGGGGGCAGCCCCCACAAATGGTGGAGAGTGTTGGGAGGAAGGTGGGGCCCCATGGGGGAACACCATGGACAAGGGAACATGTTTTCTCAATGTTTGGTGGGAACATGTTTCCTTGTTTGGTGGGTGCTTGTTTTGTGGGCTGATATTTCAGGCCCCCCCCTCACCCCTTCCACCACTATATAAGGAGGTGGAGAGGAGCTCTCCATCCTCACTCCAACTCTCACACACATGGCATGTATGATCTGCCTTTCTTCTCTCCCTCCCACGAAATAGTTTCGTAGAGCCGAAAGGTTGTCTGGGTTCCGGTGGGAACTAGTTCTGGACGGCGAAGCCCTGCCGGATAGATGACACCGTATGTGTGCAACCCCGTAGAGAGGTCGTAGTTTCGATCTTTTGCCCGAGGGGCTGTTCGTGTGTCCTCCCGGAGGGCTGTCCGAGTTTCCATTCGGGTTTCGAGGGTCCTCCCGGAGGGCTGTCCGTGACATCGTCCGGGGGACTGTCCGACCGCCTCCCGAAGGGCTGTCCGACGAGGGAGTACATCCTCGCGGTTGGGAGGTTGTAAAATCCTAGCTGCGGGGATCTGCACCAACGATCTCCACCGACTCTTCTTCCGCTGCGCTACGAGTCGGTACGGATCAGATCAAACCTTGTATGCAATCTCCATAGTGGTCCTGGGCGTGCTCGCTATACCGAAATTTTTTGTTTTCTGTCGCGTTCCCCAACAGTGGCATCAAGAGCTAGGCTATGAGTAGATGCATGTTATGATCTAGAATACATGAGATGTATGGGTATTGCATAGTATAATTTTGTAGTAGATAAGATCTATTACTGATAATTATTTGTGCGGGTAGCAGATGAAATCTGTTACCCGATGTTCCTGTTGCTTCCTGTGAATTTGCGTACTCCTGATCTTGACGGCATGGTGGAATCTCACAAAGTTCTGGCAATCCGCGATCCTTTCATGCTGCTCCTGAGTATGCTGATTGACAGATCAACGAAGTGCTAACAGTTCTTTGGGTTCCACTTTAGTTAAAGAAAGATGGATGTTTCGCAGATGAAGGGCAATGCAGATGTGATCTGCACAGGGGTCACGCGTATGACGAATTTTAGTATGGGGCTCGAGATTTTATTATCACATGTTTCATACACCCTGGAAAGTTAATCTAGCAACTTGAAGTATCATACTTGATGATGGACGTTGGTAGCTGCGGTTTAAGTCAAAACCTTAGAAGCCACGTAAAATAAAATTTTGCATAAACCGATTAGAAGCGTCTAACTTGGTTTTGCAGGATGGATTTGCATGTGATGTGGTATAGCAATGCTCATATTAAATTTGATTATGTATGAGATGACTATATGATGTAATTAACATGACCTGCGTGTCATGATTCGGCATGATGGCTGGAGCCATATGATTGCACTTTAATGACTTGCGTGTCAACCTTGTGTAATGCATTTATTTTATTAGGTATAGAGATAGCAATATTATCTAGTGCATCGACAAGGTGGTGGCAATCTTCGCAAAGGTGAACACCGACGCGAATGCCGAAGACGAAGAATACTTGACTTCTCCGTCAGAAGGGGCTATACCATATCATGCTATTATGAATTGCCTGAGATGTTTATCCCTCTTGATGCACCCTTCTTGATTGCGCGGTAGTCGCTTTTTTATTAGGGTGATCTCTCACAAAATATCAAGTAGTTAGTGTTCTCCCAAGTGTAGCACCGTCACGGCACCTATCTCTTCGGGGCATTGCATGATCTCCATGGGTGCGAACGATTAGAGAAGTGTGAGGCGGGTGAGTTGAGACCTCGCAGCGAGATCACTTGGTTGTCTTGACGTTCAGGCAGGAAAGTCCTGAGCTCGGAACACACGCATCGAAAGATGAACAAGAATCTCATAGAGATGTGATCGGCAAGTTTGCCAACCGATTGAAGTTCACGCCATGGGTGTTCATCTCGAACCGTGACGGCGAATGGAAATGCGGATCTTGAATCACTCACAATCAATTTTGAGAGATGTTGATTTGAGTGGGAGCGCACTTTAGAATAAAATTGTTTATTCACTAGTGCCAAAAATCATTATGAACAAAGTCTAAATGAACTTGTGTTTTCCGTTGTAGATCAAATGGCTCGCAACACCGCGTTCAACTTAGGCCCGATGTTAGAGAAAGAGAAGTTAGCTGCGAATGGAAACAACTATGCGGACTGGGTCCGTACCCTGAGGATTGTCCTCAGGAGTGCTAAGAAAGTGTACGTGCTTGACGGACCTCTTCCACCTAAGCCGGCGGCAACAGCCGCGGCAGACATACAAAATGGCTGGGCCACTAAGGATGATGATTTCAACTTAGTGCAGTGCCTCATGCTGTCTTGCATGAGTTCAGAGCTTCAAAAACGTTTTGAATTCCATAACTCCTTTGATATGATCAAAGATCTGGATGCTCTGTACAAGTTTAATGCACGGTCTGAACGTTTTGATATCATGAAAATGATGTCGGAGACCAAGATGGCTGAGGGCAGTTCAGTTGGCGAGCACGTAGTCAATATGATTGGCTACGCTGAAAGGCTTAAAACCCTGGAATTTCCACTTCCAGAAGAGCATGTAATGGACATGTTGCTCCGTTCACTCCCCCCTTCTTACGGAGGTTTTGTCATGAACTACAACATGAATGGGATGGACAAATCACCTAATGAGGTGCTTGCCATGCTGAAATCTGTTGAAGGAGGACTGCAGAAAAATCGCAAGCAAGTGTTGCTTGTGAATAAAACTGCCAGTTTCAAAAAGAAAGGCAAGCCAAAGAAGGGCAAGGGGGCCGGTAAGACCGGCTTCCAACGCAAATCTAAGGGCGGAGCCAAGAATGAAACTGAGTGCTTCTACTGCAAGGGCACAGGCCACTGGAAGAGAAACTGCAAGAAGTATCTGGAAGATAAGAAGTCCGGGAAAACCGGAAAAGGTATAATTGTTATACAAGTTAATGTCATTGACGTTTTGCTTGCTAGCGAAAATTCTAAGTCTTGGGTATTTGATACCGGATCGGTTGCTCACATTTGCAACTCGATACAGGGGCTTCAGAAGGTGCGCAAGCTGGCAAAGAATGAAGTCGTGATGCGTGTCGGGAACGGCGCTGGGATCGCCGCTCAAGCCGTCGGCATTATGCCTCTACGTCTCCCGTCAGGATTTATTTTGGAACTTAGTAACTGTTATTTTGTTCCGTTGTTGTGTAGAAACATTATCTCTGGATCATGTTTAGTGCACGATGGGTACTCCTACAAGTCTGAGAACAATGGTTGTTCACTTTATTGTAAGGATATGTTTTATGGATTTGCACCCATTGTTGGGGGCCTTTTCATACTAAATCTTGAATGTAAAAATGATGTCTTTAACGTGAATGCTAAACGCCTTAAGAAGGCTGATACCACCACCACTTATTTGTGGCACTGTCGGCTTGGCCACATCGGAAAGAAACGCATGCAAAGACTCCATAAAGATGCAGTTTTACCGTCCCTTGATTTTGAATCATTTGACACATGTGAAGCTTGCTTGATGGGAAAAATGACCAAGACGCCGTTCACGGGTCATCCTGAACGGGCGGGTGAATTATTGGAAATAATACATAGTGATGTATGTGGTCCAATGAACACGGCCGCACAGGGTGGGTATTTTTACTTCGTGACTTTTACCGATGATTTAAGTCGGTATGGCTATATCTACTTAATGAAGCATAAGTCGGAAACCTTTGAAAAGTTCAAAGAATTTCAGAATGAGGTAGAAAATCATCGTGACAAAAAGATTAAGTTTCTACGGTCTGATCGCGGAGGCGAATATCTTAGTCATGAGTTTGGCCAGCATCTGAGTGACCGTGGAATCGTTTCACAGCTTACGCCTCCCGGAACTCCACAGCGAAACGGAGTGTCGGAGCGACGTAACCGAACCCTGTTAGACATGGTAAGGTCGATGATGTCACTTACAGATCTACCAATATCTTTTTGGGGTCACGCACTGCTCACTGCCGCTCACACACTAAACAGAGCACCGTCTAAGTCTGTTGAGACGACACCATACGCTTTATGGTATGGGAAGAAACCCAATGTGTCGCATCTCAAGGTGTGGGGTTGTGAAGCTTATGTAAAACGTTTACAACCAAGCAAACTCGACCCCAGATCAGACAAATGTTACTTTGTAGGTTATCCAATAGACAGCATTGGGTATTCCTTCTACAACCAGTCCGAGGGCAAAGTGTTTGTCGCAAGGTTTGGACGTTTTCTCGAGAAAGAGTTTCTCGCAAAAGAATTAAGTGGGAGGACAGTACAACTTAATGAGATTAGTGAATCTTCGGCAACCGTTGATATGGCTAAGGAACCGGAAGAAATTCCGCTAATTATCCTTACAACCGAGCCGGAAGTTGTCGCATGTGATGCGGAAACTTCAAACACTGTTGTAACTGAACCGCGCAGATCAGGTAGGGCTATCCAGCCACCTGAGTGGTTTCATAACGAAATCTTCATTCTTGAAGACGATGAACCTGCGCACTACAAGGAAGCGATGGCGGGGCCTAGCTCAAGGGAATGGCACAAAGCCATGAGATCCGAAATGGAATCCATGTACGAAAACCAAGTTTGGAACTTGGAAGAACTTCCAGATGGCGTAAAACCCATTGGTTGTAAATGGATTTTCAAAAGAAAGACGGACGTGGATGGTAACATTACTATCCACAAAGCTAGACTTGTTGCGAAAGGGTTCACGCAAGTTCCAGGAGAGGACTACGACGAGACTTTCTCGCCCGTAGCTATGCTTAGGTCTATTCGGATATTACTAGCAATTGCTGCTTATTTCGATTATGAAATATGGCAGATGGATGTCAAAACGGCTTTCCTAAATGGAAACCTTGATAGGGATGTATACATGATACAGCCAGAAGGTTTTGTCGATCCTAAGAATGCTGGAAAGGTATGTAAGCTTCAGAAAGCCATTTATGGTCTGAAGCAAGCATCAAGGAGCTGGAATATTCGTTTTGATGAAGTGGTCAAAGAGTTTGAATTCATCAGGAACGATGAAGAATCTTGTGTGTACAAGAAGTTTAGTGGGAGCGCAAAAGCATTTCTAATCTTGTATGTGGATGACATATTATTGATTGGAAATGACGTGAATTTTCTTAGCGAAATAAAAGACTCATTGAAGAAGAGTTTTTCAATGAAAGACTTAGGCGAAGCGGCATATGTATTAGGCATCAGGATCTATAGAGATAGATCAAAACGCCTGATAGCGCTAAGCCAAAGCACGTACATTGACAAGGTGTTGAAAAGGTTCAACATGGAGAACTCCAAGAAAGGCCTACTCCCCATGTCACCTGGCACACTGCTTTGCAAGAATCAGAGTCCTCGGACCCTTGATGAGCGAGTACAAATGAATGATATTCCATATGCTTCGGCAGTTGGTTCTATTATGTATGCCATGCTATGTACAAGACCGGATGTTTCCTATGCGCTAAGTGTTAGCAGCCGGTACCAAGGTGATCCAGGATTGGAACACTGGGCCGCAGTCAGGGGTATTCTTAAGTACCTCAGAAGGACCAAGGATTTACTCCTTGTGTACGGAGGTGATGAAGAGCTCATTGTAAGTTGTTACACTGATGCAGGCTTCATGTCTGACCCAGATGACTTCAAATCTCAATCTGGCTATGTTTACATATTGAACGGCGGCGCAGTTGATTGGAAAAGTTCCAAACAAAAGACTGTGGCGGATTCTACGACGGAGGCAGAATATGTCGCTGCTTCAGAAGCCTCCAAGAAAGCTGTCGGTATCAAGCAATTTCTTGAAGATCTTGGTGTGGTTCCAAGTGCTCTGGACCCGGTGGAGATCTATTGTGACAATAGTGGCGCCGTGGCTCAGGCAAGGGAGCCATGTTCGCACCATAAGACAATGCATATTCAACGCAAATATAAACTCATTCGACATCATGTCGAAGAAGGTTTAGTGAAAGTACGCAAAGTTCACACGGATCTGAATGTGTCAGACCCGATGACTAAGCCTCTACCACGAGCAAAGCATGAGCAACACCGGATAGCCATTGGTGTTAGGGAAGCCATGTAACTGGATTATGACTCTAGTGCAAGTGGGAGTCTGTAGGAGATATGCCCTAGAGGCAGTAATTTCAGTTATTTTTGTATCTTCGAGTTTGTAATGAAAGTTTATGTTCCATGCTATAACTGCAATGATTCTCGAGTCTACAAATTAAACGAGGCTTGGAGGCAAACTCATGTGCACGTGTGGTATAATAAACGGTAAATTGTATTCCTAGTCTTGCCTCTAAGACTGGCTCAAGTATTGCATGATGATCCTGTTTTCCTGATCATGGGCATGGCAATGCCGGCAATTTTGAGGGCATGATGTTGGTAGAACACTTGTGTTGAATCGACCCATACTGATGTTATACTATGAGATATATTCGTCAATAGTTAATGGTTAAAATAACACAGAGATGGTTAATGTTTGTATAATTCCTTAGACCATGAGAGTATCGAGTTTCTTCATGCTTGCTTCATGAACTTTGGGGTTTGTTAAAAGTCATCCGTAAATGGGTGGCTATTACGGCGGCTTACGGGTTCATGGAAAAGTATGCCAAGTAACTTGATAGCTCAAGATTGGGATTTGCTCCTCCGACGATGGAGAGATATCTCTGGGCCCTCTCGGTGTTACGGTATCCATCATCGTCTGGCCAGACACTTCGTGATTTGATCACGGGGATGCCGGAACACGGGAACGAGAAAAGAGAACAATACCGGCAACGAGGTAACTGGCATTGTGGACAAGTTGTTGATCCACGAGGATGCCTACATGTCTCACCTCGGGTAATTGTAACATATCGCGAAGCAACAGGAATAGCACACGGCAACTGGAGGTTCACTCGAATATTCATTCGTGTGGGTATAGGGGTCAATATGGGTGTCCACGGCTCTGATGCTGATCATTGATCGGAAAGTGTTCCGGTCATGTCTATACTTCACCGAACCTATAGGGTCACACGCTTAAGGGTCATCTATCTGCTGAATACTAGACGAGCAGTCCGAGAGAAAGTCACTGGAAAGGTTTCAGAGACGATGGAAAAGTTCCGGAGAGAACACCGGAAAAGTTTCGGTAAAACCGAAAAGTTGTTTTGGATAAAACCATTGATCCAAAAAGGTTTCGGCAAGCACTGGGAATGTTTTGGAGGTTGCCAGATTGGTCTGGTAATTTCTGGAATTTTTCCGGAGAAAAAACCGAAAAAAGGTTTTCGGAGCTGCCGGAATTGTTTACCGGGTAAACGAAGATGGTTTTAAATTAAACCACCATACCGGAAATGTTCCGGAGCGCGTCCAGATAATTTTAGAGGGTGCCGGAAATATTCTGGGACCTTCCGGAATCTTGTCCCAGCGTTAGGTAACAAGATCCCACGGATCGTGGGGGCTGTTTTTGGGCTGTTTTTGGGGGCGCCCCCTTTAGGGGACAGCCCCCTTGTGGCTGGACAAAGTGTTGGGGGGGCCCCCCCATGGTGGGGGCAGCCCCCACAAATGGTGGAGAGTGTTGGGAGGAAGGTGGGGCCCCATGGGGGAACACCATGGACAAGGGAACATGTTTTCTCCATGTTTGGTGGGAACATGTTTCCTTCTTTGGTGGGTGCTTGTTTTGTGGGCTGATATTTCAGCCCCCCCCCTCACCCCTTCCACCACTATATAAGGAGGTGGAGAGGAGCTCTCCATCCTCACTCCAACTCTCACACACATGGCATGCATGATCTGCCTTTCTTCTCTCCCTCCCACGAAATAGTTTCGTAGAGCCGAAAGGCTGTCTGGGTTTCGGTGGGAACTAGTTCTGGACGGCGAAGCCCTGCCGGATAGATGACACCGTATGTGTGCAACCCCGTAGAGAGGTCGTAGTTTCGATCTTTTGCCCGAGGGGCTGTTCGTGTGTCCTCCCGGAGGGCTGTCCGAGTTTCCGTTCGGGTTTCGAGGGTCCTCCCGGAGGGCTGTCCGTGACATCGTCCGGGGGACTGTCCGACCGCCTCCCGAAGGGCTGTCCGACGAGGGAGTACATCCTCGCGGTTGGGAGGTTGTAAAATCCTAGCTGCGGGGATTTGCACCAACGATTTCCACCGACTCTTCTTCCGCTGCGCTACGAGTCGGTATGGATCAGATCAAACCTTGTATGCAATCTCCATAGTGGTCCTGGGCGTGCTCGCTATACCGAAATTTTTTGTTTTCTGTCGCGTTCCCAACAGGGGGGGGGGTAGAGTTTGAAAATTTCAGAACCCCTTTAGTCCGGGTTGGTGTCCATCCAATCATACCGTCGACTACACATCTGCTAGCACCGTCCCAGCCAGAGTCACAACTAAGGTTAACCAAGCCAGAGTCAACCCTTTCTAACTTCATTTGCTATTTTTCATGCATTTAATGATTTTTTTGAGCTAAATGACCCTGAAATTGAAAAGCACTACAAATGAACTCTGAAAAGGTTGAAACTTGGCATGGTATCATCATTTCACCCACATAGCTTGTGCTAAAAAGTTGAGAGGGTTACGGCAAAAACTGGATGCACTTCGTGTACAAACTGGACCATCTCCTTCGAAGCATCAAGGTTTCGGACGAAAACTCGTCTGTTACAAATGCATTTCATTTTTTTTAACTTATTTCAACTCCACACCTTTTGTGCATTCAATATGCACCATACTACAACATGTTAAAATCTACAAGAAGAACTAACTAAAAATAATAAAAAACAACAATTAAATGACTAAAACAACTATATAAGCAAAACATTATTGTTTTAAATAAAATCCTAATTTAAATTATTCTAAAAATAACCAAATAAATCTTACTGTGACAACAATCTAACACGTGACTAGGAGCAAAAAGAATTAAATTAAAAACTTTTTGTAAACTCAAGTTATTCACAATCTAGGGTTTGAAGCAAATTTGAACAAATTCAAATTTAAACCATTCAAATTTGAAAAATAATGGCACAAACAGAAACTAGACAAAATTTTGAATCTAATGCAAAATGAATCACTCAAAAACATCAAATATCTTAAAAGATATAAGCAATTTAAAACAGAAACTAAAAACAGAAAACAAATGTAAAAACAACTTTCAGAACCCCTTTAGTCCCGGATGGTGTTACCAACCGGGACTAAAGGTCCAACCCCTTTAGTCCCGGTTGGTCTTACCAACCGGGACTATGTTACCAACCGGGACTAAAGGGGCTGGCACCGTTCGAAGCCCCTTTAGTCCCGGTTGGTGTTACCAACCGGGACTAAAGGTCCCGTTCGAACCGGGACTAATGCCTGCGCCGCTCGAACCGGGACTAATGCACCCATTAGTCCCGGTTCGTAACAGAACCGGGACTAATGCTCTGATCTGGCCTGGACCAAAGCCCTGTTTTGTACTAGTGTAGTAGCTATGTGTTTGATCTCTCTCTCGTGTTCTTGATATGGCACGATCTTGATGTATCGCGAGTTTTGTTAATATAGTTGGATCATATGGTGTTTGTCACTCTCTATCTTGTTGTGATGAATTGAGTTTTTACCTTTGAGGTTTCACTATTATCGGATTGAATATTTTTATGGATTTGAGAACACTTGATGTATGTCTTGCATATGAATACCCGTGGTGACAATGGGGTATTATATTGATTCACTTGATGAATGTTTTGGCACTCAACTCGCGGATTCCCAAGGTGACATTGGGGTAATCTATGCATAGGGGTTGATGCACGTTTTCGTCCTACTTTCTCCGGTAGAAATTTTGGGGCACTCTTTGAATTTCTTTATGTGGATTGAATATTATGAATCTGAAGCTGTTTGATGCATATCGAATAATCAACTCACGGATAGTTGTGGTGACATTGGAGTATCTACGTGACATTAGAGTTGGTTGATGTGTATCATATGGTGTTATTTTAGTATGAACTCTAGGGCTGTTTGTGACACTTATAGGGATGGGTCAATAGATTGATCGCAAATGATAACTTTGAGGTGGTTTCGTACCCTACAACAATTTCTATCTTATGTTCTCCGCTAATACGAACTTTGGAGTGATTTTTTGTCGCACGTTGAGGGAATGTTATATGATCCAATTATATTAGCATTGTTGAGAGATTGCACTAGCGAAAGTATGAACCTTAGGCCTTGTTTTCAAGCATTGCAATACCGTTTGTGCTCACTTTTGTTACTAGTTACCTTGCTGTTTTTATATTTTCAGATTACAAAAACCTATATCTACTATCCATACTACACTTGTATCACCATCTTTTCGCTGAACTAGTGCACCTATACAATTTTTCATTGTATTGGGTGTGTTGGGGACACAAGAGACTCTTTGTTATTTGGTTGCAGGGTTGTTTGAGAGATACCATCTTCATCCTACGCCTCCCACGGATTGATAAATCTTAGGTCATCCACTTGAGGGAAAATTGCCACTGTCCTACAAAACTCTGCGCTTGGAGGCCCAACACGAGTCTACAAGAATAAGTTGTGTAGTAGACATCAGACCACAAGTTGCAGAAGGAGCGGAAGGACATGGACCACACTATACAAATCGAGCGTGGCAAGATGGAAGTCAATATCATGCAGGAGCGTGCCGACATGGACCTTATGTTGCAGAAGGAGCGTAATGACATGGATCACAAGGCCAAAATGGAGCAGATCCACATGGAAGGGAAAATGATGCAGGACCATGCTGTACAACTCGAGCGTGGCAACATGGACGTCAATACAATGCAGGCTCGTGCTGATATGGAACAAAAGTGAGACTATGTTTACAAGAATATGCTTTGAACTTTGAGGTGTTGCTCAATTTTTAGATGAAAGGTTCCTTTGATGCCCGCACATTAAATTGTGGCTCTTTTTTGTATTTCATATGCTGCAACAGTCCAAACCAGTGTTATCTCACGCAACAGTTCATGCCAGAGCATTAAATTTGCACTGGTTGGTGATCTCTGACGCATGTAAGAATGATTTGCATCATTCAGAAACAGTAAGAATGATTTGCATCATTCAGAAACAGTAAGAATGATTAATTAATCGACCAGTTTTTCTAAATTCTCATCCTTTTGTAATTCTTCAGCATCTTCGTAATGTCAATTAATCGACTAGTTTTACTAAGAATCTCACTACATTTTGGATTGATGCAAATTGCACAGGCACATTTCATGAAACAAGCAAAGAATATTAGCTAACCTTCTCTGACTTGTTGTAAAAGAACTCTGAACCTATACGAGGGGGCTAATAGCTGGGCACAACAGATGAAACATAGAACCAAAAAGACATTAAGAAAGGAACAATGAACGACTTCAACGCTGATAACCATTACTAACAGAAGGTAGAACAAAAATTGTATACTGGTTCCTGTAGCTTCTAGCCGCACACAAGCAGACACACACATACACACACATGCAAGTATGTGTTCAGTTACAATATCCGAAGAAATGACTAACTACTCATGAAAGCCCAGAACTCATCGAACATCATCTTCAACCTCCCACGGGTGTTCAATGTATGATGTTTTTAGTACATGATCAACAGCCATTAAATCTATGATGTTTTTAGTATTGACAAGCACACCCTGCCCACCATGAGTCTTCTTTGCCTTGCTGAGAATCTAGAACCACGGACGATCTTCTCTGCCTGCTAGATCTTATCAGCACATCAGCAGGTAGCTGCCTGCCCCTTTGGGTCACCTGGACAAGATGGATAAATTGTTACAAAAGTTTGAGAAATTGCACAATGTCGGCAGAAAGTGTGATGTCTCAGTTACAACCCAGGATATTTAATCTAGATGTAAAAAATAAGATGAAATTCTTCAAACAACTACTAGAAAGAAAAAAAGATGGTTTTGCAATATTCATCCTGCGAAACGAACGAAGTCTCAACCTAGCTATTCGTCGTGAGTTGGAGAGTGAATTGCTCTCTGTATTGACTCATTCACACATACATCAGAGTGTTACATATATATACACCCCCTGGAGAGTAGGCACGCAGGCCCGAGGTTGGTTCAGATCCTAGAAAGTAGGAGGCGACGTGCGCACTACGTACATTGTACAGATACATGTTAACACCCCCCCTCAGCTGGAACACCGTTTGGTAAAACGTTCAAGCTGGACCGAAACTCAGTGAAGACTTGTGATGGAAGCCCCTTGGTGAATAAGTCTGCAAACTAAGAACTGGATGGTACATGTAGAACACGCACTTCGCCGAGTGCCACACGATCTCGAACGAAGTGAAGATCGATCTCTATATGTTTAGTGCGCTGATGCTGAACCGGATTCGAAGAGAGATACGATGCGCTGATGTTGTCACAGTAGACAATCGTGGCACGAGTGGGAGGCCGCCGTAGCTCGTGGAGGAGTTGGAGTACCCAGCAAGACTCCTCAACACAGTTGGCAACGTCACGGTATTCGGCCTCGGCACTAGAACGGGACACGGTAGGTTGGCGTTTGGATGACCAGGAGATCAAACTATTGCCTAGAAAGACACAGAACCCCGACGTGGATTTGCGCGTGTCCGGGCAGCCTGCCCAATCGGCATCGGTATAGGCCAAAAGATCAAGTGAAGAAGACTTGAATAGTTGAAGGCCGAAGTGGGTGGTGCCGCGAAGATAGCGAAGAACACGCTTGATCAATTGCATGTGAGTGTCCCTTGGTTGATCCATGAAGAGGCAAATCTGCTGGACAACGTAAGAGATGTCCGGACGTGTGAGAGTGAGATATTGCAAAGCTCCGGCAAGACTGCGATAAGTGGTAGGGTTTGACAAGAGACGGCCATCGGTGGCGGATAGTTTGGCGTTGGTGTCGATGGGTGTAGAGACGGACTTGCAATTGAGCATATTGGCCCGGTCCAAGACCTCCAAGGTGTACTGCTGCTGGCTCAAGAACAGCCCGGACGCATTGGGAGTGACGTTTATGCCAAGAAAATGATGGAGCTCGCCCAAATCTGACATGGAAAATTCAGCTTTGAGAGAGTGTATGACGGAGTGCAGAATTTGTGGTGTGCTTGCCGTGAGAATGATGTCATCAACGTACACAAGTAGATAGGCAATGGAGGACCCATGAGACATTATGAAAAGGGATGAATCAGTCTTGGATGCATGAAAGCCAAGGGACAAAAGAAAGGACTTGAAGCGATGAAACCACGTACGAGGGGCTTGTTTCAAGCCATAGAGAGACTTACGGAGGAGACACACATGATCCGGATGAGAGGGGTCGATGAAGCCGGATGGTTGAGCACAATAGACCATCTCCTTGAGCTCTCCATGAAGAAATGCGTTCTTGACATCAAGTTGATGGATAGGCCATGAGCTAGAGGTGGCAATGCTGAGAACCACACGGATCGTAGCCGGTTTCACAACCGGACTAAAGGTCTCATCGTAGTCCACGCCTTCCTTTTGAGTGAACCCGCGAACAACCCATCGAGCTTTGTACCGCGCCAGGGAGCCATCAGGGGTGAACTTGTGGCGATAAATCCACTTGCCAGTGACCACGTTAACACCTGCAGGTCTGGGAACCAAAGACCAAGTCGAATTCTTGATTAAAGCATTAAATTCATCTTGCATTGCATGTAGCCAATTTGGGTCCTTAAGGGCAGAGCGATATGTGTCTGGGATTGGGGAGATGGGGGAATCCGCATGAGTGGTGAGGAAGAGACGCTTCGGCTAGCAAAAGCCAGATTTGGCGCGTGTACGCATTTTGTGGGAATTAATCGGAGGTGGAATCGGTATTGCATGTGCATGAGGACGTGGCGGCGTGAGATTGGCTGGCGCGGAAGCACTGGGGCCGGAGGTGGGCGCGTGATCCGAAGGAGATGCGGTCAGCGGTGCAGCGGACGAGGTGGGGGCGCGATCCGAGGCGGATCGGCTGGCAGGGCTGGCGGGCCCGGTGGAGGCGCGGTCCGAGGTAGGAGTAGTGCGTAGCGGGTCCTCAGGTGGGGATGGCGCGTGGGACGAGGAGGATTCGGTTGGGCTGGCGGAGCTAGTGGGGGAGGGACGCGTGGAGCGGGAGGAGCGGCTGTCGGGTGTGCGAGGCGACGCGAGTGGCGGAGGACTGGGACGGGCGGGTGCGCACGGGCGGGGTGGCCCAGCCGGTGCGTTGGGATCTGGGGCGCTGAGCTGCAGCGGGATACGGTGGCGGGGATCGTCTGTGGCGAGGGGTTGGCTGGGCGACGGTGTGGGCGGAACATAGGGAAACACCGTTTCATCAAAAACGACATGGCGAGAAACTATGACGCGTCGCGAAATTAAGTCGAAGCAGCGGTAGCCTTTGTGCTCAAGCGGGTAACCCAAGAACACATAGCGGGTGGAGCGAGGGGCTAGCTTGTGAGGGGTGGTGGCATAGAGATTCGGAAAGCAAAGACAACCGAATACACGGAGGTGATCATATGTTGGATGAATTAATGCCGTGGATACGAAAGTAGGGCGTGTGGCCGTGAATGGCACGGGATGGTCTACGGTTGAGGAGATATGTGGCCGTATGTAGAGCCTCAACCCAAAACGGAGGGGTGAGGTTGGCTTGAAAGAGGAGAGTGCGGACACCGTCATTTGTGGTGCGAATGAGGCGCTCGGCCTTGCCATTTTGTGGTGAGGTGTGCGGACAGGAGAAACGGTAGGAGACGCCGTGAGTGGAGAAGAAGGAGCGGAGGGTAGAGTTGATGAACTTGCCGCCATTATCACATTGGATGGCCTTGATGATAACGTTGTATTGAGTTTTGACATAAGCAAAAAAACGTTGAAGAGTGGAGGACGTGTCCGACTTGCGCCGCAACGGAAACGACCAGGAGAAGTGAGAATAATCATCAAGGACCACCAAGTAATATTCATAGCCAGAGAAACTCACGACCGGAGAGGTCCACAAGTCACAATGAATTAATTCAAATGGCGCATAAGTGCGACTGGCAGAAGAAGAAAAAGGTAATCGCGGCTGTTGTCCTAATTGGCAAGCATTACAAGGGCCATGTGATGGCTTATTACATGGAAAGGTAAAATCACGAGTGATAGAATTGAAGGATTGAATGCTTGGGTGGCCGAGGCGACGATGGCACACATCACCGTCGGAGGTGGTGGCAGAGAGGGCAGTGCACCACGTCTTGTTATTGCCAAAGAAGGGGTAGAGGTCGCCGGAGCTAGCGGAGATCAGGATTACCCTCCGTGTGCGAAGATCCTTCACAAGAAAACCAAATGGGTAAAACTCAATTGAACAAAAGTTATCTCTGGTAAATTGACGTACGGAGATGAGGCTAGTGGTGACATTAGGAGAGAAAAGAACATTGCGCAATTGAAAGTTGTGGGGAGGGAGAGAGGTAGAGCCAGTGGCATGAATAGGAAGATGGTGACCGTTGCCTACAACAATGCTCGAGAATTTATGCTTTAAAGAGGAATTCGAGAGGTTGAGATTACCAGGATTGCCGGTCACGTGGTTGGAGGTGCCGCTGTCGAGATACCACTCATTCGAGGGGCCATTGTTGGTGAAACCCTGGTTGCTGTAGGCGGCGTGGAGGAGAGCCATGTGATCCCACGACGGCTGCTGGTACGGCGACGGCGAGGAGTACTGCATCGGGTAGGCTTGGGTGTGCGAGCCCGGGCGGGGACCCAGGACACCGGCAGCATTCGGGGGCACCCAGCCGGGGCGCGGTGGTGGGATGGCCATGCCGTACGAAGCGAAGAAGCCCATGTATGGGTTGTATGGCGCGGAGTACGAGCCGCCTCGACCCGTCTGATCGCCGAGTCCACGACCGCGTCCACGGCCACGCCCGCGGCCGCGGGTACCACCGCGATCACCACTGTCACCGGAGCGGGGGTTGGAGCCGCGCCCAGGGTTGGAGCCAGAGCCACGATCGTCGCCCGATCCGCCCGATCGCCCGGGCGGGGAGCGGAGCTGCTGCCGCTGTTGGAGCCGGAGGCACCAGAAGGTCCGCCGACCCCATGGACGGCGAGAACCGTGGCCGGGGCCTCGGCGGTGCGCTGGGCGAGGTTTTCTTCGGCGAGCTTCAAGCGCGAGAAGACGGTCTCGAACGGGGGCAAGGGAACCGTATCCCCCAACACGACCCGTATGGTGTCGAGGCGACCGTCGATGCCGTGGAGGAACTGTGTGGTGAGATCCACCTCGGTGACCGCGTGGTCGATGTCGGCAAGACCGGCGGTAAGAAGCTTCATGCGGCGCGCATACTCATCGACAGATAGATCGCCCTGCTTGAGATTGCGATATTGGCGATTGAGCATCATGTACCGAGCCGCGCGATTGGCGAGGAAGTAGTCCCGGATCCGTGTCCAGAGATCAAAAGTGGTGGTGGCGCCGATCACGTGGTCGATGATCTGATCTGTGAGGGTGGCATACATGGCAAGGGCGACATGGGCGTCGAGCTCGAGGTACTGGCTGTCGGCGTTGGGTGGAGGGGGGTGCTCGATCAGATACAGGACGCCATAGCGAACTAGGACCATAAGGAAGAAAGATTTCCACTTGTGGTAATTGTGCTCGGCCGGGTTGAGGAGAAACTTGATGTGGTTGGTGATGTCGGCGTTGAGAATAGGGTGGCGGGTAGGAGGTGCCGGAGGCGGCGGGGCAGTGGAAGAGAAGAGAGGGGCAAACTGGGAGGAGGGTGGGGGAGCGGTAGCGCTGGGGTTGGCGGGGGAAGTACCGAAAACAAAGGGGGCAGATGTGCCCGCACCGGAGGTGGCCGAGGAGGGAGCCGTCGAGGAGAGGGAGGCCGGCGAGGTGGCGGAGAGAGTCGCCGCGGAGGAGGACGAGGAGCGCTGCTCCGACATGGCGACGGCCTGGAGACTGCTGATACCAAGTTGGAGAGTGAATTGCTCTCTGTATTGACTCATTCACACATACATCAGAGTGTTACATATATATACACCCCCTGGAGAGTAGGCACGCAGGCCCGGGGTTGGTTCAGATCCTAGAAAATAGGAGGCGACGTGCGCACTACGTACATTGTACAGATACATGTTAACATCGTGTACACAAAGCTGCCGCCAAACTTAGAAAAATTCAACTTAGCAGCGCCTTTCAGGATGGATATATAGGAGTACATGATCAGAGACGTGGCCATGGCTTGATTTCAGAGTACAAAACAACCCAAAGACAGAAAGAGCACGACAGGTGCTAGTAGCAGCCATCATTTTGCTCTACTACAAATCAGAGCTGATCTCGTAGTTCAGTACAGATCTCGTAGTTCTTTGATTTTGTACGACTTCTGCCCATGCAGTACAAAGGGTCTCCCCCCTTGTAGGTACACCTACAATTTTCTGAACAAGGGGCTTGCTGAAAGCTATTGTCTTGTCCGCATTAATTCTGAACTCAAGAACAAGGGGCTTGGAGCCACCGTCGTTACAACTTTAGAGTTGACAAAAATCTCTGCAGTGCTACCATTGCTCAGTTCAAGTTTTCTTGAGGAAAAAGGTGGTTCGAGATCATTTGTATCTCAGCCTGTCGATCTAACACAATTATCGTGTTCAACTTTTGGTATGCCACTACTACTTGAATGGAGCAACCTACAGGTCAACAAGAATTTTCGGGATAGAAGCCAATCACTATGAAACAGAAAATGCAACACACGAGCCCATTATGTGAACTACTGTAACACACATACTGTCATACAGAGATGACACCTGCAGAATGCATCCTTCATTCATGCAGGGAAAGAGGGAAGGTGGATAGACAGAGGTCACTTACGGAGACGATCTGGAGGAAGATCCCAGCAACCTTGGGTGGAAGACAAAGACTGGAAGAGATTTAGGCGGAGGAAGACGACTAGAACCAGCAGCTGAAGATTAGGGCAAGCTTCAAAGGGGGGTGAGGCACTTCTGAATATTTATAGTACCTTACAAAATAAAACATCAGTTTCTTATAGTTGAATATTTCTTAATCAATGCTCTGTACAATTGTGAATGCAGTCACCAGCACCAAATTGCGCCATCTTACAACCAACAATGGAAAATTTTCATGGAATGGTAACTATGATTAAACAACTCCAAAACAGCAGCTTGGTAAGTTCATGATTAAGATGTTTAAATTTAGCAAGCTAGGTCAGTTCTGAACTACAAATGGCAATCTCATTTTCAGAAAGGAGTATCATCATAATTCATACACATATATGCAATGCAACCTCCAAATATGTGCATATTTTAACTGCAGAAATTTCATAATTCTGTGAACATATACTGTACATCTCAAAACAGTGATCCGTTTCAAGTAATTGATAAGTAACATGGAGACAGTTTCAATCTTTACTCGGCCAAGCAACAATTGTTTTCATATAATCCAAACTGTGGGCATTTTCAAGCCAAACCAATTTATGAGGCCACGGGTCGACCCATTTCTAAAATGCCCATGAACTTGCTGATCGAATTCTAGTTGTTATCTAGTATTGCAGGTAATCAGATATGTTGCAGCTATGGGAAAGAAGTCGTTTCAGCTGTGTATCTGAGCGAGGAACTATAAAATTAACAAGCTGGATAAAAAAACATCTGCACAAGATCACCAGCAGAAAATTCCTCCATAGTAGCAACATTCAGAAGCAAACTTTACAAGCACCTAATAGCAAAGATCAGGATTGTCAATTTAGGCTATGATGATCACAGTAACAGCAGCAAAACAACTAGACTATCACAGTCAAAATAGCTCATAATGATCCACTTCCATTCACAGTCAACAGCAGCAGAACCAGCCGTACTACGCGATGAAGTTCAGCCCAAACTATTACCAGGTTTAGTTACAGGACATTGAACAGAGCAAAAAAAAAATTCAGAACTAGCAGACGGATTGAGATTGAGCCGGGGGGGGACGCTACCTGTCCACAGACTGATTGCCATCGATGCTGGGCATCACCGGCTGCTCGACGGAGGGAGGCGCTGCAGGGGCACGGGATCAGCGCGCCGCAACGGAGGGTTTCCGTTTCCTGGAACCCTCGCGGCAGGAGCGAGACCAGGGAGGCGGGCCGGTGGTTGCTTCCCTGGATCTTGGCCGCCGGTGGACTGCTTGATCGGAACGGCGGGAAGGGCGGCGGCGGCTATGCATCTGGGTCTGCGTCGGGGACGGGCGAAGTTATTGTGACATCCGATTGGAACAAGTGAATGCCAATGGATTATGACTTTACGATTCTACCCTTTTCTTTTAGAAAAAAATCTTTAAATGATTTTCTAGATCCGACGGTCAGAAAAAATCAGAGGCGGAGTTACATGAAATTACAAGTCGTAACACGCCAATCACCGTAAAAGACTTCGTTTGCCACATCTTACTTTCCACTTTGATATTTTTGCCCTTTTTGCCTCAAAAACAATCCTTTCAATTGTAAATGATGGTATATGCCCAAAATCAGTGACCAAATTGCCCTTTGTACATGTTTGACTGAAAAATGAACAGGTCACGTGCGATTCCCCAACCCGCCCGATGAACCCTAGCCTGCTCCCCGCCGGCTAGGCACTCCCCGCCGCCGCCGCCCTCCTTGCTGCTCCCCTCCGCCGCCGCCCTTGCAGCTCTCTGGCGCCGGCCCTTGCTGCTCCCTGCCACCACCCCGTGCTCCTTGTTGATCGCCCCATCGGCTAGCTGCTGCAGCCCAATAACAGAAGCAAGCAAGCAGCAGCAAGCACGGGAAGGAGCCAGCAGCAGCATCACGAACGGCAGCAGTTGCCCTAGCCGGCCACTTCAGCTAGAGCAGCGCACGAGCATGAGCAGCACGCAACAGCGACAGCGCACGAGCGCGCGGTGGCCGGCGGAGGCAAACAACATCGACCATCTCGTGTGCGCGGTGGCCGACGGCAGCGCATGAGCGCGCGGAGCGGCGGCGGCTCACTCGTAACCAGGGGGCACACCGCCGCCGACCACGGTGTGCTGCTGGGAGGTAGCTGCCGCCGTCTCCCGTGTCTGGCGTTGATGCGGGCGACAGAGGGGAAGAGGAATGAGCGAATGAGCTCCTCTCCCGTTCCTGTTCCTGGTCAATCCGATGGGCAGGGGTATTCTGGGAATTTTATGTGGGACCCACCTGGCAAAGGGCAAAAAAATCAAAGTGCAAAGTAAGGTGTGGCAAATTATCAAATACAATGTAAAGAGTTGTAAATTGTCAAAGTGCAAAGTAACAAGTGGCTAAAAATCAAATTCCCCGGAGAAGTAGTGTACATCGTAGGAGCCAACACCTACCTAAATATTGTTAGAGATACTGCCAAAATGATACTCCCCCCATTCCACAATGTAGTGCGCCCGTGCTTCCCGAGATCAAACTTTGACCATAAATTTAACCAACGAGACCGACCGCGGTGGGAGCAAAAATTATACCACTGAATTCGTACGAAATAGCGAATTCAGTGGTATAATTTTTGCTCCCGCCGCGGTCGGTCTTGTTGTTTAAATTTATGGTCAAACTTAGATCTCGGGAAGTGCGAGCGCACTACATTGTGGAATGGAGGGAGTAGTTTGCTACTATTATCAATATATGGTCATTGACTCCTTGGTGTTGCTAGCTTACTGCACATTTGTTGTCCTATTTAGTATATATATTTCTATTGCATTGCAAAAAATATATACAATGAATACCAAGGAGCAATTTCCTGGCTCCGCCACTGCTTGGATCCCAGGAAACGTTAAACATAAACCCATCTTCAGACATCCTGATGCGTCTGCGGCATTGGTGAGTGAACTGCTGGATAGTGGGAGTATGTGCTGGAACGTGCAAAAGCTCCGGGATAATTTCTATGAACCAGATGTTAAAGCAATCTATAGCATCCCCACAGGCAAATTTGTTGATGACTTATGGGCTTGGTCTAAGGAAAATAGTTGTTGTTTCTCTGTGAGATCAGCTTACAAAATCCTGATTGAAGATCATAACAGCCCTGCTGCCTCCAGCTCCAATGGCGATCTTCAACCATAATGGAAAATGCTCTGGACACTCAATGTTCCTCCGAAAGTAAAATGCTTTTGGTGGAGAGTCATTAAGGACTTCATCCTGTGCCATAACGTCATGAAGAAAAAGCATATTGATCCCCAATCTATATGCGAGATCTGTGGGGCTGAGGACGAGACTGTTCTTCATGCTCTAATAAAATGCTCCTGGGCCAAGACATTCTGGACGAATCTGAGGGAATTAACCGGTACAAAGCTTCCTTGCGTTCACCCGGATTCCTGGGCTGCTGATTTAATCACATGCAAAGCGGTGTCGAACCATGATTCTTGCCTTGTGTTGTGTGGTATGTGGGCTGTGTGGTCTGCAAGGAACACTAGGGTACATGATGCAAAAGAGAAATCAGTAAAAATCAGTGTTCAATGGGCGGTAGACACAGCTTTTGATCTATGGAAAGCTGGGACTGAAAAAGTGCCGACAATCATAACGCAGGTTGCTGACTCCTGGAAACCATCTGAAGCTGACTCTGTGAAGGTAAATGTGGACGCTAGCTTCAGTTCTTCGGCGACGAGTGGATCAACTGGCTGCCTGAAGAGAGACAGTAGAGGCATGCTAATCCAAGCCAGAGCCAGATGGTTCGTGTTTGCGCCTAATGCCTTGGTAAAGGAAGCAAACACACTGAGAGAAGGAGTGAAGCTTGCCGTGAACCTGTGGAAGCAGAAGGTGACTGTTGAAAGCGATTGCCAAGTTTGGTTAAACTCTGGTCTAGCAAAGAGGATGACCGTTCAGAAATTGCATCCATCTTAAAAGTGGTGAAGGAGCTTAGCAGAAATTTTACTACTTTTCATTGTATTTTTGTTCGGAGATCGGTAAACGTTGCTACCCATTTATGTGCAAAAAATGCTGATGTTGATAGGCAGAGGTGTGCTTGGATAAACATGGTGCCAAGCTACGGAGCCGCGTGCTTAGACCTGTCACCACTCTTCCACACGTGTAAGAGGGCCTCGCGCAAGACCTCATGGCATAGCCCCTCTCCAGGTCCCCGTCCCGTCTAACCCTGACATAGTTGACCGGACGGATCTACCCCTTTGACTTTCACCGGGCGGGGTTTGACCGAGGGACATTTCCACCTGGCTGTGATAGGCGAGCCCATAGGTACACTTCGGATCAAGGTCCGGGCCCAACCAACCGCAAGATTCCCTCCGTGTCTAGCTGACGTGGTCGTTTCCACCCTCCGTGTGACGGCGGCAGCGACGTCCGTGAAGGGGGCCACGCTACGGAGCCGCGTGCCGGGTGCTTAGACCTGTCACCACTCTTCCACACGTGTAAGAGGGCCTTGCGCAAGACCTCGTGGCATAGCTACCCCCCAAAAGTCCCCCGTCCCGTCTAACCCTGACATAGTTTACCGGACGGATCTACCCCTTTGACTTTCACCGGACGGGGTTTGACCGAGGGATATTTCCACCTGGCTGTGATAGGCGAGCCCATAGGTACACTTCGGATCAAGGTCCGAGCCCAACCCACCGCAAGATTCCCTCCGTGTCTACCCGACGTCGCCCTTTCCACCCTCCGTGTGACGGCGGCAACGACGTCCGTGAGGGGGGCCACGCTACGGAGCCGCGTGCCGGGTGCTTAGACCTGTCACCACAATTCCACACGTGTAAGAGGGCCTCGCGCAAGACCTCGTGGCATAGCTACCCCCCAAAAGTCCCCCGTCCCGTCTAACCCTGACATAGTTTGCCGGACGGATCTACCCCTTTGACTTTCACCGGACGGGGTTTGACCGAGGGACATTTCCACCTGGCTGTGATAGGCGAGCCCATAGGTACACTTCGGATCAAGGTCCGAGCCCAACCCACCGCAAGATTCCCTCCGTGTCTACCCGACGTGGCCCTTTCCACCCTCCGTGTGACGGCGGCAGCGACATCCGTGAGGGGGGCCACGCTACGGAGCCGCGTGCCGGGTGCTTAGACCTGTCACCACTCTTCCACACGTGTAAGAGGGCCTCGCGCAAGACCTCACGGCATAGCCCCCCTCCAGGTCCCCCGTCCCGTCTAACCCTGACATAGTTTACCGGACGGATCTACCCCTTTGACTTTCACCGGACGGGGTTTGACCGAGGGACATTTCCACCTGGCTGTGATAGGCGAGCCCATAGGTACACTTCGGATCAAGGTCCGAGCCCAACCCACCGCAAGATTTCCTCCGTGTCTACCCGACGTGGTCGTTTCCACCCTCCGTGTGACGGCGGCAGTTGGGATAGATAGGGGGACGCCGACGGCTTTTCTACGTCTACGGTTCGACCGGGGCCGTCGGGATAGATCCTACGATGCCTACGGCCACCGTCGGCATAGATTAGGCCGTCGGCGTCGAGCTTTATTCCGGTAGTGAACTGCTTACGGCATGTATTTCAATGAATGAATGCTCCTGATTCGGAAAAAAAAGTAAGGGCGAGTGAGAGGCAGAAGGAAGGAGACACGAACGGACTGTGGCATCAGCGGCCCCTCTCTCTTGGTTGGATAAAAAACAAAACTAGTAGAGTACTACTGCCAGCCAGACAGCCAGCCATGCGGTCTGTGTGTGCGTGGTGTTATGTGATGGACGGCGACATGACTGACGCTTTTGTTTGCCCCGCTCGTCATCCCTCACCGCTCTTTCTTCCTCCCCTGCTCTGTTGTGCACCACCCAACCAAACCGAGCAAGAGAGGAGAGGGCAGAGCTAGCCTCCTCATGCGCCATCGCAAAGCTTTAGATGATGTACGCCGACGCGGGGTTCGGCTTCTCCGCCTACTCGCCGGCAATCTTTGACTTGCCCTCCTCTGTTGGGGCAGCCCTAGCTAGCGCTCTCTCTCGTAGCTGGAGGTAGAAGAAAGAGCAGAAGACAGCAGAATTTTTCCCGGCGCTCGAACGCCTAGCCGCACGTACGGCCTCATATTTTCTCTGATCAAACTGGCTCGCCAAGCAAGCAGTACACAACGGGAACCTTTATACGCGCTGCCCGCGCGCCTTCCACTCTGCCGCTCGATCCGGCCGCGCGCACGAGGCGCACACAAACGCGCTTGACGCGGCTTGATCCATCTGATCGTAACGGCCTCCCTACTGCATGCACAGCTGCTCCACGCTACGTACACGGTAAGCTAACTAACTACACCACACGCACGCACACGGACTCACGCACACACACGCACGCGCCCGGTCACCACAGACCTGCCCTGGACGTGCTCCAGCCGGTCACCACGGACCTGGGCACGGAGAAAGAGAGGTCACTTCTCTCTATATATGTTCATGACGATCTTGTGTAATTAATGGTTTCCTTCATTTGCTTACAAGCTAGCGTCGAGTTCTCTCTATATGTAGTAGCTAGCGTCGACCAAGCACGGAGAAAGAGAGGTCACTTCTCTCTATTAGCTAGCTAACACAATATGAAACCCCTAAACCCTCCAAAACCCCTAAACCCCCCATTTCAAAAAAAAAAAAAAACTCTAGCGCCTGCGAGCTGCTGACGCGTGGCTGCCTTTTGGTCCCGGTTGGTGTTACCAACCGGGACTAAAGGTCCTCCTGCCTGAGTGCTGCGCAGTGGCCACGTGGAGACCCTTTAGTCCCGGTTGGTGTTACCAACCGGGACTAAAGGTCCTCCTGCCTGGGCGCCCCACAGCGGCCACGTGGAACACCTTTGGTCCCGGTTCGTAGGCCAACCGGGACTAAAGGTTTTAGGCATTAGTCACGATCGTTTTGTCCCGGTTTCAGAACCGGGACTAAAGGCCCTCTGGAACCGGGACAGATGCCCTGTTTTCTACTAGTGAGCTAGCCAAGGGTGTGGGGGAGGTTCGCCAAGATGGACGATGGCGACATGCTCAAGCTGAGGAAGTAGGACCATGGAAGGCCACCGAGGTTGCTGCGAAGCCGGCAAAGGAAGGAAGACAAGGCAGCATGCAAGGAATTTGAGCTACTGCCGAGCTGCCAGCAAGCTCGTCGGCATCTAGAAGCTTCTAGGTGAGGCGCACCGCCTTCTAGGATGATGGCTGCTGTGCTGCGCTGCACCGCCCAATGGAATAAATATTAGTTGCTCCATCAGTCTGCTCCTTCGGATGACATTTCTGTTTCCCTGTAATCCTCTGCGGTAATAGTTACTAATAATATGATCCTCCTGCTGCAAGAGCGTGGAGAGCCCTAGCTAGGCAGGCTGCTCTGTGTACAAAGGCTTGAAGATGGTAATAATAAAACCCAGGCTCCTCTCTTGCTTGCCATGTAATAATCTTAGTAACTCTCAATCTTAGTAGTATTAGTATTATTACCAGCCCAGCGTACTCTTGTTTTGATGGTTGCTGAAGTGCTTGCTGCCAAGAAGAAGATAGTTATTCTCTTCCATCTTCAGCCACAATAAATTGACCTATCAGTTTCAGGGCCCCAACTTTCAAAGCAAAACAAGCCTTACAAACTGTGTCCTTTTATGTGGACAAGCATTCTGAAGCTTGATAGATTTAATACCATCTATATTGTTTCTATATATATATAAATATAAATATATATACACACACACGTATATATATAGTATGACTTTGTGTAAAATTTATTAGAAACAACAGTGAAAATTGCATCTTTGAAGACTTGAAAAATCACCTTTTACACAAAGCAGCCTCCCTAGCAAGGGCTCTCCACTCTCTTGCAGCAAATGGATCATATTATTACTATTACGGAGGAACGCGGGAAATAGAAATTCCACAAGGAGCAGCAGATTGATGGAGTGACTGAAATTAATTCCAATGGGGCAGCGCGGTGCGGCGCAGCAGCCATCGCAGCCTCACCTAGAAGATTCTAGACGCCGACAAGCTTTACTGGCAGCTCAGCAGTAGCTTTATTCGTTGCGACAACCTTGTCTTCCTCATCAGCTTTGCAGCAACCTCGGTGGTCTTCCATGGTTTTACTTCCTCGGCTTGAGCATGTCACCATGGTGCATCTTGGCGAACCTCCCTCGCATTCTTGGCTGGCTGTCTGCCAGAGCCTTTCTACAAGTATACTGCAAGCACAGAGTTGCAAACATTTATCCCTCACTCATCATGAATTCATCAACCTCTCTGATCTTCCATCTTCTTGTTTAATTACTTGTATATTAGCAGAAAAAGAGAGAGATTTGTATACCTTGATCTTTCTGCCAAAGTTTCTCTTGATCTTCTTCATCCTGTACCTGGACAGCTTCTGCTTCCTTTCCTCAGTTTTTAGGTCACCGATGGTTACAAACCGAGGGGTATTGGCACAAAGATTCTGTCAAAAAGTAAAAATCCTAGTAAGTAATATTAGGCTTTCAATTGAAAAAAATGAACTTTACATGATGATCCTACCTAAACACATATTCGGATGACATGTCATTTATATATCAGTGTGAAATACTTCAGGTGGGTGTGTAAATTAGAGAACATTTATCCTGCCCGGTTGATGGCTTTGTTAATTTAAAGCCGGGCTCATCTCGAGCCTCCTTTATAAAAAATATATTAGAGAACATATACTAGTATCTTGCATGTCTAAAAATTAAGTACCTTGGAAGAAAACACAGTAGATACCATTGAGTGTGAAGAGTATGTGTATATGCCTTGTATCAGCTATAGTAGTGACCAGGTCATTAAGGGAAAGGTGGCTTCGGGCAGAATTAGTAACATTTGAAATCACATCACTAGTTAGTGTCATTCGTACCTTTATTTAACAGCCTTTTCATGTTGAGCCAAGCATTACACTACACTCCATCTACATCTAAAGTGAGGTTTGTCCAATGCAGTTAGAAAACATTGCCTTATCGGTTTGGTTTCTGTACTTACTTGAGACACAAAAGTCAGTGCTAGTCACAATAATTCCATATTTATGTAGTGCGGGGGGGGGGGGGGGGGGGGGGTCATCATACCCATTTCATCCTCAGCCCAAATGCTGCCTTGAAGTCGAGCCCTTGGAAATCCAGGAAATTAGGCCTCACTGACCCATTCATCCAATCTATATGCGAGATCTGTGGGGCTGAGGAGGAGACTGTTCTTCATGCTCTAACAAAATGCTCCTGGGCCAAGACATTCTGGACGAATCTGAGGGAATTAACCGGTACAAAGCTTCCTTGCCTTCACCCGGATTCCTGGGCTGCTGATTTAATCACATGCAAAGCGGTGTCGAACCATGATTCTTTCCTTATGTTGTGTGGTATGTGGGCTGTGTGGTCTGCAAGGAACACTAGGGTACATGATGCAAAAGAGAAATCAGTAAAAATCAGTGTTCAATGGGCGGTAGACACAGCTTTTGATCTATGGAAAGCTGGGACTGAAAAAGTGCCGACAATCATAACGCAGGTTGCTGACTCCTGGAAACCATCTGAAGCTGACTCTGTGAAGGTAAATGTGGACGCTAGCTTCAGTTCTTCGGCGACGAGTGGATCAACTGGCTGCCTGAAGAGAGACAGTAGAGGCATTCTAATCCAAGCCAGAGCCAGATGGTTCGTGTTTGCGCCTAATGCCTTGGTAAAGGAAGCAAACACACTGAGAGAAGGAGTGAAGCTTGCCGTGAACCTGTGGAAGCAGAAGGTGACTGTTGAAAGCGATTGCCAAGTTTGGTTAAACTCTGGTCTAGCAAAGAGGATGACCGTTCAGAAATTGCATCCATCTTAAAAGTGGTGAAGGAGCTTAGCAGAAATTTTACTACTTTTCATTGTATTTTTGTTCGTAGATCGGCAAACGTTGCTACCCATTTATGTGCAAAAAATGCTGATGTTGATAGGCAGAGGTGTGCTTGGATAAACATGGTGCCAAGCTTCCTTATTACTGCCTCCATTCCAGAATATAAGGTGCATTAATATCCGCTAAAGTCAAACGTATGTATGTTTGACCAGGATTATAGAATAAAATATCAACATCCGCAATACAAAATAAATAAAATATGAAAATAAATTTCATGATGGATCTAATTATAGAAATTTGATATTATAGATATTAATATTTTTTTCTAAAAACTTGGTCAAACATGTAAAAGTTTGACTTTTGAAAAAACAAATACACCTTATATTGTGGAACGGAGGGAGTAACCACTACCAGACTAACGCACGTTGCTGACGGCCTCAGGCCGTCGGCATAGACCGTAAAACCGTCGGGATAGACCTATCCCGACGGTGGCCGTCGGCGTACGTCCGTCGGCAACTCGAACGTCGGCGTACCGCCGGGCGGCCGTCGGCATAGAAACACCGTCGGGATAGGTAGGTATGCCGACGGCTTCCGTACGGCCCTCGGCATAAATAGGCCGTCGGCAACGAGTTGTGTCTGACGGTGGCAGACGGCGAGGCCACCCATTCAGGGCACGCCACGCGGCAGCCGCTGGCAGCTCCTGGTCGTCCGCTATGCCGACGGTTAAACCGTCGGCGTAGGAAGGCACGAGGCACCAGTGCACGCCACGCGGCAGCCGCTGGCAGCTCCTGGTGGTCCTCTATGCCGACGGTGTTGCCGTCGGGATACCTACAACCTGTGCCGACGGTTAAACCGTCGGCGTAGTAAGGCACGAGGCACCAGTGCACGCCACGCGGCAGCCGCTGGCAGCTCCTGGTGGTCCTCTATGCCGACGGTGTTGCCGTCGGGATACCTACAACCTGTGCCGACGGTTTAACCGTCGGCATAGAGGACCACCAGGAGCTGCCAGCGGCTGCTGCATGGCGTGCACTGGTGCCTCGTGCCTTACTACGCCGACGGTTATGCCGTCGGGATAGTTATGCACAGAATTTTTTTCCCATTTTGTTGGTTGCATTTCAATTGAAAAACACAAATTCACAGCATATATATATATCATCATCATCACAACAGACCATAACAGAATAGAGAGGATAATATCACAAATTCAACATCATGACAAGTTCGACATAGCCAACAATATCATCACAAATTCAACATCATGACAAGTTCGACATAGCCAACAATATCATCACAAGTTCAACAAAGCCAACATCATCACAAGTTGAACAAAACATAAAACACCTCCAAAGGCTTAAGCGCCATCACTTCCACCGCCAAAGCCGAGGTAGCCAAAGCCGAGGTCATCACCGCTAGTGCTACCACCACCGCCACCGCTAGCGCTAGCGCTACCGCCACCGCCACCGCCTCGCCAGACCGGAGTGACTGGGCTTTGTGACTCAGGAGTGGAACCATAAGTAGCACCACCACCGGCGGATGATCCACCGGTTCCCTGCATGTTTGAAAAGAGATGGGAAGGCAATATATGATTGTATTGAATAAATGGTAAGTTGTGGTTGAATAGTTTGGTGATGTACTAACCGGAGTGCCATAGTGTTCTGCCAGGAATTGTTCAAACGTAGGCGGCACTGGTTGTGGTCCAGGAGGTGGTGGTGGTGGTGGCAGTGTAGGAATCTGCCCGGTTGCCATAGACGCAACCACAAGCCGCGTCATGCGGCTGTTGTAGTCAGTGGCTGCTGCAACTCTCTCGTTCCAGTCGAAGAGTTGCTGACGTACGAAGTCCATGTAGGCCTACAAATATGACATGATGGAACTCATAAAACATAGCAATGCGAAAAATAAAGGTCAAAAGAAAGAAGATAAGAGGGAAAATACTTACAGAGTTCTGCTGGGCTACGAGTGACAGTGTAGAGGACGCACTGGGGCGCGGGCGCTGGCTCGGCCTCGGATCGGTAGCGCAGATCCGCCTGTAGGAGACAGAAGGGGTGATCACAGAATCCAGAATCGGATGCCGACCATGACTCTTCGGCCCTATGCTGACGGCGGCCCTCTCGTCGGTATCCACAGACAAGGGGTCTGATGTGCCAGGATTCCACTTCTGAAACTCCTTCGTGTATGACGTCAGGTTCTCCCCGGTATGGCCGTAGTACTCACTCTCGCCGGCCTTGGGATTAGGCCGCACACGGGCGAGCCTCCACGACTCGATGTCTGAGAGCGGTCGCTTCAATTTCTCCTCCTGCACCGCCAAACAGAGGTTAGTCATACATAATAACATACGGTAAAGAGAAGATCAAGAATGTTTCATGTACATAGATATACCTGAAGTTTCTTGTGGCGCCAATGGTTTTGGTTTCCCTGACGGTGTGTTCCGTCGGTACCTCGATTAGCCTTGTTTATCTTGCTCTTGGCAGCAAACTCTGCGTCCTCGCCGACCCACAGATCCACCAATCCCTCCCATCCATCATTCTTTCCAAAGCACCAATCAGGACGCACCTACATAAGAAGCATAATGGCATGTGACCACGGAACAATGAAATTTACCACAAATGTCGTAATGAAAAGTCTGTTATACTTACCAACATGTACTGCTCCTTAGTCAAGGTAAGGTTATGCTCCTTCACGTCATCCCTGGTCACCTTCTCGTTACATACTTCGCGATAATAATGCGAGATGGCCACCCAGCGCACCTCGTACTGCAACTGACGGGTCTGCTTCCTCGCAGCCTGCAGCAAGAACTCATCGGCCTCGGCCTTGTCCTCCTCAAGAACTCTATAGAATTTCTACAGTCATTCATGAAACCAGAATGGAACAAGCCATGAGTTAAACGATTTGATGATAAACTATGAAAGTAACTCAAGAATTGTGCTTGTCAAGAGAACTTACCCAAAACTTTGATATCACGGCCTTAGCGGCCGTCACATGGGTTGGGTGGAAGGCCGCTTCGTAGTGCTCCCAGCACGTGGCCAAAATCTTGTGCTCCTCGTTGTCTCGGTCCGGAGCGAACATCCCCGGCCAAAGCTTCTTCAACAGGATAGTGAGGATGCCATTTGGAACACGGGCACCTTGAGGATATTCCCAGCTACTGCAAAAGAATGAAAATATTAGAATGTGTACAATCAAAATGATGCTATGTGTTTAAAATATTATTAAGGGGCACTTACCTTTTCCCCTTGGGCTTAATGAGCCACTTCATCTCCTCGGTATCAGGAGCTTTTGGGAGTCGCGCACCACCACGCAGCCAACCCTTCTGCTTGCCACCCCCGTTCCCGCCACCACCATCATCACCGCCACCCCCCTCCTCGCCACCATCCCCCTCCTCGCCACCACCCCCCTCCTCGCCACCATCCTCATCCTCCTCCCTAACCTCCTGCTCCTCCTCCTCCTCCCTAACCTCCTGCTCCTCCTCCTCCTCCCCAACCTCCTGCTCCTCCTCAGAGAAGGGTCGCGAAGACGACCCCCCTATGTCGGTCACAGAGCGCGGTTTCTGGCCCCGAGACCGTCCCCCTGGGCCTCTCCCCCCACCACGTCCTCCTCTAGGGGCACCTCCCCCTCGACCTCCCTGTGAGAACTCATCGTCAAGTAGTCGGGAGGGGACATTACGGAGTCGACCACTCCGACTAACCTTCGCGGCGAGTTTGCTTAGCAAACCAGTACCATCGGCCTTGCCCTTTCCCATACTTAGCGAACCTGCATTGAAAAGAGAATAAAAAGTTAGTGTATTAATAATGAAGTAGACATAATAAAAAGGAATAAAAAAGCGCATTCATAATAATAAACCATATAAAAAAAGACATATTAATAGAACATACAAATAAGACATGGAACATACATCTGCTAGAACCCATACGAATCATCACTGTTGTAACCGTTTCCTCGACCGGTCTCATCGTCACTATCACGCATATCATCTTCGTTGTCTGACGTAGGTGCTGGCTCTTCCTCGTCTTCAGCGTATTCATTTAATTTCTCTAGCATAAGTATGTCTTGGTCGTTCACAATGGTCTCGCCATCATTCCGTGCATCGTCATCGTTTGGATCCACATCAACATCACCCAAGGCATCAGCGTCATTGTATCGAACCACATCAACATCATCAAGTTGCTCTTGATAGAACACTCCCTCGTATGTCATGGGGTTAATGTAGAAGTAATCGTCATCGTCCGGGTCCGGTAGCTTACCATGTGGCGCCACCTTGAACACAACTTCCCAACCCTTTAGGTACTCTTTCTGGCATGGGTAGGGCAGATAATAAACTTGTGTGGCCTGGGTAGCCGCAATAAAAAGATCAGCTCCTGCATAAACGGTGGATGGTTTAACTTCGACCAAACCAAGGGAAGGCGTATGTCTCAACCCCTCATATGGGTCGAACCATCGGCATTTGAACACAGCTAGATTTAGGTCCTCGGCCCCAAGATCGAATGACAGCTCGTATATTTTTCCTACCCTTCCGTAGTACTCAACTTCATTTTCTCCTGGGGTGTACACTCCTGTGTTTATAGTTTTGGGATCAGGCCGGCTGTTCTGGTGATCCTCTGTATGGAAGCGATACCCATTCACATCATACTTTTCACATTTCATGACCCGAGCGTTAAAACCCATGGAAACCCATCTCAATTCGTCATCCATAGAGGTGTTCGGATCTTTGCCCTACAAGTTTAATTGAAATTGATGGGTGCATTAGTTCCATCAACTAATAAATGTTGAACTAGGAAGTTGAACTAGGGGAATGTGAAAAATTACTTTATCCATGAACCAAGCAACAAAAATTTTTCTGCCAGAGGCACCGTTCCGTAAAAGAGTAAGTGCCTCCGCTTTGGTAGGAGGAATCATTCCCGTCCACTCCTCATGTAGGAATTGACTAAAAGAAGAAAATCGGTGTTAGAACGAGACTCATCCTCAACGAATTGCATAAAGGAATGGTGTAGCGGTATTACCTCATCCACTCTTCCTCGACTTCCTTGATGTTGTGCAAGACATAGAACATGATGTCCTCCCACTCTTGTTCTGGCATGTTATAAGGTTTCGAATGCCCAGCCCGGCCACATTGCCCGTTGAATAGATCGAGCTTGGGTTTATACTAGGGCTCTTCTATATTGTATCGAGACACCTTATTATGCAGAGTGGGAACGTGGTCTGGGTAGTACGATGTCCTGAGGTCTGACACCTCCTCTAGGATAACTGCCTCAGCTATGGAAGCTTCAATCTTAGCTTTGTTTCCACATTTCTTTCTGAGATGCTTGTTCTGTCTCTCAGGGCCGTACTGCCAACGATTCTGCACAGGGCCCCCCAACAATACCTCCTTCGCGAGGTGCAAAATGAGATGTGTCATCGGAGTAAAGAAGCCTGGCGGGAAGATGTTCTCTAGCTTGCATATCAAGTCCGGTGCCTTCTTATGCAATTGTTCAATCACCTCGGGACATACTTCTTTAGCACATATCGTGCGAAAGAAATGGCTTAGCTCCGCAAGCACTCGCCAGACACGCTCGGGGACATAGCCTCGAACCATCACCGGCATTATCCGCTCAATCCATACATGATAGTCATGACTCTTGAGCCCGGTCACTTTGCCCGTTGAAAGATTGACCCCCTTACTTATATTTGATGCATAACCATCAGTGAACTTCACAATGTGTTTGAGCCACATAGGTGCTTCCTTCTTTTCTGGCGGTTTAAGGACGAAGTCAGCATCTGGTTTGAACCAGTTTCTTCGACCGTCTGTTGGAGGCCGCATGTTTAGCCGTGGTCTATCACAAATTTTCTGTTGATCGGCTCTAGCTTTAACGTTATCCTTTGTCTTATCAAGAATGTTGAGGATTGTGGAAAAAAGGGACTCTGCGACATTCTTTTCGGTGTGCATCACATCGATGTTATAAGGAAGTTTGAGGTCCTTGAAATAGGGAAGCTTCGTGAACGGGGTAATGTGAGTCCGGTTGTGCGTCTCACCATATCCCTCAAAGCGTTTCGCTTTGCCTTTGCCTTTGCATTTGCCTGGGCCTTCGCCTTCACTTTCCCCTTTGCCTTTGCCTTTGCCTTTGCCTTTGCCTTTAGGCTTGAGAGCTTTTAGCTGAGCAAGAACATCTGCCCCAGAAAACGTTGGAATCTCGTTTACTTAATGGACAACCCGGCCTTTCGTGAAGTTCTTCTTGTCTTCCCTATCTGGATGGTCTGCAGGGAGGAACTGTCGATGCATGTCAAAGGCTACATACTTGCCACCCTTCTGCAGCCAAATAAAACGTAGAGCCTGCATGCACACTGGGCATGGCATCTTCCCACTTGTACACCATCCGCAAAATAGGGCATAGCCGGGAAAGTCATGCATGCAATACATCAACCAAACTTTCATCAAGAATTTTTTTTGCAGATGTTGGTCGTATGTCAACCTCGGGAAGTACCAACAATGGAGCAAATCATCCACCAGCGGCTGCATAAACACTCCCAATTTCTTTCCCGGGTAATCAGGCCCCGGAATGATCAGCGACAAGAACATGGTCTTGCGTTGCATTACGACACCGGGAGGGAGATTGAGCGGAATAACAAACACGGGCCAGCAGCTGTATGGATTGGACGACATACCATACGGATTCAACCCGTCACCTGTTATCGCAATCCTGACATTCCCTGCCTCGGCTGCTTCCTCGGGGTACTCTTTATCAAATGACTTCCATGCTTCAGCTTGCGATGGATGTACAATTTTTTTATCGTACATTTTCCCTTCCTTGTGCCACTTCATCATTTTGGCAGACTCCTCCGTGATGAAAAGGCGCTGCAGTCTTTCTATGAAATGGAGATACCGAAGAATCTTTACGGGGATGTCTAGTTGCTTCTTCTCACCATGCTCATCGACCACCTCAAGGTACCGAGAGGAACCGCACTCCCTACAGTACTTTTCACCGGCATACTCGTGCCTAAACAAAAGGAAATTCTTCGGACAAACATCTATTTTCTCATATTTCATAGATAGTGCCTTCATGATTTTGTTCGTAGCGTACATGCTTTTCGGCAGTTCATGACCCTCAGGAAGGCTGTTAGCCCATACTGCTAGAAATGCTTCGAAGCAAGCTTGGGTGCAGCCGTACTCAGCCTTGACTGCCATCAATTGCGAGATGGCATCCAACTGAGAAATTTTGGCACCCGCATAACGAGTTTTCTTTGACGAGGCCAAGACCTAAAAGAAGGCCTTTGCGATTGCCTCCGGCTCCTCCGGTTCATTCTCTGAAGGTGTTGTATGTGTCGTCTCGGCAGCAAAGACATCATCTAGCATGTTTCTAACCCCATCGTCCTCATAACCACCGATGCGTTGTCGCATCACCTCCTCTCTACCACGGTCCCGCTCGGCAAAGTTTATGGGCATGTTAAAGTCTTCCATATATCCAAACGTGCGAAGGTGCAAAGTCATTTCTCCCTGAGCTCTATGGTGACGTCTTTCACATTTTGCACAGGGGCATTCTGGGTTAATTATCATTGGAGGACGGAATATCTCCTTTAAGAACACATCGGTTTTCTCGACCCACTCTGTTGTCACTTGATTCCGACGGATAAAACCATTGTACATCCACTGATTATCTGCCATCCTCTGCTTTATCACGAGCCACACAACAAAATTATGGATTCATTAAAATTAATCACATACAATTTTTATTTTCTACCGGGTTGACGAGAAACGGCACTGAATCCACCTACATCTCTAATAGGTAAAGAGGGTCCTAATCCCACCCGAGGATGTGTAGATTGAGTACGTTCTCCATGCTCTACCCCGTTCCGAGACAAAATTTCGGCAGCACCTCCCCGCTGTTCTCCAGATACACGTCTCGGCAAAAATCCGAGAGAATGTGCATCCAGAGAACAACGGGGAGGCGCCGCCGAAATCCTGTCTCGGAACAGGGTAGAGTATGGAAAACGTACCCAATCTACACATCCTCGGGCTGTCCGTGGAAAACGCTGGACAATCTGAAACAGTTGCGGTGATAAATATGCAAATTGAATGCATATTTATCCATGCAACCATTTCGGACGGGAGACGCCTAGGTTACACGACTTGACGTGAAAAGAAAATCTAGTGACATGATTCAAAGAGCGTAGGAGGTGAAGGTGGATTCGTAGCTCACCCTCGGCTGTAGAGGAAGTAGTCGAACAGCGGCGGGATCGCGGACCAAATCCTGTAAATTCGACCGATTGAAAAAAATTTAACTCATCACTTCCCATAAAGCATTGACACTACATTATGAACCAACATGAAACAACATCTCAAATTACAAAAAAAAGCTTCATTAAGTGTCTTATGAAACAACATGACCTAACACTAAACATGACAAGTAACGTGTCTTATGAAACAACATGACCTAACACTAACTTGACCAAACACAAAACTTACCAATATTCATCAATCCATCCATCTATCACAAATCCATCTAACAAAATTTCATCCATCCATCTATCACAAATCCATCTAACAAATTCATCAATCCATCCATCTATCACAAATCCATCTAACAATATTCATCAATCCATCTAACAAAATTCACCCATGCATCCATGCACATAACAAACATGAACATAATGCAAAAAAATGAAAAAAAGCACACCAGGGGCGTTTTGGGCGCCGGTGCAGCGGGCTAGCAGGGAGGCCGGGGGCGGGGCCGAGGAAGGGTGGACGGGGGCCGGGGCCGCCGCTGCAGGGCATCGGCGGAGGGGGGCTCCGAGCCCCGGCCGGCACGGCGAGGGCCGAGGCCCGAGTAGGAGAGGGAGGGCGCGGGGTCGGGGCGGCGTGGACGCGCAGGCCGGCGAGAGGTGGCAGGCCGGACGGGGGTGGTGGTGGGGTGAGGGGGTGGAGAGGGTGGTGGCGGCGGCGCCACGACGTGGAGGTGGCGAGGCTATGGCGGCGGCGGCGCGAGGAGGGGGCGGAGAGGGTCGCGGTGGCGGCGCGGGTCGGGGTGGTGCTGGGCGGCGGTGGCGGACGGGCTTGGAGTCGGGGTGGAGATGTGCGGCGGCGGTGCGGGTCGGGGTCGAGTGGGGCGGCGGCGGCGGCGGCGGGGCGGGTGTGGGGGGGTGCGGGCCGGGGTTGGGCGTCGATGGGGAATGTGTGGAGGGGGTTGCCCCGCGGATGGATAAGGGGGGTATCCCGACGGTTTAGCCGCCGGGATAGGTGCCGATGCCACGTGGCCACCTACGCCGACGGCAAAACCGTAGGCATAGAAATGACAGGTGCCATCGGCATAGATACGCCGACGGTTTAACCGTCGGGGTAGACGTCGTCCACGTCATCAATCCGCGACGCTGGCCACGTCATCGATCCGAGCCGCGGCAGGGAGGGGGCGTCGCTGATTCATATCTACGCCGACGGTCTAACCGTCGGGAAATCATTTTTTCCCTATTTTTAAGTTTTTATTATTTTCCTAAATTAAATTTTGATTAACTTCATGTTCTTTTGCATATAAGTCCCTATACTTTACTGAATTCACAAAAAAAATGATAATTACGTCCATTTTGACAAGTTTTATATATTTTTCAATTTTTTTCTTCAACCTCCGTGTCTACCCGACGTGGTCGTTTCCACCCTCTGAGTGACGGCAGCAGCGACGTCCGTGAGGGGGGCCACGCTACGGAGCCGCGTGCCGGGTGCTTAGACCTGTCACCACTCTTCCACACGTGTAAGAGGGCCTCGCGCAAGACCTCGTGGCATAGCTACCCCCCAAAAGTCCGCCGTCCCGTCTAACCCTGACATAGTTTATCGGACGGATCTACCCCTTTGACTTTCACCGGACGGGGTTTGACCGAGGGACATTTCCACCAGGCTGTGATAGGCGAGCCCATAGGTACACTTCGGATCAAGGTCCGAGCCCAACCAAAAACAAGATTCCCTCCGTGTCTACCCGACGTGGCCCTTTCCACCCTACGTGTGACGGCGGCAGCGACATCCGTGAGGGGGGCCACGCTACGGAGCCGCGTGCCGGGTGCTTAGACCTGTCACCACTCTTCCACACGTGTAAGAGGGCCTCGCGCAAGACCTCACGGCATAGCCCCTCTCCAGGTCCCCCGTCCCGTCTAACCCTGACATAGTTGACCGGACGGATCTACCCCTTTGACTTTCACCGGACGGGGTTTGACCGAGGGACATTTCCACCTGGCTGTGATAAGTGAGCCCATAGGTACACTTCGGATCAAGGTCCGGGCCCAACCAACCGCAAGATTCCCTCCGTGTCTACCCGACGTGGCCCTTTCCACCTTCCGTGTGACGGCGGCAGCGACATCCGTGAGGGGGGCCACGCTACGGAGCCGCGTGCCGGGTGCTTAGACCTGTCACCACTCTTCCACACGTGTAAGAGGGCCTCGCGCAAGACCTCACGGCATAGCCCCTCTCCAGGTCCCCCGTCCCGTCTAACCCTGACATAGTTGACCGGACGGATCTACCCCTTTGACTTGCACCGGACGGGGTTTGACCGAGGGACATTTCCACCTGGCTGTCATAGGCGAGCCCATAGGTACACTTCCGATCAAGGTCCGGGCCCAACCCACCGCAAGATTCCCTCCGTGTCTACCCGACGTCGTCGTTTCCACCCTCCGTGTGACGGCGGCAGCGACGTCCGTGAGGGGGGCCACGCTACGGAGCCGCGTGCCGGGTGCTTAGACCTATCACCACTCTTCCACACGTGTAAGAGGGCCTTGCGCAAGACCTCCTGGCATAGCTACCCCCCAAAAGTCCCCCATCCCGTCTAACCCTGACATAGTTTACCGAACGGATCTACCCCTTTGACTTTCACCGGACGGGGTTTGACCGAGAGACATTTCCACCTGGCTGTGATAGGCGAGCCCATAGGTACACTTCGGATCAAGGTCCGAGCCCAACCCACCGCAAGATTCCCTCCGTGTCTACCCGACGTGGTTGTTTCCACCCTCCGAGTGACGGCGGCAGCGACGTCCGTGAGGGGGGCCAGGCTACGGAGCCGCGTGCCGGGTGCTTAGACCTGTCACCACTCTTCCACACGTGTAAGAGGGCCTCGCGCAAGACCTCGTGGCATAGCTACCCCCCAAAAGTCCCCCGTCCCGTCTAACCCTGACATAGTTTACCGGACGGATCTACCCCTTTGACTTTCACCGGACGGGGTTTGACCGAGGGACATTTCCACCTGGCTGTGATAGGCGAGCCCATAGGTACACTTCGGATCAAGGTCCTAACCCAACCCACCGCAAGATTCCCTCCGTGTCTACCCGACGTGGCCCTTTCCACCCTCCGTGTGACGGCGGCAGCGACATCCGTGAGGGGGGCCACGCTACGGAGCCGCGTGCCGGGTGCTTAGACCTGTCACTACTCTTCCACACGTCTAAGAGGTCCTCGCGCAAGACCTCACGGCATAGCCCCTCTCCAGGTCCCCCATCCCGTCTAACCCTGACATAGTTGACCGGACGGATCTACCCCTTTGACTTTCACCGGACGGGGTTTGACCGCGGGACATTTCCACCTGGCTCTCATAGGCGAGCCCATAGGTACACTTCGGATCAATGTCCGGGCCCAACCCACCGCAAGATTCCCTCCGTGTCTACCCGACGTGGTCGTTTCCACCCTCCGTGTGACGGCGGCAGCGACGTCCGTGAGGGGGGCCACGCTATGGAGCCGCGTGCCGGGTGCTTAGACCTGTCACCACTCTTCCACACGTGTAAGAGGGCCTCGCGCAAGACCTCACGGCATAGCCCCTCTCCAGGTCCCCCGTCCCGTCTAACCCTGACATAGTTGACCGGACGGATCTACCCCTTTGACTTTCACCGGACGGGTTTTGACCGAGTGACATTTCCACCTGGCTGTGATAGGCGAGCCCATAGGTACACTTCGGATCAAGGTCCGGGCCCAACCAACCGCAAGATTCCCTCCGTGTCTACCCGACGTGGTCGTTTCCACCCTCCGTGTGACGGCGGCAGCGACGTCCGTGAGGGGGCCCACGCTACGGAGTCGCGTGCTGGGTGCTTAGACCTGTCACCACTATTCCACACGTGTAAGAGGGCCTTGCGCAAGACCTCGTGGCATAGCTACCCCCCAAAAGTCCCCCGTCCCGTCTAACCCTGACATAGTTTACCGGACGGATCTACCCCTTTGACTTTCACCGGACGGGGTTTGACCGAGGGACATTTCCACCTGGCTGTGATAGGCGAGCCCATAGGTACACTTCGGATCAAGGTCCGAGCCCAACCCACCGCAAGATTCCCTCCGTGTGTACCCGACGTGGCCCTTTCCACCCTCCGTGTGATGGCGGCAACGACGTCCGTGAGGGGGGCCACGCTACGGAGCCGCGTGCCGGGTGCTTAGACCTGTCACCACAATTCCACACGTGTAAGAGGGCTTCGCGCAAGACCTCGTGGCATAGCTACCCCCCAAAAGTCAACCGTCCCGTCTAACCCTGACATAGTTTACCGGACGGATCTACCCCTCTGACTTTCACCGGACGGGGTTTGACCGAGGGACATTTCCACCTGGCTGTGATAGGCGAGCCCATAGGTACACTTCGGATCAAGGTCCGAGCCCAACCCACCGCAAGATTCCCTCCGTGTCTACCCGACGTGGCCCTTTCCACCCTCCGTGTGACGGCGGCAGCGACATCCGTGAGGGGGGCCACGCTACGGAGCCGCGTGCCGGGTGCTTAGACCTGTCACCACTCTTCCACACGTGTAAGAGGGCCTCGCGCAAGACCTCACGGCATAGCCCCCCTCCAGGTCCCCCGTCCCGTCTAACCCTGACATAGTTTACCGGACGGATCTACCCCTTTGACTAAAGGTCCTCCTGCCTGGGCGCCCCACAGCGGCCACGTGGAGCACCTTTGTTCCCGGTTCGTAGGCCAACCGGGACTAAAGGTTTTAGGCATTAGTCACGATCGTTTTGTCCCGGTTCCTGAACCGGGACTAAAGGCCCTCTGGAACCGGGACAGATGCCCTGTTTTCTACTAGTGAGCTAGCCAAGGGTGTGGGGGAGGTTCGCCAAGATGGACGATGGCGACATGCTCAAGCTGAGGAAGTAGGACCATGGAAGGCCACCGAGGTTGCTGCGAAGCCGGCAAAGGAAGGATGACAAGGCAGCATGCAAGGAATTTGAGCTACTGCCGAGCTGCCAGCAAGCTCGTCGGCATCTAGAAGCTTCTAGGTGAGGCGCACCGCCTTCTAGGATGATGGCTGCTGTGCTGCGCTGCACCGCCCAATGGAATAAATATTAGTTGCTCCATCAGTCTGCTCCTTCGGATGACATTTCTATTTCCCTGTATTCCTCTGCGGTAATAGTTACTAATAATATGATCCTCCTGCTGCAAGAGCGTGGAGAGCCCTAGCTAGGCAGGCTGCTCTGTGTACAAAGGCTTGAAGATGGTAATAATAAAACCCAGGCTCCTCTCTTGCTTGCCATGTAATAATCTTAGTAACTCTCAATCTTAGTAGTATTAGTATTATTACCAGCCCAGCGTACTCTTGTTTTGATGGTTGCTGAAGTGCTTGCTGTCAAGAAGAAGATAGTTATTCTCTTCCATCTTCAGCCACAATAAATTGACCTATCAGTTTCAGGGACCCAACTTTCAAAGCAAAACAAGCCTTACAAACTGTGTCCTTTTATGTGGACAAGCATTCTGAAGCTTGATAGATTTAATACCATCTATATTGTTTCTATATATATATAAATATAAATATATATACACACACACACACGTATATATATAGTATGACTTTGTGTAAAATTTATTAGAAACAACAGTGAAAATTGCATCTTTGAAGACTTGAAAAATCACCTTTTACACAAAGCAGCCTCCCTAGCAAGGGCTCTCCACTCTCTTGCAGCAAATGGATCATATTATTACTATTACGGAGGAACGCGGGAAATAGAAATTCCACAAGGAGCAGCAGATTGATGGAGTGACTGAAATTAATTCCAATGGGGCAGCGCGGTGCGGCGCAGCAGCCATCGCAGCCTCACCTAGAAGATTCTAGACGCCGGCAAGCTTTACTGGCAGCTCAGCAGTAGCTTTATTCATTGCGACAACCTTGTCTTCCTCATCAGCTTTGCAGCAACCTCGGTGGTCTTCCATGGTTTTACTTCCTCGGCTTGAGCATGTCACCATGGTGCATCTTGGCGAACCTCCCTCGCATTCTTGGCTGGCTGTCTGCCAGAGCCTTTCTACAAGTATACTGCAAGCACAGAGTTGCAAACATTTATCCCTCACTCATCCTGAATTCATCAACCTCTCTGATCTTCCATCTTCTTGTTTAATTACTTGTATATTAGCAGAAAAAGAGAGAGATTTGTATACCTTGATCTTTCTGCCAAAGTTTCTCTTGATCTTCTTCATCCTGTACCTGGACAGCTTCTGCTTCCTTTCCTCAGTTTTTAGGTCACTGATGGTTACAAGCCGAGGGGTATTGGCACCAAGATTCTGTCAAAAAGTAAAAATCCTAGTAAGTAATATTAGGCTTTCAATTGAAAAAAATGAACTTTACATGATGATCCTACCTAAACACATATTCGGATGACATGTCATTTATATATCAGTGTGAAATACTTCAGGTGGGTGTGTAAATTAGAGAACATTTATCCTGCCCGGTTGATGGCTTTGTTAATTTAAAGCCGGGCTCATCTCGAGCCTCCTTTATAAAAAATATATTAGAGAACATATACTAGTATCTTGCATGTCTAAAAATTAAGTACCTTGGAAGAAAACACAGTAGATACCATTGAGTGTGAAGAGTATGTGTATATGCCTTGTATCAGCTATAGTAGTGACCAGGTCATTAAGGGAAAGGTGGCTTCGGGCAGAATTTGTAACATTTGAAATCACATCACTAGTTAGTGTCATTCGTACCTTTATTTAACAGCCTTTTCATGTTGAGCCAAGCATTACACTACACTCCATCTACATCTAAAGTGAGGTTTGTCCAATGCAGTTAGAAAACAATGCCTTGAGACACAAAAGTCAGTGCTAGTCACAATAATTCCATATTTATGTAGTGCAGGGGGGGGGGGGGGGGGGGTCATCATACCCATTTCATCCTCAGCCCAAATGCTGCCTTGAAGTCGAGCTCTTGGAAATCCAGGAAATTAGGCCTCACTGACCCATTCATCCAATCTATATGCGAGATCTGTGGGGCTGAGGAGGAGACTGTTCTTCATGCTCTAACAAAATGCTCCTGGGCCAAGACATTCTGGACGAATCTGAGCGAATTAACCGGTACAAAGCTTCCTTGCCTTCACCCGGATTCCTGGGCTGCTGATTTAATCACATGCAAAGCGGTGTCGAACCATGATTCTTTCCTTGTGTTGTGTGGTATGTGGGCTGTGTGGTCTGCAAGGAACACTAGGGTACATGATGCAAAAGAGAAATCAGTAAAAATCAGTGTTCCATGGGCGGTAGACACAGCTTTTGATCTATGGAAAGCTGGGACTGAAAAAGTGCCGACAATCATAACGCAGGTTGCTGACTCCTGGAAACCATCTGAAGCTGACTCTGTGAAGGTAAATGTGGACGCTAGCTTCAGTTCTTCGGCGACGAGTGGATCAACTGGCTGCCTGAAGAGAGACAGTAGAGGCATTCTAATCCAAGCCAGAGCCAGATGGTTCGTGTTTGCGCCTAATGCCTTGGTAAAGGAAGCAAACACACTGAGAGAAGGACTGAAGCTTGCCGTGAACCTGTGGAAGCAGAAGGTGACTGTTGAAAGCGATTGCCAAGTTTGGTTAAACTCTGGTCTAGCAACGAGGATGACCGTTCAGAAATTGCATCCATCTTCAAAGTGGTGAAGGAGCTTAGCAGAAATTTTACTACTTTTCATTGTATTTTTGTTCGTAGATCGGCAAACGTTGCTACCCATTTATGTGCAAAAAATGCTGATGTTGATAGGCAGAGGTGTGCTTGGATAAACATGGTGCCAAGCTTCCTTATTACTGCCTCCATTCCAGAATATAAGGTGCATTAATATCCGCTAAAGTCAAACGTATGTATGTTTGACCAGGATTATAGAATAAAATATCAACATCCGCAATACAAAATAAATAAAATATGAAAATAAATTTCATGATGGATCTAATTATAGAAATTTGATATTATAGATATTAATATTTTTTTCTAAAAACTTGGTCAAACATGTAAAAGTTTGACTTTTGAAAAAACAAATACACCTTATATTGTGGAACGGAGGGAGTAACCACTACCAGACTAACGCACGTTGCCGACGGCCTCAGGCCGTCGGCATAGACCGTAAAACCGTCGGGATAGACCTATCCCGACGGTGGCCGTCGGCGTACGTCCGTCGGCAACTCGAACGTCGGCGTACCGCCGGGCGGCCGTCGGCATAGAAACACCGTCGGGATAGGTAGGTATGCCGACGGCTTCCGTACGGCCCTCGGCATAAATAGGCCGTCGGCAACGAGTTGTGTCTGACGGTGGCAGACGGCGAGGCCACCCATTCAGGGCACGCCACGCGGCAGCCGCTGGCAGCTCCTGGTCGTCCGCTATGCCGACGGTTAAACCGTCGGCGTAGGAAGGCACGAGGCACCAGTGCACGCCACGCGGCAGCCGCTGGCAGCTCCTGGTGGTCCTCTATGCCGACGGTGTTGCCGTCGGGATACCTACAACCTGTGCCGACGGTTAAACCGTCGGCGTAGTAAGGCACGAGGCACCAGTGCACGCCACGCGGCAGCCGCTGGCAGCTCCTAGTGGTCCTCTATGCCGACGGTGTTGCCGTCGGGATACCTACAACCTGTGCCGACGCTTTAACCGTCGGCATAGAGGACCACCAGGAGCTGCCAGCGGCTGCCGCCTGGCGTGCACTGGTGCCTCGTGCCTTACTACGCCGACGGTTATGCCGTCGGGATAGTTATGCACAGAATTTTTTTCCCATTTTGTTGGTTGCATTTCAATTGAAAAACACAAATTCACAGCATATATATATATCATCATCATCACAACAGACCATAACAGAATAGAGAGGATAATATCACAAATTCAACATCATGACAAGTTCGACATAGCCAACAATATCATCACAAATTCAACATCATGACAAGTTCGACATAGCCAACAATATCATCACAAGTTCAACAAAGCCAACATCATCACAAGTTGAACAAAACATAAAACACCTCCAAAGGCTTAAGCACCATCACTTCCACCGCCAAAGCCGAGGTAGCCAAAGCCGAGGTCATCACCGCTAGTGCTACCACCACCGCCACCGCTAGCGCCAGCGCTACCGCCACCGCCACCGCCTCGCCAGACCGGAGTGACTGGGCTTTGTGACTCAGGAGTGGAACCATAAGTAGCACCACCACCGGCGGATGATCCACCGGTTCCCTGCATGTTTGAAAAGAGATGGGAAGGCAATATATGATTGTATTGAATAAATGGTAAGTTGTGGTTGAATAGTTTGGTGATGTACTAACCGGAGTGCCATAGTGTTCTGCCAGGAATTGTTCAAACGTAGGCGGCACTGGTTGTGGTCCAGGAGGTGGTGGTGGTGGTGGCAGTGTAGGAATCTGCCCGGTTGCCATAGACGCAACCACAAGCTGCGTCATGCGGCTGTTGTAGTCAGTGGCTGCTGCAACTCTCTCGTTCCAGTCGAAGAGTTGCTGACGTACGAAGTCCATGTAGGCCTACAAATATGACATGATGGAACTCATAAAACATAGCAATGCGAAAAATAAAGGTCAAAAGAAAGAAGATAAGAGGGAAAATACTTACAGAGTTCTGCTGGGCTACGAGTGACAGTGTAGAGGACGCACTGGGGCGCGGGCGCTGGCTCGGCCTCGGATCGGTAGCGCAGATCCGCCTGTAGGAGACAGAAGGGGTGATCACAGAATCCAGAATCGGATGCCGACCATGACTCTTCGGCCCTATGCTGACGGCGGCCCTCTCGTCGGTATCCACAGACAAGGGGTCTGATGTGCCAGGATTCCACTTCTGAAACTCCTTCGTGTATGACGTCAGGTTCTCCCCGGTATGGCCGTAGTACTCACTCTCGCCGGCCTTGGGATTAGGCCGCACACGGGCGAGCCTCCACGACTCGATGTCTGAGAGCGGTCGCTTCAATTTCTCCTCCTGCACCGCCAAACAGAGGTTAGTCATACATAATAACATACGGTAAAGAGAAGATCAAGAATGTTTCATGTACATAGATATACCTGAAGTTTCTTGTGGCGCCAATGGTTTCGGTTTCCCTGACGGTGTGTTCCGTCGGTACCTCGATTAGCCTTGTTTATCTTGCTCTTGGCAGCAAACTCTGCGTCCTCGCCGACCCACAGATCCACCAATCCCTCCCATCCATCATTCTTTCCAAAGCACCAATCAGGACGCACCTACATAAGAAGCATAATGGCATGTGACCACGGAACAATGAAATTTACCACAAACGTCGTAATGAAAAGTCTGTTATACTTACCAACATGTACTGCTCCTTAGTCAAGGTAAGGTTATGCTCCTTCACGTCATCCCTGGTCACCTTCTCGTTACATACCTCGTGATAATAAGGCGAGATGGCCACCCAGCGCACCTCGTATTGCAACTGACGGGTCTGCTTCCTCGCAGCCCGCAGCAAGAACTCATCGGCCTCGGCCTTGTCCTCCTCAAGAACTCTATAGAATTTCTACAGTCATTCATGAAACTAGAATGGAACAAGCCATGAGTTAAACGATTTGATGATAAACTATGAAAGTAACTCAAGAATTGTGCTTGTCAAGAGAACTTACCCAAAACTTTGATATCACGGCCTTAGCGGCCGTCACATGGGTTGGGTGGAAGGCCGCTTCGTAGTGCTCCCAGCACGTGGCCAAAATCTTGTGCTCCTCGTTGTCTCGGTCCGGAGCGAACATCCCCGGCCAAAGCTTCTTCAACAGGATAGTGAGGATGCCATTTGGAACATGGGCACCTTGAGGATATTCCCAGCTCCTGCAAAAGAATGAAAATATTAGCATGTGTACAATCAAAATGATGCTATGTGTTTAAAATATTATTAAGGGGCACTTACCTTTTCCCCTTGGGCTTAATGAGCCACTTCATCTCCTCGGTATCAGGAGCTTTTGGGAGTCGCGCACCACCACGCAGCCAACCCTTCTGCTTGCCACCCCCGTTCCCGCCACCACCATCATCACCGCCACCCCCCTCCTCGCCACCATCCCCCTCCTCGCCACCACCCCCCTCCTCGCCACCATCCTCATCCTCCTCCCTAACCTCCTGCTCCTCCTCCTCCTCCCTAACCTCCTGCTCCTCCTCCTACTCCCCAACCTCCTGCTCCTCCTCAGAGAAGGGTCGCGAAGACGACCCCCCTATGTCGGTCACAGAGCGCGGTTTCTGGCCCCGAGACCGTCCCCCTGGGCCTCTCCCCCCACCACGTCCTCCTCTAGGGGCACCTCCCCTTCGACCTCCCTGTGAGAACTCATCGTCAAGTAGTCGGGAGGTGACATTACGGAGTCGACCACTCCGACTAACCTTCGCGGCGAGTTTGCTTAGCAAACCAGTACCATCGGCCTTGCCCTTTCCCATACTTAGCGAACCTGCATTGAAAAGAGAATAAAAAGTTAGTGTATTAATAATGAAGTAGACATAATAAAAAGGAATAAAAAAGCGCATTCATAATAATAAACCATATAAAAAAAGACATATTAATAGAACATACAAATAAGACATGGAACATACATCTGCTAGAACCCATACGAATCATCACTGTTGTAACCGTTTCCTCGACCGGTCTCATCGTCACTATCACGCATATCATCTTCGTTGTCTGACGTAGGTGCTGGCTCTTCCTCGTCTTCAGCGTATTCATTTAATTTCTCTAGCATAAGTATGTCTTGGTCGTTCACAATGGTATCGCCATCATTCCGTGCATCGTCATCGTTTGGATCCACATCAACATCACCCAAGGCATCAGCGTCATTGTATCGAACCACATCAACATCATCAAGTTGCTCTTGATAGAACACTCCCTCGTATGTCATGGGGTTAATGTACAAGTAATCGTCATCGTCCGGGTCCGGTAGCTTACCATGTGGCGCCACCTTGAACACAACTTCCCAACCCTTTAGGTACTCTTTCTGGCATGGGTAGGGCAGATAATAAACTTGTGTGGCCTGGGTAGCCGCAATAAAAAGATCAGCTCCTGCATAAACGGTGGATGGTTTAACTTCAACCAAACCAAGGGAAGGCGTATGTCTCAACCCCTCATATGGGTCGAACCATCGGCATTTGAACACAGCTAGATTTAGGTCCTCGGCCCCAAGATCGAATGACAGCTCGTATATTTTTCCTACCCTTCCGTAGTACTCAACTTCATTTTCTCCTGGGGTGTACACTCCTGTGTTTATAGTTTTGGGATCAGGCCGGCTGTTCTGGTGATCCTCTGTATGGAAGCGATACCCATTCACATCATACTTTTCACATTTCATGACCCGAGCGTTAAAACCCATGGAAACCCATCTCAATTCGTCATCCATAGAGGTGTTTGGATCTTTGCCCTACAAGTTTAATTGAAATTGATGGGTGCATTAGTTCCATCAACTAATAAATGTTGAACTAGGAAGTTGAACTAGGGGAATGTGAAAAATTACTTTATCCATGAACCAAGCAACAAAAATTTTTCTGCCAGAGGCACCGTTCCGTAAAAGAGTAAGTGCCTCCGCTTTAGTAGGAGGAATCATTCCCGTCCACTCCTCATGTAGGAATTGACTAAAAGAAGAAAATCGGTGTTAGAACGAGACTCATCCTCAACGAATTGCATAAAGGAATGGTGTAGCGGTATTACCTCATCCACTCTTCCTCGACTTCCTTGATGTTGTGCAAGACATAGAACATGATGTCCTCCCACTCTTGTTCTGGCATGTTATAAGGTTTCGAACGCCCAGCCCGGCCACATTGCCCGTTGAATAGATCGAGTTTGGGTTTATACTTGGGCTCTTCTATATTGTATCGAGACACCTTATTATGCAGAGTGGGAACGTGGTCTGGGTAGTACGATGTCCTGAGGTCTGACACCTCCTCTAGGATAACTGCCTCAGCTATGGAAGCTTCAATCTTAGCTTTGTTTCCACATTTCTTTCTGAGATGCTTGTTCTGTCTCTCAGGGCCGTACTGCCAACGATTCTGCACAGGGCCCCCCAACAATACCTCCTTCGCGAGGTGCAAAATGAGATGTGTCATCGGAGTAAAGAAGCCTGGCGGGAAGATCTTCTCTAGCTTGCATATCAAGTCCGGTGCCTTCTTATGCAATTGTTCAATCACCTCGGGACATACTTCTTTAGCACATATCGTGCGAAAGAAATGGCTTAGCTCCGCAAGCACTCGCCAGACACGCTCGGGGACATAGCCTCGAACCATCACCGGCATTATCCGCTCAATCCATACATGATAGTCATGACTATTGAGCCCGGTCACTTTGCCCGTTGAAAGATTGACCCCCTTACTTATATTTGATGCATAACCATCAGTGAACTTCACAATGTGTTTGAGCCACATAAGTGCTTCCTTCTTTTCTGGCGGTTTAAGGACGAAGTCAGCATCTGGTTTGAACCAGTTTCTTCGACCGTCTGTTGGAGGCTGCATGTTTAGCCGTGGTCTATCACAAATTTTCTGTTGATCGGCTCTAGCTTTAACGTTATCCTTTGTCTTATCAGGAATGTTGAGGATCGTGGAAAAAAGGGACTCTGAGACATTCTTTTCGGTGTGCATCACATCGATGTTATAAGGAAGTTCGAGGTCCTTGAAATAGGGAAGCTTCGTGAACGGGGTAATGTGAGTCCAGTTGTGCATCTCACCATATCCCTCAAAGCGTTTCGCTTTGCCTTTGCCTTTGCATTTGCCTGGGCCTTCGCCTTCACTTTCCCCTTTGCCTTTGCCTTTGCCTTTGCCTTTGCCTTTGCCTTTGCCTTTAGGCTTGAGAGCTTTTAGCTGAGCAAGAACATCTGCCCCAGAAAACGTTGGAATCTCGTTTACTTCATGGACAACCCGGCCTTTCGTGAAGTTCTTCTTGTCTTCCCTATCTGGATGGTCTGCAGGGAGGAACTGTCGATGCATGTCAAAGGCTACATACTTGCCACCCTTCTGCAGCCAAATAAAACGTAGAGCCTGCATGCACACTGGGCATGGCATCTTCCCACTTGTACACCATCCGCAAAATAGGGCATAGCCGGGAAAGTCATGCATGCAATACATCAACCAAACTTTCATCAAGAATTTTTTTTGCAGATGTCGGTCGTATGTCAACCTCGGGAAGTACCAACAATGGAGCAAATCATCCACCAGCGGCTGCATAAACACTCCCAAATTCTTTCCTGGGTAATCAGGCCCCGGAATGATCAGCGACAAGAACATGGTCTTGCGTTGCATTACGACACCGGGAGGGAGATTGAGCGGAATAACAAACACGGGCCAGCAGCTGTATGGATTGGACGACATACCATACGGATTCAACCCGTCACCTGTTATCGCAATCCTGACATTCCCTGCCTCGGCTGCTTCCTCGGGGTACTCTTTATCAAATGACTTCCATGCTTCAGCTTGCGATGGATGTACAATTTTTTTATCGTACATTTTCCCTTCCTTGTGCCACTTCATCATTTTGGCAGACTCCTCCGTGATGAAAAGGCGCTACAGTCTTTCTATGAAATGGAGATACCGAAGAATCTTTATGGGGATGTCTAGTTGCTTCTTCTCACCATGCTCATCGACCACCTCAAGGTACCGAGAGGAACCGCACTCCCTACAGTACTTGTCACCGGCATACTCGTGCCTAAACAAAAGGCAATTCTTCGGACAAACATCTATTTTCTCATATTTCATAGATAGTGCCTTCATGATTTTCTTCGTAGCGTACATGCTTTTCGGCAGTTCATGACCCTCAGGAAGGCTGTTAGCCCATACTCCTAGAAATGCTTCGAAGCAAGCTTGGGTGCAGCCGTACTCAGCCTTGACTGCCATCAATTGCGAGATGGCATCCAACTTAGAAATTTTGGCACCCGCATAAAGAGGTTTCTTTGACGAGGCCAAGACCTAAAAGATGGCCTTTGCAATTGCCTCTGGCTCCTCCGGTTCATTCTCTGAAGGTGTTGTATGTGTCGTCTCGGCAGCAAAGACATCATCTAGCATGTTTCTAACCCCATCGTCCTCATAACCACCGATGCGTTGTCGCATCACCTCCTCTCTACCACGGGCCCGCTCGGCAAAGTTTATGGGCATGTTAAAGTCTTCCATATATCCAAACGTGCGAAGGTGCAAAGTCATTTCTCCCTGAGCTCTACGGTGACGTCTTTCACATTTTGCACAGGGGCATTCTGGGTTAATTATCATTGGAGGACGGAATATCTCCTTTAAGAACACATCGGTTTTCTCGACCCACTCTGTTGTCACTTGATTCCGACGGATAAAACCATTGTACATCCACTGATTATCTGCCATCCTCTGCTTTATCACGAGCCACACAACAAAATTATGGATTCATTAAAATTAATCACATACAATTTTTATTTTCTACCGGGTTGACGAGAAACGGCACTGAATCCACCTACATCTCTAATAGGTAAAGAGGGTCCTAATCCCACCCGAGGATGTGTAGATTGAGTACGTTCTCCATGCTCTACCCCGTTCCGAGACAAAATTTCGGCAGCACCTCCCCGCTGTTCTCCAGATACACGTCTCGGCAACAATCCGAGAGAATGTGCATCCAGAGAACAACGGGGAGGCGCCGCCGAAATCCTGTCTCGGAACAGGGTAGAGTATGGAAAACGTACCCAATCTACACATCCTCGGGCTGTCCGTGGAAAACGCTGGACAATCTGAAACAGTTGCGGTGATAAATATGCAAATTGAATGCATATTTATCCATGCAACCATTTCGGACGGGAGACGCCTAGGTTACACGACTTGACGTGAAAAGAAAATCTAGTGACATGATTCAAAGAGCGTAGGAGGTGAAGGTGGATTCGTAGCTCACCCTCGGCTGTAGAGGAAGTAGTCGAACAGCGGCGGGATCGCGGACCAAATCCTGCAAATTCGACCGATTGAAAAAAATTTAACTCATCACTTCCCATAAAGCATTGACACTACATTATGAACCAACATGAAACAACATCTCAAATTACAAAAAAAAGCTTCATTAAGTGTCTTATGAAACAACATGACCTAACACTAAACATGACAAGTAACGTGTCTTATGAAACAACATGACCTAACACTAACTTGACCAAACACAAAACTTACCAATATTCATCAATCCATCCATCTATCACAAATCCATCTAACAAAATTTCATCCATCCATCTATCACAAATCCATCTAACAAATTCATCAATCCATCCATCTATCACAAATCCATCTAACAATATTCATCAATCCATCTAACAAAATTCACCCATGCATCCATGCACATAACAAACATGAACATAATGCAAAAAAATGAAAAAAAAAAGCTCACCAGGGGCGTTTTGGGCGCCGGTGCAGCGGGCTAGCAGGGAGGCCGGGGGCGGGGCCGAGGAAGGGTGGACGGGGGCCGGGGCCGCCGCTGCAGGGCGTCGGCGGAGGGGGGCTCCGAGCCCCGGCCGGCACGGCGAGGGCCGAGGCCCGAGTAGGAGAGGGAGGGCGCGGGGTCGGGGCGGCGTGGACGCGCAGGCCGGCGAGAGGTGGCAGGCCGGACGGGGGTGGTGGAGGGGTGAGGGGGCGGAGAGGGTGGTGGCGGCGGCGCCACGACGTGGAGGTGGCGAGGCTGTGGCGGCGGCGGCGCGAGGAGGGGCGGAGAGGGTCGCGGCGGCGGCGCGGGTCGGGGTGGTGCTGGGCGGCGGTGGCGGACGGGCTCGGAGTCGGGGTGGAGATGGGCGGCGGCGGTGCAGGTCGGGGTCGAGTGGGGCGGCGGCGGCGGCGGCGGGGCGGGTGTGGGGGGGTGCGGGCCGGGGTTGGGCGTCGATGGGGAATGTGTGGAGGGGGTTGCCCCGCGGATGGATAAGGGGGGTATCCCGACGGTTTAGCCGCCGGGATAGGTGCCGATGCCACGTGGCCACCTACGCCGACGGCAAAACCGTAGGCATAGAAATGACAGGGGCCATCGGCATAGATACGCCGACGGTTTAACCGTCGGGGTAGACGTCGTGCACGTCATCAATCCGCGACGCTGGCCACGTCATCGATCCGAGCCGCGGCAGGGAGGGGGCGTCGCTGGTTCATATCTACGCCGACGGCCTAACCGTCGGGAAATCATTTTTTCCGTGTTTTTAAGTTTTTATTATTTTCCTAAATTAAATTTTGATTAACTTCATGTTCTTTTGCATATAAGTCCCTATACTTTACTGAATTCACAAAAAAAAATGATAATTACGTCCATTTTGACAAGTTTTATATATTTTTCAATTTTTTTCTTCAACCTCCGTGTCTACCCGACGTGGTCGTTTCCACCCTCCGAGTGACGGCGGCAGCGACGTCCGTGAGGGGTGCCACGCTACGGAGCCGCGTGCCGGGTGCTTAGACCTGTCACCACTCTTCCACACGTGTAAGATGGCCTCGCGCAAGACCTCGTGGCATAGCTACCCCCCAAAAGTCCCCCGTCCCGTCCAACCCTGACATAGTTTATCGGACGGATCTACCCCTTTGACTTTCACCGGAAGGGGTTTCACCGAGGGACATTTCCACCAGGCTGTGATAGGCGAGCCCACAGGTACACTTCGGATCAAGGTCCGAGCCCAACCCACCGCAAGATTCCCTCCGTGTCTACCCGACGTGGCCCTTTCCACCCTCCGTGTGACGGCGGCAGCGACATCCGTGAGGGGGGCCACGCTACGGAGCCGCGTGCCGGGTGCTTAGACCTGTCACCACTCTTCCACACGTGTAAGAGGGCCTCGCGCAAGACCTCACGGCATAGCCCCTCTCCAGGTCCCCCGTCCCGTCTAACCCTGACATAGTTGACCGGACGGATCTACCCCTTTGACTTGCACCGGACGGGGTTTGACCGAGGGACATTTCCACCTGGCTGTCATAGGCGAGCCCATAGGTACACTTCCGATCAAGGTCCGGGCCCAACCCACCGCAAGATTCCCTCCGTGTCTACCCGACGTGGTCGTTTCCACCCTCCGTGTGACGGCGGCAGCGGCGTCCGTGAGGGGGGCCACGCTACGGAGCCGCGTGCCGGGTGCTTAGACCTATCACCACTCTGCCACACGTGTAAGAGGGCCTTGCGCAAGACCTCGTGGCATAGCTACCCCCCAAAAGTCCCCCGTCCCGTCTAACCCTGACATAGTTTACCGGACGGATCTAGCCCTTTGACTTTCACCGGACGGGGTTTGACCGAGGGACATTTCCACCTGGCTGTGATAGGCGAGCCCATAGGCACACTTCGGATCAAGGTCCGAGCCCAACCCACCGCAAGATTCCCTCCGTGTCTACCCGACGTGGTTGTTTCCACAATCCGAGTGACGGCGGCAGCGACGTCCGTGAGGGGGGCCACGCTACGGAGCCGCGTGCCGGGTGCTTAGACCTGTCACCACTCTTCCACACGTGTAAGAGGGCCTCGCGCAAGACCTCGTGGCATAGCTACCCCCCAAAAGTCCCCCGTCCCGTCTAACCCTGACATAGTTTACCGGACGGATCTACCCCTTTGACTTTCACCGGACGGGGTTTAACCGAGGGACATTTCCACCTGGCTGTGATAGGCGAGCCCATGGTACACTTCGGATCAAGGTCCGAGCCCAACCCACCGCAAGATTCCCTCCGTGTCTACCCGACGTGGCCCTTTCCACCCTCCGTGTGACGGCGGCAGCGACATCCGTGAGGGGGGCCACGCTACGGAGCCGCGTGCCGGGTGCTTAGACCTGTCACCACTCTTCCACACGTGTAAGACGGCCTCGCGCAAGACCTCACGGCATAGCCCCTCTCCAGGTCCCCCGTCCCGTCTAACCCTGACATAGTTGACCGGACGGATCTACCCCTTTGACTTTCACCGGACGGGGTTTGACCGAGGGACATTTCCACCTGGCTGTGATAGGCGAGCCCATAGGTACACTTCGGATCAAGGTCCGGGCCAAACCAACCGCAAGATTCCCTCCGTGTCTACCCGACGTGGTCGTTTCCACCCTCCGTGTGACGGCGGCAGCGACGTCCGTGAGGGGGGCCACGCTATGGAGCCGCGTGTCGGGTGCTTAGACCTGTCACCACTCTTCCACACGTGTAAGAGGGCCTTGCGCAAGACCTCGTGGCATAGCTACCCCCCAAAAGTCCCCCGTCCCGTCTAACCCTGCATAGTTTACCGGACGGATCTACCCCTTTGACTTTCCCCGGACGGGGTTTGACCGAGGGACATTTCCACCTGGCTGTGATAGGCGAGCCCATAGATACACTTCGGATCAAGGTCCGAGCCCAACCCACCGCAAGATTCCCTCCGTGTCTACCTGACGTGGCCCTTTCCACCCTCCGTGTGACGGCGGCAGCGACATCCGTGAGGGGGGCCACGCTACGGAGCCGCGTGCCGGGTGCTTAGACCTGTCACCACTCTTCCACACGTGTAAGAGGGCCTCGCGCAAGACCTCACGGCATAGCCGCTCTCCAGGTCCCCCGTCCCGTCTAACCCTGACATAGTTGACCGGACGGATCTACCCCTTTGACTTTCACCGGACGGGGTTTGACCGAGGGACATTTCCACCTGGCTGTGATAGGCGAGCCCATATATACACTTCGGATCAAGGTCCGGGCCCAACCAACCGCAAGATTCCCTCCGTGTCTACCCGACGTGGTCGTTTCCACCCTCCGTGTGACGGCGGCAGCGACGTCCGTGAGGGGGGCCACGCTACGGAGCCGCGTGCCGGGTGCTTAGACCTGTCACCACTCTTCCACACGTGTAAGAGGGCCTTGCGCAAGACCTCGTGGCATAGCTACCCCCAAAAAGTCCCCCGTCCCGTCTAACCCTGACATAGTTTACCGGACGGATCTACCCCTTTGACTTTCACCGGACGGGGTTTGACCGAGGGACATTTCCACCTGGCTGTGATAGGCGAGCCCATAGGTACACTTCGGATCAAGGTCCGAGCCCAACCCACCGCAAGATTCCCTCCGTGTCTACCCGACGTGGCCCTTTCCACCCTCCGTGTGACGGCGGCAACGACGTCCGTGAGGGGGGCCACGCTACGGAGCCGCGTGCCAGGTGCTTAGACCTGTCACCACTCTTCCACACGTGTAAGAGGGCCTCGCGCAAGACCTCACGGCATAGCCCCTCTCCAGGTCCCCCGTCCCGTCTAACCCTGACATAGTTGACCGGACGGATCTACCCCTTTGAGTTTCACCGGACGGGGTTTGACCGAGGGACATTCCCACCTGGCTGTCATAGGCGAGCCCATAGGTACACTTCGGATCAAGGTCCGGGCCCAACCCACCGCAAGATTCCCTCCGTGTCTACCCGACGTGGTCGTTTCCACCCTCCGTGTGACGGCGGCAGCGATGTCCGTGAGGGGGGCCACGCTATGGAGCCGCGTGTCGGGTGCTTAGACCTGTCACCACTCTTCCACACGTGTAAGAGGGCCTTGCGCAAGACCTCGTGGCATAGCTACCCCCCAAAAGTCCCCCGTCCCGTCTAACCCTGCATAGTTTACCGGACGGATCTACCCCTTTGACTTTCCCCGGACGGGGTTTGACCGAGGGACATTTCCACCTGGCTGTGATAGGCGAGCCCATAGATACACTTCGGATCAAGGTCCGAGCCCAACCCACCGCAAGATTCCCTCCGTGTCTACCTGACGTGGCCCTTTCCACCCTCCGTGTGACGGCGGCAGCGACATCCGTGAGGGGGGCCACGCTACGGAGCCGCGTGCCGGGTGCTTAGACCTGTCACCACTCTTCCACACATGTAAGAGGGCCTCGCGCAAGACCTCACAGCATAGGCCCTCTCCAGGTCCCCCGTCCCGTCTAACCCTGACATAGTTGACCGGACGGATCTACCCCTTTGACTTTCACCGGACGGGGTTTGACCGAGGGACATTTCCACCTGGCTGTGATAGGCGAGCCGATAGGTACACTTCGGATCAAGGTCCGGGCCCAACCAACCGCAAGATTCCCTCCGTGTCTACCCGACGTGGTCGTTTCCACCCTCCGTGTGACGGCGGCAGCGACGTCCGTGAGGGGGGCCATGCTACGGAGCCGCGTGCCGGGTGCTTAGACCTGTCACCACTCTTCCACACGTGTAAGAGGGCCTTGCGCAAGACCTCGTGGCATAGCTACCCCCCAAAAGTCCCCCGTCCCGTCTAACCCTGACATAGTTTACCAGACGGATCTACCCCTTTGACTTTCACCGGAAGGGGTTTGACCGAGGGACATTTCCACCTGGCTGTGATAGGCGAGCCCATAGGTACACTTTGGATCAAGGTCCGAGCCCAACCCACCGCAAGATTCCCTCCGTGTCTACCCGACGTGGCCCTTTCCACCCTCCGTGTGACGGCGGCAACGACGTCCGTGAGGGGGGCCACGCTACGGAGCCGCGTGCCAGGTGCTTAGACCTGTCACCACTCTTCCACACGTGTAAGAGGGCCTCGCGCAAGACCTCACGGCATAGCCCCTCTCCAGGTCCCCCGTCCCGTCTAACCCTGACATAGTTTACCGGACGGATCTACCCCTTTGAGTTTCACCGGACGGGGTTTGACCGAGGGACATTCCCACCTGGCTGTCATAGGCGAGCCCATAGGTACACTTCGGATCAAGGTCCGGGCCCAACCCACCGCAAGATTCCCTCCGTGTCTACCCGACGTGGTCGTTTCCACCCTCCGTGTGACGGCGGCAGCGACGTCCGTGAGGGGGGCCACGCTATGGAGCCGCGTGTCGGGTGCTTAGACCTGTCACCACTCTTCCACACGTGTAAGAGGGCCTTGCGCAAGACCTCGTGGCATAGCTACCCCCCAAAAGTCCCCCGTCCCGTCTAACCCTGACATAGTTTACCGGAAGGATCTACCCCTTTGACTTTCACCGGACGGGGTTTGACCGAGGGACATTTCCACCTGGCTGTGATAGGCGAGCCCATAGATACACTTCGGATCAAGGTCCGAGCCCAACCCACCGCAAGATTCCCTCCGTGTCTACCTGACGTGGCCCTTTCCACCCTCCGTGTGACGGCGGCAGCGACATCCGTGAGGGGGGCCACGCTACGGAGCCGCGTGCCGGGTGCTTAGACCTGTCACCACTCTTCCACACGTGTAAGAGGGCCTCGCGCAAGACCTCACAGCATAGCCCCTCTCCAGGTCCCCCGTCCCGTCTAACCCTGACATAGTTGACTGGAAAGATCTACCCCTTTGATTTTCACCGGACGGGGTTTGACCGAGGGACATTTCCACCTGGCTGTGATAGGCGAGCCCATAGGTACACTTCGGATCAAGGTCCGGGCCCAACCAACCGCAAGATTCCCTCCGTGTCTACCCGACGTGGTCGTTTCCACCCTCCGTGTGACGGCGGCACCGACGTCCGTGAGGGGGGCCACGCTACGGAGCCGCGTGCCGGGTGCTTAGACCTGTCACCACTCTTCCACACGTGTAAGAGGGCCTTGCGCAAGACCTCGTGGCATAGCTACCCCCCAAAAGTCCCCCGTCCCGTCTAACCCTGACATAGTTTACCAGACGGATCTACCCCTTTGACTTTCACCGGACGGGGTTTGACCGAGGGACATTTCCACCTGGCTGTGATAGGCGAGCCCATAGGTACACTTCGGATCAAGGTCCGAGCCCAACCCACCGCAAGATTCCCTCCGTGTCTACCCGACGTGGCCCTTTCCACCCTCCGTGTGACGGCGGCAACGACGTCCGTGAGGGGGGCCACGCTACGGAGCCGCGTGCCAGGTGCTTAGACCTGTCACCACTCTTCCACACGTGTAAGAGGGCCTCGCGCAAGACCTCACGGCATAGCCCCTCTCCAGGTCCCCCGTCCCGTCTAACCCTGACATAGTTTACCGGACGGATCTACCCCTTTGAGTTTCAACGGACGGGGTTTGACCGAGGGACATTCCCACCTGGCTGTCATAGGCGAGCCCATAGGTACACTTCGGATCAAGGTCCGGGCCCAACCCACCGCAAGATTCCCTCCGTGTCTACCCGACGTGGTCGTTTCCACCCTCCGTGTGACGGCGGCAGCGACGTCCGTGAGGGGGGCCACGCTATGGAGCCGCGTGTCGGGTGCTTAGACCTGTCACCACTCTTCCACACGTGTAAGAGGGCCTTGCGCAAGACCTCGTGGCATAGCTACCCCCCAAAAGTCCCCCGTCCCGTCTAACCCTGACATAGTTTACCGGACGGATCTACCCCTTTGACTTTCACCGGACGGGGTTTGACCGAGGGACATTTCCACCTGGCTGTGATAGGCGAGCCCATAGATACACTTCGGATCAAGGTCCGAGCCCAACCCACCGCAAGATTCCCTCCGTGTCTACCTGACGTGGCCCTTTCCACCCTCCGTGTGACGGCGGCAGCGACATCCGTGAGGGGGGCCACGCTACGGAGCCGCGTGCCGGGTGCTTAGACCTGTCACCACTCTTCCACACGTGTAAGAGGGCCTCGCGCAAGACCTCACAGCATAGCCCCTCTCCAGGTCCCCCGTCCCGTCTAACCCTGACATAGTTGACCGGAAAGATCTACCCCTTTGACTTTCACCGGACGGGGTTTGACCGAGGGACATTTCCACCTGGCTGTGATAGGCGAGCCCATAGGTACACTTCGGATCAAGGTCCGGGCCCAACCAACCGCAAGATTCCCTCCGTGTCTACCCGACGTGGTCGTTTCCACCCTCCGTGTGACGGCGGCAGCGACGTCCGTGAGGGGGGCCACGCTACGGAGCCGCGTGCCGGGTGCTTAGACCTGTCACCACTCTTCCACACGTGTAAGAGGGCCTTGCGCAAGACCTCGTGGCATAGCTACCCCCCAAAAGTCCCCCGTCCCGTCTAACCCTGACATAGTTTACCAGACGGATCTACCCCTTTGACTTTCACCGGACGGGGTTTGACCGAGGGACATTTCCACCTGGCTGTGATAGGCGAGCCCATAGGTACACTTCGGATCAAGGTCCGAGCCCAACCCACCGCAAGATTCCCTCCGTGTCTACCCGACGTGGCCCTTTCCACCCTCCGTGTGACGGCGGCAACGACGTCCGTGAGGGGGGCCACGCTACGGAGCCGCGTGCCAGGTGCTTAGACCTGTCACCACTCTTCCACACGTGTAAGAGGGCCTCGCGCAAGACCTCACGGCATAGCCCCTCTCCAGGTCCCCCGTCCCGTCTAACCCTGACATAGTTTACCGGACGGATCTACCCCTTTGAGTTTCACCGGACGGGGTTTGACCGAGGGACATTCCCACCTGGCTGTCATAGGCGAGCCCATAGGTACACTTCGGATCAAGGTCCGGGCCCAACCCACCGCAAGATTCCCTCCGTGTCTACCCGACGTGGTCGTTTCCACCCTCCGTGTGACGGCGGCAGCGACGTCCGTGAGGGGGGCCACGCTATGGAGCCGCGTGTCGGGTGCTTAGACCTGTCACCACTCTTCCACACGTGTAAGAGGGCCTTGCGCAAGACCTCGTGGCATAGCTAACCCCCAAAAGTCCCCCGTCCCGTCTAACCCTGACATAGTTTACCGGACGGATCTACCCCTTTGACTTTCACCGGACGGGGTTTGACCGAGGGACATTTCCACCTGGCTGTGATAGGCGAGCCCATAGATACACTTCGGATCAAGGTCCAAGCCCAACCCACCGCAAGATTCCCTCCGTGTCTACCTGACGTGGCCCTTTCCACCCTCCGTGTGACGGCGGCAGCGACATCCGTGAGGGGGGCCACGCTACGGAGCCGCGTGCCGGGTGCTTAGACCTGTCACCACTCTTCCACACGTGTAAGAGGGCCTCGCGCAAGACCTCACGGCATAGCCCCTCTCCAGGTCCCCCGTCCCGTCTAACCCTGACATAGTTGACCGGACGGATCTACCCCTTTGACTTTCACCGGACGGGGTTTGACCGAGGGACATTTCCACCTGGCTGTGATAGGCGAGCCCATAGGTACACTTGGGATCAAGGTCCGGGCCCAACCAACCGCAAGATTCCCTCCGTGTCTACCCGACGTGGTGGTTTCCACCCTCCGTGTGACGGCGGCAGCGACGTCCGTGAGGGGGGCCACGCTACGGAGCCGCGTGCCGGGTGCTTAGACCTGTCACCACTCTTCCACACGTGTAAGAGGGCCTTGCGCAAGACCTCGTGGCATAGCTACCCCCCAAAAGTCCCCCGTCCCGTCTAACCCTGACATAGTTTACCGGACGGATCTACCCCTTTGACTTTCACCGGACGGGGTTTGACCGAGGGACATTTCCACCTGGCTGTGATAGGCGAGCCCATAGGTACACTTCGGATCAAGGTCCGAGCCCAACCCACCGCAAGATTCCCTCCGTGTCTACCCGACGTGGCCCTTTCCACCCTCCGTGTGACGGCGGCAGCGACATCCGTGAGGGGGGCCACGCTACGGAGCCGCGTGCCGGGTGCTTAGACCTGTCACCACTCTTCCACACGTGTAAGAGGGCCTCGCGCAAGACCTCACGGCATAGCCCCCCTCCAGGTCCCCCGTCCCGTCTAACCCTGACATAGTTTACCGGACGGATCTACCCCTTTGACTTTCACCGGACGGGGTTTGACCGAGGGACATTTCCACCTGGCTGTGATAGGCGAGCCCATAGGTACACTTCGGATCAAGGTCCGAGCCCAACCCACCGCAAGATTTCCTCCGTGTCTACCCGACGTGGTCGTTTCCACCCTCCGTGTGACGGCGGCAGTCGGGATAGATAGGGGGACGCCGACGGCTTTTCTACGCCTACGGTTCGACCGGGGCCGTCGGGATAGATCCTACGATGCCTACGGCCACCGTCGGCATAGATTAGGCTGTCGGCGTCGAGCTTTATTCCGGTAGTGAACTGCTTACGGCATGTATTTCAATGAATGAATGCTCCTGATTCAGAAAAAAAAGTAAGGGCGAGTGAGAGGCAGAAGGAAGGAGACACGAACGGACTGTGGCATCAGCGGCCCCTCTCTCTTGGTTGGATAAAAAACAAAACTAGTAGAGTACTACTGCCAGCCAGACAGCCAGCCATGCGGTCTGTGTGTGCGTGGTGTTATGTGATGGATGGCGACATGACTGACGCTTTTGTTTGCCCCGCTCGTCATCCCTCACCGCTCTTTCTTCCTCCCCTGCTCTGTTGTGCACCACCCAACCAAACCGAGCAAGAGAGGAGAGGGCAGGGCTAGCCTCCTCATGCGCCATCGCAAAGCTTTAGATGATGTACGCCGACGCGGGGTTCGGCTTCTCCGCCTACTCGCCGGCAATCTTTGACTTGCCCTCCTCTGTTGGGGCAGCCCTAGCTAGCGCTCTCTCTCGTAGCTGGAGGTAGAAGAAAGAGCAGAAGACAGCAGAATTTTTCCCGGCGCTCGAACGCCTAGCCGCACGTACGGCCTCATATTTTCTCTGATCAAACTGGCTCGCCAAGCAAGCAGTACACAACGGGAACCTTTATACGCGCTGCCCGCGCGCCTTCCACTCTGCCGCTCGATCCGGCCGCGCGCACGAGGCGCACACAAACGCGCTTGACGCGGCTTGATCCATCTGATCGTAACGGCCTCCCTACTGCATGCACAGCTGCTCCACGCTACGTACACGGTAAGCTAACTAACTACACCACACGCACGCACACGGACTCACGCACACACACGCACGCGCCCGGTCACCACAGACCTGGCCTGGACGTGCTCCAGCCGGTCACCACGGACCTGGGCACGGCTTATTCTAACATCCTCCTCCCCCTTTCCTGCTCCTGCTGCTCCTCTTCCTCTTGTACCTGAACATGAAGCCGACGACACCATCTACGACCACCGAGTGAGTACATACCACTGCTATCTTCTTCCCCTCGCCTTCTTTTTTCGCTACTACTCCTTTCTAAGATACATGCATGGTTACATCCTTACATACATACATACCACTGCTGTACCAATCAATTGCTCTTCTTTCTCTTCTCTTCCATCAAAACATAAGAAAACTTAGAAACACACAACTGTTTGCTTGCTTGTCTGCAATTTGGAAATTTATTTATTAATTAATAAATTCGGAAATTTATTTATTTGGACAAATTAAAAATGTCGCTTTCCCTTTCTTTCTTTTCTCGTCCCCCTGCCCTTGATATGGATAACACGACTATGATGTAAGGAAAGGAGGTGTCAACTAGAACCTCAAATCTCCTTTCTAAATTAATACTCCTACTCAAACTCCACTAATTAAACATATAACATATCTAAATAGTACTCACTACTGCCGTCCTTTAACCAAATATAATTAATATCTAACTTGACTTCTCATCTCATCAACATCAATCACACACTAAGATTGCATGCTGTCCTCGTATTGATCAAACATCCCTTCATTCAAGAAAAAACAAACATCGAATCCACAACTGACTCCCAAATAATAATAATAGTTAATAGTTACAGCCTCTGTTAGGCAATGCTCCAGCTTTTCATTTCCTTTTTGACTTGCACATCTTTCCAAGTCACACAAAGGCCAGCCAGGTCACAGTCACAGGGCTGAGATATTTTAATCTTCCATTAGCTGCTAATTTGAAGGGAGGGATCAGCATGACAGGGATTATGTCTAGGTTGGCATGTGCATCGACACAACACCTACAATACAATACAATACAATACAATACACGTCTCTCCAGTCCCCACTCCACTCATCACAACATTTGTCTGTTGCTTGGGCTTTTTTTTTTGTTTGTTTGCGAGAAACACTCTTGTTCTTCCTTTTTACTGAATGAGTACCCAATTCTGTTGCTCATCTTTCGTTCAGTTAATTATACTTGTCTAATGATTCATTCTCTCTGCCACAAGTTAAGTAGCTTGATTCATTCTAGGTGCCACAAGTTTAAGTATTTATAATTAATTGAGTTGACTTCTCAACTTCTAATATTTTGTTTGATGTAAAAAAAGAGGGAGACATGGGGCAGCCATCCTTGATATTAGAGTATGACATGGGAGGAGAGGGGGGCCTGTTCAAGGCTCCCGAACCCATAATTGAGGAACCAATTCTTAGCACCGCCCCGGTCGCGGCCGCCATCTCGATGATGTCTGGTGGTCAGAATGCAATGGATGACACCATCAAGGTCACAGACATGGGTCTAAGCGAGGTGCTGTATGAGTGCGAGAAGGAGCTCATCGAGAAGTCGGCGATCAAAGAGATGATATGTGAGCTGCTGGATGTCAAGATCCCTATGTTGCAAGTTGAGGACGTCCCCGAAGAACTCAGGGCATCGCCTTCAGCTAGTGAATGCTCACTCCAGAAGAGCGTTAGCTCCGAAAGCCTCAACTCGGCGGATTGGATGAATGGGTCAGTGAGGCCGAATTTCGTGGATTTCGAAGGGCTAGACTTTGAGGCGGCATTTGGGCTGAGGAGGGCTTACAGCGATGGAGATATGCAAGTATGATATGATGATCCTTTCCTCTCTCTCTCTCTCTCTCTCTCTCTCTACACAAACAATACACTACATGGATATGGAATGTTTGTGACAAGCACTGACCTTTTGTGTCTCAAGTGAGCACAATTGTCAACAAAAGAGACGCTAAGTACATAAAACAAACTTAAAAGGCATTGGACAAAACCTACTGTAGATGTAGATGGAGTGCAGTGTAGTGCTTTGCTCAAGAGAAAATGCCGTTAAATAAAGCTATGCAAGATTCACACACAAAAAAAAACTATGCATGGCACACTAGCTAGTGATGTGATTTCAGATGTTACCAATTCTGCCCAAAGCCACCTTTCCCTTAATGGCTTGATCACTGCTTTAGCTGATACAAGGCATATACATACTCTCCACACTCACAGTAGCTACTGTGTGGTATATTTCAAGTTGCTTAATTTTTCGACATGTAAGATACTAGTATATCTTTTCTAATTTACACGCCCGCACGAAGTATTTTGAGCAGATAGATAAATGTCATGTCATCCTGATATGTGTTTAGGTAGAATCATCATATAAAGTTCATTTTTTTTATGTTACAGGCCTAAGATTACTTATTAGGATTTTTACCTCTTTTTTTAACTGAATCTTGGTGCCAATACCCCTCGGCTTGGGAACGTGGGAAATGCGCACACATCTGGTGAGAGGCTTGTAACCATCAGTGACCTGAAGAGTGAGGAAAGGAAGTAGAAGCCCTCTAGGCACAGGAAGAAGAAGATCAAGAGGAACTTTGGCAGAAAGATCAAGGTATACAAATGTCTTCCTTTTTTCCACTAATTCACAAGTTATTCAGCAAGAACATGGAAGAGTGATAGATGTTTTCGATTCTGTGCTTGCAGGAAGGCTCTGGCAGACAGCCACTAGTACAAAACAGGGCTTTGGTCCAGGCCAGATAAAAGCATCAATCCCGGTTCTGTTACGAACCGGGACCAATGGGTGCATCAGTCCCGGTTCGTGAGGCCCGGGGGCCGGCCGGGCCACGGCAGGCACCAGTCCCGGTTCGTCTGACCCCTTTGGTCCCGATTCCAGACACGAACCGGGACTAAAGGGCCTCGCTCCTGGCGCAGCCCCTTTAGTCCCGGTTGGTGGCTGGAACCGGGACTAAATGTGTGTCTTCTGTCCCGGTTCTAGCCACGAACCGGGACTAAAGAGATGCCTATATATATGCTCTCCCCTGCCCGCTCACTCCTCTGTTTTTTGGCCGGCCGGTGTGGGAGGTGTGTGCTGCTCTGCTCTCACCTCCTATGCACATGAGGTGTTCGATGAAATGCCCGAGTCACACTTAAGCTTTCTCCTCTCCAAGCTCGACCTCCAAGCTTCATTTTCCCCAAGATTTGTCTAGGTTTGGCGGTGCACCAACTACACAAGTGTTCTAAAAGGTTAGCAACTTCATCGTTTCATCTCTCACTACTAGTTTAGCTCCTTTCAAATGCTGTAGAAATAGAGTGGTTTGTGGGTTTTAGTGGAGGAGTGTATGTGGGAGTTCTTTTGATTTAGATGCACAATTTGAGGTGAAATTAACTTCTTAGAGTCTGCACATGTGTAGGGTGCCGTCCCCGTCCCCGTCCTCACCGCCGTCGATCGCCCGCGCCGATCTCGTCGCCGGCACCACCGTGGTGAGCCTCTTGTTCTTATCTTCTTTTTGAAAGAAAAAAATTCTTACTTGTATGATTTAGATAGATACTTGTATAATTTTCTTACTTTTATTATTGTTTGTTATTATATAGTGCCATGACTTTGGTATCCGCCCCCGTCGGCCCTCGTCCTGTCTATGATTCGGATGTGGTATATTATCTTTTATTATGATTTGTTTCATTTAGTGTTTATGACAATTATGCCGACCAACGTGACATAGATGTTTTTATCTAGGAGGTATGTGAACCGGAAATTCCAACCGACCCTCTTGTCGAGAGGTTAAATTTAGTTGAAAAATAAAAAAATTACTTGAAGAAAAAATTGAAAAGAATTGAGGAGGAGGAGATGGAATTGGAGTTTCATGTTGCCGATGTCGTCGATGATCACAAGATCAAGATGGATGCAATGCGCTTGAAGATTAGAAAGATTAGAAAATATGCCATTCATAATGAGGCTTGGTATCATTATGCCGTTGGATCAATTGTTACCTTAGTTGCGATTATGATCGCATTTAAATGTTTTTCATAGTTTCAATGTATGTTTTAATTAGATGCTCTAGAGAGCTATATGTTGTTCTATGAGAACTATATATGTATGAACTTTATGTATTTATTTTTTCAGTAATAACATTTGATCACTACTGTACTTTGGTTTTAATGTGATGATGAACTTGTATTAATTTGGTCACTTCTCTATTCATGATGTTCTGTAATGGTTTTTGATACACTTAATTATATAATGCACGCAGATGAACCGGCAATGGATGTACGGTGACCGACGCACCTCCGAGTATCTTGAGGGCCTGCATAAATTTCTCGAAGTGGCTGAGGCAAACAAGCAGAATGGTTTTATGTATTGTCCATGCCCTGTCTGTGAGAATACGAAGGATTACTCTAACTTGAAAACCCTTCACGTCCACCTGCTTGAGAAGGGTTTCATGCCACACTATAATGTTTGGACCAAGCACGGAGAAAGAGGGGTTATGATGGAAGACAACGAAGAAGAAGAGGATGATGACAAGTATCCCCCTGAATACGGTGATACTGCAACGGGGGAAGCTGAAGATCAAGAGGAACCAGACGATGTGCCCGATGATGATCTTCGCCGGGTCATTGTTGATGCAAAAGACAATGCCAAAGTGAAAGGGAGAAGTTGAAGTTCGATCGCATGTTAGAGGATCACAAAAAAGGGTTGTACCCAAATTGCGAAGATGACAACACAAAGCTCGGTACCACACTGGAATTGCTGCAATGGAAGGCAGACAATGGTGTATCTGACAACGGATTTGGGAAGCTACTGAAAATAATGAAGAAGAAGCTTCCAAAGGATAACGAATTGCCCGACAGTACGTACGAAGCAAAGAAGGTTCTATGCCCTCTAGGATTGGAGGTGCAGAAGATACATGCATGCCCTAATGACTGCATCCTCTACCACGGTGAGTACGAGGATTTGAACGCATGCCCGGTATGCGGTGCATTGCGGTATAAAATCAGACGAGATGATCCTGGTGATGTTGAGGGCGAGCGCCCCAGGAAGAGGGTTCCTGCCAATGTGATGTGGTATGCTCCTATAATACCACGGTTGAAACGTCTGTTCAGAAACAAAGAGCATGCCAAGTTGATGCGATGGCACAAAGAAGACCGTAAGAAAGACGGGAAGTTGAGAGCACCCGCTGACGGGTCGCAGTGGAGAAAAATCAAGAGAAGGTGGGGGGACTTTGCAGGTGACGTAAGGAACGTATGGTTTGGGTTAAGCGCAGATGGCATTAATCCTTTTGGGGAGCAGAGCAGCAATCATAGCACCTGGCCCGTGACTCTATGTATCTATAACCTTCCTCCTTGGTTGTGCATGAAGCGGAAGTTCATTATGATGCCAGTGCTCATCCAAGGCCCTAAGCAACCCGGTAACGACATTGATGTGTACCTAAGGCCATTAGTTGAAGAACTTTTACAACTGTGGAATGGAAAAGGTGTACGTGTGTGGGATGAGCACAAACAGCCGGAATTTGACCTACATGCGTTGCTGTTTGTAACCATCAATGATTGGCCTGCTCTCAGTAACCTTTCAGGACAGACAAACAAGGGATACCACGCATGCACGCACTGTTTAGATGACACCGAAAGTATATATTTGGAGAAATGCAGGAAGAATGTGTACCTCGGACATCGTCGATTTCTTCCGACCAACCATCAATGTCGAAAGAAAGGCAAGCATTTCAAAGGTGAGGCAGATCACCGGAAGAAGCCCGCCCTCCGTACTGGTGATCACATACTTGATATGGTCAAGGATTTACAAGTAATCTTTGGAAAGGATCCTGGCGGACAATCTGTTCCGAATGACGCTGAGGGACGCGCACCCATGTGGAAGAAGAAATCTATATTTTGGGACCTACCCTATTGGAAAGACCTAGAGGTCCGCTCTGCAATTGACGTGATGCACGTGACAAAGAATCTTTGCGTGAACCTGCTAGGCTTCTTGGGCGTGTATGGGAAGACAAAAGATACACCGGAGGCACGGGAGGACCAGCAACGTGTGCACGAAAAAGAAGGCATGCATCCAAAGCAGTATGAAGGTCCTGCCAGCTACGCTCTTACCAAAGAAGAGAAGGAAATCTTCTTTGAATGCCTGCTCAGTATGAAGCACTACTGGAATCAGCAAATTTGCCGTCTGCTAGTTCTTTGCCGTCAGCTGGCGGACGGCAAAGAAGCTCTTTGCCATCCGTTTCCAGAAAACAGACGGCAAAGAACTAGCAGACGGCAAAGAAGCTCTGTGCCATCAGCCGCTTCTTTGCCGTCTGCTAGCAGACGGCAAAGAGGCATTTGGCAGACGGCAAAGAACAGAGGTGGGGCCCACAGGGGCACGGCGTCCACACGCTAACGGGGCACCCTCTTTGCCGTCTGCTAGCAGACGGCAAAGAGTTAGAACTCTTTGCCGTCTGTCAGCAGACGGCAAAGAGAAAGCACACCACGCGGATCGATCACGCGGATCGATGAGGTGGCAACATCTTAGACGCACTGTGAGATCCACCCCACGCGCAGCCCACCCCACGATCTCTCCTGTGCCTTATCCGGCCCCACCACTCTCTCCCTTATCTCTCTCACGCGTCGGCCGCCGCCCTCTGCCTCCCGCCGCCGCCCCGGCCGCCGGTCCGCCCACCCCGCCTGCCGCGTCCCCGGCAACCGCTCAGCCCGCGCCGTCCTTCCTCTCCCCCGCCGCCCTTCTTCCTCTGGCCGCCATCTTTCTTCCTCTCCCCCTCGCCTGAGCTCCGGCGAGCTCACCTCCGGCCACGCTCGGCCACGCCCGCACCCTTCTTCCTCTCCCCAGCCGCCCATGTTGCTCTCCCCCGCCGCTGCTGCTCCAGCCATGGTCGTCGTTGTCCGTTGCTACTCCGTCCATGGCCGCTGCTCCGGCCGCCGTCATCCACTGTTGCTCCGGCCGCCGTCGTCATCTATTGTTGCTTTGGCCACACTGCTCGCTGCATGCAGGAAGCCGCCACAGTCGTGCTCGCCGGACGCTGGACACGTTGCTCACCGAACGCCGGACACGCTGTACGCGGGGCGCCGGACACGTTGCTCATCGAACGTTTTTTTTAATATTTCCCTAAATTCTTTGCCGTCAGCCAGCAGACGGCAAAGCACGCCGTTAACCCCTTAACGGACCTAAGCTGGAATCAGCAACTTTGCCGTCTGCTGGAAGACGGCAAAGACCATTGCCTCTTTGCCGTCGGCCAGCTGACGGCAAAGTGGCCTTTACCGAAGCTTGTTCAGCCGGATGTGGTGCCGTCTGCTGGCTGACGGCAAAGACCTTTGCCGTCCGCAATGCATGTGTTTGCCGTCAGCAATGGCGGACGGCAAAGTTGCTGATTCCAGTAGTGAAGGTCCCGTCTGGCTTCTCGTCCAATATAAAGGGAATAATAAATATCCCAGAGAAAAAGTTCCAGAACCTAAAGTCTCATGACTGCCACGTGATTATGACGCAACTGCTTCCGGTTGCATTGAGGGGGCTTCTACCGGAAAACGTTCGATTAGCCATTGTGAAGCTATGTGCATTCCTCAATGCAATCTCTCAGAAGGTAATCGATCCAGATATCCTACCAAGGTTAAAGAATGATTTGGTGCAATGTCTTGTCAGTTTCGAGCTGGTGTTCCCACCATCCTTCTTCAATATCATGACGCACGTCCTAGTTCATCTAGTCGACGAGATTGCCATTCTGGGTCCTGTATTTCTACACAATATGTTCCCCTTTGAGAGGTTCATGGGAGTCTTAAAGAAATATGTTCGTAACCGTGCTAGGCTAGAAGGAAGCATCTCCATGGGCCATCAAACAGAGGAGGTCATTGGGTTTTATGTTGACTTTATTCCTGACCTTAAGCCGATTGGTCTCCCTCAATCGCGGTATGAGGGGAGACTGACTGGAAAAGGCACGCTAGGAGCGGATGCAATAATATGTAGTGACGGGCATTATTGGGCTCAAGCACACTACATAGAATTCTACCTTGGTGACCCCGTATGTCAATGAACACAAGAATTTTCTGCGCTCCAAACATCCGGAGCAGTCTGACGACTGGATTACATGTGAACACATCAGGACTTTCGGCAGTTGGTTGCAAACACATCTCATGGGTAACAACATTGTTGGAGATGAGCTGTACTCGTTGGCCAGGGGACCATCTTCAACTGTATTGACTTACCAAGGGTACGAGATAAATAGGAATACATTTTACACGATCGCCCAAGATCAAAAGCGCACCAACCAAAACAGTGGTGTCCGCTTTGATGCAGCAACCAACAGGGGAAAGGACACATATTATGGTTACATAGTGGACATATGGGAACTTGACTATGCACATGATTTTAAGGTCCCTTTGTTTTGGTGCAAATGGGTCAATCTGTCAGGAGGCGGGGTACAGGTAGACCCGCAGTACGGAATGACAAAAGTGGATCTCAACAATCTTGGGTACACAGACGAACCATTCGTCCTAGCCAATGATGTGGCGCAGGTTTTCTATGTGAAGGACATGTCTACCAAACCGAGAAAAAGAAAAGATAAGGAAGCGAATACATCATACGATGAACCAAAGCGCCACATAGTTCTTTCAGGGAAAAGAGACATCGTGGGAGTGGAGGGCAAGACAGACATGTCTGAAGATTATGAAAAGTTTCATGAAATTCCTCCCTTCAAAGTGAAGGCTGGCCCAAGCACCCTGTTAAACGATGAAGATTATCCATGGTTACGGCGCAATAAGCAAGGGACACACGCGAAGAAAAAGTGAAGACTTTCTCTTCACAACTATTCTGATGATGGCTTTGATCTAGAATATCACTGCAGTTACATTTCAAGAAATGAAATGCCTTTTGTAACATATGAGTTTTCGTCTGAAACCGTGATACTTCGAAAGAGATTGTCCATTTTGTACACGAAGTGCATCCAGTTTTTGCCGTAACCCTCTTAACTTTTTAGCACATGCTATGTGGGTGAAATGATGATACCATTCCAACTTTCAACCTTTTCAGAGTTCATTTGTACTGCTTTTCAATTTTAGGGTCATTTAGCTAAAATAAATCAGTAAATGCATGAAAAATAGCAAATAAAGTCAGAAAGGGTTGAAAATTGATGATGTGGCTTTGAATGGTGCATGTTGAACGCAAAAAAAGTCTGGAGTTGAAATAAGTTTAAAAAAATGGAATGCCTTTGTAACATGTTGAACGCACAAAAAATTTATGCAACTAAAATTATATAAAATTTATGCAACTAAAATTATATAAAATTTATGCAACTAAAATTATATAACTAAAAATAACATATGCAAAAAATAACATTAAAAATTTAAAAACATAACATAGCAAAAAGAATGAACTAAAAAGAATCAATTAAATATAATATTTTTCAATAGCAAAAAGAATCAACTAAAAATAATCAAAATAATATTAACTAAAATTATCAAAGTATTTATTTGTTAAAAACTTTAATAGTAAAAAGAATTTTCATAAAGTATTTTTTGTTACAAACTTTAATAGAAAACTAAAAATCTTTTATAAAACTCTAATAGCAAAAGGAATCAACTAAAAAGAATCAATAAAAAATAAAACTTATGCAACTAAAATTATATAAAATTTATGCAACTAAAATTATATAACTAAAAATAACATATGCAAAAAATAACATTAAAAATTTAAAAACATAACATATGCAAAAAATAAAAAAAAGGCCCACCTACTAGCCACCACGGCCTGCATACGACCAGGATGCCGGCCCGCAGTGCTAGCAGGCCCAACAGGGCGTGAGATAGGCATGTACTGCCCACATTAGAGAGGAGCTCGAGAGGGCAGTGGCAGCAGTGCTTATAAACCACTCCGAGCCCCTCTCAACTAGCGAGGTGGGACTAAACTTTTGGCTGCGGCAGCACAGCGCTTTCGTCCCGGTTGGTGGCTCGAACCGGGATGAAAGGCCCCCCTTTAGTCCCGGTTGGAGCCACCAACCGGGACTAAAGGTCTCTGCTTCCCGCCCTTCGGGCTGCTGAAATTGACCTTTAGTCCCGGTTGGTGTCTCCAACCGGGACGAAACGGGTGCCTTTAGTCCCGGTTCGAGCCACCAACCGGGACTAAAGGGTTGGGTATATAAGCCAACACTTATTAAATTTTCAGAGTTCATCTGCAGTTTCCCCCGACGACGCCGAAGAGCACCTCGACGCCGCCAGGCTGCCCCGACGCCGTCCCCCGCTCTCCTCGTCGCGCCCTGCCCCGACGCCGTCGCCGCGCCCCTGCCCCGCCGTCGCCGCCCCCGAGCCCGCGCACTCTCGCTCCTCGTCGCCGCCCCCGCCGTCGCCGTCGCCGCCCCCGAGCCCGCGCGCTCTCCCTCCTCCCCGAGCCCTCGCCGCCCCCGCTGTGAGCCCTCGCCACCCCCGCTGTGAGCCGCCGCCGCCCCGGCCCGCTGTCCATTTTTTTTTGTTTATTAATTATGTTTATGTATGTATGTATATGTAGATGTATATATAGATGCTTAGTGTATATATAATGTAGATGTATATGTATGTATGTATGGATGGATGGATGTATATAGAAAATATTGATATGATGAATTTTTTTTGTTCATAGAATTTTTTATGTTCATAGAATTAATATCAAGTGGCACTTTTCAAACAAAGTTTTGAGCAAGCTAATGGACTCTAGCAGAGAATCAATTGATACTATCTTGTAGATTACAGTCGAGTGATCAATATTGATATAAGGCACTAACACATAGGATGTACAGAACAATACTTGTAGCCTTTGGAAAACAGCTAAGTGATGTTTAAAGCTGAGGAATTCTCAGACTTAGCAGAATTCCAGGAATTTTCAGGATATTGGTAAAACTTTAGAAATTCGTAGAAAATTAACCGTAACTCCGATGAAAATAATTGATATATGAAAACCGATCAGAATAATATGACGAATCCGAATATGCCATCCGTTCGTCTGTCACAAGCAGCTAGCATAGCGAACCTGGAACCGTCCCCCTCCGGTTCATCTGTCCGAAAATGCAGACTTCGGGAAAACATTCCCGGATGTTATCCCCTTCACCTATATCGTGTAGTGCCGCGTTAGAACAGCCCTAACTATCTCGGGAATTCAACATATCCCCGATAACTTCGACATGAGGGGGGGGGGGTCCGCAAAGTATCGTCGACGACCATGAGGGGGGAGGAGTCCTCGACGATTGTCTGAAACTGACTGTCACAAGCAGCTAGCATAGCGAACCTGGAACCGTCCCCCTCCGGTTCATCTGTCCCCTCTCCTGAAAGTATAACCCCGATAACTTCGACATGAGGGGGGACGTCGGACATGCATGAGAGAGGCGGTCCGCAAAGTATCCTCTCTCGAAAGTATAACCCCCGATAACTTTGCATGATGTTTGCGACTAATCCATTACTCATATATGCATATGATTCCTTGTTGTGATTAGCTAGGTCTATGTTTGCCACTAATCCATCTCTCATGGTTGTATATTGCCATGTTGTAATATTTGCAGAAACTATGGACAGAGACTTAGAAAAAGAAGAGTTGTTGGGGGATATAATCCGCGACGGAGGTGATATCACCTTGTCGTTTCTCAACGACACCGATGGTCAGGAAAGAGAGGATGACGGCTCCGGTGATCCAATGGAGGAGGAAGGAGATCATGACGGCTCCGGTGACCGAATGGAGGAGGAAGGAGATCATGACGGCTCCGGTGACCGAACGGAGGAGGGAGCCTTAACTGTTGCAAAGTCCGGCGAGGTATATATACATATATTAATTAAGCCTCTGCTGACTTGATGCATTAATTGTTTGGTATGTACATATATTAACGCTTCTTTCTTCTTTTAATTAGCCCTCCGGATCGAGCCAAACTTCCGTAAGGAGACGAGGCCCGAAGAAAAGGTTGCGCCAGGATGAAAGGTTCACGGTCGAAGAAGTCGGTCGAGATGGCCAACCGATTGCTCCCAAGCGGAGCAGGGACACATTTATACATCAGTGCGGAGTGGTTGTTAGGGACATCGTCCCGATCAGCATCCAAGAATGGAATAAGAAGAAGGACCCTGAAGTTTCTTATGTCCAGGATAGACAGAAAGATGATCTTTGGACCTTGCTGATGACAAATTTCAGCCTACCACCAGAGGCGGATCCGAATAAGGTCAAGGCGTTTGCTCTTAAGAAGATGGCAGAACTATTCAAGAACTGGAAGAAAGATTTGAACAAAAAGTTTGTCGAGAAAGACAAGACTCCAGAATTCACCGGTCCATATGAGAAGATAAAAGATCACTGGCTCGCATTTGTGGCCTACAAGAAATCGGACAAGGGCAAGCAAAGGTCAGCGACAAATAAGCTAAATGCTGCAAAGAAGAAGTATCAGCATGTTACGGGGTCAGGTGGCTACAGCAAAGCCCGGCCTACGTGGGACAAAGCTGAGCAAGACCTGCTTGCTAAAGGGGTCCAACCAGCGACATTGCACTGGCCAGATCGGTCAAGGACTTGGTTCTTCGGGGTTGGGGGAACTTTGGACCCAGACACAGGGGAGTGTGTTTGGACGAAAGCTCATCTTGCAATACCCGTCAAGAAGCTTGAGGAAGCAATCCAGGTAGCACAGGAAGGGAGGTTGCATCCCGACAGAGAGAATGATGAGCTGACACAGGCCCTCGGGCATCCTGAACACCCTGGACGAACACGAGGCACATCAGGCTCCATTCCGTGGGTATATGGGTTTCCCGACAGCGGTGGTTATAGAAGCCGAGAGAGAAAGAAGAAAGCGGAAGCAAGCGAAATGCAGAAGCTCAGTGCAAGATTAGCGAAACTAGAGGAACTTGAGAGCCAGCGAGCTACCGGCCAACTATCTCAGCGGCACGAAGATCCTTCCTTCGACACTGCCCCAGAAACTACCCCACCATCTCAGCGGAGAAGCAGCGTGGCTTCCACGGAGCTCGTTCAGCCTGATTTCACGGCTCCTCGCTACCCCGTGGATAGTATCACGGAGGCTGAACATTGTGTGCTAATGGCGAAATGCCAGAACCTGACCTTGAAGGCGGCGGTCGGCTCTGTTTTACCTCCTCGAGCTGAGGGAACTTTCCATTGCCGTCCGATTCCACATGGCTATGCTATTGTCACGGTGGATGAAATAATGGAGGGATTTGAGGGGCTGGAGCTTGACTACCCTACAGGTGAAGGGGATAATCTTCTGGAAAATGCCTTAAGGAGTACCTGTCTATGGAGAAAGGAGAACATCAAGCTTCCAAACTGGACGCCGCCTCATCAGACGCAGCCGGATCCTCAGCAGACTCCTCCTCACAGTCCAGCTGTGCTATCTCCGCTGCCTGAGTCGTCTCCGGCGCGTCATCCGTCTCCGCCGCCTCAGCGGACTCTAACGGAGGAGGCCCCTCAGCAGAATCCTCCTCTGCCTCAGCTGTCTCCGGCGCGTCAGCCGTCTCTGCCGCCGCAGCTGTCTCCGGCGCGTCAGCGGTCTCCGCCGCCTCAGCGGGCTCCGGCGCGTCAGCGGACTCCGCCGCCTCAGCAACAGCGGAAGAGAGCCGCTGCCGCTCCGGCGGCTAGCAGTACAAAAGGCGGGAAGAAATTCAAATTTGGTCCAAGCCTCAGGTTCCTCCAAAGTTACCATATGAGAGGACTGACGAGGAAAACAAGGACATCAGTGCTGCCGAAGTGCAGGCCCATTTTGAACGGAAACGTCCACCTACGAAGGAAACAATAGATCCGGTGAAAGCGAAGCGCACTCTGGATGCCCTTAAGCGACCACCACCGCTTCCGCCGCAATCCAACTATGACCGCTATATTGAAAAGACATATGATGAAGCGCGGCGGTCGGGAAGTACTGCCAGTGCTTCAAGACGAAGAAGTGGGAAAACAATTCCCCAGCTCGGCGAACAGGAGAAGCAATCGTGCCCCCCGCTCAAGGTGTCTAGGGATATCGCTAATCATCCGGGGCTACTGCCCGGTACCACTCTTGGTGATTACATGGGCAATGATGTACAGTTTGAAACGGCTGAGGTAGTAGAGATCTTTAGATACGAGCACGGGAAGCCTCTCGTCAAACCTGATCATCCTCATCTAACAACGATGATGCGAAGATTGCATGAGTGGTACTTGGAAAGCTGCAGGAAGAATGGGTCCGATAGTTTGATGGTGAGAATTAAAGATGAGCACGACCTCATTGGAGTCGACCTGATTTGAATTTGTGGAGTTATTTCTGTTATTCAATCAAGAGGCCCTCGACAAACAAATCATGACTTGCTACTGTCTGTAAGTATTACTTCTGTAATTAAGTCTCTAGCTCAGCTCGTTCATTGCATGTATATATAATTATCCTCACTATATTATGCACATTGAAGATCGTCGAATGCCCAAAAAGACAAATCTATGACATTGGGTTCATTAGCCCAAATACCGTAAATGAATGGACGGTACAAAACAGAGTTAAAGAAACCGAGGAAAACATGCTAAAAGCGTTCCTTCGACATCAAAACAAAAGGGAAATACTCTTTCCTTACAACTTCAAGTGAGTGTTACTGTCTTGTGCATATTAGGTTTCGCTTACTCGAGGTTAAGTACTGTAATTGATGAGTTATGCGTGCGCAGGTTCCACTTTATTCTGCTATCCATTAAGCTTGACGGGGGAGTAGTAACTGTCTTAGACTCGAGACGTAAAGATACCAATTTATGCGGACATGACTGCAATGCTCCAGAAGTAAGTTCAATCAATACCGGGACCATATCGGCAACTTTCGTTCATTTCCTGATATCAAGTAATCATTTTCTTTGCCTGGCAGGGTTTGGAAACAGTTCACCGGAAAGGTTCCGGGTCTGAAGAACGAGCTGCGATTTACACACCCCAAAGTAAGTAGTACTAGCTAGTTCCGCGCATCTCTCATTGATTCTAGTTTCATCAATACCATTATCATGCTTGATTATCAGTTTGATTGAACTCTATTCTCGTAAAGTGCTTGTGGCAGGCACCCGGGAATAATTTATGTGGATACTACGTTTGCGAGTTCATTCGCCACAGGACCACTGAGCGGGGCTTCTTGTCTGACAAACAATTTGAAATACGTAAACAATATTCACAATTTTATTTTAGTACCATCAATTGTGTTGAGTTTCATTCATATATATGTATTGACCCCCTTCTTTAAATTAGATCTGGCAGATGCGCGATGAACTCCTACCACATGATCACATACGAGCAATTCAAGAGGAATTGGCGGGATTCTTTCTTGACCACGTCATACCTGAAAAGGGAGAATACCATACGGAAATTCAATGCGAGTTTGGCGCTTGATGATGTCAGGGATGTTATATTGTATATATGTAGTAGCATCGGATAGATATACGAAAACTTGTTGTTCGACCAAGCACGGAGAAAGAGAGGTCACTTCTCTCTATATATGTTCATGACGATCTTGTGTAATTAATGGTTTCCTTCATTTGCTTACTAGCTAGCGTCGAGTTCTCTCTATATGTAGTAGCTAGCGTCGACCAAGCACGGAGAAAGAGAGGTCACTTCTCTCTATTAGCTAGCTAACACAATATGAAACCCCTAAACCCCCCAAAACCCCTAAACCCCCCTTTAAAAAAAAAACAAAAACTCCAGCGCCTGCGAGCTGCTGACGCGTGGCTGCCTTTTGGTCCCGGTTGGTGTTACCAACCGGGACTAAAGGTCCTCCTGCCTGAGTGCTGCGCAGTGGCCACGTGGAGACCCGGGACTAAAGGTCCTCCTGCCTGGGCGCCCCACAGTGGCCACGTGGAGCACCTTTGGTCCCGGTTCGTAGGCCAACCGGGACTAAAGGTTTTAGGCATTAGTCCCGATCGTTTTGTCCCGGTTCCAGAACCGGGACTAAAGGCCCTCTGGAACCGGGACAGATGCCTTGTTTTCTACTAGTGAGCTAGCCAAGGGTGTGGGGGAAGTTCGCCAAGATGGACGATGGCGACATGCTCAAGCTGAGGAAGTAGGACCATGGAAGGCCACCGAGGTTGCTGCGAAGCCGGCAAAGGAAGGAAGACAAGGCAGCATGCAATGAATTTGAGCTACTGCCGAGCTGCCAGCAAGCTCGTCGGCATCTAGAAGCTTCTAGGTGAGGCGCACCGCCTTCTAGGATGATGGCTGCTGTGCTGCGCTGCACCGCCCAATGGAATAAATATTAGTTGCTCCATCAGTCTGCTCCTTCGGATGACATTTCTATTTCCCTGTATTCCTCTGCGGTAATAGTTACTAATAATATGATCCTCCTGCTGCAAGAGCGTGGAGAGCCCTAGCTAGGCAGGCTGCTCTGTGTACAAAGGCTTGAAGATGGTAATAATAAAACCCAGGCTCCTCTCTTGCTTGCCATGTAATAATCTTAGTAACTCTCAATCTTAGTAGTATTAGTATTATTACCAGCCCAGCGTACTCTTGTTTTGATGGTTGCTGAAGTGCTTGCTGTCAAGAAGAAGATAGTTATTCTCTTCCATCTTCAGCCACAATAAATTGACCTATCAGTTTCAGGGCCCCAACTTTCAAAGCAAAACAAGCCTTACAAACTGTGTCCTTTTATGTGGACAAGCATTCTGAAGCTTGATAGATTTAATACCATCTATATTGTTTCTATATATATATAAATATATATATATATACACACACACACGTATATATATAGTATGACTTTGTGTAAAATTTATTAGAAACAACAGTGAAAATTGCATCTTTGAAGACTTGAAAAATCACCTTTTACACAAAGCAGCCTCCCTAGCAAGGGCTCTCCACTCTCTTGCAGCAAATGGATCATATTATTACTATTACGGAGGAACGCGGGAAATAGAAATTCCACAAGGAGCAGCAGATTGATGGAGTGACTGAAATTAATTCCAATGGGGCAGCGCGGTGCGGCGCAGCAGCCATCGCAGCCTCACCTAGAAGATTCTAGACGCCGACAAGCTTTACTGGCAGCTCAGCAGTAGCTTTATTCATTGCGACAACCTTGTCTTCCTCATCAGCTTTGCAGCAACCTCGGTGGTCTTCCATGGTTTTACTTCCTCGGCTTGAGCATGTCACCATGGTGCATCTTGGCGAACCTCCCTCGCATTCTTGGCTGGCTGTCTGCCAGAGCCTTTCTACAAGTATACTGCAAGCACAGAGTTGCAAACATTTATCCCTCACTCATCATGAATTCATCAACCTCTCTGATCTTCCATCTTCTTGTTTAATTACTTGTATATTAGCAGAAAAAGAGAGAGATTTGTATACCTTGATCTTTCTGCCAAAGTTTCTCTTGATCTTCTTCATCCTGTACCTGGACAGCTTCTGCTTCCTTTCCTCAGTTTTTAGGTCACTGATGGTTACAAGCCGAGGGGTATTGGCACCAAGATTCTGTCAAAAAGTAAAATCCTAGTAAGTAATATTAGGCTTTCAATTGAAAAAAATGAACTTTACATGATGATCCTACCTAAACACATATTCGGATGACATGTCATTTATATATCAGTGTGAAATACTTCAGGTGGGTGTGTAAATTAGAGAACATTTATCCTGCCCGGTTGATGGCTTTGTTAATTTAAAGCCGGGCTCATCTCGAGCCTCCTTTATAAAAAATATATTAGAGAACATATACTAGTATCTTGCATGTCTAAAAATTAAGTACCTTGGAAGAAAACACAGTAGATACCATTGAGTGTGAAGAGTATGTGTATATGCCTTGTATCAGCTATAGTAGTGACCAGGTCATTAAGGGAAAGGTGGCTTCGGGCAGAATTTGTAACATTTGAAATCACATCACTAGTTAGTGTCATTCGTACCTTTATTTAACAGCCTTTTCATGTTGAGCCAAGCATTACACTACACTCCATCTACATCTAAAGTGAGGTTTGTCCAATGCAGTTAGAAAACAATGCCTTGAGACACAAAAGTCAGTGCTAGTCACAATAATTCCATATTTATGTAGTGCAGGGGGGGGGGGGGGGGGGTCATCATACCCATTTCATCCTCAGCCCAAATGCTGCCTTGAAGTCGAGCCCTTGGAAATCCAGGAAATTAGGCCTCACTGACCCATTCATCCAATCTATATGCGAGATCTGTGGGGCTGAGGAGGAGACTGTTCTTCATGCTCTAACAAAATGCTCCTGGGCCAAGACATTCTGGACGAATCTGAGGGAATTAACCGGTACAAAGCTTCCTTGCCTTCACCCGGATTCCTGGGCTGCTGATTTAATCACATGCAAAGCGGTGTCGAACCATGATTCTTTCCTTGTGTTGTGTGGTATGTGGGCTGTGTGGTCTGCAAGGAACACTAGGGTACATGATGCAAAAGAGAAATCAGTAAAAATCAGTGTTCAATGGGCGGTAGACACAGCTTTTGATCTATGGAAAGCTGGGACTGAAAAAGTGCCGACAATCATAACGCAGGTTGCTGACTCCTGGAAACCATCTGAAGCTGACTCTGTGAAGGTAAATGTGGACGCTAGCTTCAGTTCTTCGGCGACGAGTGGATCAACTGGCTGCCTGAAGAGAGACAGTAGAGGCATTCTAATCCAAGCCAGAGCCAGATGGTTCGTGTTTGCGCCTAATGCCTTGGTAAAGGAAGCAAACACACTGAGAGAAGGAGTGAAGCTTGCCGTGAACCTGTGGAAGCAGAAGGTGACTGTTGAAAGCGATTGCCAAGTTTGGTTAAACTCTGGTCTAGCAAAGAGGATGACCGTTCAGAAATTGCATCCATCTTAAAAGTGGTGAAGGAGCTTAGCATAAATTTTACTACTTTTCATTGTATTTTTGTTCGTAGATCGGCAAACGTTGCTACCCATTTATGTGCAAAAAATGCTGATGTTGACAGGCAGAGGTGTGCTTGGATAAACATGGTGCCAAGCTTCCTTATTACTGCCTCCATTCCAGAATATAAGGTGCATTAATATCCGCTAAAGTCAAACGTATGTATATTTGACCAGGATTATAGAATAAAATATCAACATCCGCAATACAAAATAAATAAAATATGAAAATAAATTTCATGATGGATCTAATTATACAAATTTGATATTATAGATATTAATATTTTTTTCTAAAAACTTGGTCAAACATGTAAAAGTTTGACTTTTGAAAAAACAAATACATCTTATATTGTGGAACGGAGGGAGTAACTGCTTACGGCATGTATTTCAATGAATGAATGCTCCTGATTCGGAAAAAAAAGTAAGGGCGAGTGAGAGGCAGAAGGAAGGAGACACGAACGGACTGTGGCATCAGCGGCCCCTCTCTCTTGGTTGGATAAAAAACAAAACTAGTAGAGTACTACTGCCAGCCAGACAGCCAGCCATGCGGTCTGTGTGTGCGTGGTGTTATGTGATGGATGGCGACATGACTGACGCTTTTGTTTGCCCCGCTCGTCATCCCTCACCGCTCTTTCTTCCTCCCCTGCTCTGTTGTGCACCACCCAACCAAACCGAGCAAGAGAGGAGAGGGCAGGGCTAGCCTCCTCATGCGCCATCGCAAAGCTTTAGATGATGTACGCCGACGCGGGGTTCGGCTTCTCCGCCTACTCGCCGGCAATCTTTGACTTGCCCTCCTCTGTTGGGGCAGCCCTAGCTAGCGCTCTCTCTCGTAGCTGGAGGTAGAAGAAAGAGCAGAAGACAGCAGAATTTTTCCCGGCGCTCGAACGCCTAGCCGCACGTACGGCCTCATATTTTCTCTGATCAAACTGGCTCGCCAAGCAAGCAGTACACAACGGGAACCTTTATACGCGCTGCCCGCGCGCCTTCCACTCTGCCGCTCGATCCGGCCGCGCGCACGAGGCGCACACAAACGCGCTTGACGCGGCTTGATCCATCTGATCGTAACGGCCTCCCTACTGCATGCACAGCTGCTCCACGCTACGTACACGGTAAGCTAACTAACTACACCACACGCACGCACACGGACTCACGCACACACACGCACGCGCCCGGTCACCACAGACCTGGCCTGGACGTGCTCCAGCCGGTCACCACGGACCTGGGCACGGCTTATTCTAACATCCTCCTCCCCCTTTCCTGCTCCTGCTGCTCCTCTTCCTCTTGTACCTGAACATGAAGCCGACGACACCATCTACGACCACCGAGTGAGTACATACCACTGCTATCTTCTTCCCCTCGCCTTCTTTTTTCGCTACTACTCCTTTCTAAGATACATGCATGGTTACATCCTTACATACATACATACCACTGCTGTACCAATCAATTGCTCTTCTTTCTCTTCTCTTCCATCAAAACATAAGAAAACTTAGAAACACACAACTGTTTGCTTGCTTGTCTGCAATTTGGAAATTTATTTATTAATTAATAAATTCGGAAATTTATTTATTTGGACAAATTAAAAATGTCGCTTTCCCTTTCTTTCTTTTCTCGTCCCCCTGCCCTTGATATGGATAACACGACTATGATGTAAGGAAAGGAGGTGTCAACTAGAACCTCCAATCTCCTTTCTAAATTAATACTCCTACTCAGACTCCACTAATTAAACATATAACATATCTAAATAGTACTCACTACTGCCGTCCTTTAACCAAATATAATTAATATCTAACTTGACATCTCATCTCATCAACATCAATCACACACTAAGATTGCATGCTGTCCTCGTATTGATCAAACATCCCTTCATTCAAGAAAAAACAAACATCGAATCCACAACTGACTCCCAAATAATAATAATAGTTAATAGTTACAGCCTCTGTTAGGCAATGCTCCAGCTTTTCATTTCCTTTTTGACTTGCACATCTTTCCAAGTCACACAAAGGCCAGCCAGGTCACAGTCACAGGGCTGAGATATTTTAATCTTCCATTAGCTGCTAATTTGAAGGGAGGGATCAGCATGACAGGGATTATGTCTAGGTTGGCATGTGCATCGACACAACACCTACAATACAATACAATAAAGAAACACTCTTGTTCTTCCTTTTTACTGAATGAGTACCCTATTCTGTTGCTCATCTTTCGTTCAGTTAATTATACTTGTCTAATGATTCATTCTCTCTGCCACAAGTTAAGTAGCTTGATTCATTCTAGGTGCCACAAGTTTAAGTATTTATAATTAATTGAGTTGACTTCTCAACTTCTAATATTTTGTTTGATGTAAAAAAAGAGGGAGACATGGGGCAGCCATCCTTGATATTAGAGTATGACATGGGAGGAGAGGGGGGCCTGTTCAAGGCTCCCGAACCCATAATTGAGGAACCAATTCTTAGCACCGCCGCGGTCGCGGCCGCCATCTCGATGATGTCTGGTGGTCAGAATGCAATGGATGACACCATCAAGGTCTCAGACATGGGTCTAAGCGAGGTGCTGTATGAGTGCGAGAAGGAGCTCATGGAGAAGTCGGCAATCAAAGAGATGATATCCGAGCTGCTGGATGTCAAGATCCCTATGTTGCAAGTTGAGGACGTCCCCGAAGAACTCAGGGCATCGCCTTCAGCTAGTGAATGCTTACTCCAGAAGAGTGTTAGCTCCAAAAGCCTCAACTCGGCGGATTGGGTGAATGGGTCAGTGAGGCCGAATTTCGTGGATTTCGAAGGGCTAGACTTTGAGGCGGCATTTGGGCTGAGGAGGGCTTACAGCGATGGAGACATGCAGGTATGATATGATGATCCTTTCCTCTCTCTCTCTCTCTCTCTCTCTCTCTCTCTCTCTCTCTCTTTCTCTACACAAACAATACACTACATGATATGGAATGATTGTGACAAGCACTGACCTTTTGTGTCTCAAGTGAGCACAATTGTCGACGGAAGAGACGCTAAGTACATAAAACAAACTTAAAAGGCATTGGACAAAACCTACTGTAGATGGAGATGGAGTGCAGTGTAGTGCTTTGCTCAAGAGAAAATGCCGTTAAATAAAGCTATGCAAGATTCACAAAAAAAAAAAAAAACTATGCAAGGCACACTAGCTAGTGATGTGATTTCAGATGTTACCAATTCTGCCCAAAGCCACCTTTCCCTTAATGGCTTGATCACTGCTTTAGCTGATACAAGGCATATACATACTCTCCACACTCACAGTAGCTACTGTGTGGTATATTTCAAGTTGCTTTATTTTTCGACATGTAAGATACTAGTATATCTTTTCTAATTTACACGCCCGCACGAAGTATTTTGAGCAGATAGATAAATGTCATGTCATCCTGATATGTGTTTAGGTAGAATCATCATGTAAAGTTCATTTTTTTTATGTTACAGGCCTAAGATTACTTATTAGGATTTTTACCTCTTTTTTTAACTGAATCTTGGTGCCAATACCCCTCAGCTTGGGAACGTGGGAAATGCGCACACATCTGGTGAGAGGCTTGTAACCATCAGTGACCTGAAGAGTGAGGAAAGGAAGTAGAAGCCCTCCAGGCACAGGAAGAAGAAGATCAAGAGGAACTTTGGCAGAAAGATCAAGGTATACAAATGTCTTCCTTTTTTCACTAATTCACAAGTTATTCAACAAGAACATGGAAGAGTGATAGATGTTTTCGATTATGTGCTTGCAGTATGCTTGCAGGAAGGCTCTGGCAGACAGCTAGCCAAGGGTGTGGGGGAGGTTCGCCAAGATGGACGATGGCGACATGCTCAAGCAGAGGAAGTAGGACCATGGAAGGCCACCAAGGTTGCTGGGAAGCCGGCAAAGGAAGGAAGACAAGGCAGCATGCAAGGAATTTGAGCTACTGCCGAGCTGCCAGCAAGCTCGTCGGCATCTAGAAGCTTCTAGGTGAGGCGCACCGCCTTCTAGGATGATGGCTGCTGTGCTGCGCTGCACCGCCCAATGGAATAAATATTAGTTGCTCCATCAGTCTGCTCCTTCGGATGACATTTCTATTTCCCTGTATTCCTCTGCGGTAATAGTTACTAATAATATGATCCTCCTGCTGCAAGAGCGTGGAGAGCCCTAGCTAGGCAGGCTGCTCTGTGTACAAAGGCTTGAAGATGGTAATAATAAAACCCAGGCTCCTCTCTTGCTTGCCATGTAATAATCTTAGTAACTCTCAATCTTAGTAGTATTAGTATTATTACCAGCCCAGCGTACTCTTGTTTTGATGGTTGCTGAAGTGCTTGCTGTCAAGAAGAAGATAGTTATTCTCTTCCATCTTCAGCCACAATAAATTGACCTATCAGTTTCAGGGCCCCAACTTTCAAAGCAAAACAAGCCTTACAAACTGTGTCCTTTTATGTGGACAAGCATTCTGAAGCTTGATAGATTTAATACCATCTATATTGTTTCTATATATATATAAATATATATATATATACACACACACACGTATATATATAGTACGACTTTGTGTAAAATTTATTAGAAACAACAGTGAAAATTGCATCTTTAAAGACTTGAAAAATCACCTTTTACACAAAGCAGCCTCCCTAGCAAGGGCTCTCCACTCTCTTGCAGCAAATGGATCATATTATTACTATTACGGAGGAACGCGGGAAATAGAAATTCCACAAGGAGCAGCAGATTGATGGAGTGACTGAAATTAATTCCAATGGGGCAGCGCGGTGCGGCGCAGCAGCCATCGCAGCCACACCTAGAAGATTCTAGACGCCGACAAGCTTTACTGGCAGCTCAGCAGTAGCTTTATTCGTTGCGACAACTTGTCTTCCTCATCAGCTTTGCAGCAACCTCGGTGGTATTCCATGGTTTTACTTCCTCGGCTTGAGCATGTCACCATGGTGCATCTTGGCGAACCTCCCTCGCATTCTTGGCTGGCTGTCTGCCAGAGCCTTTCTACAAGTATACTGCAAGCACAGAGTTGCAAACATTTATCCCTCACTCATCATGAATTCATCAACCTCTCTGATCTTCCATCTTCTTGTTTAATTACTTGTATATTAGCAGAAAAAGAGAGAGATTTGTATACCTTGATCTTTCTGCCAAAGTTTCTCTTGATCTTCTTCATCCTGTACCTGGACAGCTTCTGCTTCCTTTCCTCAGTTTTTAGGTCACTGATGGTTACAAGCCGAGGGGTATTGGCACCAAGATTCTGTCAAAAAGTAAAAATCCTAGTAAGTAATATTAGGCTTTCAATTGAAAAAAAATGAACTTTACATGATGATCCTACCTAAACACATATTCGGATGACATGTCATTTATATATCAGTGTGAAATACTTCAGGTGGGTGTGTAAATTAGAGAACATTTATCCTGCCCGGTTGATGGCTTTGTTAATTTAAAGCCGGGCTCATCTCGAGCCTCCTTTATAAAAAATATATTAGAGAACATATACTAGTATCTTGCATGTCTAAAAATTAAGTACCTTGGAAGAAAACACAGTAGATACCATTGAGTGTGAAGAGTATGTGTATATGCCTTGTATCAGCTATAGTAGTGACCAGGCCATTAAGGGAAAGATGGCTTCGGGCAGAATTAGTAACATTTGAAATCACATCACTAGTTAGTGTCATTCGTACCTTTATTTAACGGCCTTTACACTACACTCCATCTACATCTAAAGTGAGGTTTGTCCAATGCAGTTAGAAAACAATGCCTTATCGGTTTGGTTTCTGTACTTACTTGAGACACAAAAGTCAGTGCTAGTCACAATAATTCCATATTTATGTAGTGCAGGGGGGGGGGGGGGGGGTCCATCATACCCATTTCATCCTCAGCCCAAATGCTGCCTTGAAGTAAAGCCCTTGGAAATCCAGGAAATTAGGCCTCACTGACCCATTCATCCAATCTGCCGAGTTGAGGCATCCAGAGCTAACACTCTTCTGGAGTGAGCATTCACCAGCTAAAGGTGATGCCCTGAGTTTTCCGGGGACCTTCTCAACTTGCAACATAGGTATGGTGTCCTGCAGTTCGGATATCTTCTCTTCGATCGCCGACTTCTCCATGAGCTCCTTCTCGCACTCGTACAACTCTTCGATCAAACCCATGTTTGAAACATTGATGGTGTCATCCATTGCATTCTCACTGCAGGACATCATCGAGATGGCAGCCGCGACCGGGTCGAGGGTAAGCATTGCTTCTTCAATCATGGGTTCTGGAGCGTTGAACAGGTCCCCTTCTCCTCCAAGGTCATACTCTGGTATCAAGGATGTCTTCCCCATGTTTCCCTTTTTTTTACATCAAAAAAATATATTAGAGTTGAGAAATCAACTTAGTTAATTAAGGCCAAAATGACAAATACTTAATCTCTGCGTGTTAGAAGGAATCAAGCTACTTGATTTCTATCAGTTTTCCCACAAGTATAATGAACTGAATCGAACCGAGTAACAAACTAGGACAATTCATTCATTCATTCAGTAAAGGAGAAGAAAAAAGTACAGCATCAGAGTAAAGCCAAGCAGTGGACAAATGTTTTGATCAGAGTTTAAAATAGCAGGCTATGAAAAATAGCGGCAACCGTACAAATCAGCTATGGCTAAATGGCATGATTGTGGACTAGGGAGTATTGTATTGTAGTGTAGGTGTTTGTGTTCATGATGTAATGCTACCACCAGACCAGAGCATATACTAGATGAGCATCTAAAATTTGCCAAAAAGACAACCTAATTTGATCCCTTGGCAGGCAGCTATAGGACAATTAATATGTCAGCCCCTGTGACCTGGTTAGCCTTTGTGTGACTCTGACAGGATATTTTTTTTAAGCAGGAGCCCTTAGGGCTCAATCCATTAATCTAGAAGAAGATAATTGCCTGTTAAAAACCGGGCGAAAACCATTACAACGCACCCAAAAACACATAGGGCACCACTGGCCGGTCTGGCTACCCACATGCACTCTACACATAGTACCGAGAGAAAAACCATCGCCGATGTTGCCCCAATGGATGCTTTTGAAAGGCTGTGAAGTGAGAAGATTCAAGGCAAAAAGGAAATGAGAAGTTGGAGCCAACATGACCAACTATTATTTAGGATATTTGAATAAAAATAGGGAGGGCACTCGGTAATCAATTTGATGTGATAAATCATACATAAGTGATTTTTTTTCTTCTTGAAGGGGATGTTCATTTTCCGTTCTGAGTAGGTACTAGGTAGGAAGCAGCATCTGAAGATGGGGAAACCAGGAGCAATCTAGGAGTACCATCAATCATCCATCTGAAATTTCTGTCGGTTCATATGTAGATTGATGTTCATGAAGGCTCTACTATATGAGGACAGGACAGCAGCATGTATGCAATTTTTGGCAGTAGCTAGCTAAAAATGTCCCTGCAGCTTGTGCGTGTGATTGATGTTGATGAAGATTATTATACGACGACCACAGTTTTAAATAGCGGGCTATGCCATTTAGCGGCGGCTCGACAGAAGCTATGAAAATCTATAGCGAAGCTAAGCCTCATTTAGCGTTTCTACTTAAATCGTGAAAAAAATGGAAAAATAACCATAAAATTAGGCATCATATATGATATATCACATATAGTTTACATAGACATGTTCAGGCATAAAAAATAAGGTACTGATCAAGCATCCTAATTCAATAACCAAGGTTTGCATCAGTGCATTATATTTATGTAAAACAAGAAGGAATAATATGGCAGAAGTTTGGACCGCTGCAACGTGATTTCGAAAAGCCCAGAAAATATTGGCCCAGCTTAAGCTTAGCGGCACTAAATGACCCCAAATTTAGCGCTACAGTGGGAAATAGGGAGCTATTAGTGTTATTTTTAATTTACGTTAAAAGTGCATAGCTTAGCGGGAGAGCCCTCCAAAAGCTATAGCAATAGCGCGCTATTTAAAACTTTGACGAGGACAGCAGAATGTATGCAATATTTTGGCCATAGCTAAAAATGGCAGTCAGAAAGAAGCAGCATGTATGCAGCTAGAAATTATGAAAGAAGCAGTATGCTTAAAGTTGCAATGTTTAATTAGTGGAGTGTGGAAATATTAAAAGAGGAGAGGAGAGGAGAGGACATGACATGAGAGCTTCTAGTTTGTCCGGAGATGATGGGTGGAGAGTCATTAAGGTGGGTGGAAAGCAGCATTTGATTCGCTCCAACAAGCTATAATAATACTAATATACTAGTACTCCATTCGTTAGCCAGCACGAGTTGCATTTGATTCGCTCTATATCAAAGGTGGGTGTAAAGCAGCATTTGAATTTGTCCGGAGAAGAAACGTCGGCGGCTGTGGTAGATAGAGAAAGAGCACCTTTAATAAATAAGTCCAGTGGTACGCATGTACTATGTATGATGGAAAAAGAGAAGCAAGAAGAAGATACTACCACTCACGAGGTGGTCGTAGATGGCGTCGTCGGCTTCACCTTCATGTAGAAGAAAAAAAGGAGGCGGCGGTGGCGGTGGTGTAGGAGCAGCGGAGGAGAGGTTGAAGTCCGGCAGCAAGTGGGCGTACATCATCTCCTTGCCTTGTTGTGAAGGTGTGTGAAGTCGCTCGTTGTTATTGGTCGGATGACTAGCTGGTAGTAGGCCGGCCGGTGGTGGCGCATGGGCGGAGGTAGAGACTCTCTGAGTCTCATCTGATTGAACAAGTAGCTAAGCTAGTTTATGCGCGCGCGCATGAACCAACGGACCAACGAACCAACCAACAAACCAACTGGGAATGGGAAGGCCGCGCAGCCAGAGCCAGGCCCTCTTTATAAATGCCACCATCCATCCATGTCTGCTTCTACCTCTCACTGCCTCACTCCCTTCCCTTCCCTCCCCTTATGGAACTGGGTCAATTTCCATCCTGGTTTGTGCTAGTACTACCATATTACAACTAAACTATATATAAGTACAACAAACATTATCCTGAGTGGGTTCAACTAAACTATATATAAGTACAACAAACATTATCCTGCTGGGTGGGTTGGGTGCAACATAAGTAATAGCACTATGGTTGTTGCTTCCTGCCTACCAATGAACATCAAACAGGAACACCTACTACAAGTTTCTCATCCGTCATTTCTTTTTCTTCTACTTTTTCTTAATATGTAACCATCATAATTACTGTACTTATACTTATCACCAAGCATATAAATATACTAGCTAGTATATGGTTTAATTAGTTCATCCAATGAGAAGAGAGGAGAGGACAATAGCACATCATCCGAGGTTTGGCTTATACTCCCTCCGGTCCTTTTTAGTCTGCATATAAGTTTTGTCCGAAATCAAAGTATCTCTACTTTGACCAAACTTATAGAAAAAAGTATCAACAATCACAATGTCAAATCAATATTATTAGATTCATCATGACATGTAGTTTCATAAGATATATATTTGGTATTGTAGATGTTCATATTTTTTAATATAAATTTGGTCAAACTTTACCAAGTTTGACTTGACACAAATCTAATACGCGAAGTAAAAAAGACCGGAGGGAGTATGAAGCTGCTAAGGTGGCAACATAACAGCACATCACCCGAGGTTTGGCTTATATGAAGCTGGTATTTAAGGTGGCAACACAAACTAGAATATTTTCTCATGAAAATTAGCAGGTAGTAACCAAATCAGAGGCTGCCCCTGATGCGACTGTCCGTCCGTCCGTGTCTCCTTCACTCTCTCAAGCCCTTATTCTTAATGCTGTTTACTGTGAACTTCGGTGAGTGAATGATTGAGTAAGTGAGTGAGCCAGCCAGGGCAGGGCAGTCACATGAATGGACTGACATCGCGCGCCGAACACAAGCCAAAGACAGACAAACGACTTTTCTTCTTCTTCCTTGTGATCGCTATCCTAATTAATTATTGTGTACTTACCACCAAGCATATAAATATACTAGCTGCCTAGATAGTATCTACTGTGAAGACCAATATTTAATTAGTTCATCCAAAAGGTTGGACAAGAGAGAGGACATAATACATCATCCCAAGGTTTGTTTGGGAAACTACTAGTTGAGCTCGGGAGCATACGCTCATGGCTCAAAAAAAAAAAAAATCTCCATTCTTTGAAAATTTTCCAATAAAATCACACATACACATGACTACGTATTACATAGGTGTAGACTTTAAGTTTGGTGTAAAAACATGTATTCTTGGTTCATATGTATGTATGTTACTACCTACACGTTGCGTTGCGGGTGTAACTTGTAAGTGCATGCAGTCATGATGAGATGATAGACCTGGTGAGTAGACTGCATCTGCATGCTTTGTCTCTTCTCTCCCGGCTGGCTTAGCTGGCAGGGGCTGGAAAGGTCTAAGGATCTTGGAAAGCATTAATTACTGGTGATGATGAGACGTACACCTGGGGTCCAAATTAAAGTAGATTTTGATTTCTTTGGGCTGGCTTAGCTGGCCGGGGCAGGAAAGGTCATCTAATATAAGACCCGGCCGGATGGATCCATGAAATTGATCTCAATCACTCTCCAGTCATCTTGACGTCACATAGTCGTTGGACGTTGTTCTCAGTCTCAATGCTCACTCTACTACAACTATATATATTAGGGTGTGTGTATCTATCTATATATATATATACATATATATATATATATACATATATATATGCAAAATATATATATATATATATGTATATATATATATATATATATATATATATATATAGGCGCAAGCAGACGATGACTCGATCATGCCTATCTAGCTATAATTAATTAATATAATATTTTTACTGAGAGTGTAGAGCCACACCGCGAGCGCAGGAGAAACACCCTCAAAATTATGGTGTAAGATTGATACTCGAAATTATATTTTGCATGCGGCAGGACAGTAGATACTGATTTGGTATTGTGGATATTTTTCTCTATAAATTTGGTCAAACGTAGAAAAGTTTGACTTAAAAAAATTAATACACCTTATATTTTGAAAAGGGGGAGTATATAGATAGATTTACAGCTTGCATTGGTGCAGCTAATGGCTACCACACGTACGGTTTAATTTGGTGCATGCGTGTCTCCATTAATTGTTCTGGCTAGTACAATTAATTCTATGTCGTTTTCGTTTTGGCAACAAATATCTCCTGACCATGCATGCATTCATGTATCCCAGACTGTAAAGAGAAAAAGAAAACGATTGACCAGAATTAATTGAAGCCATGGAGATGTGATGCCCCAGAAAGCCAGAGCAGGAGGACGAGACGTACGGTACGTGTAGTACCCGCTCGGCGGCGGCATGGAGACTCCAACTCGTTCGGCTCTCCTCTCGCCACCCAGGCGGCTGCACCTGATCCATCTCTAGCTAACTGCACCTACGGCATATATTAATTTCGTGTCAACGCGCGCGTCAGTAAGCAAGCCAATTAAACCCAACAACTAGCTAGCTATAGCTCCTTAATTTGTTTTTACATTAGCTAGGCAGCTAGTTCCTTTTTTTTGAAAGAGCTAGAAGCACTGAATTAAAGGATCCCAGCAATACAGAAAGAGCAGCACTGGGCGCCGGTGCGCCGGCCGAAAGTTTCGGCCGGTAGTACAAAACGGGCCTTTAGTCCCGGTTGGGAAGGGCCTCTAGTCCCGGGTCACCAACCGGGACAGCCCAATCGGGACTAAAGGCCCCCACCCTTTAGTCCCGGTTGGTCACAAACCGCGACTAAAGACCCTTCACGTGGCCGCGCTCGTGCGCTGGGGCTGGGGACCTTTAGTCCCGGTTGGTGACACCAACCGGGACTAAATCCCTGCCACTTTAGTCCCGGTTGGTGGCACCAACCGGGACTAAAGGTTTAGGGGTTTAGGGGTTTAGGGTTTATTGTTTATTTTTTCCTTTTCATTTTGTGTTTTCCATTTAATTTTTTTTTATTTCAAACATAATTTACGCTACTACGTATTGTACATGTTATGCATATATAATAGAATTTTTCGTAGAACCAATCATATATCATAGAATTTCTCGTACGACCATGCATGCATACACATATATATATACAATTTCTCCTACAATTTGCAGATCATTACATGCAGGCATTAGGTGAAATGGTATACTCCGTCGGGGATATGACCTGCTCAAGCAAAAATCCCGCCATTTCCTCTTGAAGTGCTCGTATGCGGTCCTTTGGTAGGAGCCTATCCCGCATCTCCATCATCTTTAAAAAAGGAGATCAATATGAATATATTAGTTGTGTGTATATATATTAGATCATGATAAAAAAAATGTGAATAGTGTTTACGTACCCAAAGATATCTTTCATCTTTGGTCTTTTCGGTAATAGAGCGAATGAACTCGAGAACGTAGTATGCACATAAATTTGTCCCCTTTTCCTGCCTCATACAGTACTTTACGAGAATAGAATTCAATCAGATAATAATCAAGCATGATAATGGTATTGAAACTAGAATTAAAGAGATGCGCGGACGTAGCTAGTACTACTTAATTACCTTGCCCCGTCGCCATTTCAGCTGTGGTTTCCATTGACCGACAACCTCTTGGATGAACTTTTTTCAAACCCTGCCCGGCAAAGAAAATGAATAAATAAGTTATTAATTACTTGATATCAGGAAATGAACTAAAGAGGCCGACATTGTGCGATAATGATTGAAATTACCCGTCGAGCATCAACTTCAGGCTTCTGTATTCTTCAGGGTCTTTACCTAGTGAGTCCAGTACTTCAACAGTTCCCTCGTCAACTCTAATGATTAGCAGGATCCAGTGGAATCTGCGCACACGTTTGTATAAGCGGGCATGCATAACTCATCAACTACACTTAACATCGAGTAAGCAAAAATAGAATTTGTAGTACAAGACAGTAACACTCACCTGAAGTTGTAAGGAAAAAGTATTTCTGGTCTGGTATTTAGGTCCTTCAAAAACAATAGCAAGCTATTCTCTGTGTCTTGTGGGTAGTTATTTAACACAGTTTCATAAACGGTATTTAGGTCAATGAACCCAATGCCATAGACTCCATCTTTGTTCATTTCAAAAATCTTCATTCTGCATATATAATACCACACAAAAGAATATAGTGAGGATAATTACAGGCAATGAACGAGCTGAGCTAGAGACTTAAATTACAGAAAGAAATCACTTACAGACAGTAGCAACTGACGAGAGATTTGTCGAGTGCGTCTTGATTGAATAACTGAAAAAATTCTGGAATTTCAATCCACACAGCATTTCCATGGAAGTAATGCTCTGGCTTGACTTTCACCATGAGGCTCTCTTGCCCGGCATTTACTTCTCTCAGGTACCACTGATGCAATTTGTGCATTTGCGTTGGTAGAAGCTCCTCCTCGTTAGGCCTGACCAGAGGCTTCCCGGGGACATATTTCCATGCTAGTTCCTTCGGATCCATCGTGGGAAATTTCTCGATGCCTAGGAGTTGTTCAACAGTGACACCCATCTCTCTAGCCATCTCTCTTTCCGCGTCGGTTACCGCCTTATCGGTACTCACCTTGAGCGGGGGGATCGATTGCACTGCCTGTTCTCCGAGCTGGGGAACAGTTTTCCCGCTTTTATTACTACCTATAAGGCTCGACTGCTGCTTTTTTTGTTGATAATATGACTTGCTAATAGAGCGTTCATAGTCTGATTGCCTTTTCTCCACAGCCGGTTTAGCATTATCCAGAAAGTGTTGTACGACTTTCTCAGGTATTTTCTCCTTTGGCGGCGGGGGCGGTTTCGGTGCAAAATGGGCCTGCAATTCGGAAGCCACTTGGGCTTTGGTTTCGTCCTCAGTCATCTCGTAAGCCAACTTCTTTTTGGCAGGAGGCTCGGGTTTCTTCTTTGGTGCTCTCTTCCGCTTTGGAGTCGGCCCACGCAGCGGAGATCGATATCGCGTACTCGCGCTGGGCTCCGTCTCGAGGTGGGGTGGATTTGGCTGAAGCGGCGGAGATCGATATGGTGGCGGACTCGCGCTGCGCTCCGTCTCGAGGTGGGTTGGAGTCGGCTGACGCGGCGGACTTGGAGGAGGAGTTGGTGCCCTTGGCGTCGAGTTTGGAAAGACGATGCAATCCTTTCTCCATACAATGATACCACGTATCACTTCTCCTAGTGTCTGCTCCCCTTGACCTCCAGGAAAGTCAAGCTGTAGTGAGTCATATGCCGACAGAACTTCATCTACCCCGGCACGAGCATAGCCAGGTGGAATCGAATTGCCGTGGAAGGTTGCTTCAGGGGGATTTGGTAAAGCATAGCCGTCCGCCACCTTCATGGATATGTTCTTCAGTGGAAGGTGTAGCTCACAACTTGTCGTCTCTTCGATATCATCCACGGGGTAGCAAGCCAGCAGTGCATCATCGGCCGGGACCCCCGTGGAACCCACGCTGCTTTTCGGCATAGATGGGACAGTGCTATCCAATGCTGGATCTGCTTGCTGCTGCCGCTGAGACGCCCTTTTCAGGCTAAGTGTGTCGATCTGCTCCTGCTGCCGCATGAAAGCGCATTCGAACTCCACGTGCTTTGCTTCTAGCTGTTGAAACCGGTCTGCATCCTGCTTCTTCTTGTCTTCCTCCTGCATCTTCTTTCTCGCACGGCTTCTGTAACTGAGGTTCCAGTCCGCAAACCCCTCAACCCACGGAACAACGCCTTTGCCTCGTGTTTGTCCCAGGTGTTCAGGATTCCCGAGGGCGCGTGTAAGCTCGTCGTTCTCTCTCTTGGGCTGGAACACCCCCGTTCGAGCCGCTTCTATTGCATCAAGTAAAGCGTCCGAGGCTTCTTTAAGACTTGCCCGCTCAATAATCTCCCCTGTCTTTGGGTCCAACTTTTCCCCATGCGCATAAAACCAAGTCCTGCACCTATCGGGCCAACCCAATGTTTTTGGAGTGCCCCTGCAGCAATCATCTTTTCCTCAGATTCATCCCACTTAGGCCGACCAGTCTTGTAGCCACCTGGCCCCAGAACATGGTGAAACTGTTTCTTCTCAGCATTGATCTTGTTTTTCCTCGACCGTTCCTTAGCTGCTTCCGATAACTTGAACTCCACAAATAAGTCCCAGTGATCTTTTGCCTTCTCCAGTGCTCCAGTGAATTCTGGAGTCTGCTTTGTTTCGACGTACCAGGCCCATAATCTTTTCTTGTGGTTGCGGAATTGTGTGGCCATCTTCTGAAGAGCACTCTTCTTGACTTTCTCCCGTTCTGCATCTGTTAAATGCTCTGGTAGGGTGAAATGTGACATGAGCGTTTCCCAAAGTAGATCTTTTGCTCTTTCGTCGACAAAACTAACTCCTCGATCTCCCTTTGGCTTATTCCATTCTTGAACGGAGATCGGGATTTGGTCCCTGACAATAACTCTGCACTGATGAGTAAATTTGTCCGCATTCTTTTTAGGAGCAAGCGGTTCGCCATTTGGTTTGATCTCATCGATGTTGTACTTTATGCCAGCCTGCAACTTTTTGGCCGGGCCTCGTACTGCCCTGCTTGTAGAATATTTGCTCGATCCGGAGGGCTAAAAGAAGAAAGATTTGTTAATATATATATATACAAATCAATTAATACATGTAATGATCACCAGAGGCCTTATATATACCTCGCCGGTCTTTGTTAATTGAAGATCATTGTCTTCGCCATCATTGTTTGTGTGGCCTTCGTCTGTTGGTTCTTCCTCAAATATTCCCTCTCCGGAATTGTTCAGATATTGTGAGCCGTCATCTTCAGGTTCACCCTCTGGGTTTCGGATCATGTCGAACATGATATGCTCTTGATCATGGTCGTCTCTGCCGCTAGCGTCTATAGCTTAACTAATCCAGAAGAAAGATAAAACAATTTAGTATTCAAATTAGAATGCATCTCGAATAATATCACTAATACATCTCAAATAATCCAATTAATGCATCATCGAATATTATCGAATATAATCTCGAATACATCTCGAATATTATCACTAATACATCTCGAATAATAATCCAGTTAATGCATCATCGAATATTATCGAATATAATCTCGAATACATCTCGAATATTATCACGAATACATCTCGAATATTATCACTAATACATCTCGAATATTATCACTAATGCATCATCGAATATTATCTCGAATACATCTCGAGTATTATCACTAATACATCTCGAATATTATCATATAACATCACTAGCTAATACAGATCGAATACTATCGAATAATCCAGTTGACTCGCGGTTCCTGACACGCTGGCGGTGGACACCCAAAGAGAAGGAACCATCACAGGATCATAGCTCGGGTGAGATCCCTGAAGAACCTGCCAGGTATTGGAGAACCTGACGTCCAACGCAACCATGTAGCGACGGACGTGCTCGTCCTCTTCCCTGACACGGCGACGTACCACCACCTCGGGGGCCGGCTGCCTCCGCACCGATAGTGGCCCACGCGACCGCCACCAAAGAAGCTCCCGGTCGACGATGGGAGCCCGGTTCCTCACCAAGCTGCGCGCCCCGGAAGGTAGCACCTCCCAGTGCCAGCCCGGCGGAGCCCAGTCCCGGACATGGCGCCTCTCAAGCAGGTCGTTGTCGCCACCAAGTCGATGATGAGGATACGGGCCGGGCATCGTCGACGCCAAAAATGTTTCTATGAAATTTAACATTTTTTAAATGCTTGATTATGATTTTTGAAATTCTTGTTCACTTGATTTTGCAAATACATGACAAACTTTTGCAAATACAACATTAAGATATTAACATTTTCCAAATAAGATATTAACATGTTTTTGATCAATATTTTTAAGATACAACATTAAAATATTTTTAATACATGGTCAACTTTTTTCTATGCAACTTTTTTCTATGCAATTGTTTTCTATACTATACATGATACAACATTAAAAGTATAAAAAACTAAAAAACAGAAGAAAAAAAACTAGCTAGTGAAGAAAAAACAATCTATGCAAATTCCACCGTTCATCTACATACAGAGCATTACTTCCAATACGAGCAAGCCAGGAGGGGATCGGGGCAGGGCGTCGGGGCCGGGCAACCTATATATATATATATATATATATATATATATATATCAATTCATCACATGCATATCCATATATCCATACATACACATACATCCATTCATCAAATTTCCATATATCCGTACATATACAACAAAATTTTTTATTCATCCATACAAATTAAAAAAAAATAACTACAACATATCCATACAATCTATCCATACATTCATCAACACACCTCTATTACTACCTCATATCCATACTAAACAAATTTAACATCACAAAATTTCAAACAAAGTGATGAACTAGGGTTCACCTACTGCCATCCATCCATGAATCCATCCATCCATCCATTTGGGGAAGAGGGGGAGGAGGGGGAAAGGGTGCTCACCGTGGGGCGGCGACGACGAGGTGCTATGATTGCTGCTCTGCTCCCCAAAAGGATTAATGCCATCTGCACTTAAACCAAACCATACGTTCCTTGCGTCATCTGCAAAGTCCCGCTACTTTCTCTTGATTTTTCTCCACTGCGACCCGTCAGCGGGTATGTCGTGGTTTTGTCACGGCAGATGTCCTCATGAAAGGATATAGTGGTGAGGCCAACGCAGCTAGGTGGTAGCTTGAACGGGGTTGAACGGAATCGAGAAGACGTGAGTTTTACCCAGGTTCGCCCCCTCTCGGTGGAGGTAAAAGCCTACATCCTGCTTGATTAATATTGATGATCATAGTCACGATTACAAGGGTGCTGTTTCCCTGACTCTGTCTCGAGAGCTCTCAAAACATTTGTCTTGAGACCTGCCAAACATCTGTCTCCAGACTTAACTGTCTATCTAGACCTCTCAAAACCTGTCCCTCTTGTGGTGCCCCGCCCCTCCTTATATATGTCGAAGGGGCGGCTTACATGAGATTTTGGGTTATATCCGTGATTGGACTCCTACTCTAAGTCATCCGTGTCTTCCAAGTTAAAGGGTCTCCATCTTGTATTTTGACTCCTCACACGGGTCACTGTAGCAGGCCGGGTTAACACCCTGGCACTGTAGCAGACCGGGTTAACTCCCTGGCACTGTAGCAGCCGGGTTAACTCCCTGGCACTGTAGCAGGCCGGGTCTCATCTTCGGGGCTCATCTTCAGGACTCATCTCCAGAAATGACTAAGTCTCAGGGCGGCTTAAGCACAGAGATGACTTAAGTCTCAGGGCGGCTTAACGTCATGAGCCGAGTCATATCGTGGAGTTATATCCCCGACATTAGCCCCCAGATTAGCTTGGATTTATTCATGCTAAGCTCCTGAGTTTCTTCCATATCAATATGTTGATGCTGGTTCTATGCAGAAAAAATAACCCTGATGATATTTTTGAATTGTCTTCAAACTGTCTTGGCTTGATAAAAAGAAAAAATCCGTCTGATGTTGTGCCAACTTTCAATGCTTCAGACTTTGATGAATAAAAAATCGGTATGATGTTGAGCTGGCTTGTCTGAATAGCTTGGAGGAGATAGCCTGTAGCCCCCAAGTTTTAAGAGTAGAGCAAAGCGATAACTTAAGACTTGCTTAAATATAAATATTGCAACTTTGGAGAAAAATCCGGGTTATCCGTCTGAATCTTCAATCATGAACTGAAAGTTTTGCACTTCACATGTGTAGCCCCCAAGGGCCGGCTCATCAGTATATGATGGCCGAGTCTTCAACTTGGACCTTCTGATCTATTTAAACAACTGACTGTTGTAGCCCCCTAGGGCCAGGTCGTTTGCTTGCAGCGACCTGGGATTTACATGTACTCCTTTGAAAATAACATCATATGATGTAGCCCCCAAGCTTCGGGTCACTATTAAGGCTTGTGTACTTTGAATTTCTGACAGGAGCAATTGGTAGCCCCCAAGGGCCGACTTATCATTATGTGCTGGGCCGGGTCTTCAATGAGACTAGTAAAAAGGACCATGCATTAGCCCCCAAGTGCCGTGGTGCATGCTTGCAGTGACATGGGACTTGCATACTTGATGTAATCTTGATTTGAATAATGTAGCCCCCAAGTGCCGGGTCGTATTGCCTGCGGCGACTCGGGACTATTCCTTCCACTGTAGAATACTCAATTCCACTCTGTGATGCCTTTGCGATAAAAGAAATCCTTGGCCGTGGTTGCAGTGCAAACCAGCAATTATGTGTGAGAAAAATCCGTAAGTGCTGTAGTCCTCTACAAAGCACATGTTGAATAACCAAAAACCCGGCCAATTAAATGACCAGGTATTATATGTGACCCGGCTGGAATTGTACCCCGGGAAAATAGGAGAATTGATATCTCAATCATTTAATGCTGGTTATGATAAACCATGATGAAGATCCAGCCATTTTGGCTATTAAAGATTTGTTTGTTAATGCAGAGTTACAATGTAACCCGGCTTGAAGACCAGCTCCTGCGACATAAACAAATATAGATATGCATAAATGATGCATTGTATGATGATGCAATGTATGATGATGCAATGTATGATAATGTATGTGTATGATAACAGAGTATAAAAACGCCGGCTTTCAAGGCATGGCATAAGACCGGCTTTCAAGGCTCGAGTCTTGGTTCGCTTCTGTGAAGCAGGCTTTTTGGCCTCTTTTGGTTTGTCCTATCTCTCTGAAAGCCGGCTCTCACGCAACCAATCGAGCGTTTTAACTCTGATGAATTCAGGGTCACCTTTGTGATTGAATCATCAGGCGTACGCCGGGTCGCTTTTTAGGGAGTAGCATCTTGCTGACAGGCAGGTTTAACCAATTATATTTTGGCATCTCGCCGGGTTAAAAGGGTTTTGTAAGCTACTCGATGAGTGGGAAGCCCCCATGTAACCGTATGATCATGGAAAAGCTCAGCATAGGATATGCAGGAGACAATGCTACTACTGCAAAACATCTGGGGTCCAGATAAGCCGGCATTCCTTTGATCATTATCGAGCAGGATACTCATGTTTAGACTGCGCATCATGGCGACTAGTATTCTTTGGCAACCTTTACTTTTTCGCAAATAAGGCAGGATACCTATGTTTGAATTGCGCGTCATGGCAGCTAGTCCTCTTTGGCAACCTTTACCTTTTCGCAAATAAAGCAGCATTCCCCGGGGCCGGGTTGTCTTCCCTTCAACGACCCGGGGTTTTTGTATTTATTGAAACCGGCCGAATCTGCCGAGTCATGTCTGTGTAGCCCCCGAGTCTTAAGACGACGAGTCGGCTTGAGATTCTTCATACTTTGGCTGTGGCATAAGCCGGCATATAGTTGACAGCTGAGAGCTGAATTTTATTGACGTCAGAAAGGTGTGGCGAGTTGATGACCCTCGCGACGCTTGTTGTATGTCCTTGGCGTTGATAACGCAATGTGAATCCGCGGAAGGTTGAGGTCGACCATGGCGGGTCATAGATGAGCCCGTACAAATCGTGTCAGTAATCCGGCCGATGGTTTGTCCCGGCTGTTTGTTGAAGTGAACCAAAACGCAGCGGCGGCAACTTGTGCGCCTGTCCCTTGAGCAATCCGGTGTAGGCAGAGGCTGACAATATGTTTGTGTTTGCTTCAGAATTGTTGGAGTAGACCGGGCCACGGGGGCGGCGGCGTCCGTTTGAGCAGTCCGTGCCGATGGGCGTGAATCCGGTGTGTTGATGTAGATATGAGAGTCGGCCGGTAACCCGGAGCGGACACAGGGGTCGCCCGTGGCGTTTGTAAGTCGGCACGGACGGGCAAGTCGGCCGCGGGCGCGGACGGATGAATCGGCCGCGGCGTGAGCAGATGAGTCGGCCGCGTGTTGATATAGACCGAACCACATGGGCGGCGGTTTGCACACGCGTTCATTGAGCACTGCGACACGGTTGGATGTTGGCGCATGATAACGTTGGCGCGAGCTCTGTATCCGTGGCACGACGATCACCCTTGTAGTGAATAATTGTCCTGCATAAAAATATCGCAGGCGAGAGTAATTGTTCTCGAAAGAAATAAAAATGTATCAATAAAAAGCGACTGGATGTTTTCACCTGATTTATTCGGATGACGGATGATCCGTATGTAGCGTCCGTAGATAACCTGGTAATGGTGCGGCCCATCCAGTACAAACAGGATACTCTGACGATCAGCGATCTCAGATGTTGCCGCAGCTCTTTTTTTTTTGACTAGTCAACCCTCTGTTTCTTTTTTCTTTTTCAACCCTCCAGCCGGCTCCCCACTTCCCCCTTCTTCAACCGGCAGGAGAGCAAGCAGGGGCGCAGCCGGAGGCGGTGGCTCGGGGCAGGCGGCGACTTGCTGGCAGCAGCGGCTCACGGGCGGTGGCTGCGGCCGGCGGCTTGGCGGAGGCGGCACGACATGGCAGAGGAGGAGCAAGGCGGAGCCGGTGGGGACTTGACGCGGGCAGAGCCGCACGGGGCGGTGTGGGAGGCCAGCGCAGCGGGGGCGGCCGAGTCGCGGGGCGACTCGAGGTGGAGATGAGGCCGCAGGGGAGAAGACCTGGCGGAGGCGGCGGAAGCGAGTTTGGCGGCAGCTGCTTGAGACGGAGGCGGCCGCGAGGCCGGGGCGGCTCGAGTGAGGCGGCGCGAGTCCGCAGCAGCTCGGAGGCAGCGCGGGGCCGGCTTGAGGCCAGGGCGGCTCAAGGCCGGCCACGGCAGAGGTGGCGCGAGGCCAGGGCGGCTCGGCGGCGACGGCTCGAGCAGCGAGGGCTCGAGGCAGAGTCCGCGGTGGCGGCTCGGTCATCGGAAGAGGCGGCTGACGGTGGTTGACGCAGGCCGGCGAAGGCGAGGCGGCTTGGCGCAGCTGCGGCTGAGTCGCGGTGGAGGCGGCGGCTCGAGGAGGCGGCGAGGCCAGAACGGCTCGGCACAGCTGTGGGGTGAGGCGGCGGAGGCGGCTCACTGTCGGCGTAGGCCGCGGCTTGACGACGGCGTCTTAAAGCAGGCAGAGGCGGCGGCTCGGCGGAGGTGAAGCAGCCGCTTGGAGCGAGGCCGTCGTACGGTTTGAGGTAGAGGCGGTTTGGCGAGGCTAGGACGGCTTGAGGCGACGCCGCGACGGCCGCGGAAGCAACGCCGGCGAGGTGAGGTCCAGCTGCAGTGGCAGGCCATCGGGGCGCGTTACGGCAGCGGCGAAGACTTGCTTGAGGCAGAACCGGCGGAGGTGACCCGGCCGGGGCGACTCGAAGCCCGGCCATGGGGTGCAGCAAGGGCCGGCTCATGGCAGCAGAGGCGAACGGGACCGCGGCTGTGGAGTTGGGAAGCTCGGCGGGCGGACTCCGAGCGGGGCGGAGGCGACTTGTGGCGCGGCGGCGACGGCTTGGCGACGAGGCTGTTCGGGGCCGGCTCGAATCACGGCGGATAGGTGGTGACAGCCAAACAAGGCCGGCGTGGTGGCTCAGTAGCAGCGACTTTGCACGGGGCCGCGGGGGCGAGGCGATTTGAGGAGGCGGCGACGGCGGTTCGGCGTGCGGCGGCTCATGAGGCGAGCGAGGTCGGCTCGGAGAGCGGTTGACGCAGGTCGGCGGCGACGGGGCCACGGTCGGCAGAAGTGGCGGCTTGACGAAGCCATGGGGAAAGCGGCCCGACAGCAGCCGGCGGCTCACAGCGGAAGCTGCTGCAGAGGTCGCAGCGGCGGCTCAAGGGCAGCGCGAAGGCGGCTCGACGCCCGACGGCGGAGCGTCGTGCTGGCGGCTTGGTGATGAGGGCGTGAGGTCTGCGCGGGGGCGAGGCGCGCTCGGACAGGCAGGCTTAACTCTTCTTTCGGGTCGTGGTATCCCTTTTTTTTTCTTTGTTTTTCCTGGTTTCCATCTGATCGTGCAGGCAAGTCAACAGGACCACTAGGCCGGCTTGTTCAAACATTGCACGCTAAAGAACTGATACTTCTGGTGTTCCCGCGAGTGTAGCAGAAACAATAATCAAATCCAATTTTCTCTGGTGCTGCTCCCGTCACGTTGTTGCTTTGTTTACCCGGTGAATAACAAAAGAATCCGACCAGGACACTGGTGACTCGTCAGTGTAGATGTTTGTCTTAGCTCGCATGGCGACCATTGTAGCAGATATCGATTCGTTTTCGGATCGCCGGGTCACGATCATCTGCCGCACAGTACGCAACCCTAATTTTTTCTTGAACTCAAATCTCACAAATTGTAAATCTGGACGGATGAACTCGAGGCTGATGCAGATCCTTCCAAGCCGTGTCTTCTTCCTCCAGCCAATCACGAACTTCTCGATCCTTGGAAAAGTTCCCATCAAGAACACAACACCACCGTGCGCGGCCCCACGGTGGGCGCCAACTGTCGTGGTTTTGTCACGGCAGATGTCCTCATGAAAGGACTTAGTGGTGAGGTCAACGCAGCTAGGTGGTAGCTTGAACGGGGTTGAACGGAATCGAGAAGACGCGAGTTTTACCCAGGTTCGGCCCCTCTCGGTGGAGGTAAAAGCCTACATCCTGCTTGATTAATATTGATGATCATAGTCACGATTACAAGGTTGCTGTTTCCCTGACTCTGTCTCGAGAGCTCTCAAAACATCTGTCTTGAGACCTGCCAAACATCTGTCTCCAGACTTAACTGTCTATCTAGACCTCTCAAAACCTGTCCCTCTTGGGGTGCCCCGCCCCTCCTTATATATGTTGAAGGGGCGGCTTACATGAGATTCCGGGTTATATCCGTGATTGGAGTCCTACTCTAAGTCATCCGTGTCTTCCAAGTTAAAGGGTCTCCATCTTGTATTTTGACTCCTCACCCGGGTCACTGTAGCAGCCCGGGTTAACACCCTGGCACTGTAGCAGACCGGGTTAACTCCCTGGCACTGTAGCTGGCCGGGTTAACTCCCTGGCACTGTAGCAGCCGGGTTAACTCCCTGGGACTGTAGCAGGCCGGGTCTCATCTTCGGGGCTCATCTTCAGGACTCATCTCTAGAAATGACTAAGTCTCAGGGCGGCTTAAGAACAGAGATGACTTAAGTCTCAGGGCGGCTTAACGTCATGAGCTGGGTCATATCGTGGAGTTATATCCCCGACAGGGTACTCTCAACTTCCCGTCTTTCTTACGGTCTTCTTTGTGCCATCGCATCAACTTGGCATGCTCTTTGTTTTGGAACAAACGTTTCAACCGTGGTATTATAGGAGCATAGCACATCACCTTGGCAGGAATTCTCTTCCCGGGGCGCTCGCCCTCAACATCATCACCAGGGTCATCGCGGCTGATCTTATAGCGCAATGCACCGCATACCGGGCATGCATTCAGATTCTCGTACTCCTCACCGCGGTAGAGGATGCAGTTATTAGGGCATGCATGTATCTTCTGCACCTCTAATCCTAGAAGGCAGACAACCTTCTTTGCTTCGTACGTACTGTCGGGCAATTCGTTGTCCTTTGGAAGCATCTTCTTTAACATTTTCAGCAACTTTTCAAATCCCTTGTCATCTACACCATTCTCTGCCTTCCATTGCAGCAATTCCAGTGTGGTACCCAGCTTTTTCTTGTCATCTTCGCAATTTGGGTACAACAATTTTTTGTGATCCTCTAACATGCGCTCCAACTTCAACTTCACCTTTTCACTTTCGCAGTTTCTCTTTGCATCAGCAATGGCCCGACCAAGATCATCAGCGGGCTCATCTGATGCCTCTTCTTCAGCTTCTTCTTCTTCATTCTCTTCCCCCATTGTAGTACCATCGTATTCAGGGAACCCAGCATAGTTGTCATCATCCTCTTCTTCTTCATTCTCTTCCATTAGAACCCCTCTTTCTCCATGCTTGGTCCAACAGTTATATCCGGACATGAAACCGGACGTAAACAGGTGGACGTGAATGACTTTTGAGCTAGAGTAATTCCTATCATTCTTACAGACACCACATGGACAACACATAAAACCATTCCGCATGTTTGCCTCAGCCGCACGCAGAAAACTATGCACGCCATTAATGAACTGGGGAGAGCGTCGGTCATCGTACATCCATTGCCGACTCATCTTCATTACACAACACCGAAAAGACCAAATTAATACAAGTTCATACATAAAGTTCATACACACTTATTCTCATAAAACAACATAAAACTATCTAGCTAAAGCATTTAAATGCAACAACAAATGCGATCAAAATTGCAACAAAGGTAATAATTGATCCAACAGCATAATGATACCAAGCCTCTTTATTAACGGCATAGTTTCTAATCTTTCTAATCTTCAAGCGCATTGCATCCATCTTGATCTTGTGATCATCGACGACATCGGCAACATACAACTCCAATTTCATCTTCTCTTCTTCAATTCTTTTCAATTTTTTTTTCAAATATTCGTTTTCTTTTTCAACTAAATTTAACTTCTCGACAAGAGGGTCGGTTGCAATTTCCGGTTCACATACCTCCTAGATAAAAATATCTATGTCAACTTGATGGGCATAATTGTCATAAACGCAAAATGCAACAAATACTTATAAAAGAGAATATATATACCACATCCGAATCATAAACCGGACGAGGGCCGACGGGTACGGATATCAAAGTCAGGGCACTATGTATAACAAACAATCATACATGTAAGAAAATTATACAATTAACTATCTAAATCATACAAATAAGATATTTTTTTATAAAAAGGATAAGAAAAAGAGGCTCACCAAGGTGTGGTGCCGGCGACGGGACGGTGCGGGCGATCGACAGTGGTTAGGACGGGGACGGGAAGGCACTAAGTAAACCACACCTACACATATGCAAACTAAGAAGTTAATTTGAGCTCAAATTGCATATAAATCAAATAAACTCCCATATAATTACTCCCAAACTAGAACCCACAAATCACTATACTTATAGAGCATTGCACGAGCTAATCTAGCAATGAGAGATGAAAGGACAAAGTTGCTAACCTTTGTGAACACTTGGATAGATGGGGTGCCTTCAAATCTTGACAAATCTTTGGCAAAAATGGAGGATGAGCTCGAGAGCAAGGCAAAGAACAGAGGAGAGAAAGGGGAAAACTGAGAGAATGGGCTCGGGCTGGACGAAGGGTTTATATAGGGACGTCTTTAGTCCCGGTTTGTATCACAAACCGGGACTATAGGGTCCACCTGTAGTCCCTGTTTGTGATACAAACCGGGACTAAAGGAGCTCGTGGGGCCCCAGCCTGACACCAGCCTACCACCACCCCTTTAGTCCCGGTTTGTATCACAAACCGGGACTATAGGGTCCACCTCTATTCCCGGTTTGTGATACAAACCGGGACTAAAGGGGCTCGTGGGGGCCCAGCCTGACACCAGCCTGCCACCACCCCTTTAGTCCCGGTTTGTATCACAAACCGGGACTATAGGTAGAAAATGAACCGGGACGAATGATGCCCGTGCCCCCGACCGCTCCTAGCCGTTGGAACCGGGACTAATGGTCACATGAGTCCCGGGCCGTAATCAAACCGGGACTAAAGGGGCGGACGAAAGGCCTGTTTTCTACTAGTGGGTCTGCCCCCAGCTGCCCGATCTGGCTGCGCGAGACCGTCAGATCGCAGCTCCTCTTCTACTTTTTCCTTACCTTATCCTCGCCTCCAGCACACACAGAGAGGAGCGAGCCAGTCAGGGCCGCCATGGATGCGCGACCACGAAGCACCGCCGGCTCGCACCGCCCGCCGCGCCGTCGTAACCGCACGCCACGCCATCGCTGCTCGCCGTCGCCCCTCGCCGTCGCCGTCGCCGCTCACCGGTTGGAGCACTGGTGCCCAATGGCCCGCCCCCTCTTACGCGGCAAAAAAAATGGACCCAGCAAAAAAGAAAAATCGAACCCCGCCGGTCCCTGGAGTTCATCGCCGTTGCAGCTCCGCCGTGAAGCCACCGCAGTAGTCGGTTGCATCAATGGTGAGGTGCCGATTCAAGCTTTTTGTCACGGTCTCTGGTTGAAGCTTTTCAAAAATAGGGTTGAAGCTTTTCACGTCAACAATTGCAACTTTTTCGTTGTGTACTCGCGGGGTTGAAGCTTTCTATACAGCTGGTTGAAGCTTTGTATAAAGCAGGTTGAAGCTTTTCAATTCACAGTTGAAGCTTTCCAAATCGACGGTTGTAGCTTTTTTTCTTTCGTAGTGGCCGCATGAAACTTATCTATTTCGTCGGTTGAAGCTTTTTCAAATACGGTTTGAAGCTTTGAGGTGAAGCGGTTGTAGCTTTTTTCAGTTGCATGGGTGGTATGTTGAAACTTCTGCAAACTACGGTTGAAGCTTTCATATGAACGATTGTAGCTTTTTTCCGTCACGGTGTCCAGTTGAAGCTTTATATACGGCGGGTTGAAGCTTTCAAATCAAACGGTTGCAGCTTTTTGGGTCATCGGTTGCAGCATTGCTGGAGGAGCAAAAATGCTTTCAGGTTCGTTTCAAGAGAAGATGGTTGCAGCGGTGGAGGGAGGAGGTCGCGCCGCCGTGCTTGTAGCATCTCCGGTGGGTGGTTCCAGCACATGTGCAGCTGCTCGCAGATGGCATATCCATGGCGGCTCCAACTCCGGCTCACCGGGGCGGAAGGAACTTGGAGCCGGGGGGCAGCGGAAGAAGTGGGCGAGGGCGCTGAGGGTGGAGGTAGGGACCTGCGCGGGATTGGGGCTAGCCGGCGGCGGGATCCGAAGGAGGAAGATGAGGAGCGTGGCCACCAGCGCGCTAGGCTGAGAGAGAAAGGAGGGGGTCGGGAGGAAGAAGGAAGAGGGAGAAGATAAGGTGGGCCAGGGTGATGTGCGAGACGTACGATGGAGGCTCGATCGCGTGGCTCGCGAGCGACCGGCCGAAACTTCGGCCGGTGCGCTGGCGTGAAACGTTTTCCATACAGAAAAGTCCCCTGAAAAAAATACAACCAGGTCCTTGGGAATTTACGCCCTCATATCCTCCTCCACCGTGATATTATACGACGAAGATTGCCGCCGCAGGAGCTCCACACCGCCGGAACCAAACAGTATTTTCCACGCGAGCAGCCGAGAAGCCATCAGGGCAAGCCAGAAGACGCCGGCGACATCGATCCACACTGGTCAACGTCCCAAAGAAGTAGACGAAGCTGGGATCACACGATGGAACCCAGAAATGAAGACGGCCGAAATCTTCATTGACGAAGGCGGAGATGCGCATCGGAGCGTGCGTCGATATGCCACCCCCAGCTTCGACAAAGCTAATGGCCGCCAGATACATGTACAACTCGCCCGAGATGAACGAGCAGCCACCACCGGAACGGGGAACGAGCAGGGAAGACTTATTCCACGGCGCCGCCGCTGCCCTCGCCTGTGCACTGCCGCCCGAAAACAAAAACCTAGACCTACGGCCCCAAACGAGGCCACCTCTCCCCACCCGCTGGCGACGAGCCGCGGTCTGCCACACCTCCGAGGGCCCCAAGGGCCGTCAGAGGCAGGGAGGACTAGCAGTCGTGCCTGCGCGGGGCAACTCTCCCGACCCGTGGAGAGGGGAAAGGCGAGAGGGTTCGGGACTAGCTTATTAGCTAGACAGCTAGTTTAGCTTCTTGTAGGCAGCAAAGCATTAATTTCTTGTACTTGTGTGTGAGGCGATTTGGAGCTTGGACTCTAGTGAGCCTGAAATTTTGAAAAAATCAAAAATTTATTTAAAAGTTTCGAAAAAAATCTAAAAATAATTCCACATGTATATATAGATGTATTCTACATATGTGTAATATTTCACTAGGAGATACTTTAACATATGAGCTACATAAAAAAGACAACTTTGTGGATTTTTAATAGCAAACAGTGCATGTACCTTTTGCTATTTTTAGATCCACATTTTTTTTGTATCCATATATAATGACATGTATTACATGAAAATTTATAGGTACATAGATCAGATCCATGTATACATGTAAAAAAATCAGAATTTTTTGACTCATCAAAAATTTATTTTTTAATTTTTCAAAAATATGGCCTCACTGGAGCCCGGGATTCAAAAGCCATTTTCGCTTGTACTAGCATTAATTGCTTGTACTAGCTGTAGTACGTAGTAGCTAGCTAGCTAGACCGTCATGCATCGACCTGAAGAACAAGATTGACATATTTTCACCACAAAGATAACAAGGCCCCTAAAGCTAGCTAGCTAGCACAACGAACATATATAGACACGTAGACTATATATATACAACCTTACATGCACACTCACTCCTTCCCGAAACACAATTCACATTCATATTTTACTTTGACCAACGATTGGTCTAATTATATACTACTAATCATCTGATAGTACAAAATATCATGTAATCCACATATTATTGAACAAATTATTGGTCAAAGTAAATCTTCAAAAGCGTGTGCGTTTTATATTTCTGGACGGAGGGAGTACGTACCCACTCCATAGGTAGATTTGATGTACGCTCCAGGCCTATAATTTCTTACATCCGGTGTTTGTTAATCTCTACTCTCAGCTATGCATACTACCCCTTCGTTTAGATATGTAAGAAGTTGACTGTGATTTTCACTTACAATGTGCCTAAAAAATAGTAAGATATATAACATCTAAAAATTAGTAAGAATGTATAACATGTAAAAGACTTTTGCAAGACATGTACAATAATATAAATTCTTGCATGTCCAATTGATTCATATATTTTGGCATATACTACTAGTAAAAAGTTTAAAAGGTCCACTACATGAGCGCGTAATAATGCATCTTATATTCCTGCTGGAGTGGACGCAGAGCAGCTAGCTTAAAGGGCGCATGCAAGAATAGTACTTGCTAGTTTGTTAACTAATTTCTCAGTGTTCCCGCAAAAAAAAAAATTTTACTCCAGTGATGAAAACTTGATATCAAAGTGGTAGTGGTGCACGGAATCCATGACCTATCTGATTTGATTTCACTAAGGGGGGATTACCATATAGTATATAGCAGTTGGTTAGTGTGGTTAATTGCACGGCCAGTGCCCGGCCAATGATTGTGTTAGAATGAAAAGATAGAAAAGCCTTGCCGGTTAAGAAACAAGCTGTTCTTGTTTTTGCCTCTAAAAGATGTAGTAGCACAGGACAAACTGGGTGCCTCTAGAAAAGCTGTTGCGTTGGCTCTCCACTAATAGAAAACCAAACAGGCCGGATGCATCTTTTCTTTCTTCAATATTTTTCTTTTCTTTATATATATATGGAGATTGGAGAATTAAGCAGCTGCTAGTTTGTAGCTAGAGACGACTTTATATATGTAGTCTTTCCCATCGATCGATGGACACTTCAATCAAAGCAGCTGATGCCTGATGCAAGCTGCCACTAAGTAAAGGAAACTTTTTTTTACACACAAATAAACTAAGCAAAAGGAAACTTTTAAGCATAATGACATGTGGGACCCTGTTAATTGCTGGCACCAGTTGCAGCCAGCTTAGCGTCATAGCAGTTGGCATGTGTGAAAAGGCCATGCACTACACATCACGTTCACAAATTGACAAGTCGAGAGCGAGACACTGTTGTTGCTAGCTAGCTCTGTGTGTGTGTGTGTGTGTAAAGGCAGAGAGTGAGAGAAACTTGGAGTGAAGGTGCCACTAGAGTTTGTGTTTGGAGTTGTGAGTGCCCATCAGCCACCACAAATGATTCCCACTCACACTGGAAGGCAGCACATCTCTCGCTCCGATTCCTTGCGAAAGAAATATAATCCAACTCGATTCAGTTTTTGGCCAGGTTTCCTTATTAACTGGTCAATCCTCTCCTTAATAAAAAGATAGGGCCGGTTGCTAAAAAAATCCAACTCATGCTGCAAATTTTTTTTTTGCAACCCTACCACAGTTGTACTATGCGACATGCATGCATGTACAAATTCATACATGCATGAACAAGCCCTCGATCGATCCACACAAAAACCTACTAAAATCAACTTGACATAGATTAACGTCCTCAAACAAGTTTGGGCTAATTGGCTTCTCTTTCCTTCTCCACAAGAAAAGCTATTCTCCTCCCGTCGGCGCCGTCGTCGGTCCGCCCCATCTCCGATGGCCTCTAGGCCATGGAGGTGCGGAGGATTTCGGCCCCCCGCCGGCGGGAGGGACCCCGTTCTCGTTCATGTTAGATTCAGTGTCTTGGTTGGGGCTGTGTGGCGGCGGCGATGTCCCTTAGTAGGAATAATGTCTCCCACGTTCTATCCCCGCCCCGATGGTGCGTCTAGTATCATCGGAGGGCGTGTGGAGGTTTGTCTCCGTCGGATCTCGCGGGATTCGGTCGGTGCTGGTGTTCGGTGGATCTATTTGGATCCGGTCTTCGTTCGTTTTCGTTTGGATGTTTACATGTTTGATCCTTTTGATCTACGACTTTCTTCATCGGCGATGGTTGCTACTTTGGTGCGCTGGTCCTATGGGGACTTAGCACGACGACTTCCCGACTGTCTACTACAACAAGGGTTGCCCGGCTCCGATGAGAGTGGGGCGATGACGGCGGCGCGCCTTCGACTCGCTCCAGTGCTTGTAGTCGTCGCTAGGTGGTCCACGGACATGGTTGTAATTGTTATTACCTCTGTTGTTCTTTATACTGCCACGATTGAAAATGAATAGATTGGAAGTTTCTTGCAAAAAAAAAACTTGACATAGATTAATTGTTCTATCTACTGGCCTTATAATTTACTCATACATGATGGTCTCTAGCTAGGTAGTGATGTATATGTGGAATCCGAACAATTAAACAGTTTTTTTAAACCACGTAATGAATTGAAATGTTGGAGGAGGACAGGATATTCCAAATGAATAACTTGCAAGCTGTGTACATCCATGTTTTTTTGCCTTTTCGTTTTGCAAAAGCTAGTGTAGTGTCTTTTGAACTCTCCATCGATCATCTGTCTCTTTTGGCAAGACGAATTGTACGTGTTGCAAACCAACCGGATCGATGTGTTCCCTTCCAAGAATCTGGTCCGATCAATCCGGCCACTCATGCACGGCCGGCCCGAAGAGCTTGTAAAACATCTATTAAAGAAAAAATTTTGCAAATTAAACTAGTACATATTTTGAATTCATTGACATAAACACACACCAACCCACAAGATCTTAATCTTCATGCATATATAATGCCAAAGTTCCAAAAAAAAATACAGGTCATCTACAAAGCCATCTACCGGATCCATACGTGGTCCTTTCTGCGCCGGGAGGAGGACCGAGCGTCCATGGTCTCTTGGTGCAACCTAAGGAAGACGGTCGCTCGGAGTTTATTCAACTGATTTGGGTGGCAGCCTAACAATTGGATATGTGATGCATGAGGCTTCATATCTCTTGTTCTTGTCGGTTGTTTTCTTCTTCGGCTTGCCCTGGTGGCCCTCTATGTACCGCACTTTGTCATGTTTGGATCTTTTAAACTGTGCAATAATTAATTACCGGCTGTGTGCATCAATCGATGCATAAGGCCAGGGTATTATCCCTCTTCTTTTAAAGACCGTACGTCCTCACCCTGTATGAAAAAACTTATTACTAGCTACCAACCCACAAGATCTTCTCAATCTACATGCATATCATACACTAGTTGGGCTCATCCCCAAGATAATATAAAATATATCTCAGGTAACTTCAACAATTGTGACATGCATGTTCTTTTGGTCAACAAGATGATGATTAGTTGCCTTAGATGAACAGTGCAACTTGATGGATGCATGATATGATGCATGGCCCGATGCATCTAAATATAATGACGTGTTCTGTTACTTTTATATTCTGAGATTCGGAGCTAAGAAAGGCGACTAGATGGAGGAAGCGGATTTGTAGCACCTGGGTGCTCCACCCCCCCCATACGAACATTAAGTTCAAAATAATACCGAGAAATTTGAAAAAAAAAAACTGGGATTTTGGGATATCAAACTTGGGTGTCCGATCTACTTTCGTGTGAATTTTCATGAAAAAATACCAAGAAACGTATTCGTGACAAAAAAGACAAAAAATTCCTATGTATAGAAAAAAACTGTTTAGATGGATTTTTGTTCGGACAGTATTTCCTTCGCCACGGATACGTTTCCTGGTATTTTTTTCGCAAAGCTTCACACGGAAGTAGATTGAGAACCCAGGTTTGATATCCTCAAATTTCAGAATTTTTTTAATTTTTTTGATATTTTTTATATTTAATATTCGTATAAGGGTGTGGAGCACCCAGGAGCTCCTGCATATTTTCCAGTAGATGGACCCATATATTAGACTCCATCCATACTGAGGGGAAGGAATAAAGGAGCCATGCACCTATATATAAGAGATAATATATGACAGTGATGTTGATCATAGTAAAAACAATTTAACGTGCGCCTTTATATCAGTGGGTACAGTCAAAAGAGTTTTATTTATTTATTTACGATGAAGTCGAAAGAGTCATTGATTGGTAACTAGTTGTTGATTAGTTTTAATATCATTGGTGTCTCTGTCTGTCAATTTGATGACGGCTCATTCGATTCTCATGTCTCCCTATCTTGTGCTGGAATTGATTAAACTAATTTCAGTCAGGGGCAATGTTGCACCCTACCATGTGGCCATCGACGACTAGTCCGCAACAGCATCAGTCAGCATCAGCCAGGGGCAGTGTTGTGCTAGGGTTAGTTGTGATAATTTTCCCAAAAAAAAGGTTAGTTGTGAACATTATTGGCCCAATCTGCTTGGTGTTCGTTTTATATATTCATTGCGAGCGGAGCGGGACGGTAAAACAAAAGAAAACAGGTCGGACTGACAGGAGTAGATTTTGTGATGGTACTATAGTACGGTGGTGGTGACTGGTGAGAGCAGAGGAGGGGAGAGAAGAGGAAATGAGAAAAAACAATCAAGTGCGTCCGGTTGGCTACAACGTCGGACGAAAACAAACAAGTATGTCTTCTCAATCCAGTCAGCCCCGGTGAATAGTGATGGACCAGTTACTATTCATCAGGAAACCCAAAACCACATAGTGTACCCATTTCGACCGTCTCGACGCCACGAAGCTAGTTCACCAGACGGATGTCGTGCGGGAGGCATCGACGAGTAGAAAGAGGACGAAGATGGAAGTAACACGAGAGGCGAAGGCCCAAAGGATGAAGACATAGAAGATGTTCATAGCGGGATAGTTGGCATGACGAGGGAATCCCCACCGGGTAGGCCCACGATGACGCTCAGGCCAGCTGAAGGCCCAGGCCCAGGAACATTAGCGCCCAGTACAGCAGGGCCGCAGATCGTGGCCCGGTCAGTGTGGAGGAGCCGGTCGATGTGGAGGAGCCAGTCAGATCATTCCGCAGGTCAAAAGGCGTGCCATGAAGACAAGTGTTACCGAAGCTCCACTAGGCATTAAACCAGGCGTTACACCATGTAATAAGCAGCAATAGAAACAGTCAGCATTCAATAAGCCATTACTTGTAGCATTAATTCAGCCGGCCGTTGTAGTTTCTAGGCATGTTGGGCACTATATAAGGCTTGGCTAGGGCACCTGGCCGAGAGGCGAGAGTTCGCATCTTTGTAACTTTATACGTAAGAAGAAAACCTAGCAGCAGGAGTAGGGTGTTATCCCTCATACAGGAAGCCCGTACGTGGGTAAATCCTTACGTGTACACCCATCTGATATCCAGTACGCTCTACGCTCCTCCATCTACACCCCCTCTACGTACTGTCAGCGAAATACCCACGACAGTTGGCGCCCACCGTGGGGCATAGCCTCTACTGGAGTCATGGTTCCGGTGGTTTCGTCTTCGATCATTGGTGGTAGGCTGGTGCCGGGGCGGGTCATTTGCTTTGGCTCACTGGACTTCCCCGTCGACGATTCGGCATGGCACCCAGCCGCCCGTCTCTGTGAGAGTGCGTCGCTGGTGATCGGGAGTTTGCACTTCCGTGTCAATGGTACTGGCATTTTGTGCCTGCATGATCCGGTTCCGCACCGGTTGCCCGGGCAGGTGCCTCATCGATCCCTGAGGCGCTTCGCAAAGCTCCGACCTGGCCATCCTGCTTCCCAGCTGGCCGGTATGGTCAACACCGACTCACCGCATCCCATTTTGGAGTCTTCTTCCGATGGGGACGAGAGCTCTGGCAGCCACGCTTCCATGGCGGAGGTTTTCAGGGCCTCGGCTGACAACGATGGCGCGCGCGATGGTGTTGTGCGCAACGACACCGATACTGAGGCTCGCGCGGCCGAGGCCAGAGCAGCCGAGGAGCTCCTGTGCACGCCCATTACGGGTGATTCTCCGTCTGAGAAGGCTTTGGAGGCTGCGGTCGCGTTGATGAAGGTTGCGGTCGAGCAGATTAACCTGCTCTCTGTGTCGCGTGGTCGCTTGGCTACCGGTTCTGCCGGGAGTCGGCCTGCGGGAGCAATGGCGAGCCACACTCTCAGAGTCGGATCATCTCAGCCCAGTCGGTCCACTAATCAGCGTCCATCCGACTGAGGTGGCGCCGATCATGATTATGCGGATCACCACCGAGATGGTTCCCCCCGGTGGCGAGATGCTTCGCCGCGTCGCCGAGATGTTTCTCCTCGGCGGCGTGATGTTTCACCGCGGCATTGAGATAGATCTCCCCTGCGCCAAGATGATTCATCCCGGTGTCGTGACGATTCACCGTGGGGTCGTGATGTTTCTCCTTGTCGACAGGATGGTTCTCTAATGAGTGGATTTTCGCATCACTTTTAGAGTATATTCTAGTAGCAAAATCCCTCATTTCATATCCATCTAGCAAATTTTCATGTCCACAATGCATAGTTTCCGATCTTTACCCGTTTTACCAAGTTCTTTGCACATCTTTTAGTTTTTATTTGTTTTTAATAATTTTCATGTGTTTTGTTGTCTTTGTAGGTGTATTGGCATGTTCATGGACGTGCCACATCAAAAAGGACTAAGTTGGGGCTAAACCGGAGAAGTTCCAGGCATCAGATTCGGGCCCTATTGAGAGTTTGATATTTTGACATTTTCCGAAGTATCCAAATTGAAGATCCAACACCATGTATGTATCGGGCTTTATGAGACAAATCCAACGAGCCAAAGAACGCCCAAATCAGAGTTCGTATGAAGAAATGGCGACCAAAAAAGAAACTGCACATGTAGAGTCCAGAGGAGAAGACAGGGTCTGGTAAGACCGCGCAAGGTCGTACCAGGGCTCGTACTAGCCTCTGGAGGCTGGGAAATCAGCCATAACTTCAACGATTCTTCACCGATTTCGTCCTGGTTTGTTCCTACGCAATCCTTAGAGACCAAGGGAGGTATTGCTAGAGGATAAGGCTCCCCTAGAGTCCTTGGATGAAGGGTTAGGTGAAGGATCTATGGGGAGACCCGAGGAGGCTTCCTATATATTCACCTCCAACCCTAGCCGCCAGAATCAATCATGAAAAACTCCACCACGTGCCACCACACTTCCATTGCTGCAACAACACCATCTCCAACATAGAAGAAGGGACAATATAAGGAAGAAGGAGGCTCCGCCCATGCCCCGCAGCGGCCTTCGGGCCGGTGCCTTCTCCACCGGCGCCACCATGCCGTTCTCCTTCCCTGACTCAGTGTTGGCTTGTAAATCATCTCTCCCTCCTATGTTCTCCATCCATATGTTTGAGTAATTGTATTAGTTCTCGGGGAATAAAGGATGAACTCTAGTTGTATTTGAGGTGAATGCCTATGCCAGATATAATATCCTCTTTTGCTTGTTTGAGTTAAAAACCTTCATGAATGTTGTGTAAGGGTGCCCACTCAACATTTTTGCATGTATGGCCACGGAGTATACTATCGTTGTAAAGGTGGGATGTGGAGGTAAAGAGGTGCAGTAATATCCTCCCTTCCTTCCCTTTGCAATTGATAGGGGAATAACAGAGGACCGACCATTGGCCGCATCCACGGGATGAACCTTAATCACCATTGCCTTAACCTGAATGTGGGAAGGAACGGTGGTGGCGTGTGTGATACGGAGACTACGCATGTAGCACGTATGATGTACTAGGCTCCGCCCACTACAAAACCAGCAAGGCGGCTTAGTTATCTGCAACCTAGAACTATGCTTGTCCATAAGTTACATAGATCGTACTAGTAGTGAGGACTCCGAACCCCCTCAGAACGCCTCGATTACTTAAGCACCGCCTAACTTAGTTTAGTCTCTTTTTATTTACTGTTTATACTTTGTCATTCGTAGTTTAGTTAAAATCCCTCTTTTATCGTTTCATAGCAACCGATAGTGATGGTGTTACGGCCCAGGGATGTCTCACCTTGTCGGTTGCCCGCCCGAGTAGGCCGGGTCGAGAAACCCCTTGGTCGGTTCCGCCGTAGGCTATCATGCCGACCCATGGGCCTTGAAGAAAGAAGACTCTGGAAGCCTTGCGGTCCAAGACAAGGAAGCCAGATACGTGCAGGGCTCCCCTCCACCAACGCAGCCCACTAGGTTATGTAACCCTAGGGGGCCCGGTAACTTATATAAGCCGGGGCCGAGCTAGTCAATAGACATAATCTCAGATCTTGTAATCTCTCGATTATACCTGTACTTTGTACACCCCAATCACAATATACACGAGCAGGAGTCGAGTATTACCTCGTACGGAGCCCCGAATCTGGGTAAATCTTGCTCCTTGTTTCCCCTCTGACCTAATCGCCACGCCGGGATACCCGACCGAGGGATCTGCCAGAATCTACTCCGACAGTGATGGCCCATGCAGGTCCCGCGTGGTGAACACAGAGGTTAGATGGGATCTCCGATGGACGCCGGCGCAACTTACGCACTGGGTTAGATCTTCGTCTTCGGCACCATGACCTATATTGCCGACTCGACTGGACACCTCGGTCAGGCCAGGAACTTCACTCCGGGTTGGATCATTCGATTCGGTAATCTGGAGGACATCGCGGATTCATGTGGCGACCTTGTTCTCCAGGGCTTGGCGTCATGCCAGGCTGAGGAGCTACAAGTCAAATTTTTTTACCCACCCACCACCCACTTAATCACCAATATTGAAGAACTCACCACGATCCTTGAAGGAACCAAGAAGCTGGAAGACCAGGACGAGGAGATGGGCGAGTCAGCACACAGCCACCCGCCAGCCATGGGGCTCTTTCACCCGTGGTAGGCGACCTCAGTCGAGGAGTGCTATATGGTGGACACACCGGATCCGAGCTTCGACGAGAACTTTGAAAAAGACCTCAATGACCCCGACTATGAGGCAAATTATGATGAGGAGGACTATGAGGATGAGGAATTCCAGGAAAGCAGTGAGGTAGTATTCAATGATCAAGAGATTGAGGCGCTCGTTCAGGATTTGGACGATCCGGATCAAGACGTCACCCAGCCAACAACTCTTGTAAGCCCTGGCCAAAGTTACCAAGGAAAAAAGGCGCCTGGAGCACAGGGAGGCCGAGCTGGAGACGACTGAGAAGCAATTTCAAGCTCATCAGCCTCCGGGAAGAACCATCCCGTCAGTAGTCAAGGGCCCTCTAGACATGAGGAGTAGACGGATAGCTGAAGTTGTGGCAAACGTTGCAAATTTATAACCGGAGCCTTATTGCACGCCGCCAAAGAATATGCAGGCAGCGGTAGGGGTCTTTGTTGGCATAAAATTCCCAAAGGGACACCCAGATAAGAACAGGTTCGAGCAAGGGATGGACTATCTGAAGACAACAGTGATTCATCAAGATACTTATGCCTTGTCCAAGAGTCATGGCGGGATCTTCGGCGACGTAGGCAATACGGCCACCCGATGAACCCAGAAGTCAGGTAGCAAGGACCCGGGGCCACGTAGGTCTAAATCCTACTTGTCGGCTCTCCATCCATTGTATACACCTGAGGCTCCACGGGGGACGGCCCCGTGGCTTGAAGGGCCGCACGGCCCTCCCCTAAGGGAAACCGAGCAGCAGCATGCACATCGACTACGCCAGGCAGCTCGGGATCGTAATAGACCAGCTCTCAATAGGCATGACCGCGCGGCCGGCTTGGACAATTCACGTAAGACAATCAACGCACTTCGTTCCTCTACCGTTGGTCCTTCAACAATATATCCGACCTGCTTCATCGACAAAATCGTCCGTTATAGGTTCCCACCCAATTTGAAGATAAATACGGTGGATAAGTCTGACGACAGCCAGGACCTCAAGATTTGGGTAACTGATTATCTTCTCGCCATCCAGGTTGCTGGTGGTGACGATTGGCACGCCGTAAAACATTTACCCCTCATGCTAAAGGGATTAGCCTGGGCCTGGTTGAATACCTTAGCGCCCAGGTCGATCGAGTGCGGGGATGACCTGCAAGAGGAATTCATCGTAAATTTCAAGGGTGCATATGTCTGGCCTGCTGATAGTAGCGACCTCGAGCATGTTATCCAGGAAAAAAGGCGAGTCAGTTCGTAACTTCCGTACTCGTTTCCTAAAGAAGAAAAATGAGATTATTGACTGTGGAGACGTCGAGGCAATTGCTACGTTCAAGCACGGCTGAAAGGACGAGCAACTCACCAGAGACATCAGGAAATCCAAGACCAGAACTATGGCAGCTTTAATGGATATGGAGACCAATTTCTGTTTGGGTGAAGACACGTGGAATGCTAAGCGGAAGATGCGCAAAGATCCCGGCACATCCGGCGTGAAGGATGAGCACGGTCGATCTCGACGCAACAAGAACCGTATGCACAGGAAAGAAGACGACAACGAATAGATCAACGCTGGTTTCGGAGCCCAACGCCAAACCAGTGGTGGCATAGGTAACGCCAGCCAGGCTGGTGCCGGTGCCGGTGGGCAAAAGCAGTTCCCTCCACAGGTCAAAGATGTGAACATGATTTACAAGTGTAACGAGACGCGGAAGGACAGGAAGCGTGTCATCAGAGAGGTGTACGCCTCAGAGCCCACGGTTCCAGAGTACCTATCCTCGTCAGGACAGCCGATCTCGTTTGATCAGAGTGGCCATCCGGTCAGTGTCTGATATGGTGATACGTCTCAAGCGTATCTATAATTTTTTATTATTTCATGCTATGTTTATATCATTTTGGCATAGTTTTGGCACCAATTTTTATGATTTTTCTGGACTAACCTATTAACTCAGTGCCCAGTGCCAGTTGCTATTTTCTGTGTGTTTTTGGACTTGCAGTAAAATCAATTTTACGGAGCTCCAAAAATACCGAAAAAATTCCAAAAATGATTTTACATCGGGAAGCTTCCGGAGGGCTCAGGACCCACCGGAGGGGTGTCCCACAGCCTCCACGTGGCCCCACCACGCGGCTTGGGGGTACGTGTGGAGGGGCGCGTGAGCCCCCTGTACCGCCTTTCCACTGCCTCTCGATGACTATATTTTTCTTTCGTCTCAAAAACCATAAACATCGAGAAGTTATTCTGTTTCCGCCGCCGCACCTCTCTGTTCCATGGCGATCCAAAATGGAGGCCTTTTCTGGAACTCTGTCGGTGGGGAAAATCATCATGGTGGCCATCTCCATCAACTTGAGGGTCACCATGATCGCCCGTGAGTAGTTTCCTTTGGACTATGGGTCCATAGCCATAGTTAGTTGGTTTTCTCTCCCATGTTTCTCAATACAAAGATCACATGAGCTGCCCTACATGATTGTGATCCATCTGATGCAATATGTTGGTGTGTTTGTTGCGGTGCGATGAGTTGTCACCAGATGATCAGATCTATCCATGAATTCTTGTGAGATCTCTTTGGTTTCATTGCTGCATAATCCTTATTCATATATGCTCTCTGATCTATTTGTCTTTCTTTGGCCAAGTTTGATATTTGATCTCCAAGAGGGAGTTGTGGATGATAGATGGGTTCAACCTTGCAAGTAATCTACCGCGGTGACAGAAAGTGGATGTCGGTGTCAAAACCGGCGGATCTCGGGTAGGGGGTGCCCGAACTGTGGATCTTCGGATGGATGGTAACAGGAAGAAGGGAGACAGTGTTTACCCAGGTTCGGGCCCTCTTGATGGAGGTAAAACCCTACGTCCTGCTCTTGTTTGTATTGATGGAGATGTATTGAGTACAAGCTTTGATCTACCTCGAGATCGTAAGTGGAGTCCTAACCCTAGGGCTAGGTGAATGCAATTGTGTTTTTTGGTCCCTTCTACGGGCTAAACCCTTTGGCTTATATACACGCTAGGTAGGGTATCTAGGGTTTACATAGTCGGTATCTAGGGAGAGATGGAGGCGGCAGGAGATGTCTTGGAGTGTACGTCAAGTTTTCGGCAGATATAATCTTGAACTCTTGCGTGCAGCTTCCGGAGTCCATCCTGATAAGAACAAGGGCCCACCGGCCCAATCCGAGGACCACGGGCCGACTAGGTTAGCACCCCCTGGTTTAGGACACCGTCAGTAGCCCCTGAACTGGTCTTCGATGCCGAGGATGACACTCTAGGACCTCGGCTCCGGAGTCTCCGGCTCGACAGGCGAGTTCCCTCTCATGATTCCTTTAGTTCGGAACAGAAATTCAGCATCGATTAAATAGTTGACACAAACAGGAACATAATAACTAAACCATAAGGTCATCCATTAAGCCAACATTCAGCAATATCTCAAGCGACAAAGCAAATAGTTCGGTAGACACTAGACACAGACTGACAGACTATATAACAGAGCATTGACTACCTCACAAAGATGAACTAGTAAGTTTTGCAGATAAATAATCCATTAAGGTAATGGTGCATTCTCTTCTATTCATCTCCAGAATCTGAAGGAGAGTTATCAGACTCCGATTCAGAAGAAGAAGCAGCTTGCGGCATTGTTTCAACACGCATAGCCATCAAGGACTGCAGGCTCACAGTCTAGATTTTCTTCCTAGGCCGAGAACTCCTCTTCCTTTTGGCTTGTCCCTGTGAAGATGATGCCTTGTTTGGTGCCTCTTCCGATGCATCTTCATGAGCTTTCTCTTGTTCTTGATCAGCATCTGCAGTTGGTTCTTTCCCAGTGATGAAATCATTGTCATAATCAGCAAGAACATCATCTACTTCTTTCTCTATGGGATCTCTATTTTTGTTCTCTCTCTAGTTCCTTAGTTTAGAGTTGAATTTCACAAACACAAGATCCCTCATCCTGTCATGCAACAGCCTATTGCGCTTCTTTGTATGAACCTAAGAGTTCATAAAAAATAAATACTTAACAAATGTAGAAAACAGAAAACCCAATTGTATAAACTGCAAAAATATTATTTGTTACCTGTTCGAAAACTGACCAGTTCCTCTCACAAGCTGATGAGCTGCATGTCAAATTAAGAATCCTAGATGCCAAAGTTCTCAATTTTGGTGTGTTGGTGCCATGGTTCAGCCACCATTTTGCTGCGCATTATACAAGTTAATAGTTAAAGAAATGGAAACAGAAGCATTTTATTCATCAATCATATTAGCTTCACTAACTAACCTGGATTAAAATTCTTGTTTCTCCTTTGCCTTATAGCAATCTCATGGCCGAAAGATCCTTGCTGATCTTGATACATGTTGAGTTCTTCAATTACAATGTCTTGGGTTTCTTCATCCTCAATCATCTTGCAAATGCATGTAATAACAGCAGCTCTAAATGATCCATCATGCTCAATCTCTGACTTGTTTGGGTAATAATAGTGAGGATTCAAATAATAGCCAGCCAAGTGGAGAGGAGTCTTGAGCATGCTGTCCCACCTTTTATCAATGATGTCCCAAGCAACTTTGTACTTGCTCTCATCATTATCAAACCTCACAGCAATATGTCTCTTTGCCTCAAGCATTAATCCATGGAAGAATCCCATTGCAGGAACATCACTGTCCATTCTGCGAAGCACATTAGCCATTGGCTCAAAGAAATTAACAGCCATGTCAACATGTTTCCAAAAAAGTTCAGATCGCACCACTTTGAGTGCTTTTTTCCCCTTTGCCTTTGTCAAGTATGAACCTAGCTCATTCATCTCATCTGATCTGAAGAGCCTTGTCAACTCCTTCTTGTTATCTAGCAAACTTTTTAGATTTAAGTAAGCAGTGGCAAACCGAGTAACACCAGAGTGAACCAAGTCCTTCCCAAGAAATTTCCTCATCAAATCCAATACCCTTGTATGAGCATACAAGAAGCTAGTCACTTCTCTTGCACTTGAAATAGTTTTTTCAACCGGTCCAAGCTTCCCAAGATCCTCCAGCATGAGATCTAGGCAGTGAGCAGCACATCCATTCCAAAATATGGATGGTCTCTTTGCTGTTAGCATACTAGCTGCTGATACATTCACACTAGCATTATCAGTCACCACTTGCACAACATTTTCTTCACCTATATCTTCTATGCATTTGTCCACCAGGTCAAATATGTATTTGCCATCTTTTCTGTCACCGGAGCAGTCCACCGAATCAATGAAGCAAACACCATGAGCACTGTGCACAACTAAATTCATTAGTCCCTGCCCTTCTTATCTGTCCATGCATCAGTCATAACCGTGCAACCTGTGAGCTCCCATGCTTCTTTATGATTCTTGAATCCATCCAGCACCTTCTGTTTCCTCTTCTGCAAAAATGGTCCACTCATCTCATATGGACTAGGCCCTCTCAAGTCCTTGCCAAACAGTCCGATGGCCTCAAGCATATGAGCAAAGCTAGGGAGGGTGACAGTGTTGTGAGGAATGCTAGCTTCATAGAAAAACTGGCAAATATACTCACAAACTCTGTCCCTTTTCTCTTCTCTTTTCACAGTTGACAACTTTGATTGGACCTTCTGGCTAACGTTGAATCCCTTTTGATTATTGCGAACAGACTCTTCTATAGATGTTGTCTTGTAAAACTTATCAATAGTGGCACTGCCACTACCTACCACAGCTCTAGAGCAACTCATCCCACTGCCTCTTGTTGACTTCAGCAACACAACATCATTCCTCTCATAGTCAGAATCATCCCCACTACCCCTTTCATCATCTGAGTTCTCTATATTAATTGCAGATCGAACCCTTTGCACTTCATCCTTCTTCTTTTGCTTGTCACCACTCTTCTTCATAAGAAAAGCAATAATCTCTTCCTTCACATCAGCTGGAACCTTCTTACATTTAATAGCATTGAAGCCACTAATGCAAGCAAGATGGTACTTCACTCTAGTAATTCCACCTTTCAATAGCTTGTCACAAAAATTACACTGCAATTGGTACTTCTTGTTCACATCTGGGGCAAAACAGTATGCATATGCAGGGACATCGGACATTACTGCTTGCCTTGCTTGTGTTTGGGTTACCGAAGCAAAAGCAGCACTTGAATCACGTTTAATTACTTTGATTCAGAAACCTCTAAAATTGTAAATTGTTGTTGAAGCATAGGAGATTTGCCACGGTTTATTTGATTGATAATCTACCTAAAAACGTATAATCTACCGAAAATAATAACTGGCTACTTGTTAGCTTTCAGATCGATACGGGAGATGGAACATAAACTTGTTAGATTTCAGAACGTAAAACGTAAAATACGTTTCTCTTCTATTGGAATATAAACTTACGTTCCCTCTACTTGGAACAATCTATCTACATATGCGAGTAGAAGAGATAGTAACTGAGATAATAGAAGATGAACTAATGGAAAGACAGCCTAGGAAACTTGCCTCCCTGAATCTCTGGCTCCGGCTGAGACATGGTCCTTCAGTTCTTCTTCGCATCCGTGTTGCAGGCTCACCGCCGTGCCACCCTCGCCAGAGATATAGATCGGGGAAGCGGAGCGGATGTTTTCCTTTGTTAGGGTTAGCGCTCGGCTCTTTTGTAGCTCCTTTTTTGGGCCTCTGTGCGATGATTCTGAAAAGGCCCAGAATTCCCGTACTCCCTTGTGGCCCAAACTCGTAATAGTGGCGCAATCTTTTCCAGGAAACAACGGCTACAACTGGCTAATTGCGGCCTTTTGCGGTTCAGTTCCTGTAGCGCAAAAAAATGGCATTACGTTGCCCCCAGCTTTTCTAGCCGCTATGGACGACAAATAGCGCCGCAATAGCCGGCAATTTAAAACTTTGGTTTCTTCCCCCTTTTATTAACGAGCAGGACGCCTAGATTCATATTACCGCGCGCCCTAACCCTCTACTCGATCGAACCAAGCAAGCGCCTCTGCCCTCCCAAGTCCAACCTTGAGAGCCTTTCTAATGGCCAGCGACGCAGGCTCTTCAAGGCGCCCCAATGGCCCCATCAGAGGCGACTTGGGGAGCTACGCCGTATCGCGCATCCAACTGGAGCGCCTATCTACCCAGCGGTATCTGCCAGATTCGGATCTGGCCCCTATCCACTCAGGATTAACATCCATGAACGGGCAAGTACACGCGGAGAATCACCCCAGCCCACGAGAGGGCGAAAGGGTATGCTTTGTCTCCTTCCTCCTGCGTGGCCTGGGATTTCCAATCCACCCCTTCCTTCGTGGTTTGCTTGAGTTTTATGGGCTACAACTCCACCATCTCACCCCCAACTCGATCTTACACATTGCGGGGTTCGTCGCCCTTTGCGAGATGCACCTCGGATGCGAGGCGCACTTCGGGATGTGGAGGAGGTACTTTTATGTAGTGCCTTGCTCCCTGGACGGGAATCTGTATGAAGTAGGTGCAGCCGAGGTCTGCCTGGTTGACGGGATCGAATACGCATCGGGTACACCTCGGGAGGATGCCGACATCTGGCCATCCGAGGGGTTTTACATAGAAGACATCCCCCTTCTCGACCCAGTTCGGCCCGGCCTTCCTCCATTTTGCTTGGAGCCTCCAATAAAGCATTACAGCTGGAGGCCCCGGAGTGCTGCCCAAGAGGACGATGCCGACGTAGTCAAACTGGCGGCTCAAGTGAAGCAGCTATCGAGCACCAGCCTTACCATAATAGATGTAATGGCCACGGCGATCAACCGAAGAGTCCAACCACTTCGGCAACGCCAACACCCGTTGCATATGTACAACGGAACCGAAGATGCTACCCGATCAATTCGGAAGAGCTTTAGGGACCAGATGGCCTTTGGGACCGCCCTGGCCGGCATCTTCCAGGGGTCAGCAGAAGATTTCACCCGGCGACAATTCCGAGACGGGTTGTCCTACCACAACCCTGCTGATATAGTAAGTTTTCCTAGGTTTCCTTGTCCGTCCAAGTTGTTTCCTAATTAATTCTTCTGACTGCCTTGTTGTTAAATCTGGGCAGAGATGGAGGCGTTGGGTCGAGGCCTTACACAGCCATGCGCCTGAACCAGAGACGCACCGTCGAGTGGAAGACCCCGTCTTCCATGAAGATGAAGAACTGGACCTTATATATGAAGGAGGGAAGTTTGATCTGGAGAGCCTTGACGGCTCAAGAGTGGCCGTTACTCCCGACGTACCAGGGACTCGGCCGGCCTCATCGGTAAAATCTTCTACCTCTACTCGAAAACGAGCTTCTCATCCTCAAGCTCCTGACCCCCTGACTTCTCCTCCAAAGGGGCTACGTTCAAAACATTTGCGCGGAGAGCCGGCCCCTCAAGGGAGCCTTCCGCCGGAGACACCCAACGCTCGGGCGAAGGAAGGGGCCGTGGGGGCAGATCGAAGTGCTTCCTCTATTCCCAAGTAACTTTCCCGTTATAGCATTTACAAGAATGACATCTCGGATTTTGACTTTTCCAACTTATCTGTAGTCTGTCCGCTCCTCCTTCGGCACCGTCTGAGAGAATGACGCCTCTGGACCGGGATGCGGACGTTCACCCCACCTCGGGCATTGCTTCCAAAGCCGCCCAGCCGGAGGAATCGAGGACCTGCTCGGCCACCCCATCCGAGGTCGAGAGCGCCATGAACCACCGACGGCGAAAGGCTTCTCTAAGGAGTTTGGCCCTCACCAATCAAGAGTTTAATGCCCTTAGCTCAGTGGACGCGTACCTCAGGGCAACCCGCGTCGTTTTTGAGCTAGCAGTAGGTGTTTTATCACAAGGTTTACAGGTAAGGCTCCCTCAGGATCCATATTATCTCGGAGATCGCCTGTGTTAGCCACAATTTGTTAGTCTGAATAGAATGACCAATCACGGTAGTAGCCCCTAAGGCTTGATATGGGCGATCATGACCGTAGCGAGGCTTGAAAACTGAAAATAATGACACCTTTGACAGGGCGCTCGTGAGAAGAACAAACAGCTTTCCAAGGTTCTTTCCCAAACAAAGGGGAAGTTGACTGCGGCCGTATCCGAGGTGAAGCGCGTAAAAGAGTTCACCAGAGAAGTGCATGGTAGGCTCCTTTATTCCCCCTCGTATTCTCTTAATGGAGATTTTTCGATGATATGACAATATGACTTATTGTAGCAGCGGAAGCCCTAGGACACCTTGAAAGGGATCTGAAATAGGCCCGCGAAGACTTGATTTACGCAGAGTCACAACGTCAAGCCGGCCAGCATGTGCTGACCCGAAGGAGGGACGGGGAAAACACGCTCAAGGCAGAAAATGGCCGACAGGCTCAGGAGATTCAGAATCTAAGAACTCAACTGGCCGCCGCTGATACGTCCCAAACGTATCTACTTTTCCAAGCACTTTTGCTCTTGTTTTGGACTCTAATCTGCATGATTTGAATGGAACTAACCCGGACTGACGCTGTTTTCAGCAGAATTGCCATGATGTTATTTTTGTGCAGAAATAAAAATTCTCGGATTGACCTAAAAATTTACGGAGAATTATTTCAGAATATATAAAAAAAACTAGCGAAAAGATCTACTAGAGGGGGGCCACCCAGGCGCCACAAGCCCAGGGGGCGCGCCCACCCCCCAGGGCGCACCTCCTAGGCTTGTGGGCCCCTGGCAACTCCGTTTACCCTAATTCAACCGCTATAAGTACCTATTCATGGAGAAAAAAATCAGAGAGAAAGAATCATCGCGTTTTACGATACGGAGCCACCGCCACCTCCTGTTCTTCATCGGGAGGGCTGATCAGGAGTCCGTTCGGGGATCCAGAGAGGGGGATTCGACGCAGTCATCATCATCAACCATCCTCCATCACCAATTTCATGATGCTCACCGCCGTGCGTGAGTAATCTCTTCATAGGCTTGCTGGACGGTGATGGGTTGGATGAGATTTATCATGCAATCGAGTCAGTTTTGTTAGGGCTTGATCCCTAGTATCCACTATGTTCTGAGATTGATGTTGCTATGACTTTGCTATGCTTAATGCTTGTCACTAGGGCCCGAGTGCCATGATTTTAGATCTGAACCCTTTATGTTTTCATGAATATATTTGAGTTCTTGATCCGATCTTGCAAGTTATATGCACTTGTTATTGTTCTGAACCGTAGACCCCATAGTGACAATTGTGTAGGATACTCTCCGGGGATGACTGTAATTCGAGGAGTTCATGTATTCACTAAGTGCTAATGCTTTGTTCCAGTTCTCTATTAAAAGGAGGCATTAATATCCCTTAGTTTCTTTATGGACCCCGCTGCCATGGGAGGGTAGGACAAAAGATGCCATGCAAGTTCTTATCATAAGCACGTATGACTATATACGGAATACATGCCTACATTACATTGATGAACTGGAGCTAGTTCTGTGTCGCTCTAGGTTATGACTATTACATGATGAATGTCATCCAACATAATTATCCATCGCTGATCCAATGCCTACGGCTTTCTCATATTGGTTCTTGCTAAGTTACTTTCGTTGCTACTACTGTTACCGTTACCATTACTGTTACTATTGCGCCTCTCAAGCAGGTCGTTGTCGCCACCGAGTCGACGATGAGGATGCGGGCCGGACATCGTCGACGCCAAAAATGTTTCTATGAAATTTAACATTTTTTAAATGCTTGATTATGATTTTTGTAATTCTTGTTCACTTGATTTTGCAAATACATGACAAACTTTTGCAAATACAACATTAAGATATTAACATTTTCGAAATAAGATATTAACATGTTTTTGATCAATATTTTTAAGATACAACATTAAAATATTTTTAATACATGGTCAACTTTTTTCTATGCAACTTTTTTCTATGCAAATTTTTTCTATACTATACATGATACAACATTAAAAGTATAAAAAACTAAAAAACAGAAGAAAAAAAACTAGCTAGTGAAAAAAAAATCTATGCAAATTCCACCGTTCATCTACATACAGAGTATTACTTCCAATACGAGCAAGCCAGGAGGGGATCGGGGTAGGGCGTCGGGGCCGGGCAACCTATATATATATATATATATATATATATATATATATATATATATATATCAATTCATCACATGCATATCCATATATCCATACATACACATACATCCATTCATCAAATTTCCATATATCCGTACATATACAACAAAAAAATTTATTCATCCATACAAATTAAAAAAAATTAACTACAACATATCCTTACAATCTATCCATACATTCATCAACACACCTCTATTACTACCTCATATCCATACTAAACAAATTTAACATCACAAAATTTCAAACAAAGTGATGAACTAGGGTTCACCTACTGCCATCCATCCATGAATCCATCCATCCATCCATTTGGGGAAGAGGGGGAGGAGGGGGAAAGGGTGCTCACCGTGGGGCGGCGACGACGAGGTGCTATGATTGCTGCTCTGCTCCCCAAAAGGATTAATGTCATCTGCACTTAAACCAAACCATACTTTCCTTGCGTCATCTGCAAAGTCCCGCTACTTTCTCTTGATTTTTCTCCACTGCGACCCGTCAGCGGGTATATCGTGGTTTTGTCACGGCAGATGTCCTCATGAAAGGACTTAGTGGTGAGGCCAACACAGCTAGGTGGTAGCTTGAACGGGGTTGAACGGAATCGAGAAGACGTGAGTTTTACCCAGGTTCGCCCCCTCTCGGTGGAGGTAAAAGCCTACATCCTGCTTGATTTATATTGATGATCATAGTCACGATTACAAGGGTGCTGTTTCCCTGACTCTGTCTCGAGAGCTCTCAAAACATTTGTCTTGAGACCTGCCAAACATCTGTCTCCAGACTTAACTGTCTATCTAGACCTCTCAAAACCTGTCCCTCTTGGGGTGCCCCGCCCCTCCTTATATATGTCGAAGGGGCGGCTTACATGAGATTCTGGGTTATATCCGTGATTGGACTCCTACTCTAAGTCATCCGTGTCTTCCAAGTTAAAGGGTCTCCATCTTGTATTTTGACTCCTCACACGGGTCACTGTAACAGGCCGGGTTAACACCCTGGCACTGTAGCAGACCGGGTTAACTCCCTGGCACTGTAGCAGCCGGGTTAACTCCCTGGCACTGTAGCAGGCCGGGTCTCATCTTCGGGGCTCATCTTCAGGACTCATCTCCAGAAATGACTAAGTCTCAGGGCGGCTTAAGCACAGAGATGACTTAAGTCTCAGGGCGGCTTAACGTCATGAGCCGGGTCATATCGTGGAGTTATATCCCCGACATTAGCCCCCAGATTAGCTTGGATTTATTCATGCTAAGCTCCTGAGTTTCTTCCATATCAATATGTTGATGCTGGTTCTATGCAGAAAAAATAACCCTGATGATATTTTTGAATTGTCTTCAAACTGTCTTGGCTTGATAAAAAGAAAAAATCCGTCTGATGTTGTGCCAACTTTCAATGCTTTAGACTTTGATGAATAAAAAATCGGTATGATGTTGAGCTGGCTTGTCTGAATAGCTTGGAGGAGATAGCCTGTAGCCCCCAAGTTTTAAGAGTAGAGCAAAGAGATAACTTAAGACTTGCTTAAATATAAATATTGCAACTTTGGAGAAAAATCCGGGTTATCCGTCTGAGTCTTCAATCATGAACTGAAAGTTTTGCACTTCACATGTGTAGCCCCCAAGGGCCGGCTCATCAGTATATGATGGGCCGGGTCTTCAACTTGGACCTTCTGATCTATTTAAACAACTGACTATTGTAGCCCCCTAGGGCCAGGTCGTTTGCTTGCAGCGACCTGGGATTTACATGTACTCCTTTGAAAAGAACATCATATGATGTAGCCCCCAAGCTTCGGGTCACTATTAAGGCTTGTGTACTTTGAATTTCTGACAGGAGCAATTGGTAGCCCCCAAGGGCCGGCTTATCATTATGTGCTGGGCCGGGTCTTCAATGAGACTAGTAAAAATGACCATGCATTAGCCCCCAAGTGCCGTGGTGCATGCTTGCAGTGACATGGGACTTGCATACTTGATGTAATCTTGATTTGAATAATGTAGCCCCCAAGTGCCGGGTCGTATTGCCTGCGGCGACTCGGGACTATTCCTTCCACTGTAGAATACTCAATTCCACTCTGTGATGCCTTTGCGATAAAAGAAATCCTTGGCCGTGGTTGCAGTGCAAACCAGCAATTATGTGTGAGAAAAATTCGTAAGTGTTGTAGTCCTCTACAAAGCACATGTTGAATAACCAAAAACCCGGCCAATTAAATGACCAGGTATTATATGTGACCCGGCTGGAATTGTACCCCGGGAAAATAGGAGAATTGATATCTCAATCATTTAATGCTGGTTATGATAAACCATGATGAAGATCCAGCCATTTTGGCTATTAAAGATTTGTTTGTTCATGCAGAGTTACAATGTAACCCAGCTTGAAGACCGGCTCCTGCGACATAAACAAATATAGATATGCATAAATGATGCATTGTATGATGATGCAATGTATGATGATGCAATGTATGATAATGTATGTGTATGATAACAGAGTATAAAAACGCCGGCTTTCATGGCACGGCATAAGACCGGCTTTCAAGGCTCGAGTCTTGGTTCGCTTCTGTGAAGCAGGCTTTTTGGCCTCTTTTGGTTTGTCCTATCTCTCTGAAAGCCGGCTCTCACGCAACCAATCGAGCGTTTTAACTCTGATGAATTCAGGGTCACCTTTGTGATTGACTCATCAGGCGTACGCCGGGTCGCTTTTTAGGGAGTAGCATCTTGCTGACAGGCAGGTTTAACCAATTATATTTTGGCATCTCGCCGGGTTAAAAGGGTTTTGTAAGCTAAACTCGATGAGTTGGAAGCCCCCAAGTAACCGTATGATCATGGAAAAGCTCAGCATAGGATATGCAGGAGACAATGCTACTACTGCAAAACATCTGGGGTCCAGATAAGCCGGCATTCCTTTGATCATTATCGAGCAGGATACCCATGTTTAGACTGCGCATCATGGCGACTAGTCTTCTTTGGCAACCTTTACTTTTTCGCAAATAAGGCAGGATACCTATGTTTGAACTGCGCGTCATGGCAGCTAGTCCTCTTTGGCAACCTTTACCTTTTCGCAAATAAAGCAGCATTCCCCGGGGCCGGGTTGTCTTCCCTTCAACGACCCGGGGTTTTTGTATTTATTGAAACCGGCCGAATCTGCCGAGTCATGTCTGTGTAGCCCCCGAGTCTTAAGACGACGAGTCAGCTTGAGATTCTTCATACTTTGGCTATGGCATAAGCCGGCATATAGTTGACAGCTGAGAGCTGAATTTTATTGACGTCAGAAAGGTGTGGCGAGTTGATGACCCTCGCGACGCTTGTTGTATGTCCTTGGCGTTGATAACGCAATGTGAATCCGCGGAAGGTTGAGGTCGACCATGGCGGGTCATAGATGAGCCCGTACAAATCGTGTCAGTAATCCGGCCGATGGTTTGTCCCGGCTGTTTGTTGAAGTGAACCAAAACGCAGCGGCGGCAACTTGTGCGCCTGTCCCTTGAGCAATCCGGTGTAGGCAGAGGCTGACAATATGTTTGTGTTTGCTTCAGAGTTGTTGGAGTAGACCGGGCCACGGGGGCGGCGGCGTCCGTTTGAGCAGTCCGTGCCGATGGGCGTGAATCCGGTGTGTTGATGTAGATATGAGAGTCGGCCGGTAACCCGGAGCGGACACAGGGGTCGCCCGTGGCGTTTGTAAGTCGGCACGGACGGGCGAGTCGGCCGCGGGCGCGGACGGATGAATCGGCCGCGGCGTGAGCAGATGAGTCGGCCGCGTGTTGATATAGACCGAACCACATGGGCGGCGGTTTGCACACGCGTTCATTGAGCACTGCGACACGGTTGGATGTTGGCGCATGATAACGTTGGCGCGAGCTCTGTATCCGTGGCACGACGATCGCCCTTACAGTGAATAATTGTCCTGCATAAAAATATCGCAGGCGAGAGTAATTGTTCTCGAAAGAAATAAAAATGTATCAATAAAAAGCGACTGGATGTTTTCACCTGATTTATTCGGATGACGGATGATCCGTATGTAGCGTCCGTAGATAACCTGGTAATGGTGCGGCCCATCCAGTACAAACAGAATACTCTGACGATCAGCGATCTCAGATGTTGCCGCAACTCTTTTTTTTTTGACTAGTCAACCCTCTGTTTCTTTTTTCTTTTTCAACCCTCCAGCCGGCTCCCCACTTCCCCCTTCTTCAACCGGCAGGAGAGCAAGTAGGGGCGCAGCCGGAGACGGTGGCTCGGGGCAGGCGGCGACTTGCTGGCAGCAGCGGCTCACGGGCGGTGGCTGCGGCCGGCGGCTTGGTGGAGGCGGCTCAACATGGCAGAGGAGGAGCAAGGCGGAGCCGGTGGGGACTTGACGCGGGCAGAGCCGGACGGGGCGGCGCGGGAGGCCAACGCGGCGGGGGCGGCCGAGTCGCGGGGCGACTCGAGGTGGAGATGAGGCCGCACGGGAGAAGACCTGGCGGAGGCGGAGGAAGCGAGTTTGGCGGCAGCTGCTTGAGACGGAGGCGGCCGCGAGGCCGGCGCGGCTCGGAGGCGGCGGCTCAAGGCCGGCCACGGCGGAGGTGGCGCGAGGCCAGGGCGGCTCGGCGGCGACGGCTCAAGCAGCGAGGGCTCGAGGCAGAGTCCGCGGTGGCAGCTCGGTCGTCGGAAGAGGCGGCTGACGGCGGTTGACGCAGGCCGGCGAAGGTGAGGCGGCTTTGCGCAGCTGCGGCTGAGTCGCGGTGGAGGCGGCGGCTCGAGGTGGCGGCGAGGCCAGAACGGCTCGGCGCAGCTGTGGGGTGAGGCGGCGGAGGCGGCTCACTGTCGGCGTAGGCCGCGGCTTGACGACGGCGTCTTGAAGCAGGCAGAGGCGACGGCTCGGCAGAGGTGAAGCAGCCGCTTGGAGCGAGGCCGTCGTACGGTTTGAGGTAGAGGCGGTTTGGCGAGGCTAGGATGGCTTGAGGCGACGCCGCGACGGCCGCGGAAGCAACGCCGGCTAGGTGAGGTCCAGATGCAGTGGTAGGCCATCGGGGCGCGTTACGGCAGCGGCGAAGACTTGCTTGAGGCGGAACCGGCGCATGTGACCCGGCCGGGGCGACTCGAAGCCCGGCCATGGGGTGCAGCAAGGGCCGGCTCATGGCAGCAGAAGCGAACGGGACCGCGGCTGTGGAGTTGGGCAGCTCGGCGGGCGGACTCCGAGCGGGGCGGAGGCGACTTGTGGCGCGGCGGCGACGGCTTGGCGACGAGGCTGTTCGGGGCCGGCTCGAATCACGGCGGATCGGTGGTGACAGCCAAACAAGGCCGGCGTGGTGGCTCAGTAGCAGCGACTTTCCACGGGGCCGCGGGGGCGAGGCGATTTGAGGAGGCGGCGACGGCGGTTCGGCATGCGGCGGCTCATGAGGCGAGCGAGGCCGGCTCGGAGAGCGGTTGACGCAGGTCGGCGGCGACGGGGCCACGGTCGGCAGAAGTGGCGGCTTGACGAAGCCATGGGGAAAGCGGCCCGACAGCAGCCGGCGGCTTAAAGCGGCAGCTGCTGCAGAGGTCGCAGCGGCGGCTCAAGGGCAGCGCGAGGGCGGCTCGATGCCCGACGGCGGAGCGTCGTGCTGGCGGCTTGATGATGACAGCGCGAGGTCTGCGCGGGGGCGAGGCGCGCTCGGACAGGCAGGCTTAACTCCTCTTTCGGGTCGTGGTATCCCTTTTTTTTCTTTGTTTTTGCTGGTTTCCATCTGATCGTGCAGGCAAGTCAACAGGACCACTAGGCCGGCTTGTTCAAACATTGCACGCTAAAGAACTGATACTTTTGGTGTTCCCGCGAGTGTAGCAGAAACAATGATCAAATCCAATTTTCTCTGGTGCTGCTCCCGTCACGTTGTTGCTTTGTTTACCCGGTGAATAACAAAAGAATCCGACCAGGACACTGGTGACTCGTCAGTGTAGATGTTTGTCTTAGCTCGCATGGCGACCATTGTAGCAGATATCGATTCGTTTTCGGATCGCCGGGTCACGATCATCTGCCGCACAGTACGCAACCCTAATTTTTTCTTGAACTCAAATCTCACAAATTGTAAATCTGGACGGATGAACTCGAGGCTGATGCAGATCCTTCCAAGCCGTGTCTTCTTTCTCCAGCCAATCACGAACTTCTCGATCCTTGGAAAAGTTCCCATCAAGAACACAACACCACCGTGCGCGGCCCCACGGTGGGCGCCAACTGTCGTGGTTTTGTCACGGCAGATGTCCTCATGAAAGGACTTAGTGGTGAGGTCAACGCAGCTAGGTGGTAGCTTGAACGGGGTTGAACGGAATCGAGAAGACGCGAGTTTTACCCAGGTTCGGCCCCTCTCGGTGGAGGTAAAAGCCTACATCCTGCTTGATTAATATTGATGATCATAGTCACGATTACAAGGGTGCTGTTTCCCTGACTCTGTCTCGAGAGCTCTCAAAACATCTGTCTTGAGACCTGCCAAACATCTGTCTCCAGACTTAACTGTCTATCTAGACCTCTCAAAACCTGTCCCTCTTGGGGTGCCCCGCCCCTCCTTATATATGTTGAAGGGGCGGCTTACATGAGATTCCGGGTTATATCCGTGATTGGAGTCCTACTCTAAGTCATCCGTGTCTTCCAAGTTAAAGGGTCTCCATCTTGTATTTTGACTCCTCACCCGGGTCACTGTAGCAGGCCGGGTTAACACCCTTGCACTGTAGCAGGCCGGGTTAACTCCTTGGCACTGTAGCAGGCCGGGTTAACTCCCTGGCACTGTAGCAGCCGGGTTAACTCCCTGGGACTGTAGCAGGCCGGGTCTCATCTTCGGGGCTCATCTTCAGGACTCATCTCCAGAAATGATTAAGTCTCAGGGCGGCTTAAGCACAGAGATGACTTAAGTCTCAGGGCGGCTTAACGTCATGAGCCGGGTCATATCGTGGAGTTATATCCCCGACAGGGTACTCTCAACTTCCCGTCTTTCTTACGGTCTTCTTTGTGCCATCGCATCAACTTGGTATGCTCTTTGTTTTGGAACAAACGTTTCAACCGTGGTATTATAGGAGCATACCACATCACCTTGGCAGGAATTCTCTTCCTGGGGTGCTCGCCCTCAACATCATCACCAGGGTCATCGCGGCTGATCTTATAGTGCAATGCACCGCATACCGGGCATGCATTCAGATTCTCGTACTCCTCACCGCGGTAGAGGATGCAGTCATTAGGGCATGCATGTATCTTCTGCACCTCTAATCCTAGAGGGAAGACAGCCTTCTTTGCTTCGTACTTACTGTCGGGCAATTCGTTGTCCTTTGGAAGCATCTTCTTTAACATTTTCAGCAACTTTTCAAATCCCTTGTCATCTACACCATTCTTTGCCTTCCATTGCAGCAATTCCAGTGTGGTACCCAGCTTTTTCTTGTCATCTTCGCAATTTGGGTACAACAATTTTTTGTGATCCTCTAACATGTGCTGCAACTTCAACTTCACCTTTTCACTTTCACAGTTTCTCTTTGCATCAGCAATGGCCCGACCAAGATCATCGGCGGGCTCATCTGATGCCTCTTCTTCAGCTTCTTCTTCTTCTTCATTCTCTTCCCCCATTGTAGTACCATCGTATTCAGGGAACCCAGCATAGTTGTCATCATCCTCTTCTTCTTCATTCTCTTCCATTAGAACCCCTCTTTCTCCATGCTTGGTCGAACAGTTATATCCGGACATGAAACCGGACGTAAACAGGTGGACGTGAATGACTTTTGAGCTAGAGTAATTCCTATCATTCTTACAGACACCACATGGACAACACATAAAACCATTCCGCATGTTTGCCTCAGCCGCACGCAGAAAACTATGCACGCCATTAATGAACTGGGGAGAGCGTCGGTCATCGTACATCCATTGCCGACTCATCTTCATTACACAACACCGAAAAGACCAAATTAATACAAGTTCATACATAAAGTTCATACACACTTATTCTCATAAAACAACATAAAACTATCTAGCTAAAGCATTTAAATGCAACAACAAATGCGATCAAAATCGCAACAAAGGTAATAATTGATCCAACAGCATAATGATACCAAGCCTCTTTATTAACGGCATAGTTTCTAATCTTTCTAATCTTCAAGCGCATTGCATCCATCTTGATCTTGTGATCATCGACGACATCGGCAACATACAACTCCAATTTTATCTTCTCTTCTTCAATTCTTTTCAATTTTTTTTTCAAATACTCGTTTTCTTTTTCAACTTAATTTAACTTCTCGACAAGAGGGTCGGTTGCAATTTCCGGTTCACATACCTCCTAGATAAAAATATCTATGTCAACTTGATGGGCATAATTGTCATAAACGCGAAATGCAACAAATAGTTATAAAAGAGAATATATATACCACATCCGAATCATAAACCGGACGAGGGCCGACGGGGACGGATATCAAAGTCATGGCACTATGTATAACAAACAATCATACATGTAAGAAAATTATACAATTAACTATCTAAATCATACAAATAAGATTTTTTTTATAAAAAGGATAAGAACAAGAGGCTCACCAAGGTGTGGTGCCGGCGACGGGACGGTGCGGGCGATCGACAGTGGTTAGGACGGGGACGGGAAGGCACTAAGTAGACCACACCTACACATATGCAAACTAAGAAGTTAATTTGAGCTCAAATTGCATATAAATCAAATAAACTCCCATATAATTACTCCCAAACTAGAACCCACAAATCACTATACTTATAGAGCATTGCACGAGCTAATCTAGTAATGAGAGATGAAAGGACAAAGTTGCTAACCTTTGTGAACACTTGGATAGATGGGGTGCCTTCAAATCTTGACAAATCTTTGGCAAAAATGGAGGATGAGCTCGAGAGCAAGGCGAAGAACAGAGGAGAGAAAGGGGAAAACAGAGAGAATGGGCTCGGGCTGGACGAAGGGTTTATATAGGGACGTCTTTAGTCCCGGTTTGTATCACAAACCGGTACTATAGGGTCCACCTGTAGTCCCGGTTTGTGATACAAACCGGGACTAAAGGGGCTCGTGGGGCCCCAGCCTGACACCAGCCTACCACCACCCCTTTAGTCCCGGTTTGTATCACAAACCGGGACTATAGGGTCCACCTCTAGTCCCGGTTTGTGATACAAAACGGGACTAAAGGGGCTCCTGGGGGCCCCAGCCTGACACCAGCCTGCCACCACCCCTTTAGTCCCGGTTTGTATCACAAACCGGGACTATAGGTAGAAAATGAACCGGGACGAATGATGCCCGTGCCCCCGACTGCTCCTAGCCGTTGGAACCGAGACTAATGGTCACATGAGTCCTGGGCCGTAATCAAACCAGAACTAAAGGGGCGGACGAAAGGTCTGTTTTCTACTAGTTGGTCTGCCCCCAGCTGCCCGATCTGGCTGCGCGAGACCGTCAGATCGCAGCTCCTCTTCTACTTTTTCCTTACCTTATCCTCGCCTCCAGCACACACAGAGAGGAGCGAGCCAGTCAGGGCCGCCATGGATGCGCGACCACGAAGCACCGCCGGCTCGCTCCGCCCGCCGCGCCGTCGTAACCGTACGCCACGCCGTCGCTGCTCGCCGTCGCCCCTCGCCGTCGCCGTCGCCGCTCACCGGTTGGAGCACTGGTGCCCAATGGCCCACCCCCTCTTACGCGGCAAAAAAAATGGACCCAGCAAAAAAGAAAAATCGAACCCCGCCGGTCACTGGAGTTCATCGCCGTTGCAGCTGCGCCGTGAAGCCACCGCAGTAGTCGGTTGCATCAATGGTGAGGTGCCGATTCAAGCTTTTTGTCACGGTCTCTGGTTGAAGCTTTTCAAAAATAGGGTTGAAGCTTTTCACGTCAACAATTGCAACTTTTTCGTTGTGTACTCGTGGGGTTGAAGCTTTCTATACAGTTGGTTGAAGCTTTGTATAAAGCAGGTTGAAGCTTTTCAATTCACAGTTGAAGCTTTCCAAATCGACGGTTGTAGCTTTTTTTCTTTCGTAGTGGCCGTATGAAACTTATCTATTTCGTCGGTTGAAGCTTTTTCAAATACGGTTTGAAGCTTTGAGGTGAACGGTTGTAGCTTTTTTCAGTTGCATGGGTGGTATGTTGAAACTTCTGCAAACTACGGTTGAAGCTTTCATATGAACGATTGTAGCTTTTTTCCGTCACGGTGTCCAGTTGAAGCTTTATATACGGCGGGTAGAAGCTTTCAAATCAAACGGTTGCAGCTTTTTGGGTCATCGGTTGCAGCATTGCTGGAGGAGCAAAAATGCTTTCAGGTTCGTTTCAAGAGAAGATGGTTGCAGCGGTGGAGGGAGGAGGTCGCGCCGCCGTGCTTGTAGCATCACCGGTGGGTGGTTCCAGCACATGTGCAGCTGCTCGCAGATGGCATATCCATGGCGGCTCCAACTCTGGCTCACCGGGGCGGAAGGAACTTGGAGCCGGGGGGCAGCGGAAGAAGTGGGCGAGGGCGCTGAGGGTGGAGGTAGGGACCTGCGCGGGATTGGGGCTAGCCGGCGGCGGGATCCGAAGGAGGAAGATGAGGAGCGTGGCCACCAGCGCGCTAGGCTGAGAGAGAAAGGAGGGGGTCGGGAGGAAGAAGGAAGAGGGAGAAGATAAGGTGGGCCAGGGTGATGTGCGAGACGTACGATGGAGGCTCGATCGGGTGGCTCGCGAGCGACCGGCCGAAACTTGGTCCTTGGGAATTTACGCCCTCATATCCTCCTCCACCGTGATATTATACGACGAAGATTGCCGCCGCAGGAGCTCCACACCGCCGGAACCAACAGTATTTTCCACGCGAGCAGCCGAGAAGCCATCAGGGCAAGCCAGAAGACGCCGGCGACATCGATCCACACTGGTCAACGTCCCAAAGAAGTAGACGAAGCTGGGATCACACGATGGAACCCAGAAATGAAGACGGCCGAAATCTTCATTGACGAAGGCGGAGATGCGCATCGGAGCGTGCGTCGATATGCCACCCCCAGCTTCGACAAAGCTAATGGCCGCCAGATACATGTACAACTCGCCCGAGATGAACGAGCAGCCACCACCGGAACGGGGAACGAGCAGGGAAGACTTATTCCACGGCGCCGCCGCTGCCCTCGCCTGTGCACTGCCGCCCGAAAACAAAAACCTAGACCTACGGCCCCAAACGAGGCCACCTCTCCCCACCCGCTGGCGACGAGCCGCGGTCTGCCGCACCTCCGAGGGCCCCAAGGGCCGTCAGAGGCAGGGAGGACTAGCAGTCGTGCCTGCGCGGGGCAACTCTCCCGACCCGTGGAGAGGGGAAAGGCGAGAGGGTTCGGGACTAGCTTATTAGCTAGACAGCTAGTTTAGCTTCTTGTAGGCAGCAAAGCATTAATTTCTTGTACTTGTGTGTGAGGCGATTTGGAGCTTGGACTCTAGTGAGCCTGAAATTTTGAAAAAATCAAAAACTTATTTAAAAGTTTCGAAAAAAATCTAAAAATAATTCCACATGTATATATAGATGTATTCTACATATGTGTAATATTTCACTAGGAGATACTTTAACATATGAGCTACATAAAAAAGACAACTTTGTGGATTTTTAATAGCAAACAGTGCATGCACCTTTTGCTATTTTTAGATCCACATTTTTTTTGTATCCATATATAATGACATGTATTACATGAAAATTTATAGGTACATAGATCAGATCCATGTATACATGTAAAAAAATCAGAATTTTTTGACTCATCAAAAATTTATTTTTTAATTTTTCAAAAATATGGCCTCACTGGAGCCCGGGATTCAAAAGCCATTTTCGCTTGTACTAGCATTAATTGCTTGTACTAGCTGTAGTACGTAGTAGCTAGCTAGCTAGACCGTCATGCATCGACCTGAAGAACAAGATTGACATATTTTCACCACAAAGATAACAAGGCCCCTAAAGCTAGCTAGCTAGCACAACGAACATATATAGACACGTAGACTATATATATACAACCTTACATGCACACTCACTCCTTCCCGAAACACAATTCACATTCATATTTTACTTTGACCAACGATTGGTCTAATTATATACTACTAATCATCTGATAGTACAAAATATCATGTAATCCACATATTATTGAACAAATTATTGGTCAAAGTAAATCTTCAAAAGCGTGTGCGCTTTATATTTCTGGACGGAGGGAGTACGTACCCACTCCATAGGTAGATTTGATGTACGCTCCAGGCCTATAATTTCTTACATCCGGTGTTTGTTAATCTCTACTCTCAGCTATGCATACTACCCCTTCGTTTAGATATGTAAGAAGTTGACTGTGATTTTCACTTACAATGTGCCTAAAAAATAGTAAGATATATAACATCTAAAAATTAGTAAGAATGTATAACATGTAAAAGACTTTTGCAAGACATGTACAATAATATAAATTCTTGCATGTCCAATTGATTCATATATTTTGGCATATACTACTAGTAAAAAGTTTAAAAGGTCCACTACATGAGCGCGTAATAATGCATCTTATATTCCTGCTGGAGTGGACGCAGAGCAGCTAGCTTAAAGGGCGCATGCAAGAATAGTACTTGCTAGTTTGTTAACTAATTTCTCAGTGTTCCCGCAAAAAAAAAAAATTTACTCCAGTGATGAAAACTTGATATCAAAGTGGTAGTGGTGCACGGAATCCATGACCTATCTGATTTGATTTCACTAAGGGGGGATTACCATATAGTATATAGCAGTTGGTTAGTGTGGTTAATTGCACGGCCAGTGCCCGGCCAATGATTGTGTTAGAATGAAAAGATAGAAAAGCCTTGCCGGTTAAGAAACAAGCTGTTCTTGTTTTTGCCTCTAAAAGATGTAGTAGCACAGGACAAACTGGGTGCCTCTAGAAAAGCTGTTGCGTTGGCTCTCCACTAATAGAAAACCAAACAGGCCGGATGCATCTTTTCTTTCTTCAATATTTTTCTTTCTTTATATATATATGGAGATTGGAGAATTAAGCAGCTGCTAGTTTGTAGCTAGAGACGACTTTATATATGTAGTCTTTCTCATCGATCGATGGACACTTCAATCAAAGCAGCTGATGCCTGATGCAAGCTGCCACTAAGTAAAGGAAACTTTTTTTTACACACAAATAAACTAAGCAAAAGGAAACTTTTAAGCATAATGACATGTGGGACCCTGTTAATTGCTGGCACCAGTTGCAGCCAGCTTAGCGTCATAGCAGTTGGCATGTGTGAAAAGGCCATGCACTACACATCACGTTCACAAATTGACAAGTCGAGAGCGAGACACTGTTGTTGCTAGCTAGCTCTGTGTGTGTGTGTGTGTGTAAAGGCAGAGAGTGAGAGAAACTTGGAGTGAAGGTGCCACTAGAGTTTGTGTTTGGAGTTGTGAGTGCCCATCAGCCACCACAAATGATTCCCACTCACACTGGAAGGCAGCACATCTCTCGCTCCGATTCCTTGCGAAAGAAATATAATCCAACTCGATTCAGTTTTTGGCCAGGTTTCCTTATTAACTGGTCAATCCTCTCCTTAATAAAAAGATAGGGCCGGTTGCTAAAAAAATCCAACTCATGCTGCAAATTTTTTTTTTGCAACCCTACCACAGTTGTACTATGCGACATGCATGCATGTACAAATTCATACATGCATGAACAAGCCCTCGATCGATCCACACAAAAACCTACTAAAATCAACTTGACATAGATTAACGTCCTCAAACAAGTTTGGGCTAATTGGCTTCTCTTTCCTTCTCCACAAGAAAAGCTATTCTCCTCCCGTCGGCGCCGTCGTCGGTCCGCCCCATCTCCGATGGCCTCTAGGCCATGGAGGTCCGGAGGATTTCGGCCCCCCGCCGGCGGGAGGGACCCCATTCTCGTTCATGTTAGATTCAGTGTCTTGGTTGGGGCTGTGTGGCGGCGGCGATGTCCCTTAGTAGGAATAATGTCTCCCACGTTCTATCCCCGCCCCGATGGTGCGTCTAGTATCATCGGAGGGCGTGTGGAGGTTTGTCTCCGTCGGATCTCGCGGGATTCGGTCGGTGCTGGTGTTCGGTGGATCTATTTGGATCCGGTCTTCGTTCGTTTTCGTTTGGATGTTTACATGTTTGATCCTTTTGATCTACGACTTTCTTCATCGGCGATGGTTGCTACTCTGGTGCGCTGGTCCTATGGGGACTTAGCACGACGACTTCCCGACTGTCTACTACAACAAGGGTTGCCCGGCTCCGATGAGAGTGGGGCGATGACGGCGGCGCGCCTTCGACTCGCTCCAGTGCTTGTAGTCGTCGCTAGGTGGTCCACGGACATGGTTGTAATTTGTTATTACCTCTGTTGTTCTTTATACTGCCACGATTGAAAATGAATAGATTGGAAGTTTCTTGCAAAAAAAAAAACTTGACGTAGATTAATTGTTCTATCTACTGGCCTTATAATTTACTCATACATGATGGTCTCTAGCTAGGTAGTGATGTATATGTGGAATCCGAACAATTAAACAGTTTTTTTAAACCACGTAATGAATTGAAATGTTGGAGGAGGACAGGATATTCCAAATGAATAACTTGCAAGCTGTGTACATCCATGTTTTTTTGCCTTTTCGTTTTGCAAAAGCTAGTGTAGTGTCTTTTGAACTCTCCATCGATCATCTGTCCCTTTTGGCAAGACGAATTGTACGTGTTGCAAACCAACCGGATCGATGTGTTCCCTTCCAAGAATCTGGTCCGATCAATCTGGCCACTCATGCACGGCCGGCCCGAAGAGCTTGTAAAACATCTATTAAAGAAAAAAATTTGCAAATTAAACTAGTACATATTTTGAATTCATTGACATAAACACACACCAACCCACAAGATCTTAATCTTCATGCATATATAATGCCAAAGTTCCAAAAAAAAATACAGGTCATCTACAAAGCCATCTACCGGATCCATACGTGGTCCTTTCTGCGCCGGGAGGAGGACCGAGCGTCCATGGTCTCTTGGTGCAACCTAAGGAAGACGGTCGCTCGGAGTTTATTCAACTGATTTGGGTGGCAGCCTAACAATTGGATATGTGATGCATGAGGCTTCATATCTCTTGTTCTTGTCGGTTGTTTTCTTCTTCGGCTTGCCCTGGTGGCCCTCTATGTACCGCACTTTGTCATGTTTGGATCTTTTAAACTGTGCAATAATTAATTACCGGCTGTGTGCATCAATCGATGCATAAGGCCAGGGTATTATCCCTCTTCTTTTAAAGACCGTACGTCCTCACCCTGTATGAAAAAACTTATTACTAGCTACCAACCCACAAGATCTTCTCAATCTACATGCATATCATACACTAGTTGGGCTCATCCCCAAGATAATATAAAATATATCTCAGGTAACTTCAACAATTGTGACATGCATGTTATTTTGGCCAACAAGATGATGATTAGTTGCCTTAGATGAACAGTGCAACTTGATGGATGCATGATATGATGCATGGCCCGATGCATCTAAATATAATGACGTGTTCTGTTACTTTTATATTCTGAGATTAGGAGCTAAGAAAGGCGACTAGATGGAGGAAGCGGATTTGTAGCACCTGGGTGCTCCAACCCCCCATACGAACATTAAGTTCAAAATAATACCGAGAAATTTGAAAAAAAAAACTGGGATTTTGGGATATCAAACTTGGGTGTCCGATCTACTTTCGTGTGAATTTTCATGAAAAAATACCGAGAAACGTATTCGTGACAAAAAAGATAAAAAATTCCTATGTATAGAAAAAAACTGTTTAGATGGATTTTTGTTCGGACAGTATTTCCTTCGCCATGGATACGTTTCCTGGTATTTTTTCGCAAAGCTTCACACGGAAGTAGATTGAGAACCCAGGTTTGATATCCTCAAATTTCAGATTTTTTTTAATTTTTTTGATATTTTTTATATTTAATATTCGTATAAGGGTGTGGAGCACCCAGGAGCTCCTGCATATTTTCCAGTAGATGGACCCATATATTAGACTCCATCCATACTGAGGGGAAGGAATAAAGGAGCCATGCACCTATATATAAGAGATAATATATGACAGTGATGTTGATCATAGTAAAAACAATTTAACGTGCGCCTTTATATCAGTGGGTACAGTCAAAAGAGTTTTATTTATTTATTTACGATGAAGTCGAAAGAGTCATTGATTGGTAACTAGTTGTTGATTAGTTTTAATATCATTGGTGTCTCTGTCTGTCAATTTGATGACGGCTCATTCGATTCTCATGTCTCCCTATCTTGTGCTGGAATTGATTAAACTAATTTCAGTCAGGGGCAATGTTGCACCCTACCATGTGGCCATCGACGACTAGTCCGCAACAGCATCAGTCAGCATCAGCCAGGGGCAGTGTTGTGCTAGGGTTAGTTGTGATAATTTTCCCAAAAAAAAGGTTAGTTGTGAACATTATTGGCCCAATCTGCTTGGTGTTCGTTTTATATATTCATTGCGAGCGGAGCGGGACGGTAAAACAAAAGAAAACAGGTCGGACTGACAGGAGTAGATTTTGTGATGGTACTATAGTACGGTGGTGGTGACTGGTGAGAGCAGAGGAGGGGAGAGAAGAGGAAATGAGAAAAAACAATCAAGTGCGTCCGGTTGGCTACAACGTCGGACGAAAACAAACAAGTATGTCTTCTCAATCCAGTCAGCCCCGGTGAATAGTGATGGACCAGTTACTATTCATCAGGAAACCCAAAACCACATAGTGTACCCATTTCGACCGTCTCGACGCCACGAAGCTAGTTCACCAGACGGATGTCGTGCGGGAGGCATCGACGAGTAGAAAGAGGACGAAGATGGAAGTAACACGAGAGGCGAAGGCCCAAAGGATGAAGACATAGAAGATGTTCATAGCGGGATAGTTGGCATGACGAGGGAATCCCCACCGGGTAGGCCCACGATGACGCTCAGGCCAGCTGAAGGCCCAGGCCCAGGAACATTAGCGCCCAGTACAGCAGGGCCGCAGATCGTGGCCCGGTCAGTGTGAAGGAGCCGGTCGATGTGGAGGAGCCAGTCAGATCATTCCGCAGGTCAAAAGGCGTGCCATGAAGACAAGTGTTACCGAAGCTCCACTAGGCATTAAACCAGGCGTTACACCATGTAATAAGCAGCAATAGAAACAGTCAGCATTCAATAAGCCATTACTTGTAGCATTAATTCAGCCGGCCGTTGTAGTTTCTAGGCATGTTGGGCACTATATAAGGCTTGGCTAGGGCACCTGGCCGAGAGGCGAGAGTTCGCATCTTTGTAACTTTATACGTAAGAAGAAAACCTAGCAGCAGGAGTAGGGTGTTATCCCTCATACAGGAAGCCCGTACGTGGGTAAATCCTTACGTGTACACCCATCTGATATCCAGTACGCTCTACGCTCCTCCATCTACACCCCCTCTACGTACTGTCAGCGAAATACCCACGACAGTTGGCGCCCACCGTGGGGCATAGCCTCTACTGGAGTCATGGTTCCGGTGGTTTCGTCTTCGATCATTGGTGGTAGGCTGGTGCCGGGGCGGGTCATTTGCTTTGGCTCACTGGACTTCCCCGTCGACGATTCGGCATGGCACCCAGCCGCCCGTCTCTCTGAGAGTGCGTCGCTGGTGATCGGGAGTTTGCACTTCCGTGTCAATGGTACTGGCATTTTGTGCCTGCATGATCCGGTTCCGCACCGGTTGCCCGGGCAGGTGCCTCATCGATCCCTGAGGCGCTTCGCAAAGCTCCGACCTGGCCATCCTGCTTCCCAGCTGGCCGGTATGGTCAACACCGACTCACCGCATCCCATTTTGGAGTCTTCTTCCGATGGGGACGAGAGCTCTGGCAGCCACGCTTCCATGGCGGAGGTTTTCAGGGCCTCGGCTGACAACGATGGCGCGCGCGATGGTGTTGTGCGCAACGACACCGATACTGAGGCTCGCGCGGCCGAGGCCAGAGCAGCCGAGGAGCTCCTGTGCACGCCCATTACGGGTGATTCTCCGTCTGAGAAGGCTTTGGAGGCTGCGGTCGCGTTGATGAAGGTTGCGGTCGAGCAGATTAACCTGCTCTCTGTGTCGCGTGGTCGCTTGGCTACCGGTTCTGCCGGGAGTCGGCCTGCGGGAGCAATGGCGAGCCACACTCTCAGAGTCGGATCATCTCAGCCCAGTCGGTCCACTAATCAGCGTCCATCCGACTGAGGTGGCGCCGATCATGATTATGCGGATCACCACCGAGATGGTTCCCCCCGGTGGCGAGATGCTTCGCCGCGTCGCCGAGATGTTTCTCCTCGGCGGCGTGATGTTTCACCGCGGCATTGAGATAGATCTCCCCTGCGCCAAGATGATTCATCCCGGTGTCGTGACGATTCACCGTGGGGACGTGATGTTTCTCCTTGTCGACAGGATGGTTCTCTAATGAGTGGATTTTCGCATCACTTTTAGAGTATATTCTAGTAGCAAAATCCCTCATTTCATATCCATCTAGCAAATTTTCATGTCCACAATGCATAGTTTCCGATCTTTACCCGTTTTACCAAGTTCTTTGCACATCTTTTAGTTTTTATTTGTTTTTAATAATTTTCATGTGTTTTGTTGTCTTTGTAGGTGTATTGGCATGTTCATGGACGTGCCACATCAAAAAGGACTAAGTTGGGGCTAAACCGGAGAAGTTCCAGGCATCAGATTCGGGCCCTATTGAGAGTTTGATATTTTGACATTTTCCGAAGTATCCAAATTGAAGATCCAACACCATGTATGTATCGGGCTTTCTGAGACAAATCCAACGAGCCAAAGAACGCCCAAATCAGAGTTCGTATGAAGAAATGACGACCAAAAAAGAAACTGCACACGTAGAGTCCAGAGGAGAAGACAGGGTCTGGTAAGACCGCGCAAGGTCGTACCAGGGCTCGTACTAGCCTCTGGAGGCTGGGAAATCAGCCATAACTTCAACGATTCTTCACCGATTTCGTCCTGGTTTGTTCCTACGCAATCCTTAGAGACCAAGGGAGGTATTGCTAGAGGATAAGGCTCCCCTAGAGTCCTTGGATGAAGGGTTAGGTGAAGGATCTATGGGGAGACCCGAGGAGGCTTCCTATATATTCACCTCCAACCCTAGCCGCCAGAATCAATCATGAAAAACTCCACCACGTGCCACCACACTTCCATTGCTGCAACAACACCATCTCCAACATAGAAGAAGGGACAATATAAGGAAGAAGGAGGCTCCGCCCATGCCCCGCAGCGGCCTTCGGGCCGGTGCCTTCTCCACCGGCGCCACCATGCCGTTCTCCTTCCCTGACTCAGTGTTGGCTTGTAAATCATCTCTCCCTCCTATGTTCTCCATCCATATGTTTGAGTAATTGTATTAGTTCTCGGGGAATAAAGGATGAACTCTAGTTGTATTTGAGGTGAATGCCTATGCCAGATATAATATCCTCTTTTGCTTGTTTGAGTTAAAAACCTTCATGAATGTTGTGTAAGGGTGCCCACTCAACATTTTTGCATGTATGGCCACGGAGTATACTATCGTTGTAAAGGTGGGATGTGGAGGTAAAGAGGTGCAGTAATATCCTCCCTTCCTTCCCTTTGCAATTGATAGGGGAATAACAGAGGACCGACCATTGGCCGCATCCACGGGATGACCCTTAATCACCATTGCCTTAACCTGAATGTGGGAAGGAACGGTGGTGGCGTGTGTGATACGGAGACTACGCATGTAGCACGTATGATGTACTAGGCTCCGCCCACTACAAAACCAGCAAGGCGGCTTAGTTATCTGCAACCTAGAACTATGCTTGTCCATAAGTTACATAGATCGTACTAGTAGTGAGGACTCCGAACCCCTTGAGAACGCCTCGATTACTTAAGCACCGCCTAACTTAGTTTAGTCTCTTTTTATTTACTGTTTATACTTTGTCATTCGTAGTTTAGTTAAAATCCCTCTTTTATCGTTTCATAGCAACCGATAGTGATGGTGTTACGGCCCAGGGATGTCTCACCTTGTCGGTTGCCCGCCCGAGTAGGCCGGGTCGAGAAACCCCTTGGTCGGTTCCGCCGTAGGCTATCATGCCGACCCATGGGCCTTGAAGAAAGAAGACTCTGGAAGCCTTGCGGTCCAAGACAAGGAAGCCAGATACGTGCAGGGCTCCCCTCCACCAACGCAGCCCACTAGGTTATGTAACCCTAGGGGGCCCGGTAACTTATATAAGCCGGGGCCGAGCTAGTCAATAGACATAATCTCAGATCTTGTAATCTCTCGATTATACCTGTACTTTGTACACCCCAATCACAATATACACGAGCAGGAGTCGAGTATTACCTCGTACGGAGCCCCGAATCTGGGTAAATCTTGCTCCTTGTTTCCCCTCTGACCTAATCGCCACGCCGGGATACCCGACCGAGGGATCTGCCAGAATCTACTCCGACAGTGATGGCCCATGCAGGTCCCGCGTGGTGAACACAGAGGTTAGATGGGATCTCCGATGGACGCCGGCGCAACTTACGCACTGGGTTAGATCTTCGTCTTCGGCACCATGACCTATATTGCCGACTCGACTGGACACCTCGGTCAGGCCAGGAACTTCACTCCGGGTTGGATCATTCGATTCGGTAATCTGGAGGACATCGCGGATTCATGTGGCGACCTTGTTCTCCAGGGCTTGGCGTCATGCCAGGCTGAGGAGCTACAAGTCAATTTTTTTTACCCACCCACCACCCACTTAATCACCAATATTGAAGAACTCACCACGATCCTTGAAGGAACCAAGAAGCTGGAAGACCAGGACGAGGAGATGGGCGAGTCAGCACACAGCCACCCGCCAGCCATGGGGCTCTTTCACCCGTGGTAGGCGACCTCAGTCGAGGAGTGCTATATGGTGGACACACCGGATCCGAGCTTCGACGAGAACTTTGAAAAAGACCTCAATGACCCCGACTATGAGGCAAATTATGATGAGGAGGACTATGAGGATGAGGAATTCCAGGAAAGCAGTGAGGTAGTATTCAATGATCAAGAGATTGAGGCGCTCGTTCAGGATTTGGACGATCCGGATCAAGACGTCACCCAGCCAACAACTCTTGTAAGCCCTGGCCAAAGTTACCAAGGAAAAAAGGCGCCTGGAGCACAGGGAGGCCGAGCTGGAGACGACTGAGAAGCAATTTCAAGCTCATCAGCCTCCGGGAAGAACCATCCCGTCAGTAGTCAAGGGCCCTCTAGACATGAGGAGTAGACGGATAGCTGAAGTTGTGGCAAACGTTGCAAATTTATAACCGGAGCCTTATTGCACGCCGCCAAAGAATATGCAGGCAGCGGTAGGGGTCTTTGTTGGCATAAAATTCCCAAAGGGACACCCAGATAAGAACAGGTTCGAGCAAGGGATGGACTATCTGAAGACAACAGTGATTCATCAAGATACTTATGCCTTGTCCAAGAGTCATGGCGGGATCTTCGGCGACGTAGGCAATACGGCCACCCGATGAACCCAGAAGTCAGGTAGCAAGGACCCGGGGCCACGTAGGTCTAAATCCTACTTGTCGGCTCTCCATCCATTGTATACACCTGAGGCTCCACGGGGGACGGCCCCGTGGCTTGAAGGGCCGCACGGCCCTCCCCTAAGGGAAACCGAGCAGCAGCATGCACATCGACTACGCCAGGCAGCTCGGGATCGTAATAGACCAGCTCTCAATAGGCATGACCGCGCGGCCGGCTTGGACAATTCACGTAAGACAATCAACGCACTTCGTTCCTCTACCGTTGGTCCTTCAACAATATATCCGACCTGCTTCATCGACAAAATCGTCCGTTATAGGTTCCCACCCAATTTGAAGATAAATACGGTGGATAAGTCTGACGACAGCCAGGACCTCAAGATTTGGGTAACTGATTACCTTCTCGCCATCCAGGTTGCTGGTGGTGACGATTGGCACGCCGTAAAACATTTACCCCTCATGCTAAAGGGATTAGCCTGGGCCTGGTTGAATACCTTAGCGCCCAGGTCGATCGAGTGCGGGGATGACCTGCAAGAGGAATTCATCGTAAATTTCAAGGGTGCATATGTCTGGCCTGCTGATAGTAGCGACCTCGAGCATGTTATCCAGGAAAAAAGGCGAGTCAGTTCGTAACTTCCGTACTCGTTTCCTAAAGAAGAAAAATGAGATTATTGACTGTGGAGACGTCGAGGCAATTGCTACGTTCAAGCACGGCTTAAAGGACGAGCAACTCACCAGAGACATCAGGAAATCCAAGCCCAGAACTATGGCAGCTTTAATGGATATGGAGACCAATTTCTGTTTGGGTGAAGACACGTGGAATGCTAAGCGGAAGATGCGCAAAGATCCCGGCACATCCGGCGTGAAGGATGAGCACGGTCGATCTCGACGCAACAAGAACCGTATGCACAGGAAAGAAGACGACAACGAATAGATCAACGCTGGTTTCGGAGCCCAACGCCAAACCAGTGGTGGCATAGGTAACGCCAGCCAGGCTGGTGCCGGTGCCGGTGGGCAAAAGCAGTTCCCTCCACAGGTCAAAGATGTGAACATGATTTACAAGTGTAACGAGACGCGGAAGGACAGGAAGCGTGTCATCAGAGAGGTGTACGCCTCAGAGCCCACGGTTCCAGAGTACCTATCCTCGTCAGGACAGCCGATCTCGTTTGATCAGAGTGGCCATCCGGTCAGTGTCTGATATGGTGATACGTCTCAAGCGTATCTATAATTTTTTATTATTTCATGCTATGTTTATATCATTTTGGCATAGTTTTGGCACCAATTTTTATGATTTTTCTGGACTAACCTATTAACTCAGTGCCCAGTGCCAGTTGCTATTTTCTGTGTGTTTTTGGACTTGCAGTAAAATCAATTTTACGGAGCTCCAAAAATACCTAAAAAATTCCAAAAATGATTTTACATCGGGAAGCTTCCGGAGGGCTCAGGACCCACCGGAGGGGTGTCCCACAGCCTCCACGTGGCCCCACCACGCGGCTTGGGGGTACGTGTGGAGGGGCGCGTGAGCCCCCTGTACCGCCTTTCCACTGCCTCTCGATGACTATATTTTTCTTTCGTCTCAAAAACCATAAACATCGAGAAGTTATTCTGTTTCCGCCGCCGCACCTCTCTGTTCCACGGCGATCCAAAATGGAGGCCTTTTCTGGAACTCTGCCGGTGGGGGAAATCATCATGGTGGCCATCTCCATCAACTTGAGGGTCACCATGATCGCCCGTGAGTAGTTTCCTTTGGACTATGGGTCCATAGCCATAGTTAGTTGGTTTTCTCTCCCATGTTTCTCAATACAAAGATCACATGAGCTGCCCTACATGATTGTGATCCATCTGATGCAATATGTTGGTGTGTTTGTTGCGGTGCGATGAGTTGTCACCAGATGATCAGATCTATCCATGAATTCTTGTGAGATCTCTTTGGTTTCATTGCTGCATAATCCTTATTCATATATGCTCTCTGATCTATTTGTCTTTCTTTGGCCAAGTTTGATATTTGATCTCCAAGAGGGAGTTGTGTATGATAGATGGGTTCAACCTTGCAAGTAATCTACCGCGGTGACAGAAAGTGGATGTCGGTGTCAAAACCGGCGGATCTCGGGTAGGGGGTGCCCGAACTATGGATCTTCGGATGGATGGTAACAGGAAGAAGGGAGACAGTGTTTACCCAGGTTCGGGCCCTCTTGATGGAGGTAAAACCCTACGTCCTGCTCTTGTTTGTATTGATGGAGATGTATTGAGTACAAGCTTTGATCTACCTCGAGATCGTAAGTGGAGTCCTAACCCTAGGGCTAGGTGAATGCAATTGTGTTTTTTGGTCCCTTCTACGGGCTAAACCCTTTGGCTTATATACACGCTAGGTAGGGTATCTAGGGTTTACATAGTCGGTATCTAGGGAGAGATGGAGGCGGCAGGAGATGTCTTGGAGTGTACGTCAAGTTTTCGGCAGATATAATCTTGAACTCTTGCGTGCAGCTTCCGGAGTCCATCCTGATAAGAACAAGGGCCCACCGGCCCAATCCGAGGACCACGGGCCGACTAGGTTAGCACCCCCTGGTTTAGGACACCGTCAGTAGCCCCTGAACTGGTCTTCGATGCCGAGGATGACACTCTAGGACCTCGGCTCCGGAGTCTCCGGCTCGACAGGCGAGTTCCCTCTCATGATTCCTTTAGTTCGGAACAGAAATTCAGCATCGATTAAATAGTTGACACAAACAGGAACATAATAACTGAACCATAAGGTCATCCATTAAGCCAACATTCAGCAATATCTCAAGCGACAAAGCAAATAGTTCGGTAGACACTAGACACAGACTGACAGACTATATAACAGAGCATTGACTACCTCACAAAGATGAACTAGTAAGTTTTGCAGATAAATAATCCATTAAGGTAATGGTGCATTCTCTTCTATTCATCTCCAGAATCTGAAGGAGAGTTATCAGACTCCGATTCAGAAGAAGAAGCAGCTTGCGGCATTGTTTCAACACGCATAGCCATCAAGGACTGCAGGCTCACAGTCTAGATTTTCTTCCTAGGCCGAGAACTCCTCTTCCTTTTGGCTTGTCCCTGTGAAGATGATGCCTTGTTTGGTGCCTCTTCCGATGCATCTTCATGAGCTTTCTCTTGTTCTTGATCAGCATCTGCAGTTGGTTCTTTCCCAGTGATGAAATCATTGTCATAATCAGCAAGAACATCATCTACTTCTTTCTCTATGGGATCTCTATTTTTGTTCTCTCTCTAGTTCCTTAGTTTAGAGTTGAATTTCACAAACACAAGATCCCTCATCCTGTCATGCAGCAGCCTATTGCGCTTCTTTGTATGAACCTAAGAGTTCATAAAAAATAAATACTTAACAAATGTAGAAAACAGAAAACCCAATTGTATAAACTGCAAAAATATTATTTGTTACCTGTTCGAAAACTGACCAGTTCCTCTCACAAGCTGATGAGCTGCATGTCAAATTAAGAATCCTAGATGCCAAAGTTCTCAATTTTGGTGTGTTGGTGCCATGGTTCAGCCACCATTTTGCTGCGCATTATACAAGTTAATAGTTAAAGAAATGGAAACAGAAGCATTTTATTCATCAATCATATTAGCTTCACTAACTAACCTGGATTAAAATTCTTGTTTCTCCTTTGCCTTATAGCAATCTCATGGCCGAAAGATCCTTGCTGATCTTGATACATGTTGAGTTCTTCAATTACAATGTCTTGGGTTTCTTCATCCTCAATCATCTTGCAAATGCATGTAATAACAGCAGCTCTAAATGATCCATCATGCTCAATCTCTGACTTGTTTGGGTAATAATAGTGAGGATTCAAATAATAGCCAGCCAAGTGGAGAGGAGTCTTGAGCATGCTGTCCCACCTTTTATCAATGATGTCCCAAGCAACTTTGTACTTGCTCTCATCATTATCAAACCTCACAGCAATATGTCTCTTTGCCTCAAGCATTAATCCATGGAAGAATCCCATTGCAGGAACATCACTGTCCATTCTGCGAAGCACATTAGCCATTGGCTCAAAGAAATTAACAGCCATGTCAACATGTTTCCAAAAAACTTCAGATCGCACCACTTTGAGTGCTTTTTTCCCCTTTGCCTTTGTCAAGTATGAACCTAGCTCATTCATCTCATCTGATCTGAAGAGCCTTGTCAACTCCTTCTTGTTATCTAGCAAACTTTTTAGATTTAAGTAAGCAGTGGCAAACCGAGTAACACCAGAGTGAACCAAGTCCTTCCCAAGAAATTTCCTCATCAAATCCAATACCCTTGTATGAGCATACAAGAAGCTAGTCACTTCTCTTGCACTTGAAATAGTTTTTTCAACCGGTCCAAGCTTCCCAAGATCCTCCAGCATGAGATCTAGGCAGTGAGCAGCACATCCATTCCAAAATATGGATGGTCTCTTTGCTGTTAGCATACTAGCTGCTGATACATTCACACTAGCATTATCAGTCACCACTTGCACAACATTTTCTTCACCTATATCTTCTATGCATTTGTCCACCAAGTCAAATATGTATTTGCCATCTTTTCTGTCACCGGAGCAGTCCACCGAATCAATGAAGCAAACACCATGAGCACTGTGCACAACTAAATTCATTAGTCCCTGCCCTTCTTATCTGTCCATGCATCAGTCATAACCGTGCAACCTGTGAGCTCCCATGCTTCTTTATGATTCTTGAATCCATCCAGCACCTTCTGTTTCCTCTTCTGCAAAAATGGTCCACTCATCTCATATGGACTAGGCCCTCTCAAGTCCTTGCCAAACAGTCCGATGGCCTCAAGCATATGAGCAAAGCTAGGGAGGGTGACAGTGTTGTGAGGAATGCTAGCTTCATAGAAAAACTGGCAAATATACTCACAAACTCTGTCCCTTTTCTCTTCTCTTTTCACAGTTGACAACTTTGATTGGACCTTCTGGCTAACGTTGAATCCCTTTTGATTATTGCGAACAGACTCTTCTATAGATGTTGTCTTGTAAAACTTATCAATAGTGGCACTGCCACTACCTACCACAGCTCTAGAGCAACTCATCCCACTGCCTCTTGTTGACTTCAGCAACACAACATCATTCCTCTCATAGTCAGAATCATCCCCACTACCCCTTTCATCATCTGAGTTCTCTATATTAATTGCAGATCGAACCCTTTGCACTTCATCCTTCTTCTTTTGCTTGTCACCACTCTTCTTCATAAGAAAAGCAATAATCTCTTCCTTCACATCAGCTGGAACCTTCTTACATTTAATAGCATTGAAGCCACTAATGCAAGCAAGATGGTACTTCACTCTAGTAATTCCACCTTTCAATAGCTTGTCACAAAAATTACACTGCAATTGGTACTTCTTGTTCACATCTGGGGCAAAACAGTATGCATATGCAGGGACATCGGACATTACTGCTTGCCTTGCTTGTGTTTGGGTTACCGAAGCAAAAGCAGCACTTGAATCACGTTTAATTACTTTGATTCAGAAACCTCTAAAATTGTAAATTGTTGTTGAAGCATAGGAGATTTGCCACGGTTTATTTGATTGATAATCTACCTAAAAACGTATAATCTACCGAAAATAATAACTGGCTACTTGTTAGCTTTCAGATCGATACGGGAGATGGAACATAAACTTGTTAGATTTCAGAACGTAAAACGTAAAATACGTTTCTCTTCTATTGGAATATAAACTTACGTTCCCTCTACTTGGAACAATCTATCTACATATGCGAGTAGAAGAGATAGTAACTGAGATAATAGAAGATGAACTAATGGAAAGACAGCCTAGGAAACTTGCCTCCCTGAATCTCTGGCTCCGGCTGAGACATGGTCCTTCAGTTCTTCTTCGCATCCGTGTTGCAGGCTCACCGCCGTGCCACCCTCGCCAGAGATATAGATCGGGGAAGCGGAGCGGATGTTTTCCTTTGTTAGGGTTAGCGCTCGGCTCTTTTGTAGCTCCTTTTTTGGGCCTCTGTGCGATGATTCTGAAAAGGCCCAGAATTCCCGTACTCCCTTGTGGCCCAAACTCGTAATAGTGGCGCAATCTTTTCCAGGAAACAACGGCTACAACTGGCTAATTGCGGCCTTTTGCGGTTCAGTTCCTGTAGCGCAAAAAAATGGCATTACGTTGCCCCCAGCTTTTCTAGCCGCTATGGACGACAAATAGCGCCGCAATAGCCGGCAATTTAAAACTTTGGTTTCTTCCCCCTTTTATTAACGAGCAGGACGCCTAGATTCATATTACCGCGCGCCCTAACCCTCTACTCGATCGAACCAAGCAAGCGCCTCTGCCCTCCCAAGTCCAACCTTGAGAGCCTTTCTAATGGCCAGCGACGCAGGCTCTTCAAGGCGCCCCAATGGCCCCATCAGAGGCGACTTGGGGAGCTACGCCGTATCGCGCATCCAACTGGAGCGCCTATCTACCCAGCGGTATCTGCCAGATTCGGATCTGGCCCCTATCCACTCAGGATTAACATCCATGAACGGGCAAGTACACGCGGAGAATCACCCCAGCCCACGAGAGGGCGAAAGGGTATGCTTTGTCTCCTTCCTCCTGCGTGGCCTGGGATTTCCAATCCACCCCTTCCTTCGTGGTTTGCTTGAGTTTTATGGGCTACAACTCCACCATCTCACCCCCAACTCGATCTTACACATTGCGGGGTTCGTCGCCCTTTGCGAGATGCACCTCGGATGCGAGGCGCACTTCGGGATGTGGAGGAGGTACTTTTATGTAGTGCCTTGCTCCCTGGACGGGAATCTGTATGAAGTAGGTGCAGCCGAGGTCTGCCTGGTTGACGGGATCGAATACGCATCGGGTACACCTCGGGAGGATGCCGACATCTGGCCATCCGAGGGGTTTTACATAGAAGACATCCCCCTTCTCGACCCAGTTCGGCCCGGCCTTCCTCCATTTTGCTTGGAGCCTCCAATAAAGCATTACAGCTGGAGGCCCCGGAGTGCTGCCCAAGAGGACGATGCCGACGTAGTCAAACTGGCGGCTCAAGTGAAGCAGCTATCGAGCACCAGCCTTACCATAATAGATGTAATGGCCACGGCGATCAACCGAAGAGTCCAACCACTTCGGCAACGCCAACACCCGTTGCATATGTACAACGGAACCGAAGATGCTACCCGATCAATTCGGAAGAGCTTTAGGGACCAGATGGCCTTTGGGACCGCCCTGGCCGGCATCTTCCAGGGGTCAGCAGAAGATTTCACCCGGCGACAATTCCGAGACGGGTTGTCCTACCACAACCCTGCTGATATAGTAAGTTTTCCTAGGTTTCCTTGTCCGTCCAAGTTGTTTCCTAATTAATTCTTCTGACTGCCTTGTTGTTAAATCTGGGCAGAGATGGAGGCGTTGGGTCGAGGCCTTACACAGCCATGCGCCTGAACCAGAGACGCACCGTCGAGTGGAAGACCCCGTCTTCCATGAAGATGAAGAACTGGACCTTATATATGAAGGAGGGAAGTTTGATCTGGAGAGCCTTGACGGCTCAAGAGTGGCCGTTACTCCCGACGTACCAGGGACTCGGCCGGCCTCATCGGTAAAATCTTCTACCTCTACTCGAAAACGAGCTTCTCATCCTCAAGCTCCTGACCCCCTGACTTCTCCTCCAAAGGGGCTACGTTCAAAACATTTGCGCGGAGAGCCGGCCCCTCAAGGGAGCCTTCCGCCGGAGACACCCAACGCTCGGGCGAAGGAAGGGGCCGTGGGGGCAGATCGAAGTGCTTCCTCTATTCCCAAGTAACTTTCCCGTTATAGCATTTACAAGAATGACATCTCGGATTTTGACTTTTCCAACTTATCTGTAGTCTGTCCGCTCCTCCTTCGGCACCGTCTGAGAGAATGACGCCTCTGGACCGGGATGCGGACGTTCACCCCACCTCGGGCATTGCTTCCAAAGCCGCCCAGCCGGAGGAATCGAGGACCTGCTCGGCCACCCTATCCGAGGTCGAGAGCGCCATGAACCACCGACGGCGAAAGGCTTCTCTAAGGAGTTTGGCCCTCACCAATCAAGAGTTTAATGCCCTTAGCTCAGTGGACGCGTACCTCAGGGCAACCCGCGTCGTTTTTGAGCTAGCAGTAGGTGTTTTATCACAAGGTTTACAGGTAAGGCTCCCTCAGGATCCATATTATCTCGGAGATCGCCTGTGTTAGCCACAATTTGTTAGTCTGAATAGAATGACCAATCACGGTAGTAGCCCCTAAGGCTTGATATGGGCGATCATGACCGTAGCGAGGCTTGAAAACTGAAAATAATGACACCTTTGACAGGGCGCTCGTGAGAAGAACAAACAGCTTTCCAAGGTTCTTTCCCAAACAAAGGGGAAGTTGACTGCGGCCGTATCCGAGGTGAAGCGCGTAAAAGAGTTCACCAGAGAAGCGCATGGTAGGCTCCTTTATTCCCCCTCGTATTCTCTTAATGGAGATTTTTCGATGATATGACAATATGACTTATTGTAGCAGCGGAAGCCCTAGGACACCTTGAAAGGGATCTGAAATAGGCCCGCGAAGACTTGATTTACGCAGAGTCGCAACGTCAAGCCGGCCAGCATGTGCTGACCCGAAGGAGGGACGGGGAAAACACGCTCAAGGCAGAAAATGGCCGACAGGCTCAGGAGATTCAGAATCTAAGAACTCAACTGGCCGCCGCTGATACGTCCCAAACGTATCTACTTTTCCAAGCACTTTTGCTCTTGTTTTGGACTCTAATCTGCATGATTTGAATGGAACTAACCCGGACTGACGCTGTTTTCAGCAGAATTGCCATGATGTTATTTTTGTGCAGAAATAAAAATTCTCGGATTGACCTAAAAATTTACGGAGAATTATTTCAGAATATATAAAAAAAACTAGCGAAAAGATCTACTGGAGGGGGGCCACCCAGGCGCCACAAGCCCAGGGGGCGCGCCCACCCCCCAGGGCGCACCTCCTAGGCTTGTGGGCCCCTGGCAACTCCGTTTACCCTAATTCAACCGCTATAAGTACCTATTCATGGAGAAAAAAATCAGAGAGAAAGAATCATCGCGTTTTACGATACGGAGCCACCGCCACCTCCTGTTCTTCATCGGGAGGGCTGATCAGGAGTCCGTTCGGGGATCCAGAGAGGGGGATTCGACGCAGTCGTCATCATCAACCATCCTCCATCAACAATTTCATGATGCTCACCGCCGTGCGTGAGTAATCTCTTCATAGGCTTGCTGGACGGTGATGGGTTGGATGAGATTTATCATGCAATCGAGTCAGTTTTGTTAGGGCTTGATCCCTAGTATCCACTATGTTCTGAGATTGATGTTGCTATGACTTTGCTATGCTTAATGCTTGTCACTAGGGCCTGAGTGCCATGATTTTAGATCTGAACCCTTTATGTTTTCATGAATATATTTGAGTTCTTGATCCGATCTTGCAAGTTATATGCACTTGTTATTGTTCTGAACCGTAGACCCCATAGTGACAATTGTGTAGGATACTCTCCGGGGATGACTGTAATTCGAGGAGTTCATGTATTCACTAAGTGCTAATGCTTTGTTCCCGTTCTCTATTAAAAGGAGGCATTAATATCCCTTAGTATCTTTATGGACCCCGCTGCCACGGGAGGGTAGGACAAAAGATGCCATGCAAGTTCTTATCATAAGCACGTATGACTATATACGGAATATATGCCTACATTACATTGATGAACTGGAGCTAGTTCTGTGTCGCTCTAGGTTATGACTATTACATGATGAATGTCATCCAACATAATTATCCATCGCTGATCCAATGCCTACGGCTTTCTCATATTGGTTCTTGCTAAGTTACTTTCGTTGCTACTACTGTTACCGTTACCATTACTGTTACTATTGCGCCTCTCAAGCAGGTCGTTGTCGCCACCGAGTCGACGATGAGGATGCGGGCCGGACATCGTCGACGCCAAAAATGTTTCTATGAAATTTAACATTTTTTAAATGCTTGATTATGATTTTTGTAATTCTTGTTCACTTGATTTTGCAAATACATGACAAACTTTTGCAAATACAACATTAAGATATTAACATTTTCGAAATAAGATATTAACATGTTTTTGATCAATATTTTTAAGATACAACATTAAAATATTTTTAATACATGGTCAACTTTTTTCTATGCAACTTTTTTCTATGCAAATTTTTTCTATACTATACATGATACAACATTAAAAGTATAAAAAACTAAAAAACAGAAGAAAAAAAACTAGCTAGTGAAAAAAAAAATCTATGCAAATTCCACCGTTCATCTACATACAGAGTATTACTTCCAATACGAGCAAGCCAGGAGGGGATCGGGGTAGGGCGTCGGGGCCGGGCAACCCATATATATATATATATATATATATATATATATATCAATTCATCACATGCATATCCATATATCCATACATACACATACATCCATTCATCAAATTTCCATATATCCGTACATATACAACAAAAAAATTTATTCATCCATACAAATTAAAAAAAATTAACTACAACATATCCTTACAATCTATCCATACATTCATCAACACACCTCTATTACTACCTCATATCCATACTAAACAAATTTAACATCACAAAATTTCAAACAAAGTGATGAACTAGGGTTCACCTACTGCCATCCATCCATGAATCCATCCATCCATCCATTTGGGGAAGAGGGGGAGGAGGGGGAAAGGGTGCTCACCGTGGGGCGGCGACGACGAGGTGCTATGATTGCTGCTCTGCTCCCCAAAAGGATTAATGCCATCTGCACTTAAACCAAACCATACGTTCCTTGCGTCATCTGCAAAGTCCCGCTACTTTCTCTTGATTTTTCTCCACTGCGACCCGTCAGCGGGTATATCGTGGTTTTGTCACGGCAGATGTCCTCATGAAAGGACTTAGTGGTGAGGCCAACACAGCCAGGTGGTAGCTTGAACGGGGTTGAACGGAATCGAGAAGACGTGAGTTTTACCCAGGTTCGCCCCCTCTCGGTGGAGGTAAAAGCCTACATCCTGCTTGATTAATATTGATGATCATAGTCACGATTACAAGGGTGCTGTTTCCCTGACTCTGTCTCGAGAGCTCTCAAAACATTTGTCTTGAGACCTGCCAAACATCTGTCTCCAGACTTAACTGTCTATCTAGACCTCTCAAAACCTGTCACTCTTGGGGTGCCCCGCCCCTCCTTATATATGTCGAAGGGGCGGCTTACATGAGATTCTGGGTTATATCCGTGATTGGACTCCTACTCTAAGTCATCCGTGTCTTCCAAGTTAAAGGGTCTCCATCTTGTATTTTGACTCCTCACACGGGTCACTGTAGCAGGCCGGGTTAACACCCTGGCACTGTAGCAGACCGGGTTAACTCCCTGGCACTGTAGCAGCCGGGTTAACTCCCTGACACTGTAGCAGGCCGGGTCTCATCTTCGGGGCTCATCTTCAGGACTCATCTCCAGAAATGACTAAGTCTCAGGGCGGCTTAAGCACAGAGATGACTTAAGTCTCAGGGCGGCTTAAGGTCATGAGCCGGCTCATATCGTGGAGTTATATCCCCGACATTAGCCCCAGATTAGCTTGGATTTATTCATGCTAAGCTCCTGAGTTTCTTCCATATCAATATGTTGATGCTGGTTCTATGCAGAAAAAATAACCCTGATGATATTTTTGAATTGTCTTCAAATTGTCTTGGCTTGATAAAAAGAAAAAATCCGTCTGATGTTGTGCCAACTTTCAATGCTTTAGACTTTGATGAATAAAAAATTGGTATGATGTTGAGCTGGCTTGTCTGAATAGCTTGGAGGAGATAGCCTGTAGCCCCCAAGTTTTAAGAGTAGAGCAAAGAGATAACTTAAGACTTGCTTAAATATAAATATTGCAACTTTGGAGAAAAATCCGGGTTATCCGTCTGAGTCTTCAATCATGAACTGAAAGTTTTGCACTTCACATGTGTAGCCCCCAAGGGCCGGCTCATCAGTATATGATGGGACGGGTCTTCAACTTGGACCTTCTGATCTATTTAAACAACTGACTATTGTAGCCCCCTAGGGCCAGGTCGTTTGCTTGCAGCGACCTGGGATTTACATGTACTCCTTTGAAAAGAACATCATATGATGTAGCCCCCAAGCTTCGGGTCACTATTAAGGCTTGTGTACTTTGAATTTCTGACAGGAGCAATTGGTAGCCCCCAAGGGCCGGCTTATCATTATGTGTTGGGCCGGGTCTTCAATGAGACTAGTAAAAATGACCATGCATTAGCCCCCAAGTGTCGTGGTGCATGCTTGCAGTGACATGGGACTTGCATACTTGATGTAATCTTGATTTGAATAATGTAGCCCCCAAGTGCCGGGTCGTATTGCCTGCGGCGACTCGGGACTATTCCTTCCACTGTAGAATACTCAATTCCACTCTGTGATGCCTTTGCGATAAAAGAAATCCTTGGCCGTGGTTGCAGTGCAAACCAGCAATTATGTGTGAGAAAAATTCGTAAGTGTTGTAGTCCTCTACAAAGCACATGTTGAATAACCAAAAACCCGGCCAATTAAATGACCAGGTATTATATGTGACCCGGCTGGAATTGTACCCCGGGAAAATAGGAGAATTGATATCTCAATCATTTAATGCTGGTTATGATAAACCATGATGAAGATCCAGCCATTTTGGCTATTAAAGATTTGTTTGTTCATGCAGAGTTACAATGTAACCCAGCTTGAAGACCGGCTCCTGCGACATAAACAAATATAGATATGCATAAATGATGCATTGTATGATGATGCAATGTATGATGATGCAATGTATGATAATGTATGTGTATGATAACAGAGTATAAAAACGCCGGCTTTCAAGGCACGGCATAAGACCGGCTTTCAAGGCTCGAGTCTTGGTTCGCTTCTGTGAAGCAGGCTTTTTGGCCTCTTTTGGTTTGTCCTATCTCTCTGAAAGCCGGCTCTCACGCAACCAATCGAGCGTTTTAACTCTGATGAATTCAGGGTCACCTTTGTGATTGACTCATCAGGCGTACGCCGGGTCGCTTTTTAGGGAGTAGCATCTTGCTGACAGGCAGGTTTAACCAATTATAGTTTGGCATCTCGCCGGGTTAAAAGGGTTTTGTAAGCTAAACTCGATGAGTTGGAAGCCCCCAAGTAACCGTATGATCATGGAAAAGCTCAGCATAGGATATGCAGGAGACAATGCTACTACTGCAAAACATCTGGGGTCCAGATAAGCCGGCATTCCTTTGATCATTATCGAGCAGGATACCCATGTTTAGACTGCGCATCATGGCGACTAGTCTTCTTTGGCAACCTTTACTTTTTCGCAAATAAGGCAGGATACCTATGTTTGAACTGCGCGTCATGGCAGCTAGTCCTCTTTGGCAACCTTTACCTTTTCGCAAATAAAGCAGCATTCCCCGGGGCCGGGTTGTCTTCCCTTCAACGACCCGGGGTTTTTGTATTTATTGAAACCGGCCGAATCTGCCGAGTCATGTCTGTGTAGCCCCCGAGTCTTAAGACGACGAGTCGGCTTGAGATTCTTCATACTTTGGCTGTGGCATAAGCCGGCATATAGTTGACAGCTGAGAGCTGAATTTTATTGACGTCAGAAAGGTGTGGCGAGTTGATGACCCTCGCGACGCTTGTTGTATGTCCTTGGCGTTGATAACGCAATGTGAATCCGCGGAAGGTTGAGGTCGACCATGGCGGGTCATAGATGAGCCCGTACAAATCGTGTCAGTAATCCGGCCGATGGTTTGTCCCAGCTGTTTGTTGAAGTGAACCAAAACGCAGCGGCGGCAACTTGTGCGCCTGTCCCTTGAGCAATCCGGTGTAGGCAGAGGCTAACAATATGTTTGTGTTTTCTTCAGAGTTGTTGGAGTAGACCGGGCCACGGGGGCGGCGGCGTCCGTTTGAGCAGTCCGTGCCGATGGGCGTGAATCCGGTGTGTTGATGTAGATATGAGAGTCGGCCGGTAACCCGGAGCGGACACAGGGGTCGCCCGTGGCGTTTGTAAGTCGGCACGGACGGGCGAGTCGGCCGCGGGCGCGGACGGATGAATCGGCCGCGGCGTGAGCAGATGAGTCGGCCGCGTGTTGATATAGACCGAACCACATGGGCGGCGGTTTGCACACGCGTTCATTGAGCACTGTGACATGGTTGGATGTTGGCGCATGATAACGTTGGCGCGAGCTCTGTATCCGTGGCACGACGATCGCCCTTGCAGTGAATAATTGTCCTGCATAAAAATATCGCAGGCGAGAGTAATTGTTCTCGAAAGAAATAAAAATGTATCAATAAAAAGCGACTGGATGTTTTCACCTGATTTATTCGGATGACGGATGATCCGTATGTAGCGTCCGTAGATAACCTGGTAATGGTGCGGCCCATGCAGTACAAACAGAATACTCTGACGATCAGCGATCTCAGATGTTGCCGCAACTCTTTTTTTTTTGACTAGTCAACCCTCTGTTTCTTTTTTCTTTTTCAACCCTCCAGCCGGCTCCCCACTTCCCCCTTCTTCAACCGGCAGGAGAGCAAGTAGGGGCGCAGCCGGAGGCGGTGGCTCGGGGCAGGCGGCGACTTGCTGGCAGCAGCGGCTCACGGGCGGTGGCTGCGGCCGGCGGCTTGGTGGAGGCGGCTCGACATGGCAGAGGAGGAGCAAGGCGGAGCCGGTGGGGACTTGACGCGGGCAGAGCCGGACGGGGCGGCGCGGGAGGCCAGCGCGGCGGGGGCGGCCGAGTCGCGGGGCGACTCGAGGTGGAGATGAGGCCGCACGGGAGAAGACCTGGCGGAGGCGGCGGAAGCGAGTTTGGCGGCAGCTGCTTGAGACGGAGGCGGCCGCGAGGCCGGGGCGGCTCGGAGGCGGCGGCTCAAGGCCGGCCACGGCGGAGGTGGCGCGAGGCCAGGGCGGCTCGGCGGCGACGGCTCAAGCAGCGAGGGCTCGAGGCAGAGTCCGCGGTGGCGGCTCGGTCGTCGGAAGAGGCGGCTGACGGCGGTTGACGCAGGCCGGCGAAGGTGAGGCGGCTTTGCGCAGCTGCGGCTGAGTCGTGGTGGAGGCGGCGGCTCGAGGTGGCGGCGAGGCCAGAACGGCTCGGCGCAGCTGTGGGGTGAGGCGGCGGAGGCGGCTCACTGTCGGCGTAGGCCGCGGCTTGACGACGGCGTCTTGAAGCAGGCAGAGGCGGCGGCTCGGCAGAGGTGAAGCAGCCGCTTGGAGCGAGGCCGTCGTACGGTTTGAGGTAGAGGCGGTTTGGCGAGGCTAGGATGGCTTGAGGCGACGCCGCGACGGCCGCGGAAGCAACGCCGGCTAGGTGAGGTCCAGCCGCAGTGGTAGGCCATCGGGGCGCGTTACTGCAGCGGCGAAGACTTGCTTGAGGCGGAACCGGCGCATGTGACCCGACCGGGGCGACTCGAAGCCCGGCCATGGGGTGCAGCAAGGGCCGGCTCATGGCAGCAGAAGCGAACGGGACCGCGGCTGTGGAGTTGGGCAGCTCGGCGGGCGGACTCCGAGCGGGGCGGAGGCGACTTGTGGCGCGGCGGCGACGGCTTGGCGACGAGGCTGTTCGGGGCCGGCTCGAATCACGGCGGATCGGTGGTGACAGCCAAACAAGGCCGGCGTGGTGGCTCAGTAGCAGCGACTTTGCACGGGGCCGCGGGGGCGAGGCGATTTGAGGAGGCGGCGACGGCGGTTCGGCATGCGGCGGCTCATGAGGCGAGCGAGGCCGGCTCGGAGAGCGGTTGACGCAGGTCGGCGGCGACGGGGCCACGGTCGGCAGAAGTGGCGGCTTGACGAAGCCATGGGGAAAGCGGCCCGACAGCAGCCGGCGGCTTAAAGCGGCAGCTGCTGCAGAGGTCGCAGCGGCGGCTCAAGGGCAGCGCGAGGGCGGCTCGACGCCCGACGGCGGAGCGACGTGCTGGCGGCTTGGTGATGACAGTGCGAGGTCTGCGCGGGGGCGAGGCGCGCTCGGACAGGCAGGCTTAACTCCTCTTTCGGGTTGTGGTATCCCTTTTTTTTCTTTGTTTTTGCTGGTTTCCATCTGATCGTGCAGGCAAGTCAACAGGACCACTAGGCCGGCTTGTTCAAACATTGCACGCTAAAGAACTGATACTTTTGGTGTTCCCGCGAGTGTAGCAGAAACAATGATCAAATCCAATTTTCTCTGGTGCTGCTCCCGTCACGTTGTTGCTTTGTTTACCCGGTGAATAACAAAAGAATCCGACCAGGACACTGGTGACTCGTCAGTGTAGATGTTTGTCTTAGCTCGCATGGCGACCATTGTAGCAGATATCGATTCGTTTTCGGATCGCCGGGTCACGATCATCTGCCGCACAGTACGCAACCCTAATTTTTTCTTGAACTCAAATCTCACAAATTGTAAATCTGGACGGATGAACTCGAGGCTGATGCAGATCCTTCCAAGCCGTGTCTTCTTTCTCCAGCCAATCACGAACTTCTCGATGCTTGGAAAAGTTCCCATCAAGAACACAACACCACCGTGCGCGGCCCCACGGTGGGCGCCAACTGTCGTGGTTTTGTCACGGCAGATGTCCTCATGAAAGGACTTAGTGGTGAGGTCAACGCAGCTAGGTGGTAGCTTGAACGGGGTTGAACGGAATCGAGAAGACGCGAGTTTTACCCAGGTTCGGCCCCTCTCGGTGGAGGTAAAAGCCTACATCCTGCTTGATTAATATTGATGATCATAGTCACGATTACAAGGGTGCTGTTTCCCTGACTCTGTCTCGAGAGCTCTCAAAACATCTGTCTTGAGACCTGCCAAACATCTGTCTCCAGACTTAACTGTCTATCTAGACCTCTCAAAACCTGTCCCTCTTGGGGTGCCCCGCCCCTCCTTATATATGTTGAAGGGGCGGCTTACATGAGATTCCGGGTTATATCCGTGATTGGAGTCCTACTCTAAGTCATCCGTGTCTTCCAAGTTAAAGGGTCTCCATCTTGTATTTTGACTCCTCACCCGGGTCACTGTAGCAGGCCGGGTTAACACCCTTGCACTGTAGCAGGCCGGGTTAACTCCTTGGCACTGTAGCAGGCCGGGTTAACTCCCTGGCACTGTAGCAGCCGGGTTAACTCCCTGGGACTGTAGCAGGCCGGGTCTCATCTTCGGGGCTCATCTTCAGGACTCATCTCCAGAAATAATTAAGTCTCAGGGCGGCTTAAGCACAGAGATGACTTAAGTCTCAGGGCGGCTTAACGTCATGAGCCGGGTCATATCGTGGGGTTATATCCCCGACAGGGTACTCTCAACTTCCCGTCTTTCTTACGGTCTTCTTTGTGCCATCGCATCAACTTGGCATGCTCTTTGTTTTGGAACAAACGTTTCAACCGTGGTATTATAGGAGCATACCACATCACCTTGGCAGGAATTCTCTTCCTGGGGTGCTCGCCCTCAACATCATCACCAGGGTCATCGCGGCTGATCTTATAGTGCAATGCACCGCATACCGGGCATGCATTCAGATTCTCGTACTCCTCACCGCGGTAGAGGATGCAGTCATTAGGGCATGCATGTATCTTCTGCACCTCTAATCCTAGAGGGAAGACAGCCTTCTTTGCTTCGTACTTACTGTCGGGCAATTCGTTGTCCTTTGGAAGCATCTTCTTTAACATTTTCAGCAACTTTTCAAATCCCTTGTCATCTACACCATTCTTTGCCTTCCATTGCAGCAATTCCAGTGTGGTACCCAGCTTTTTCTTGTCATCTTCGCAATTTGGGTACAACAATTTTTTGTGATCCTCTAACATGTGCTGCAACTTCAACTTCACCTTTTCACTTTCGCAGTTTCTCTTTGCATCAGCAATGGCCCGACCAAGATCATCAGCGGGCTCATCTGATGCCTCTTCTTCAGCTTCTTCTTCTTCTTCATTCTCTTCCCCCATTGTAGTACCATCGTATTCAGGGAACCCAGCATAGTTGTCATCATCCTCTTCTTCTTCATTCTCTTCCATTAGAACCCCTCTTTCTCCATGCTTGGTCGAACAGTTATATCCGGACATGAAACCGGACGTAAACAGGTGGACGTGAATGACTTTTGAGCTAGAGTAATTCCTATCATTCTTACAGACACCACATGGACAACACATAAAACCATTCCGCATGTTTGGCTCAGCCGCACGCAGAAAACTATGCACGCCATTAATGAACTGGGGAGAGCGTCGGTCATCGTACATCCATTGCCGACTCATCTTCATTACACAACACCGAAAAGACCAAATTAATACAAGTTCATACATAAAGTTCATACACACTTATTCTCATAAAACAACATAAAACTATCTAGCTAAAGCATTTAAATGCAACAACAAATGCGATCAAAATCGCAACAAAGGTAATAATTGATCCAACAGCATAATGATACCAAGCCTCTTTATTAACCGCATAGTTTCTAATCTTTCTAATCTTCAAGCGCATTGCATCCATCTTGATCTTGTGATCATCGACGACATCGGCAACATACAACTCCAATTTTATCTTCTCTTCTTCAATTCTTTTCAAATTTTTTTTCAAATACTCATTTTCTTTTTCAACTTAATTTAACTTCTCAACAAGAGGGTCGGTTGCAATTTCCGGTTCACATACCTCCTAGATAAAAATATCTATGTCAACTTGATGGGCATAATTGTCATAAACGCGAAATGCAACAAATAGTTATAAAAGAGAATATATATACCACATCCGAATCATAAACCGGACGAGGGCCGACGGGGACGGATATCAAAGTCATGGCACTATGTATAACAAACAATCATACATGTAAGAAAATTATACAATTAACTATCTAAATCATACAAATAAGATTTTTTTTATAAAAAGGATAAGAACAAGAGGCTCACCAAGGTGTGGTGCCGGCGACGGGACGGTGCGGGCGATCGACAGTGGTTAGGACGGGGACGGGAAGGCACTAAGTAAACCACACCTACACATATGCAAACTAAGAAGTTAATTTGAGCTCAAATTGCATATAAATCAAATAAACTCCCATATAATTACTCCCAAACTAGAACCCACAAATCACTATACTTATAGAGCATTGCACGAGCTAATCTAGTAATGAGAGATGAAAGGACAAAGTTGCTAACCTTTGTGAACACTTGGATAGATGGGGTGCCTTCAAATCTTGACAAATCTTTGGCAAAAATGGAGGATGAGCTCGAGAGCAAGGCGAAGAACAGAGGAGAGAAAGGGGAAAACAGAGAGAATGGGCTCGGGCTGGACGAAGGGTTTATATAGGGACGTCTTTAGTCCCGGTTTGTATCACAAACCGGTACTATAGGGTCCACCTGTAGTCCCGGTTTGTGATACAAACCGGGACTAAAGGGGCTCGTGGGGCCCCAGCCTGACACCAGCCTGCCACCACCCCTTTAGTCCCGGTTTGTATCACAAACCGGGACTATAGGGTCCACCTCTAGTCCCGGTTTGTGATACAAACCGGGACTAAAGGGGCTCGTGGGGGCCCCAGCCTGACACCAGCCTGCCACCACCCCTTTAGTCCCGGTTTGTATCACAAACCGGGACTATAGGTAGAAAATGAACCGGGACGAATGATGCCCGTGCCCCCGACCGCTCCTAGCCGTTGGAACCGAGACTAATGGTCACATGAGTCCTGGGCCGTAATCAAACCAGAACTAAAGGGGCGGACGAAAGGTCTGTTTTCTACTAGTGGGTCTGCCCCCAGCTGCCCGATCTGGCTGCGCGAGACCGTCAGATCGCAGCTCCTCTTCTACTTTTTCCTTACCTTATCCTCGCCTCCAGCACACACAGAGAGGAGCGAGCCAGTCAGGGCCGCCATGGATGCGCGACCACGAAGTACCGCCGGCTCGCACCGCCCGCCGCGCCGTCGTAACCGTACGCCACGCCGTCGCTGCTCGCCGTCGCCCCTCGCCGTCGCCGTCGCCGCTCACCGGTTGGAGCACTGGTGCCCAATGGCCCACCCCCTCTTACGCGGCAAAAAAAATGGACCCAGCAAAAAAGAAAAATCGAACCCCGCCGGTCCCTGGAGTTCATCGCCGTTGCAGCTGCGCCGTGAAGCCACCGCAGTAGTCGGTTGCATCAATGGTGAGGTGCCGATTCAAGCTTTTTGTCACGGTCTCTGGTTGAAGCTTTTCAAAAATAGGGTTGAAGCTTTTCACGTCAACAATTGCAACTTTTTCGTTGTGTACTCGTGGGGTTGAAGCTTTCTATACAGTTGGTTGAAGCTTTGTATAAAGCAGGTTGAAGCTTTTCAATTCACAGTTGAAGCTTTCCAAATCGACGGTTGTAGCTTTTTTTCTTTCGTAGTGGCCGTATGAAACTTATCTATTTCGTCGGTTGAAGCTTTTTCAAATACGGTTTGAAGCTTTCAGGTGAACGGTTGTAGCTTTTTTCAGTTGCATGGGTGGTATGTTGAAACTTCTGCAAACTACGGTTGAAGCTTTCATATGAACGATTGTAGCTTTTTTCCGTCACGGTGTCCAGTTGAAGCTTTATATACGGCGAGTAGAAGCTTTCAAATCAAACGGTTGCAGCTTTTTGGGTCATCGGTTGCAGCATTGCTGGAGGAGCAAAAATGCTTTCAGGTTCGTTTCAAGAGAAGATGGTTGCAGCGGTGGAGGGAGGAGGTCGCGCCGCCGTGCTTGTAGCATCACCGGTGGGTGGTTCCAGCACATGTGCAGCTGCTCGCAGATGGCATATCCATGGCGGCTCCAACTCCGGCTCACCGGGGCGGAAGGAACTTGGAGCCGGGGGGCAGCGGAAGAAGTGGGCGAGGGCGCTGAGGGTGGAGGTAGGGACCTGCGCGGGATTGGGGCTAGCCGGCGGCGGGATCCGAAGGAGGAAGATGAGGAGCGTGGCCACCAGCGCGCTAGGCTGAGAGAGAAAGGAGGGGGTCGGGAGGAAGAAGGAAGAGGGAGAAGATAAGGTGGGCCAGGGTGATGTGCGAGACGTACGATGGAGGCTCGATCGCGTGGCTCGCGAGCGAACCGGCCGAAACTTCGGCCGGTGCGCTGGCGTGAAACGTTTTCCATACAGAAAAGTCCCCTGAAAAAAATACAACCAGGTCCTTGGGAATTTACGCCCTCATATCCTCCTCCACCGTGATATTATACGACGAAGATTGCCGCCGCAGGAGCTCCACACCGCCGGAACCAAACAGTATTTTCCACGCGAGCAGCCGAGAAGCCATCAGGGCAAGCCAGAAGACGCCGGCGACATCGATCCACACTGGTCAACGTCCCAAAGAAGTAGACGAAGCTGGGATCACACGATGGAACCCAGAAATGAAGACGGCCGAAATCTTCATTGACGAAGGCGGAGATGCGCATCGGAGCGTGCGTCGATATGCCACCCCCAGCTTCGACAAAGCTAATGGCCGCCAGATACATGTACAACTCGCCCGAGATGAACGAGCAGCCACCACCGGAACGGGGAACGAGCAGGGAAGACTTATTCCACGGCGCCGCCGCTGCCCTCGCCTGTGCACTGCCGCCCGAAAACAAAAACCTAGACCTACGGCCCCAAACGAGGCCACCTCTCCCCACCCGCTGGCGACGAGCCGCGGTCTGCCGCACCTCCGAGGGCCCCAAGGGCCGTCAGAGGCAGGGAGGACTAGCAGTCGTGCCTGCGCGGGGCAACTCTCCCGACCCGTGGAGAGGGGAAAGGCGAGAGGGTTCGGGACTAGCTTATTAGCTAGACAGCTAGTTTAGCTTCTTGTAGGCAGCAAAGCATTAATTTCTTGTACTTGTGTGTGAGGCGATTTGGAGCTTGGACTCTAGTGAGCCTGAAATTTTGAAAAAATCGAAAATTTATTTAAAAGTTTCGAAAAAAATCTAAAAATAATTCCACATGTATATATAGATGTATTCTACATATGTGTAATATTTCACTAGGAGATACTTTAACATATGAGCTACATAAAAAAGACAACTTTGTGGATTTTTAATAGCAAACAGTGCATGCACCTTTTGCTATTTTTAGATCCATATTTTTTTTGTATCCATATATAATGACATGTATTACATGAAAATTTATAGGTACATAGATCAGATCCATGTATACATGTAAAAAAATCAGAATTTTTTGACTCATCAAAAATTTATTTTTTAATTTTTCAAAAATATGGCCTCACTGGAGCCCGGGATTCAAAAGCCATTTTCGCTTGTACTAGCATTAATTGCTTGTACTAGCTGTAGTACGTAGTAGCTAGCTAGCTAGACCGTCATGCATCGACCTGAAGAACAAGATTGACATATTTTCACCACAAAGATAACAAGGCCCCTAAAGCTAGCTAGCTAGCACAACGAACATATATAGACACGTAGACTATATATATACAACCTTACATGCACACTCACTCCTTCCCGAAACACAATTCACATTCATATTTTACTTTGACCAACGATTGGTCTAATTATATACTACTAATCATCTGATAGTACAAAATATCATGTAATCCACATATTATTGAACAAATTATTGGTCAAAGTAAATCTTCAAAAGCGTGTGCGCTTTATATTTCTGGACGGAGGGAGTACGTACCCACTCCATAGGTAGATTTGATGTACGCTCCAGGCCTATAATTTCTTACATCCGGTGTTTGTTAATCTCTACTCTCAGCTATGCATACTACCCCTTCGTTTAGATATGTAAGAAGTTGACTGTGATTTTCACTTACAATGTGCCTAAAAAATAGTAAGATATATAACATCTAAAAATTAGTAAGAATGTATAACATGTAAAAGACTTTTGCAAGACATGTACAATAATATAAATTCTTGCATGTCCAATTGATTCATATATTTTGGCATATACTACTAGTAAAAAGTTTAAAAGGTCCACTACATGAGCGCGTAATAATGCATCTTATATTCCTGCTGGAGTGGACGCAGAGCAGCTAGCTTAAAGGGCGCATGCAAGAATAGTACTTGCTAGTTTGTTAACTAATTTCTCAGTGTTCCCGCAAAAAAAAAAAAATTTACTCCAGTGATGAAAACTTGATATCAAAGTGGTAGTGGTGCACGGAATCCATGACCTATCTGATTTGATTTCACTAAGGGGGGATTACCATATAGTATATAGCAGTTGGTTAGTGTGGTTAATTGCACGGCCAGTGCCCGGCCAATGATTGTGTTAGAATGAAAAGATAGAAAAGCCTTGCCGGTTAAGAAACAAGCTGTTCTTGTTTTTGCCTCTAAAAGATGTAGTAGCACAGGACAAACTGGGTGCCTCTAGAAAAGATGTTGCGTTGGCTCTCCACTAATAGAAAACCAAACAGGCCGGATGCATCTTTTCTTTCTTCAATATTTTTCTTTCTTTATATATATATGGAGATTGGAGAATTAAGCAGCTGCTAGTTTGTAGCTAGAGACGACTTTATATATGTAGTCTTTCTCATCGATCGATGGACACTTCAATCAAAGCAGCTGATGCCTGATGCAAGCTGCCACTAAGTAAAGGAAACTTTTTTTTACACACAAATAAACTAAGCAAAAGGAAACTTTTAAGCATAATGACATGTGGGACCCTGTTAATTGCTGGCACCAGTTGCAGCCAGCTTAGCGTCATAGCAGTTGGCATGTGTGAAAAGGCCATGCACTACACATCACGTTCACAAATTGACAAGTCGAGAGCGAGACACTGTTGTTGCTAGCTAGCTCTGTGTGTGTGTGTGTGTAAAGGCAGAGAGTGAGAGAAACTTGGAGTGAAGGTGCCACTAGAGTTTGTGTTTGGAGTTGTGAGTGCCCATCAGCCACCACAAATGATTCCCACTCACACTGGAAGGCAGCACATCTCTCGCTCCGATTCCTTGCGAAAGAAATATAATCCAACTCGATTCAGTTTTTGGCCAGGTTTCCTTATTAACTGGTCAATCCTCTCCTTAATAAAAAGATAGGGCCGGTTGCTAAAAAAATCGAACTCATGCTGCAAATTTTTTTTTTGCAACCCTACCACAGTTGTACTATGCGACATGCATGCATGTACAAATTCATACATGCATGAACAAGCCCTCGATCGATCCACACAAAAACCTACTAAAATCAACTTGACATAGATTAACGTCCTCAAACAAGTTTGGGCTAATTGGCTTCTCTTTCCTTCTCCACAAGAAAAGCTATTCTCCTCCCGTCGGCGCCGTCGTCGGTCCGCCCCATCTCCGATGGCCTCTAGGCCATGGAGGTCCGGAGGATTTCGGCCCCCCGCCGGCGGGAGGGACCCCATTCTCGTTCATGTTAGATTCAGTGTCTTGGTTGGGGCTGTGTGGCGGCGGCGATGTCCCTTAGTAGGAATAATGTCTCCCACGTTCTATCCCCGCCCCGATGGTGCGTCTAGTATCATCGGAGGGCGTGTGGAGGTTTGTCTCCGTCGGATCTCGCGGGATTCGGTCGGTGCTGGTGTTCGGTGGATCTATTTGGATCCGGTCTTCGTTCGTTTTCGTTTGGATGTTTACATGTTTGATCCTTTTGATCTACGACTTTCTTCATCGGCGATGGTTGCTACTCTGGTGCGCTGGTCCTATGGGGACTTAGCACGACGACTTCCCGACTGTCTACTACAACAAGGGTTGCCCGGCTCCGATGAGAGTGGGGCGATGACGGCGGCGCGCCTTCGACTCGCTCCAGTGCTTGTAGTCGTCGCTAGGTGGTCCACGGACATGGTTGTAATTGTTATTACCTCTGTTGTTCTTTATACTGCCACGATTGAAAATGAATAGATTGGAAGTTTCTTGCAAAAAAAAAACTTGACATAGATTAATTGTTCTATCTACTGGCCTTATAATTTACTCATACATGATGGTCTCTAGCTAGGTAGTGATGTATATGTGGAATCCGAACAATTAAACAGTTTTTTTAAACCACGTAATGAATTGAAATGTTGGAGGAGGACAGGATATTCCAAATGAATAACTTGCAAGCTGTGTACATCCATGTTTTTTTGCCTTTTCGTTTTGCAAAAGCTAGTGTAGTGTCTTTTGAACTCTCCATCGATCATCTGTCTCTTTTGGCAAGACGAATTGTACGTGTTGCAAACCAACCGGATCGATGTGTTCCCTTCCAAGAATCTGGTCCGATCAATCTGGCCACTCATGCACGGCCGGCCCGAAGAGCTTGTAAAACATCTATTAAAGAAAAAAATTTGCAAATTAAACTAGTACATATTTTGAATTCATTGACATAAACACACACCAACCCACAAGATCTTAATCTTCATGCATATATAATGCCAAAGTTCCAAAAAAAAATACAGGTCATCTACAAAGCCATCTACCGGATCCATACGTGGTCCTTTCTGCGCCGGGAGGAGGACCGAGCGTCCATGGTCTCTTGGTGCAACCTATGGAAGACGGTCGCTCGGAGTTTATTCAACTGATTTGGGTGGCAGCCTAACAATTGGATATGTGATGCATGAGGCTTCATATCTCTTGTTCTTGTCGGTTGTTTTCTTCTTCGGCTTGCCCTGGTGGCCCTCTATGTACCGCACTTTGTCATGTTTGGATCTTTTAAACTGTGCAATAATTAATTACCGGCTGTGTACATCAATCGATGCATAAGGCCAGGGTATTATCCCTCTTCTTTTAAAGACCGTACGTCCTCACCCTGTATGAAAAAACTTATTACTAGCTACCAACCCACAAGATCTTCTCAATCTACATGCATATCATACACTAGTTGGGCTCATCCCCAAGATAATATAAAATATATCTCAGGTAACTTCAACAATTGTGACATGCATGTTATTTTGGCCAACAAGATGATGATTAGTTGCCTTAGATGAACAGTGCCATCCTGCTTCCCAGCTGGCCGGTATGGTCAACACCGACTCACCGCATCCCATTTTGGAGTCTTCTTCCGATGGGGACGAGAGCTCTGGCAGCCACGCTTCCATGGCGGAGGTTTTCAGGGCCTCGGCTGACAACGATGGCGCGCGCGATGGTGTTGTGCGCAACGACACCGATACTGAGGCTCGCGCGGCCGAGGCCAGAGCAGCCGAGGAGCTCCTGTGCACGCCCATTACGGGTGATTCTCCGTCTGAGAAGGCTTTGGAGGCTGCGGTCGCGTTGATGAAGGTTGCGGTCGAGCAGATTAACCTGCTCTCTGTGTCGCGTGGTCGCTTGGCTACCGGTTCTGCCGGGAGTCGGCCTGCGGGAGCAATGGCGAGCCACACTCTCAGAGTCGGATCATCTCAGCCCAGTCGGTCCACTAATCAGCGTCCATCCGACTGAGGTGGCGCCGATCATGATTATGCGGATCACCACCGAGATGGTTCCCCCCGGTGGCGAGATGCTTCGCCGCGTCGCCGAGATGTTTCTCCTCGGCGGCGTGATGTTTCACCGCGGCATTGAGATAGATCTCCCCTGCGCCAAGATGATTCATCCCGGGGTCGTGACGATTCACCGTGGGGTCGTGATGTTTCTCCTTGTCGATAGGATGGTTCTCTAATGAGTGGATTTTCGCATCACTTTTAGAGTATATTCTAGTAGCAAAATCCCTCATTTCATATCCATCTAGCAAATTTTCATGTCCACAATGCATAGTTTCCGATCTTTACCCGTTTTACCAAGTTCTTTGCACATCTTTTAGTTTTTATTTGTTTTTAATAATTTTCATGTGTTTTGTTGTCTTTGTAGGTGTATTGGCATGTTCATGGACGTGCCACATCAAAAAGGACTAAGTTGGGGCTAAACCGGAGAAGTTCCAGGCATCAGATTTGGGCCCTATTGAGAGTTTGATATTTTGACATTTTCCGAAGTATCCAAATTGAAGATCCAACACCATGTATGTATCGGGCTTTCTGAGACAAATCCAACGAGCCAAAGAACGCCCAAATCAGAGTTCGTATGAAGAAATGGCGACCAAAAAAGAAACTGCACACGTAGAGTCCAGAGGAGAAGACAGGGTCTGGTAAGACCGCGCAAGGTCGTACCAGGGCTCGTACTAGCCTCTGGAGGCTGGGAAATCAGCCATAACTTCAACGATTCTTCACCGATTTCGTCCTGGTTTGTTCCTACGCAATCCTTAGAGACCAAGGGAGGTATTGCTAGAGGATAAGGCTCCCCTAGAGTCCTTGGATGAAGGGTTAGGTGAAGGATCTATGGGGAGACCCGAGGAGGCTTCCTATATATTCACCTCCAACCCTAGCCGCCAGAATCAATCATGAAAAACTCCACCAGGTGCCACCACACTTCCATTGCTGCAACAACACCATCTCCAACATAGAAGAAGGGACAATATAAGGAAGAAGGAGGCTCCGCCCATGCCCCGCAGCGGCCTTCGGGCCGGTGCCTTCTCCACCGGCGCCACCATGCCGTTCTCCTTCCCTGACTCAGTGTTGGCTTGTAAATCATCTCTCCCTCCTATGTTCTCCATCCATATGTTTGAGTAATTGTATTAGTTCTCGGGGAATAAAGGATGAACTCTAGTTGTATTTGAGGTGAATGCCTATGCCAGATATAATATCCTCTTTTGCTTGTTTGAGTTAAAAACCTTCATGAATGTTGTGTAAGGGTGCCCACTCAACATTTTTGCATGTATGGCCACGGAGTGTATTACTATCGTTGTAAAGGTGGGATGTGGAGGTAAAGAGGTGCAGTAATATCCTCCCTTCCTTCCCTTTGCAATTGATAGGGGAATAACAGAGGACCGACCATTGGCCGCATCCACGGGATGACCCTTAATCACCATTGCCTTAACCTGAATGTGGGAAGGAACGGTGGTGGCGTGTGTGATACGGAGACTACGCATGTAGCACGTATGATGTACTAGGATCCGCCCACTACAAAACCAGCAAGGCGGCTTAGTTATCTGCAACCTAGAACTATGCTTGTCCATAAGTTACATAGATCGTACTAGTAGTGAGGACTCCGAACCCGCTGAGAACGCCTCGATTACTTAAGCACCGCCTAACTTAGTTTAGTCTCTTTGTATTTACTTTTTATACTTTGTCATTCGTAGTTTAGTTAAAATCCCTCTTTTATCGTTTCATAGCAACCGATAGTGATGGTGTTACGGCCCAGGGATGTCTCACCTTGTCGGTTGCCCGCCCGAGTAGGCCGGGTCGAGAAACCCCTTGGTCGGTTCCGCCCTAGGCTATCATGCCGACCCATGGGCCTTGAAGAAAGAAGACTCTGGAAGCCTTGCGGTCCAAGACAAGGAAGCCAGATACGTGCAGGGCTCCCCTCCACCAACGCAGCCCACTAGGTTATGTAACCCTAGGGGGCCCGGTAACTTATATAAGCCGGGGCCGAGCTAGTCAATAGACATAATCTCAGATCTTGTAATCTCTCGATTATACCTGTACTTTGTACACCCCAATCACAATATACACGAGCAGGAGTCGGGTATTACCTCGTACGGAGCCCCGAATCTAGGTAAATCTTGCTCCTTGTTTCCCCTCTGACCTAATCGCCACGCCGGGATACCCGACCGAGGGATCTGCCAGAATCTACTCCGACAGTGATGGCCCATGCAGGTCCCGCGTGGTGAACACAGAGGTTAGATGGGATCTCCGATGGACGCCGGCGCAACTTACGCACTGGGTTAGATCTTCGTCTTCGGCACCATGACCTATATTGCCGACTCGACTGGACACCTCGGTCAGGCCAGGAACTTCACTCCGGGTTGGATCATTCGATTCGGTAATCTGGAGGACATCGCGGATTCATGTGGCGACCTTGTTCTCCAGGGCTTGGCGTCATGCCAGGCTGAGGAGCTACAAGTCAAATTTTTTTACCCACCCACCACCCACTTAATCACCAATATTGAAGAACTCACCACGATCCTTGAAGGAACCAAGAAGCTGGAAGACCAGGACGAGGAGATGGGCGAGTCAGCACACAGCCACCCGCCAGCCATGGGGCTCTTTCACCCGTGGTAGGCGACCTCAGTCGAGGAGTGCTATATGGTGGACACACCGGATCCGAGCTTCGACGAGAACTTTGAAAAAGACCTCAATGACCCCGACTATGAGGCAAATTATGATGAGGAGGACTATGAGGATGAGGAATTCCAGGAAAGCAGTGAGGTAGTATTCAATGATCAAGAGATTGAGGCGCTCGTTCAGGATTTGGACGATCCGGATCAAGACGTCACCCAGCCAACAACTCTTGTAAGCCCTGGCCAAAGTTACCAAGGAAAAAAGGCGCCTGGAGCACAGGGAGGCCGAGCTGGAGACGACTGAGAAGCAATTTCAAGCTCATCAGCCTCCGGGAAGAACCATCCCGTCAGTAGTCAAGGGCCCTCTAGACATGAGGAGTAGACGGATAGCTGAAGTTGTGGCAAACGTTGCAAATTTATAACCGGAGCCTTATTGCACGCCGCCAAAGAATATGCAGGCAGCGGTAGGGGTCTTTGTTGGCATAAAATTCCCAAAGGGACACCCAGATAAGAACAGGTTCGAGCAAGGGATGGACTATCTGAAGACAACAGTGATTCATCAAGATACTTATGCCTTGTCCAAGAGTCATGGCGGGATCTTCGGCGACGTAGGCAATACGGCCACCCGATGAACCCAGAAGTCAGGTAGCAAGGACCCGGGGCCACGTAGGTCTAAATCCTACTTGTCGGCTCTCCATCCATTGTATACACCTGAGGCTCCACGGGGGACGGCCCCGTGGCTTGAAGGGCCGCACGGCCCTCCCCTAAGGGAAACCGAGCAGCAGCATGCACATCGACTACGCCAGGCAGCTCGGGATCGTAATAGACCAGCTCTCAATAGGCATGACCGCGCGGCCGGCTTGGACAATTCACGTAAGACAATCAATGCACTTCGTTCCTCTACCGTTGGTCCTTCAACAATATATCCGACCTGCTTCATCGACAAAATCGTCCGTTATAGGTTCCCACCCAATTTGAAGATAAATACGATGGATAAGTCTGACGACAGCCAGGACCTCAAGATTTGGGTAACTGATTACCTTCTCGCCATCCAGGTTGCTGGTGGTGACGATTGGCATGCCGTAAAACATTTACCCCTCATGCTAAAGGGATTAGCCTGGGCCTGGTTGAATACCTTAGCGCCCAGGTCGATCGAGTGCGGGGATGACCTGCAAGAGGAATTCATGGTAAATTTCAAGGGTGCATATGTCTGGCCTGCTGATAGTAGCGACCTCGAGCATGTTATCCAGGAAAAAAGGCGAGTCAGTTCGTAACTTCCGTACTCGTTTCCTAAAGAAGAAAAATGAGATTATTGACTGTGGAGACGTCGAGGCAATTGCTACGTTCAAGCACGGCTTAAAGGACGAGCAACTCACCAGAGACATCAGGAAATCCAAGCCCAGAACTATGGCAGCTTTAATGGATATGGAGACCAATTTCTGTTTGGGTGAAGACACGTGGAATGCTAAGCGGAAGATGCGCAAAGATCCCGGCACATCCGGCGTGAAGGATGAGCACGGTCGATCTCGACGCAACAAGAACCGTATGCACAGGAAAGAAGACGACAACGAATAGATCAACGCTGGTTTCGGAGCCCAACGCCAAACCAGTGGTGGCATAGGTAACGCCAGCCAGGCTGGTGCCGGTGCCGGTGGGCAAAAGCAGTTCCCTCCACAGGTCAAAGATGTGAACATGATTTACAAGTGTAACGAGACGCGGAAGGACAGGAAGCGTGTCATCAGAGAGGTGTACGCCTCAGAGCCCGCGGTTCCAGAGTACCTATCCTCGTCGGGACAGCCGATCTCGTTTGATCAGAGTGGCCATCCGGTCAGTGTCTGATATGGTGATACGTCTGAAGCGTATCTATAATTTTTGATTATTTCATGCTATGTTTATATCATTTTGGCATAGTTTTGGCACCAATTTTTATGATTTTTCTGGACTAACCTATTAACTCAGTGCCCAGTGTCAGTTGCTATTTTCTGTGTGTTTTTGGACTTGCAGTAAAATCAATTTTACGGAGCTCCAAAAATACCGAAAAAATTCCAAAAATGATTTTACATCGGGAAGCTTCCGGAGGGCTCAGGACCCACCGGAGGGGTGTCCCACAGCCTCCACGTGGCCCCACCACGCGGCTTGGGGGTACGTCTGGAGGGGCGCGTGAGCCCCCTGTACCGCCTTTCCATTGCCTCTCGATGACTATATTTTTCTTTCGTCTCAAAAACCATAAACATCGAGAAGTTATTCTGTTTCCGCCGCCGCACCTCTCTGTTCCATGGAGATCCAATATGGAGGCCTTTTCTGGAACTCTGCCGGTGGTGGAAATCATCATGGTGGCCATCTCCATCAACTTGAGGGTCACCATGATCGCCCGTGAGTAGTTTCCTTTGGACTATGGGTCCATAGCCATAGTTAGTTGGTTTTCTCTCCCATGTTTCTCAATACAAAGATCACATGAGCTGCCCTACATGATTGTGATCCATCTGATGCAATCTGTTGGTGTGTTTGTTGCGGTGCGATGAGTTGTCACCGGATGATCAGATCTATCCATGAATTCTTGTGAGATCTCTTTGGTTTCATTGCTGCATAATCCTTATTCATATATGCTCTCTGATCTATTTGTCTTTCTTTGGCCAAGTTTGATATTTGATCTCCAAGAGGGAGTTGTGTATGATAGATGGGTTCAACCTTGCAAGTAATCTACCGCGGTGACAGAAAGTGGATGTCGGTGTCAAAACCGGCGGATCTCGGGTAGGGGGTGCCCGAACTGTGGATCTTCGGATGGATGGTAACAGGAAGAAGGGAGACAATGTTTACCCAGGTTCGGGCCCTCTTGATGGAGGTAAAACCCTACGTCCTGCTCTTGTTTGTATTGATGGAGATGTATTGAGTACAAGCTTTGATCTACCTCGAGATCGTAAGTGGAGTCCTAACCCTAGGGCTAGGTGAATGCAATTGTGTTTTTTGGTCCCTTCTACGGGCTAAACCCTTTGGCTTATATACACGCCAGGTAGGGTATCTAGGGTTTACATAGTCGGTATCTAGGGAGAGATGGAGGCGGCAGGAGATGTCTTGGAGTGTACGTCAAGTTTTCGGCAGATATAATCTTGAACTCTTGCGTGCAGCTTCCGGAGTCCATCCTGATAAGAACAAGGGCCCACCGGCCCAATCCGAGGACCACGGGCCGACTAGGTTAGCACCCCCTGGTTTAGGACACCGTCAGTAGCCCCTGAACTGGTCTTCGATGCCGAGGATGACACTCTAGGACCTCGGCTCCGGAGTCTTCGGCTCGACAGGCGAGTTCCCTATCATGATTCCTTTAGTTCGGAACAGAAATTCAGCATCGATTAAATAGTTGACACAAACAGGAACATAATAACTGAACCATAAGGTCATCCATTAAGCCAACATTCAGCAATATCTCAAGCGACAAAGCAAATAGTTCGGTAGACACTAGACACAGACTGACAGACTATATAACAGAGCATTGACTACCTCACAAAGATGAACTAGTAAGTTTTGCAGATAAATAATCCATAAAGGTAATGGTGCATTCTCTTCTATTCATCTCCAGAATCTGAAGGAGACTTATCAGACTCCGATTCAGAAGAAGAAGCAGCTTGCGGCATTGTTTCAACACGCATAGCCATCAAGGACTGCAGGCTCACAGTCTAGATTTTCTTCCTAGGCCGAGAACTCCTCTTCCTTTTGACTTGTCCCTGTGAAGATGATGCCTTGTTTGGTGCCTCTTCCGATGCATCTTCATGAGCTTTCTCTTGTTCTTGATCAGCATCTGCAGTTGGTTCTTTCCCAGTGATGAAATCATTGTCATAATCAGCAAGAACATCATCTACTTCTTTCTCTATGGGATCTCTAGTTTTGTTCTCTCTCTAGTTCCTTAGTTTAGAGTTGAATTTCACAAACACAAGATCCCTCATCCTGTCATGCAGCAGCCTATTGCGCTTCTTTGTATGAACCTAAGAGTTCATAAAAAATAAATACTTAACAAATGTAGAAAACAGAAAACCCAATTGTATAAACTGCAAAAATATTATTTGTTACCTGTTCGAAAACTGACCAGTTCCTCTCACAAGCTGATGAGCTGCATGTCAAATTAAGAATCCTAGATGCCAAAGTTCTCAATTTTGGTGTGCTGGTGCCATGGTTCAGCCACCATTTTGCTGCGCATTATACAAGTTAATAGTTAAAGAAATGGAAACAGAAGCATTTTATTCATCAATCATATTAGCTTCACTAACTAACCTGGATTAAAATTCTTGTTTCTCCTTTGCCTTATAGCAATCTCATGGCCGAAAGATCCTTGCTGATCTTGATACATGTTGAGTTCTTCAATTACAATGTCTTGGGTTTCTTCATCCTCAATCATCTTGCAAATGCATGTAATAACAGCAGCTCTAAATGATCCATCATGCTCAATCTCTGACTTGTTTGGGTAATAATAGTGAGGATTCAAATAATAGCCAGCCAAGTGGAGAGGAGTCTTGAGCATGCTGTCCCACCTTTTATCAATGATGTCCCAAGCAACTTTGTACTTGCTCTCATCATTATCAAACCTCACAGCAATATGTTTCTTTGCCTCAAGCATTAATCCATGGAAGAATCCCATTGCAGGAACATCACTGTCCATTCTGCGAAGCACATTAGCCATTGGCTCAAAGAAATTAACAGCCATGTCAACATGTTTCCAAAAAACTTCAGATCGCACCACTTTGAGTGCTTTTTTCCCCTTTGCCTTTGTCAAGTATGAACCTAGCTCATTCATCTCATCAGATCTGAAGAGCCTTGTCAACTCCTTCTTGTTATCTAGCAAACTTTTTAGATTTAAGTAAGCAGTGGCAAACCGAGTAACACCAGAGTGAACCAAGTCCTTCCCAAGAAATTTCCTCATCAAATCCAATACCCTTGTATGAGCATACAAGAAGCTAGTCACTTCTCTTGCACTTGAAATAGTTTTTTCAACTGGTCCAAGCTTCCCAAGATCCTCCAGCATGAGATCTAGGCAGTGAGCAGCACATCCATTCCAAAATATGGATGGTCTCTTTGCTGTTAGCATACTAGCTGCTGATACATTCACACTAGCATTATCAGTCACCACTTGCACAACATTTTCTTCACCTATATATTCCATGCATTTGTCCACCAAGTCAAATATGTATTTGCCATCTTTTCTGTCACCGGAGCAGTCCACCGAATCAATGAAGCAAACACCATGAGCACTGTGCACAACTAAATTCATTACTCCCTGCCCTTCTTATCTGTCCATGCATCAGTCATAACCGTGCAACCTGTGAGCTCCCATGCTTCTTTATGATTCTTGAATCCATCCAGCACCTTCTGTTTCCTCTTCTGCAAAAATGGTCCACTCATCTCATATGGACTAGGCCCTCTCAAGTCCTTGCCAAACAGTCCGATGGCCTCAAGCATATGAGCAAAGCTAGGGAGGGTGACAGTGTTGTGCGGAATGCTAGCTTCATAGAAAAACTGGCAAATATACTCACAAACTCTATCCCTTTTCTCTTCTCTTTTCACAGTTGACAACTTTGATTGGACCTTCTAGCTAACGTTGAATCCCTTTTGATTATTGCGAACAGACTCTTCTATAGATGTTGTCTTGTAAAACTTATCAATAGTGGCACTGCCACTACCGACCACAGCTCTAGAGCAACTCATCCCACTGCCTCTTGTTGACTTCAGCAACACAACATCATTCCTCTCATAGTCAGAATCATCCCCACTACCCCTTTCATCATCTGAGTTCTCTATATTAATTGCAGATCGAACCCTTTGCACTTCATCCTTCTTCTTTTGCTTGTCACCACTCTTCTTCATAAGAAAAGCAATAATCTCTTCCTTCACATCAGCTGGAACCTTCTTACATTTAATAGCATTGAAGCCACTAATGCAAGCAAGATGGTACTTCACTCTAGTAATTCCACCTTTCAATAGCTTGTCACAAAAATTACACTGCAATTGGTACTTCTTGTTCACATCTGGGGCAAAACAGTATGCATATGCAGGGTCATCGGACATTACTGCTTGCCTTGCTTGTGTTTGGGTTACCGAAGCAAAAGCAGCACTTGAATCACGTACAGAAAAAGTACAAAATAATTTCATTGACCTACACTACTACAGATGATCTATTTGATTGATTATTAATCTATCTTAATTAAGGAAGAAGCAGATGATATATGCCACAATTAATTACTTTGATTCAGAAACATCTAAAATTGTAAATTTTTGTTGAAGCATAGGAGATTTTCCACGGTTTATTTGATTGATAATCTACCTACAACGTATAATCTACCAAAAATAATAACTGGCTACTTGTTAGCTTTCAGATCGATACGGGAGGTGGAACATAAACTTGTTAGATTTCAGAACGTAAAACGTAAAATACGTTTCTCTTCTATTGGAATATAAACTTACGTTCCCTCTACTTGGAACAATCTATCTACATATGCGAGTAGAAGAGATAGTAACTGAGATAATAGAAGATGAACTAATGGAAAGACAGCCTTGGAAACTTGCCTCCCTGAATCTCTGGCTCCGGCTGAGACATGCTCCTTCAGTTCTTCTTGGCATCCGTGTTGCAGGCTCACCGCCGTGCCGCCCTCGCCAGAGATATAGATCGGGGAAGCGGAGCGGATGTTTTGCTTTGTTAGGGTTAGCGCTCGGCTCTTTTGTAGCTCCTTTTTTGGGCCTCTGTGCGATGATTCTGAAAAGCCCAGAATTCCCGTACTCCCATGTGGCCCAAACTCGTAATAGTGGCGCAATCTTTTCCAGGAAACAGCGACTACAACTGGCTAATTGCGGCCTTTTGCGGTTCAGTTCCTGTAGCGCAAAAAAATGGCATTGCGTTGCCCCCAGCTTTTCTAGCCGCTATGGCCGACAAATAGCGCCGCAATAGCCGGAAATTTAAAACTTTGGTTTCTTCCCCCTTTTATTAACGAGCAGGACGCCTAGATTCATATTACCGCGCGCCCTAACCCTCTACTCGATCGAACCAAGCAAGCGCCTCTGCCCTCCCAAGTCCAACCTTGAGAGCCTTTCTAATGGCCAGCGACGCAGGCTCTTCAAGGCGCCCCCATGGCCCCATCAGAGGCGACTGGGGGAGCTACGCCGTATCGCGCATCCAACTGGAGCGCCTGTCTACCCAGCGGTATCTGCCAGATTCGGATCTGGCCCCTATCCACTCAGGATTAACATCCATGAACGGGCAAGTACATGCGGAGAATCACCCCAGCCCACGAGAGGGCAAAAGGGTATGCTTTGTCTCCTTCCTCCTGCGTGGCCTGGGATTTCCAATCCACCCCTTCCTTCGTGGTTTGCTAGAGTTTTATGGGCTACAACTCCACCATCTCACCCCCAACTCGATCTGACACATTGCGGGGTTCGTCGCCCTTTGTGAGATGCGCCTCGGATGCGAGGCACACTTCGGGATGTGGAGGAGGTACTTTTATGTAGTGCCTTGCTCCCTGGACGGGAAGCTGTATGAAGTAGGTGCAGCCGAGGTCTGCCTGGTTGACGGGATCGAATACGCATCGGGTACACCTCGGGAGGATGCTGACATCTGGCCATCCGAGTGGTTTTACATAGAAAACATCCCCCTTCTCGACCCAGTTCGGCCCGGCCTTCCTCCATTTTGCTCGGAGCCTCCAATAAAGCGTTACAGCTGGAGGCCCGGGAGTGCTGCCCAAGAGGACGATGCCGACGTAGTCAAACTACCGGCTCAAGTGAAGCAGCTCTCGAGCACCAGCCTTACCATAATAGATGTAATGGCCACGGCGATCAACCGAAGAGTCCAACCACTTCGGCAACGCCAACACCCGTTGCATATGTACAACGGAACCGAAGATGCTACCCGATCAATTCGGCAGAGCTTTAGGGACTAGATGGCCTTTGGGACCGCCCTGGCCGGCATCTTCCAGGGGTCAGCAGAAGATTTCACCCGGCGACAATTCCGAGACGGGTTGTCCTACCACAACCCTGCTGATATAGTAAGTTTTCCTAGGTTTCCTTGTCCGTCCAAGTTGTTTCCTAATTAATTCTTCTAACTGCCTTGTTGTTAAATCTGGGCAGAGGTGGAGGCGTTGGGTCGAGGCCTTACACAGCCCTGCGCCTGAACCAGAGACGCACTGTCGAGTGGAAGACCCCGTCTTCCATGAAGATGAAGAACTGGACCTTATATATGAAGGAGGGAAGTTTGATCTGGAGAGCCTTGACGGCTCAAGAGTGGCCGTTACTCCCGACGTACCAGGGACTCGGCCGGCCTCATCGGTAAAATCTTCTACCTCTACTCGAAAACGAGCTTCTCATCCTCAAGCTCCTGACCCCCTGACTTCTCCTCCAAAGGGGCTACGTTCAAAACATTTGCGCGGAGAGCCGGCCCGTCGAGGGAGCCTTCCGCCGGAGACACCCGACGCTCGGGCGGAGGAAGGGGCCATGGGGGCAGATCGAAGTGCTTCCTCTATTCCCAAGTAACTTTCCCGTTATAGCATTTACAAGAATGACATCTCGGATTTTGACTTTTCCAACTTATCTGTAGTCTGTCCGCTCCTCCTTCGGCACCGTCTGAGAGAATGATGCCTCTAGACCGGGATGTAGACGTTCACCCCACCTCGGGCATTGCTTCCAAAGCCGCCCAACCGGAGGAATCGGGGACCTGCTCGGCCACCCCATCCGAGGTCGAGAGCGCCATGAACCACCGACGGCGAAAGGCTTCTCTATGGAGTTTGGCCCTCACCAATCAAGAGTTTAATGACCTTAGCTCAGTGGACGCGTACCTCAGGGCAACCCGCGTCGTTTTTGAGCTGGCAGTAGGTGTTTTATCACAAGGTTTACAGGTAAGGCTCCCTCAGGATCCATATTATCTCGGAGATCGCCTGTGTTAGCCACAATTTGTTAGTCTGAATAGAATGACCAATCACGGTAGTAGCCCCTATGGCTTGATATGGGCGATCATGACCGTAGCGAGGCTTGAAAACTGAAAATAATGACACCTTTGACAGGGCGCTCGTGAGAAGAACAAACAGCTTTCCAAGGTTCTTTCCCAAACAAAGGGGAAGTTGACTGCGGCCGTATCCGAGGTGAAGCGCGTAAAAGAGTTCACCAGAGAAGCGCATGGTAGGCTCCTTTATTCCCCCTCGTATTCTCTTAATGGAGATTTTTCGATGATATGACAATATGACTTATTGTAGCAACGGAAGCCCTAGGACACCTTGAAAGGGATCTGAAATAGGCCCGCGAAGACTTGATTTACGCAGAGTCGCAACGTCAAGCCGGCCAGCATGTGCTGACCCGAAGGAGGGACGGGGAAAACACGCTCAAGGCAGAAAATGGCCGACAGGCTCAGGAGATTCAGAATCTAAGAACTCAACTGGCCGCCGCTGATACGTCCCAAACGTATCTACTTTTCCAAGCACTTTTGCTCTTGTTTTGGACTCTAATCTGCATGATTTGAATGGAACTAACCCGGACTGACGCTGTTTTCAGCAGAATTGCCATGATGTTATTTTTGTGCAGAAATAAAAATTCTCGGATTGACCTAAAAATTTACGGAGAATTATTTCAGAATATATAAAAAAAACTAGCGAAAAGATCTACTGGAGGGGGGCCACCCAGGCGCCACAAGCCCAGGGGGCGCGCCCACCCCCCAGGGCGCACCTCCCAGGCTTGTGGGCCCCTGGCAGCTCCGTTTACCCTAATTCAACCGCTATAAGTACCTATTCATGGAGAAAAAAATCAGAGAGAAAGAATCATCGCGTTTTACGATACGGAGCCACCGCCACCTCCTGTTCGTCATCGGGAGGGCTGATCAGGAGTCCGTTCGGGGATCCAGAGAGGGGGATTCGACGCAGTCGTCATCATCAACCATCCTCCATCACCAATTTCATGATGCTCACCGCCGTGCGTGAGTAATCTCTTCATAGGCTTGCTGGACGGTGATGGGTTGGATGAGATTTATCATGTAATCGAGTCAGTTTTGTTAGGGCTTGATCCCTAGTATCCACTATGTTCTGAGATTGATGTTGCTATGACTTTGCTATGCTTAATGCTTGTCACTAGGGCCCGAGTGCCATGATTTTAGATCTGAACCCTTTATGTTTTCATGAATATATTTGAGTTCTTGATCCAATCTTGCAAGTTATATGCACTTGTTATTGTTCTGAACCGTAGACCCCATAGTGACAATTGTGTAGGATACTCTCCGGGGATGACTGTAATTCGAGGAGTTCATGTATTCACTAAGTGCTAATGCTTTGTTCCAGTTCTCTATTAAAAGGAGGCATTAATATCCCTTAGTTTCTTTATGGACCCCGCTGCCACGGGAGGGTAGGACAAAAGATGCCATGCAAGTTCTTATCATAAGCACGTATGACTATATACGGAATACATGCCTACATTACATTGATGAACTGGAGCTAGTTCTGTGTCGCTCTACGTTATGACTATTACATGATGAATGTCATCCAACATAATTATCCATCGCTGATCCAATGTCTACGGATTTCTCATATTGGTTCTTGCTAAGTAACTTTCGTTGCTACTACTGTTACCGTTACCATTACTGTTACTATTGCTACTTTGCTATTACTATCATACTACTATGCTACTGATCACTCTGCTGCAGATATTTAGTTCTCCAGGTGTGGTTGAATTGACAACTCAACTCCTAATACTTGAAAATATTCTTTGGCTCCCCTTGTGTCGAATCAATAAATTTGGGTTGAATACTCTACCCTCGAAAACTATTGCGATCCCCTATACTTGTGGGTTATCAAGACCTTTTCTGGCGCCGTTGCCGGGGAGCATAGCTTTATTTGCTAAGTCACTTGGGATTTATATCTGATAATCACTATGAAGAATCTGAAGAATCTGAAGGATCATAGAACCAAGATCGTTCCCTCTAGGACGAGAGGAGGTAAGGAACTGCCATCTAGCTCTGCACTTGATTCACCTGATGTTTTAAGTAAGCTTGTGACACCACCACCTGCTATTAATCCTGATATGTCGCAAGTAATTGATGATGCTACTCTTGCTATGAAAGATGCTATTGATGATGCTACTACTATGCCTGATAACACTGTGTCACTAGGTGAATTTCTTGATGAACAACTTGCTAAAGCTAAGGAAATTGAACATGCTGAAACTGATGAAACTCTTGGAAATTATGAATCACCTATTATGCCTAGTCCTCCTCCTAGAGTTGAAATACCTAAAGGTTATGTTTTTGATGGAGAGACAGCTAGGGAAATTCTTGCTTGTAATGATAGAGATGAGGTTAGAAAATTGCTTGTTGAACTGAAAGAAAAATCCATGATGGAGAAAATGAAATATGATCCTAAGTTTGCTACTTCCCCTATCTTTGTTACCGATAAGGATTATGAATTCTCTGTCGATCCTGAGTTAATTACTTTGGTTGAATCTGATCTTTTCCATGGTTATGAAAATGAAACTGTTGTGGAACATCTCACTAAACTGAATGATATAGCCACCCTATTTGCTCATGAGGAAAAAATTCGCTACTACTATATTCTTAAGTTGTTTCCTTTCTCATTAACGGGTGATGCTAAGAAATGGTTTAATACTCTTGCTCCTGGTTGTGTGCATAGTCCCCAGGATATGATATATTACTTCTCTGAAAAATATTTTCCTGCTCATAAGAAACAAGCTGCCTTATAGGAAATATTTAACTTTGTGCAAATTTAAGAAGAGAATCTCCCTCAAGCTTGGGGGAGGCTTCTCCAATTACTTAATGCTTTGCCTGATCATCCTCTTAAGAAAAATGAAATACTTGATATCTTTTATAATGGACTAACCGATGCTTCTAGGGACTACCTAGATAGTTGTGCTGGTTGTGTTTTCAGGGAAAGAACTATTGAACAGGCTGAAGAACTATTGAATAATATATTGAGAAATGATAATGATTGGACACTTCTTGAACCACCACATGAACCAACTCCGAAGAAGAGAGGTATTCTATTCCTCAGTCTAGAAGATATGCAAGAGGGAAAGAAATCTATGAAAGAAAAAGGTATTAAAGCTGAAGATGTTAAGAATTTACCACCTATTGAAGAAATACATGGGCTTGACATCCTGACACAGGTAGTACAGGTAAATTCTCTTTATAGAATTGATGAAGGTGATATTCCTTATAATAAATCTGCTAGTCAATGCCTGGATGAATTTGATAATTACATTGTTAAGCAATAACACTTTAATAGGTATGTTAGCAATCAATTGAAACATAATGCTATCATGATAGATCGTTTGAGTGACTTGATGTTCAGAGTTGCTAATGATGTTAAGGGTTTAGGAAAACATGCATCCATGGTCCAAACTCAGTTAGAACAAGTTGCTAAGGCACAAAATGATTTGCTTAATGAGATGAACAATAAAATGAATGATCATGCTGTTAGGGTAATGACTAGAGGAGGTAGAATGACTCAGGAGCCACTATACCCTGAAGGTCATCCTAAAAGAATTAAACAAGATTCTCAGGGAATTAATAATGATGTGCCTAGTCCATCTAAGAAGAAAAAGAAGAAGAAAAATGATAGAACTTTGCATGCTTCTAGTAAACCTGTGGTAGAAAGACCTTCTGAGAATCATAATCATGTTTCTATTTCTGATGCTGAGACTCAATCTGGTAATGAACATCCACCTAGTGATAATGATAATGATAATGATGTTCCTGATGTTACTCAACCCGATAATGATGTAGAGATAGAACCTGCTGTTGATCTTGATAACCCACCTCCTAAGAATAAACGATGTGATAAAAGTGATTTCATTGCTAGGAAACATGGTAAAGAAAGAGAGCCATGGGTTCAAAAGCCTATGCCTTTTCTGACTAAACCACCTAAGAATAAGGATGATGAACAATTTGAACGCTTTGTTGAAATGCTTAGACCAGTTTTCTTGCGCACTCGTTTGACTAATATATTGAAAATGCCTCCATATGCTAAATACATGAAAGATATTGTCACTAATAAAAGAAAGATACCTGAAGCTGAAATTTCCACCATGCTTGCAAATTATTCTTTTAAGGGTGGAGTACCTAAGAAACTAGGAGATCCAGGAATACCCACTATACCATGCTCCATTAAAGGAAACTATGTCAAAACAGCTCTATGCGATTTAGGAGCCGGCGTTAGTGTTATGCCTTTCTCTTTATATCGAAGACTTGATTTGAACAAACTCACACCTACTGAAATCTCTTTGCAAATGGCTGATAAATCTACTGCTATACCTATTGGAATTTGTGAGGATGTGCCCGTTGTAGTTGCAAATATTACTATCTTAACAGACTTTGTTATACTTGATATGCCCGAGGACGACAACATGTCGATTATCCTTGGTAGACCCTTTTGAATACTGCAGGGGCTGTTATTGATTGCACCAAAAGCAAGGTTACTTTTCATGTCAATGGTAATGAGCATACGGTTTATTTTCCAAAGAAACAAATTCAAGTGAATGGTATCAATATTATTGAAAAAACTTCAACAATCACTATTGGAGGTTTTGAATTTCCTATTTCTTCGGTCAAAAAGAAATATGAGACTCTTATTATTGGGGAGATGCATATCCCCGTTGAGGTAACCTAGTGTTATACGAAGATTCTTCGGTTTCATGCCATTCGGAAATGGTTTGTTAATAAGACTTGATCAACCTTATTAATGGATTCTTTTTGCAGGGCATGTGGTCGATGAATTTAGTAAGCACAACCTACTGTACATGTCATTTACTTACTGTTATTTAGAGTTAATAAATTATAAATACCAAGAATATCCTGTTTTCTGAATTATCCGTGCAATAAAAAATGACCCAAAAATAAAAGTTCTCCGAATGTCCTGAAAATTTAGTATGATTTTTTCTGTAATATTTTAGAATTTTTGGCACTGAACACACCCCAGGGGGGTGTACCTGTGAGCCACAAGCTCACAGGGCGCGCCCACCCCCCTGGGCGCGCCCTACAGGCTTGTGGGTCCCATAGGGACCCACTCACTTATTCCAGCCACCCGCACCCTTCTTCTTCCTCCAGAAAAAATTAAACTTCTCTCAAGCCCATGTTCTTGCTCATCTTGCTGTGATTTTCGATCTCCTTGCTCAGAACTCCATTTCCAAAACTGTTTTAGGGAGTTACTCCTTGGTATGTGACTCCTCCAATGATCCAATTAGTTTTTGTTCTAGTGCTTTATACTTTGCATATTTTGCTGCTGTTGCTGACCAAGTATATGAGCTTGCATGATGAATTTGTATGGTCCAAAGTAGTTTTGATGCATGATATGGCTTCTAGGCACTTGTGGGAGTAGTTGCTATCATTTTTGTTGAGTTTGGTTCACTTTTATTATGAGTCACTAAAATTTCAGAATTTTTCAGAGGGAGAAAATGTTTAGGAAAATGTTTCATGGTGGTTCCTCAAGCAAGAGTGCTCAGAGGCCTGCAATTCGTGAGCCCGACCTTGAACCGCCGCGGGAGGCTTCGGTCTTACCGTGTGAATGGCCGTCGAATTCCTTCATGACTCGAGCCGGTATTAAGGAGGAGTTTGATATGTATGTGCACAATGCCGGGTTGACGGACTTCGTGTCAGATAAGTGCTCGCAGTACTACAATCTCACTGATTCATTTGTGCGGAAATTTGAGTACGTGCCCCATCGCGCTTCACATGGTGTTATTTTTAGCCTGTATGAAAATTCTTTTCGCATGGACCTAGAGGAATTTAGTGAAGTTTGCAAGATTCCTTACTGGGGGATCCTCACTGAGCCTCGCAAATCTGAGTGCAATGAATATCTGCTAAATATTACTAGAGGTGAAACTAGAGGCATAACACAAGCTACTATGGGGAGCATTCACTTTCCTGCTATACATTATTTTGCCCCATTCATAGGAAGGTGCATTAATGGTAAACATGATCATAGTCATCTTTGTGCCTCTGATTTGAGTATACTTAAAAGTGCGGTGTTAAGAGATAGACAATACAACATGGGGGCGATTGTTGCACGTCGTTTACATAATAATGCCTTGGTTGGTGATTTCTTTGGTGGAATTTATGCTACTCGCTTGGCCGCTCATCTTGGTGTACCTATTATGGAAAATGATATCTTGTTGCCACCGAGTTTTCTTGATTATGTTGCTATGGAACGACCGTCCGCTTAGATATAGGCTAATCTTTAACAGGCGTCGTGTCTTCCATATTACTTTGCCTGCTCCTGCGTTCTTTAATTTTCACGAAAAACATAGACATTTCATACTTGGTTAGGAGGCTGAGGAGTACGAGAGGGCGGTGGAGACCGCCCGTCTTAATGAGGCCACCCGCCAAGCTGTGGCAGCCGCACTGTAGAACCCGAACTATGATTACAGGTATTATCCAAGCTACCCAGGGCCATAGACCAACTGAGGCCAAAAGCCTAAGCTTGGGGGAGTACGTATTTCTCACCGACATTATATTCATTTTCACACATTCATTCCAGTTGTCGGTGTTCATACTTTTTCATTATGTAATCCATGTTAGTTTTTCTTTCTCGCTTTCTTCTTGTGTGTTTTGAAAAACTTTCAAAAACCCAAAAAAATTAGTTGTAGTTTCTTTCTTGCATAACTAGTTGTAGTATTAAAAGAAAACCCGAAAATATTTCTCGTTTCTTCTTTTACTTGTTGGGAGCTTTCCCGTGTAAATAGTTTTTCTCGTTTTCGTTTTTCTTTTGGTTAGTTTGCTTTCTTCAGAAAAAACAAAAACTCCAAAAATATTTCTGTGTGTTTCTTTGAAATTCTTTTCTTTTATTTGAGTTGTGGGAAGGAGAAGACCACGACGAACTTGTTGAGTGGCTCTCATATGCATTATTGTTGATCTAACAAGAGCCCACATTACCTTGTCTTCTCCTTTGAATAAAATGTTTGCAGATTCCAGCTTAGTCCATGGCACACTTGCACATATTATTATTATTTCCGCATCATTCGGTCGTGCAAGTGAAAGGCAATAATGATGATGATTTGATGAAGTGATTGCAGAGAAGGAAAGCTGGTATGAACTCTCTTTGTTTTGTTTTTGTAAATATGTTTAGCTCGGTCAATCTTGATTTAGCATATTATGAGTAAACATGTTTATGATGACATTTAGAGATTATAGTTGCTCATGCCATGCTTAAATAGCTAGGAGTGGATAATGATTTATCTTGAGTGTCAACATGCATTAAAATAGTGATGATGTGGTATGTTAATATGGTATCCTCCTCTGAATGTTTCGAGTGGCTTGACTTGGCACATGTTCACGCATGTAGTTGATTCAAAACCAACATAGCCTCCACGATATTTATGTTCAGGGTGTTCATATCCTACTCATGCTAGTGTTCAATGTTAATTATTCTCAATGCATGTTAATGACCGTTTTCGCTCTCTAGTTGGTCGCTTCTCAATCTATTTGCTAGCCTTCGCCTGTACTAAGCGGGAATACTGCTTGTTGATATCTACTATACAACTTATTCTTGTAGACTCGTGTTGGGCCTCCAAGCGCAGAGTTTTGTAGGACAGTAGCAATTTTCCCTCAAGTGGATGACCTAAGGTTTATCAATCCGTGCGTGGCATAGGATGAAGATGGTCTCTCTCAAACAACCCTGCAACCAAATACAAGAAATCTCTTGTGTCCCCAACACACCCAATACAATAGGAAATTGTATAGGTGCACTAGTTCGGCGAAGAGATGGTGATACAAGTGTAGTATGGATAGTAGATATAGTTTTTGTAATCTGAAAATAAAAAAACAGCAAGGTAGCAAGTGATAAAATGGAGCACAAACGGTATTGCAATGCTTAGAAACAAGGCCTAGGGTTCATACTTTCACTAGTGCAATCTCTCAACAGTGCTAACATAATTAAATCATATAACAATCCCTCAACGTGCGACAAAGAATCACTCCAAAGTTCTTATCTAGCAGAGAACATAAGATAGAAATTGTTGTAGGGTACGAAACCATCTCAAAGTTATTCTTTCCGATCAATCTATTGAGCTATTCCTATAAGTGTCACAAACAGCCCTAGAGTTCGTACTAAAATAACACCATATGATACGCATCAACCAACTCTAATGTCACCTAGATACTCCAATGTCAACACAAGTATCCGTGAGTTGATTATATGATATGCATCAAACAAGTTCAGATTCATAATATTCAATCCAACACAAAGAACTTCAAAGAGTGCCCCAAGATTTCTACCGGAGAAAGTAGGACGAAAACGTGCATCAACCCTTATGCATAGATTACCCCAATGTCACCTCGGGAATCCGCGAGTTGAGTGCCAAAACATACATCAAGTGAATCAATATAATACCCCATTGTCACCACGTGTATTCATATGCAAGACATACATCAAGTGTTCTCAAATCCATAAAAGTATTCAATCCGATAATAGTGAAACCTCAAAGGTAAAAACTCAATTCATCACAACAAGATAGAGAGGGAGAAACACCATATGATCCAACTATATTAGCAAAGCTCTCGGCACATCAAGATCGTGCCAAATCAAGAACACGAGAGAGAGATCAAACACATAGCTACTTGTACATACCCCTAGCCTCGAGGGTGAACTACTCCCTCCTCGTCATCGAGACCGACGGGATGATGAAGATGTCCTCCGGTGATGATTTCCCCCTCCGGCAGGGTGTCGGAACGGGGCTCCATATGGTATTTTGAAGGTACAGAGGCTTGCGGCGGCGAGTCCAAATTCTAGGGTTATTTCTGGGGGTTTTGGTATTTATAAGAATTTTTGGCGTTGGAATCACACAAAGAAGAGCCACAGGGGGCCCATGAGGCATCAGGGCGCGCTTGGGGGGGGGGGGGGGTGGCGCGCCCAGGTGGCTTGTGGGGCCCCTGTGGGTCCTCAGCTGCTCCCCCGAAGCTTCCTGGGTCTATTTCCTTTCAGAAAAAAATTTCAAAAAGTTTCACTGCATTTGGAGAACTTTTATTTGTGCACAAAAAACCACACCACGGTAGTTCAGCTGAAAACAACGTCAGTCCGGGTTAGTTCTAATCAAATCATACCAAAACCATATAGAATTGTTATAAACATGGCATGAATACTTCATAAATTATAGATACGTTGGAGACGTATCAGCATCCCCAAGCTTAATTCCTGCTCGTCCTCGAGTAGGTAAATGATAAAAGAAATAATTTATGAAGTGTGAATGCTAGCATAGTGCACAAGTTTGATTAATGATAATTTCAATCACTTTTCCTAGCATCATAAAAACAACTCTTTCTCATAAAACTCATCATGATAAAGTAGCAACCAATTCACATGTTATGGTTCAAACAATGCATTCTCTTGAAACTTAACAACTTATGTTCTTAGTCACCAAACAATTGCAATTCAACTTAATTTCAAGAAAGTCTAAGTAAGAGCTCCACATACTCAATTATCATATAGTCTTCTATGATTGCTAGTACTCAAAGCATATTTTTAGAACAAATAGCATCCATCAAACACAGAGAAAGATAGGGGCTTAATGTTTCACCTCCCAACTTATTTATCATAGAGATAATTGTCAACAATAATAATTCATGATCAAATATATTTGACTGGCCATATGTGCCTGGATCTTTCCCCACCACATGATGCTTGCCAACTAAAGAATAATTGAGGTTGAAATGAGAAGTAATACTATTGACTCTTGCATAAAAGTAAATACATAAAGTAAAAGACAGGCCCTTCGCAGATGGAAGCAGAGGTTGTCATGCGCTTTTTATTTTTGGATGTGCAAGCTCTTAATGTAAAGGAACGTCACGTTATATTGCCCTTTGTGATAGCAACCTTTATTATCCAGTCCGTCGCTTTTATTTCTTTACCATCACAAGTTCGTACAACGCTTATTTTCCCTTGCAATTAAAGATCATACATATTTTAGGAACAATTTTTATTGCTTTTTGCACCAATGACAACTTACTTGAAGGATCCTATTCAAACCATAGGTAGATATGGTGGACACTCATGGGAAGAAACTGTGTTGAAGGGTTTTTGGATGCACAAGTAGTATCTCTACTTAGTACGAATTTTTGGCTAGCAAAAGATCCTAAGCAAGCACCACATGTTGGAGGATCCATAACAATATAACTTCTATGCAAATATACCCAAACATAACTCATTATGTTGTCTTCCTTGTCCAACTTCAACTAATTTGCTGAAGTTTGAAAATAATTAATGGGTATTCACAATCATAAAAGATGTCCAAGATAATATATTTATATGTGAAAGTTCTCTTCCTTATACTAATCATTCATGAATTGCTTGTATGACCAATATTGTGATTGTCAAGCTTCAATAGATTTCACTTTCTAACCCAAATGTGAAACTACTACTAGACATTATACAAGCATATGAAGCACATATAATTTCAACTTTATGATACTCAATTCATTCAACAATTTACTCATAGGATATAAGTGAAGACCAAATGAGTAGTTAAGTAAATAGGTAGCTATGTGAGGACTCTCTCTCTCTCATTTACAATTTTCAGATCTTAAGTATTTTATTCAAACAGCAAAGAAAACAAAATAAAATGACATTCCAAGAATAGCACATCTCATGTGAAGAAGCAAAAACTTAGGCTCAACCAAGACTAACCGATAATTGTTGATGAACAAAGGTGGGATGCCAACCGGGGCATCCCCAAGCTTAGTTGCTTGAGACTTCTTGGAATGTTATCTTGGGGTGCCTTGGGCATCCCCAAGCTTGAGCTCTTGTGTCTCCTTAATTCCTCTCATATCACGGCTTCTCCTAGATCTTAAAAACTTCATCCACACAAAACTCAACAAGAACTTGTGAGATAAGTTAGTATAAATCAACTCAAAACCTTAACATTCTCTGCTGTAGCAAATCACAAAAATTATAATTAAACATTGCATACTACATGCCTCTGCATATTTAATACTCCTATCCACAAATAGAAACATTAAACAAGGAACATATGCAAACAATGCAACTATAACCGAAATCTGCCAAAACCGAACAGTCTGTAAAGGGGGATTTAAAATTCATACTTCCCTAACTCCAAAAATTCTGAAAATTTACCACGTGACAGATAGCTCATGCATTCTTACTGTGTAAAAATTTCAGATTTTTATCATGTCCTGAAAATTCACAAAAATTCAGGACATAACAGAAAACTTTCTGTTTTCAAACAGCAATACATAAACTTGCAAACTGAGCATGGTAAAGGCTATAATTAGCATTTTATTGAACTAAAAGATACAAAACATGATTATTGATAACAGAAAGCAAATATCAACAAAAGGAAAATGATGCTCCAAGCAAAACTCATATTATGTGGCGAATAAAAATATAGCTCCAAGTGAGGTTACAAATAGTGTTGAAGACGAAAGAGGGGATGCCTTCTGGGGCATCCCCAAGCTTAGATGCTTGAGTATTCCTTGAATATTACCTTGGGGTGCCTTGGGAATCCCCAAGCTTAGGGTCTTTCCTCTCCTTATTCTCCTCATATCGATATCTCACCCAAAACTTGAAAACCTCAATCACACAAAACTTAACGGAACTTGTGAGATAGGTTAGTATGATAAAGATAAATCATCCACTTAGGTACTGTCAAGACAAGATACGTAATTGTTCTCACATAATGCCTACTGTATTATATCATTTCCACAATTTATATTACTCAATATAAGCTATGGAAACACTAAAACAAGCAAACTATGCAATAAAAACAGAATCTGTCAAAAACAGAACAACATGTAGTGAGCGATTTAAAAACCATACTTCTGTACCTCCAAAAATTCTTAAAATTAGGACAACATAAACAATTTGTAACCCAATACTCTGTAAAAATTTCAGAATTTTCTCATGCTCCAGTACAGAATAGAAATTCCAGCACTGGATGCAAAAGTTTCTGTTTTTACACAGAATCAAGTCAACTGTCATGCACACTATCCCAAAGGCTTCACTTGGCACTTTATTGAAACAAAAGCTATAAAACATGATTACTATAGTATATTAATCATGTGAACACAAGAAAAACAGTAGGTATAAATATTGGGTTGTCTCCCAACAAGCGCTTTTCTTTAATGCCTTTTTAGCTAGGCATGATAATTTCAATGATGCTCAAATAAAAGTAAAGAGTTGGAACACAATGGGAGCATCATGAAACATATGGCAAGCACATTTAAGCCTAACCCACTTCCTATGCATAGTGATTTTGTGAGCAAATAATTTATGGGAGCAAGAATCAACTAGCATAGGAAGGCAAAACATGCATAACTTCAAGATTTTCAACACATAGAGAGGAAACTTGATATTATTGAGATATTTAAAAGCAAATGTTCCTCTCTCATAATAGTTTTCAGTTGCATCATGAATGAATTCAAAAATATAACTATCACATAAATCATTCTTTTCATGATCTACAAGCATAGAAATTTTATTACTCTCCACATAAGCAAATTTCTTCTCATTCATAATAGTGGGAGGAAACTCAACAAAATAACTATCATGAGATACTTGATTGGCATAATCCAATTGAAAATTAAAATCATGATGACAAGTTTCATAGTTATCATTATTTTTTATAGCATACATGTCATCACAATAATCATCATAGATAGCAACTTTGTTGTCATAATCAATTGAAACCTCTTCCTAAATAGTGGAATCATCATTAAATAAAGTTGTGACCTCTCCAAATCCACTTTTATCAATATAATCATCATAAATAGGAGGCATGCTTTCATCATAATAAATTTTCTCATCAAAACTTGGGGGACTAAAAATATCATCTTCATCAAACATAGCATCCCCAAGCTTGTGGCTTTGCATATCACTAGCATCATGGATATTCAAAATATTCATACGAGCAACATTGCAATCATGCTCATCATTCATGGATTTTATGCCAAACATTTTACTGAATTCTTCTTCTATCAATTGAGCACAATTTTCCGATCCATCATTTTCAAGAAAGACATTATAAAGATGAATAATATGAGGCAACCTCAATTCCATTTTTTGAAGTTTTCTTTTACAAACCAAACTAGTGATAAAACAAGAAACTAAAAGATTCGATTACAAGATCTAAAGATATACCTTCAAGCACTCATCTCCCTAGCAACGGCGCTAGAAAAGAGCTTGATGTCTACTACACAACTTATTCTTGTAGACTCGTGTTGGGCCTCCAAGCGCAGAGTTTTGTAGGACAGTAGCAATTTTCCCTCAAGTGGATGACCTAAGGTTTATCAATCCGTGGGAGGTGTAGGATGAAGATGGTCTCTCTCAAACAACCCTGCAACCAAATACAAGAAATCTCTTGTGTCCCCAACACACCCAATACAATAGGAAATTGTATAGGTGCACTAGTTCGGCGAATAGATGGTGATACAAGTGTAGTATGGATTGTAGATATAGGTTTTTGTAATCTGAAAATAAAAAAACAGCAAGGTAGCAAGTGATAAAACGGAGCACAAACGGTATTGCAATGCTTAGAAACAAGGCCTACGGTTCATACTTTCACTAGTGCAATCTCTCAACAGTGCTAACATAATTGAATCATATAACAATCCCTCAACATGCGACAAAGAATCACTCCAAAGTTCTTATCTAACGGAGAACATAAGATAGAAATTGTTGTAGGGTACGAAACCACCTCAAAGTTATTCTTTCCGATCAATCTATTGAGCTATTCCTATAAGTGGTACAAACAGGCCTAGAGTTCGTACTAAAATAACACCATATGATACGCATCAACCAACTCTAATGTCACCTAGATACTCCAATGTCACCACAAGTATCCGTGAGTTGATTATACGATATGAATCAAACAATTTCAGATTCATAATATTCAGTCCAACACAAAGAACTTCAAAGAGTGCCCCAAGATTTCTACCGGAGAAAGTAGGACAAAAACGTGCATCAACCCCTATGCATAGATTACCCCAATGTCACCTCGGGAATCCGCGAGGTGAGTGCCAAACCATACATCAAGTGAATCAATATAATACCCCATTGTCACCACGTGTATTCATATGCAAGACATACATCAAGTGTTCTCAAATCCATAAAAGTATTCAATCCGATAATAGTGAAACCTCAAAGGTAAAAACTCAATTCATCACAACAAGATAGAGAGGGAGAAACACCATATGATCCAACTATATTAGCAAAGCTCTCGGCACATCAAGATCGTGCCAAATCAAGAACACGAGAGAGAGAGATCAAACACATAGCTACTTGTACATACCCCTAGCCTCGAGGGTGAACTACTCCCTCCTCGTCATGGAGACCGCCGGGATGATGAAGATGGCCTCCGGTGATGATTTCCCCCTCCGGCAGGGTGCCGGAACGGGGCTCCAGATGGTATTTCGAAGGTACAGAGGCTTGCGGTGGCGGAGTCCAAATTTTAGGGTTATTTCTAGGGGTTTTGGTATTTATAAGATTTTTTGGCATTGGAATCACACGAAGAAGAGCCACAGGGGGCCCATGAGGCATCAGGGCGCGCCCAGGTGGCTTGCGGGGCCCCTGTGGGTCTTCAGCTGCTCCCTTGAATCTTACTGGGTCTGTTTCCTTTCAAAAAAAATTGTCAAAAACTTTCACTGCATTTGGAAAACTTTTATTTCCGCACAAAAAACAACACCACGGTAGTTCAGCTGAAAACAGCGTCAGTCCGGGTTAGTTCTAATCAAATCATACCAAAACCATATAGAATTGTTATAAACATGGCATGAATACTTCATAAATTATAGATACATTGGAGACGTATCACTTGTGCATCCAAATCCCTTAAACCAAAGTTGTTCCAGATGAGTCCACTATACCTACCTATATGCGGTACTACTCTGCCGTTCCAAGTAAATTTGCATGTGCCACCTCTAATCATTCAAATGAACATCCGTTTTGTGTGCCCGTACCGCACATGAAGCGACAGGGGGTGGTCAGTATCTTCCATGCTAAGCGGGTTATTCCCACGATGAGTGTTTATTCACTTGTCATTGCACGAGAGGGGCTGGTAATCGGGATGCCCAGTCCTATGATCAAAACGAAAAAATAATGAAACAAACTCCCCTGGAAAGTTATTGGTATGGAGGGCACCCGTGGATTCGACTAGCCATGGCTTGTGTGTGTATGGTGGAGGGGGAGTAAACTTTACCATTCAGTTTGGGAACCGCCGCTAATTTGTTTAGCATGGAAGATATTGAAAACTTTCGGTCGTGACGTTGACAGGAAAGGCATACTTCTCAAAATTTAATTTATCTCTGATTTAAGCTTCGAGCTCTGGCACTGCTGCAAATCCCTGCTTCGCACTGCAAAGGGCCTATCTATTTACTTTTATGTTATTTTACTTTTATTATTGAGTCATCACCTTCTCAATTAAAACACCAGTTGGAGAGCACTATTATCATTCTTGTGCATTGGGTATAGTTAATGTTGTGTGCATCATGACTGGATATATCCTACCCTGAATTACAATGTTTAGTCGCTGCTTGAACTTTGGAGGTGCTCTGCATTTATGTTTTGCGGTCTCAGAAAGGGCTAGCGAGATACCATGTTATCATGATTGTTTTGACAAAGTGTTGGCATTTGAGATATGTTATTATTGCTCGCTAGTTGGTTATGTTATTGACATGAGTAAATGTAAGACCTAAGTGTTATCATTTATATGGTTAGTTCATTATACTTGCTGAAAACTTGAGCTCTAGTTAAGCATATATACAGCAACAAGAACAAAAAGAGTTTGTAAAAGTTTTTCTTTATCACTTTCAGTTTGTCAACTAAATTGCTTGAGGACAAGCAACGAGTTAAGCTTGGGGGAGTTGATACGTCCCAAACATATCTACTTTTCCAAACACTTTTGCTCTTGTTTTTGACTCTAATCTGCATGATTTGAATGGAACTAACCCGGACTGACGTTGTTTTCAGCAGAATTGCCATGGTATTATTTTTGTGCAAAAATAAAAGTTCTCGGATTGACCTGAAAATTTACGGAGAATTATTTCAGAATATATAAAAAATACTGGTGAAAAGATCTACTGGAGGGGGGCCACCCAGGCGCCACAAGCCCAGGGGGCGCACCCACCCCCCAGGGTGCGCCTCCCAGGCTTCTGGGCCCCTGGCAGCTCCGTTTACCCTAATTCAACCACTATAAGTACCTATTCATGGAGGAAAAAACAGAGAGAAAGAATCATCGTGTTTTACGATACGGAGCCGCCGCCACCTCCTGTTCTTCATCGCGAGGTCTGATCTGGAGTCCGTTCGGGGCTCCGGAGAGGGGGATTCGATGCCGTCATCATCATCAACCATCCTCCATCACCAATTTCATGATGCTCACCGCCGTGCGTGAGTAATCTCTTCGTTGGCTTGCTGGACGGTGATGGGTTGGATGAGATTTATCATGTAATCGAGTCAGTTTTGTTAGGACTTGATCCCTAGTATCCACTATGTTTTGAGATTGATGTTGCTATGACTTTTCTATGCTTAATGCTTGTCACTAGTGCCCGAGTGCCATGATTTCAGATCTGAACCCTTTATGTTTTCATGAATATATTTGAGTTCTTGATCCGATCTTGCAAGTTATATGCACTTGTTATTGTTCTGAACCGTAGACCCCATAGTGACAATTGTGTGGGATACTCTCCGGGGATGACTGTAATTCGAGGAGTTCATGTATTCACTAAGTGCTAATGCTTTGTTTCGGTTCTCTATTAAAAGGAGGCCTTAATATCCCTTAGTTTCCTTATGGACCCCGCTGCCACGGGAGGGTAGGACAAAAGATGTCATTCAAGTTCTTATCATAAGCACGTATGACTATATACGGAATACATGCCTACATTACATTGATGAACTGGAGCTAGTTCTGTGTCGCTCTAGGTTATGACTGTTACATGATGAATGTCATCCAACATAATTATCCACCGCTGATCCAATGCCTACGGCTTTCTCATATTGGTTCTTGCTAAGTTACTTTCGTTGCTACTACTTTTACCGTTACCATTACTGTTACTATTGCTACTTTGCTATTACTATCATACTACTGTGCTACTGATCACTCTGCTGCAGATGTTTAGTTCTCCAGGTGTGGTTGAATTGATAACTCAACTGCTAATACTTGCAAATATTCTTTGGCTCCCCTTGTGTCGAATCAATAAATTTGGGTTGAATACTCTACCCTCGAAAACTGTTGCGATCCCCTATACTTGTGGGTTATCAGCCGCCGAGGCAACGAATCATCAAACGAGCAAAACAATATTTGGTACACCTCTATTGCCATTATAAGATAACATTACGAGGTATAACCCGTAGGCTAATATATCTTATTTTGGCAGCTTCCCTGACCGGCCAGCCCCTGGAGGCGCCAGGCCCCTTGCCCGAAGACATGACAGAGCAATTATCCGTGGTACATGAAAGCGTGCGGAAGTCAATGAAAGAAGTTTTCAAAGCTTTATGGCCCGAAGAGGAAGAGGTGCCCGATGACATGGTGGTCCTGGCCGAGCGTCTTAAGGGAGCTCGGCGCCGCATACAGGCTTGGAAAGTATCAGCCTGCCGAGAAGGAGCGCGGGAAGCCTGGGCCATGGTCAAGACCCGGTATACTGGTACTGACACTGCACACATGGCCAAAGTAGGGCCAATGGGTCCTGACGGGGAGGAAATAGCCACTAGCCTTGTGTACGAAAATGTCATGCCTGCTGCTCGGTTCTCGCAGAGAGACTATGCCCTGGACACCTTGATAGATGGGGTAGACCGAGTGTAATTAATCTATTATGTATGACTCTATGTATCAAAGTACTTTATGTCATTATTCAATCCGCACGTCCGAACTCTGTCAACCAGCCTTCGGCTTTTATCTCCTCGCCAAGCGACCGAGGAGTGTCCCTTACTACTGTCCGAGGTGATCGGATCAGATACTTTGGGTGACGAGGCAATCCGGCTACGTGGCTCGAAAGACAAGAGTGGGGCGGAGAGTGATGTTATATTACTGCTTAACGTAAGAAACATCTTCCGAGAAAAATAGTTCTTCCAACAGTTCCTTCTCTCGGGTGAGTGTGTCGAGCACCTTGGTTCGGAGACAAGTGACCTCGGGGGAAGCCCTGGTCCGGGTTTGAAAGACCCCCTCCACTTTATTCCTATGTCGTGGCTGACCAATTTGTACGTTTAAGAATGCTAGCTTTTGGCTTTATCCGTCTGAGGAACTGCACCAGAGTACCCGGGAGTAGCAATCACAGCGGTGCTCCCTTGGCCCCTTAGCCGGATAATCGGGAACGTAAGGGGCAAGCACAGGAGCCGGGCAACCCAGCTTGGCCAAATGTTAAGTCAAATTGATCCATATGTTGGCTTGAAAGACAATAGTGTGTAAGAGGTGGAATCGATGCATGTTTTGAAATGAACATGCTATATTTTATTTCATTTCGAAAAGAACATGCTATATTTTATTGAAAACATACCATCGACTTCAACATAGGTGGAATCGATGCATGTTTTCCGAGGACATATTGAAAGATGCCCCCGAGGTGTCTAAAACATAAAGTAGATCTAAAAATGAAAATAAAGAAGATATGTACACAAAAGGATGGTCCGTAGGCTCCTAACCGTAGAAGCGTCGAAGGAGTGCAGCATTCCAGGGATTTGGCTCTAGGTGCCCGTCCGTCGGATCTCGGATTCGATAGGTGCCGCCGATGAGGACTTGGTCGATTATAAAGGGCCCGTCCCATTTAGGGGAGAGCTTGTGCTTCTGCTTCTCCGGGTGAAGCCTCATGACCAGGTCTCCTATGTTGAAGTGCTTTTCGCGGACCTCCCTGCTATGGTAGCGTCTAGCTTTTTGTTGGTAAATCGCGGAGCGTGCCCGAGCAACGTTACGTTCCTCATCAAGGGCGTCCAAGGCGTCCTGCCGATCTAGCTCGGCTTCCCTCTCCTCGTACATGCGTACTCGAGGTGCGTCATGAATTATATCACAAGGGAGTACGGCCTCGGCTCCGTATACCATAAAGAATGGGGTATACCCAGTCGATAGATTCGGCGTGGTGCGTAACCCCCATAGGACGGAATCGAGTTCCTCTACCCATTTACAGTCTGCTTCTTTAAGGGAGCGTACTAGCCTTGGCTTGATGCCACTAAGGATTAATCCATTGGCGCGCTCTAAATACCCGTTTGACTGCGGGTGATAGACAAACGCGTAATCGAGCTTGATGCCCATCTTTGCGCACCATGCCTTGACTTCTTTAGCCGTGAAATTTGTCCCGTTGTCTGTTATTTGACTGTGGGGGATACCGTAGCGGTGTACTACCCCTGAGATGAACTCAATTACTGGGACTGCTCCGGCCGAAATAACAGGTTTTGCTTCAATCCATTTGGTGAACTTGTCTACCATGACGAGCAAATATTTATTTTTTTGTGACCCGCCCTTAAGTGGGCCAACCATGTCCAGCCCCCAGACGACAAAGGGCCAAGTGATCGGGATTGTACGAAGGGCTGTGGGGGGCATGTGGCTTTGTTTGGCGAACACCTGACAGCCAGGACAACGCTGTACTAATGCTGTTGCGTCAACCCCTGCTGTCACCCAGTAAAAACCAGCTCGGAAAGTCTTGCTGACCAAGGTCCGAGCAGCGGCGTGATGTCCACTCATGCCGGAGTGTATTTCCTGAAGCAACGATTTTCCTTCTTCTTCGTATATACATCGCTGGAGGACGCCCGTGGTGCTGAGCTTATAGAGCTCACCTTCATGAACCTTATAGGCTTTGGACTGCCTTGTGATCCGACGTGCATCGGTTTGGTCCTCGGGGAGCTCCTTATGAAGTAGATATGCAAGTAGTGGCTCAGTCTAGGGTGCAATGACGGCCAGGACTTCGTGCGCCGAAGTCGTTTCCTGAATGGCCGAGCCGCCTACTATTTCCTGTTCCTTGTCATCTTCCGGCGGGGCAGATTGCCCTATGTCGTTTGACTTCGACATTTCTTTGTTGTCCAGCCAGACTACGGATGGCTTAAAAAGCCGTTCGAGGAAGGTATTGGTAGGGACCTTATCCCGTTTGGCGCCCATTCTGGCGAGAATATCTGCGGCCTGATTACTATCTCGGGGTATGTGATGAAATTCAAGCCCCTCGAATCTGGCTGAGATTTTTAGAATGGCATTCCTATATGCTGTCATCTTCGGGTCCTTTGCGTCGAATTCGCCGTTTACTTGTGAGATGGCGAGATTGGAATCTCCTCGGACCTCGAGACGTTTAACGCCCATTGAGATTGCAATCCGGAGTCCGTGTAGAAGGGCTTCGTATTCGGCCGCGTTATTGGAATTGGTGTACATAATTTGTAGCACATATCGAATGCTGTCGCCTGTAGGCGACGTAAGTACTACTCCAGCCCCTAGACCAGCAAGCATTTTTGAACCATCAAAATACAGGGTCCAGTGGGAATATGTGCTGTACTCTCGGGGGAGTTCGGCCTCCGTCCATTCGGCTACGAAGTCTACCAGCACCTGAGATTTAATAGCTCGGCGTGGCTGGTATGTTATTTCGAAAGGTAGGAGCTCTATGGCCCACTTAGCTATATGCCCTGTCGCATCTCGATTGTTAATTATGTCTCTTAAAGGGACGTCGGATGCGACGGTTACTGAGCACTCCTGAAAGTAGTGCCAAAGTTTTCGAGACGCCATAAAGATGGCATAGGCTATCTTTTGATAATGCGGATAACGTGTCTTGCACGGGGTTAAGACCTCGGAGACATAGTAGACCGGCTTTTGGACTTGGAATTTGTGGCCCTCCATGTCTCGCTCGACCACGAGAACTGCGCTGACCACCTGGTTCGTGGCCGAGGTGTACAATATCATCGGCTCACATATACCTGGTGCTGCCAAGATGGGGTTTGTGGCTAGGAGGGCCTTGATGTCTTCTAGGGCCGCAGCGGCCTCCTTGGTCCATTTGAAAGTTTTGGTTTGTTTCAACAGCCTGTATAGAGGTAAGGCTTTTTCTCCGAGTTTGGAGATAAAACGACTTAATGCCGCTACACAACCCGCTAGTTTCTGTACATGCTTGAGCTCAGTTGGGACCTCTAATCGGTCCAGGGCTCGTATCTTTGCCGGGTTGGCTTCAATTCCTCGGCTAGATACAATGAAGCCGAGGAGCTTGCCGGCTAGTACTCTAAAGACACATTTCTCCGGGTTGATCTTAAGCTGATACTCCCGCAGGCTGGCGAATGTATCGTGGAGGTTATCTGCCAGTTGTCCGACGTGTTTGGTTTTGACAACTATATCATCGACGTGGGCTTCGACGGTTTTTCCAATGTGTTTTTCCAAACATGTTTGAATCATGCGTTGGTATGTGGCACCTGCGTTCTTTAGTCCAAAGGGCATCGTATTGAAGCATAATGGCCCGTAAGGCGTGATAAACGCTGTTGCAGCCTGGTCGGATTCCTTCATCTTTATTTGATGATATCCCGAATATGAGTCTAGAAAGCACAATGACTCATGTCCGGCTGTGGCGTCCACAATCTGGTCAATGCGCGGTAATGGGAAGGGGTCCTTGGGGCAAGCCTTATTGAGGTCTTTGAAAACGACACATAGGCGCCAGGACCTGTCCTTTTTTGGTACCATGACCAGCTTGGCAAGCCAGTCGGGGTGTTTAATGTCTTGGATGAACTCGGCTTCTAGGACTTTGGCCAGTTCTTCACCCATCGCTTGACGCTTGGGTTCGGAAAAATGCCGAAGTGCTTATTTAACGGGCTTATAGCCCTTTAAGATATTCAAGCTATGTTCCGCGAGCCTGCGCGGTATTCCTGGCATATCCGAGGGATGCCAGGCAAATATATCCCAATTTTTCCTGAGGAAATTGCGGAGGGCCGCATCGATCTCCGGTTCGATGTTTGCCCCAATGGACGCCGTTTTAGCTGGGTCCGTGGGGTGTACTTGAAACTTTACTATTTCGTCAGCCGGCTTGAATGAGGTCGACTTCGGCCGCTTGTCGAGGATGACATCATCCCGATCGACTTCGGCTCGCAATGCCATTAGTTCCTCGGTCGCAAGGGCTTCGGATAAGGATTCGAGGGCGAGTGACGCCATTTTGTTTTCGGCTCTGAATGCTCTGTCGGGGTCGCTTGAGATAGTAATAATCCCATTTGGGCCCGGCATTTTGAGCTTCATGTAGCCATAGTATGGTACTGCTTGGAATTTGGAAAAGGCGTTCCACCCCAGGAGGGCATGATAACCGCTTTGAATAGGGGCAATGTGGAACGTAACCTCCTCGGATCGATAATTATACGGTGTCCCGAAGACCACATCCAAGGTTATTTTCCCGCTGCAGCGTGCTTCTCTTCTAGTTATTATTCCTTTAAAGGTGGTACAACTCTGCTCGATGCGCGATCTATCGATTTGCATCCTGTCGAGAGTGTTTTCGTATATTAGGCTTAAGCTGCTGCCTCCGTCCATGAGTACTTTCCGAAGACGACAGCTGCCGACGATTGGGTCGAGGACCAGTGCCGCCGGGCACCTGCTCGGGGTCAACCTCGGCTGATCTTTGTGATCAAAGGTGATCGGCGTGTCTATCCACGCGCCCCGTGCTGGTACTTGATGGATAGAATTAACTTCTCTGAGGGCCCGCTTGCACTAGTTGTTGGACGAAAATGTTTCGTAAATCATCATGACTTCATCCTCGCCCGAGGACTCGTCTGCACGTCCAAGTGTGCCTGTGAGGAGGGCGGAGCCGCCCTTGGCCACTTGTCTCCCCACCCAACAGTCTCGAAGGCTGTGAGTGGGGCAAGAATTAAGCAGGATGGAGTGTATCGGGCATGGCTTATCCAAAAGGGTGTCAAGAGTGGTTCCGGAGTGACCGGCAATTCTTTTCTTTTTCCAAGGTCGCTCAGCTGGTGTGTTCCTTGCGTGGGGTTCGAGCCGAGATGCGAGTTTACCACGTTTTAGTTTGCTATCGCAGATCGAATCTGTCTTTTTTCCAGCTAGCCAGGCATTGCTATGGCGTCGAGACGAGAGAGGCAATGAGAAGTCGTGGCAGGGAGAGCAGGTCAGGGGAATTAGATGTGAGTGTCTGTGCTGTGTCGTGTGGTGAGAGAGTCAGAGGGTGAATTGTTTTTTTAAGATATGAAGAAAAGGAGCAGTTGTTTGCGTTTTTTAGAGAAAAGCAGTTGTTTGCTATGAGAGAAATGTCACATGCTTCTTTCGTTATATAGTGAAAAATATCACAAATCCTAACAAATCATCTCTAGAGAATAATTATCAACAACTGATTTACACGTGAACACACGTGTTAATAGAATTGGGATGTGACTCACTCTACTAAAAAGCACGATGCCACACACTCTGACTAAAACCGGTTATATGCTTGGATCTAGCAGCTGACCAATGAATATATATTATATATGCACTTTTTTGTATTTAAATATATGTTTATATGTTCTTTTTTGTAGATCGGAGATAAAAGAAAACCGATGGCTTCGGATGATGCTTTGAAAATGCCGATTGACGAAGTCATTGACATAATTATGATTGACTGGACTGGAAACTCATCGAGTTTTACAGAATTAGAAGAGATGCATACAAATAATTGTTTTTCTTTATATATATGTTGCACATGATAATACAAAAGTTGCATTATAACTGTTCTTAATTTGTGCAGCTTATTAGCGAGGTGGAGATTGGATTATGTCGACGTTTAAAAAGAATCGATCGACAAGGGTCCCAAGGCAATGTCGTGCGAAGGGGCCAAAAATTCACCCAGTTTTATACAACAATACAAATATATATATGCAACCAGAAAAAAAAAGTTAAAAGGCCCGTGGCAACGCACGGGCATTCTACTAGTAAGATGAAGTGTCTTAGTTCAAATCTAAATCAAATTTCATAGAAGTTACATACATATATATCAAAAAAGAGCTGACATGCTAACTAACCTCCAAGCATACAATAATCATGAGATCCAATTAACTTATTTGTTCGTTTCCTCTTTCTTCTTTTTATCGGAACCACATAAATATTATTTGGGTAACATGTCTGTAAGAAAAAGAGCAAAGTCACCTAAACGTTGCAGTAAAATTAGTGAAATCCCATGCGCTTCAGCTATCTAAATCTAATCTTCAAGGACACCTTGAGTAGAGGACCAAGTTGGCAAGACTAACGACCAAACTCTACTCCAAGGTTACTGCTATTGTAAGAAGAAGAACATAAATTTATCAAAGTGTAAGATTGAGGGCTAAGAGAAATTCGAGATTTACCTCTGCTATTCCTTGCGAACGCCCTAACGCTAGGCTACGTGCTAGTATCCGGCAGCCGCTACTGTAGAGCATCAGTCGCTCGATCGGATGATATATGTGAGCGTACGCCGGCATACAATTTTTTTTTTCAGGGGTTACAATTTATTTTTTTGAGCGGGCGCTGGCGTGCAAATCGGAGGAGGCACAGAGCCGCTCGCCCCGTGCGGCCGTGCCCAATTCTAGCCAGCAGTCGTGCGTTTAGGCATCTAAGCAGTTGGGCTTTTGTTAGATGATGGGCCTCCCCTGCGTACAGGCTTTTTCTTCTATAGGCTGCAGCACTAAGGTCGGGGCCCCTAGTTTGGCTGGGCCCCGGGCCGTCACCCCTGCTGCCCTGGCCCAGGGCCGGCCCTGCGCAGCGAAGCACACAAGCAGGCAGCTTGATTGATTTTGTAGCTAGCTAGCAGTACGCGCGTGCACGTTAACTAGACGTACGTACGTGAGCGTGGAGAGCTACCGCTCTCGTCGTCGCGTGATTGGATCGATCCAGCGAGCTAGCGCAGGCCAGGTTCTCGTACGTGTACGAAGACGTGTGTGTACTTCCAGCTTCCGAGAATCAATCAAGCTACTTGTGTGCTTGGTTGACTAGATTTGCACGTACGCCGCACAGCTGCTGGTGAATCGATCTAGCGGTTTAAAAGCCAACAACCGACGCCGCCGCAAGGCGGATCTACCTTTTCTTCTCGCCGTGGAATTCCACGTCCCTGTGTCGCGACGGCTAAAGCTGGCGGCGGCGAGTTTGGTCTGTGAATGGACTCTTCGTCCACGACGACCACGAAGATAGCTCTTCGTTCTTTGCGGCAGCGAATAGATGATCTTCGTCCGTGGAATCAACGAAGACAGTCTCTTCGTCCGCGTCGGATACGAGGAGTAGCTCTTCGTCAGTAACTCTTCGTCCTTGCCGGCTATGACGAGCCCATAGAATTGAAATTTATTCAAGTGAAGATATTGTTTTGATATTTTGTAAAAGAATAATAATATATTTTTATAAAATTCTAGAATGTCACTATCTAAAACGACCTACGCACATTGTGGAGCGAAAGTAAAGTTTGTCGGAAACCTTGGAATAGCTCCCCTCCACACACACACACACACACACACACACACACACACACACACACACACACCCCACGCCCCCACGTCGTCCGCTCTGGTGGCGACTAGGGTTTCCTCGCGCCGCCACCCCATCCCCCCCCCCCCCCTCTCACCCTCGCCGCCACCCGAGGAGGTCGCCGGGCAAGCCCGTGTGGCCGCCGGTGACGGTGGCGACGGGGATCTTGCCGCTCCGTTTCTCTCGCGGAGCGCAGCGGTCGTCGTGGCGGCGGCCCCGGGTGGCTAGGCGGCGGCGTCTTGATGGCAGGCGGCCTTCGTTGGTGCTGGTGCCCAAGTTCCTCGGCCACTTGGGCGGCGAGGCCCCTAGTGGTTGGTGGTCGCGGCGGGAGGCCTTCTTCTTCGTCAGATCTGAAGGTATGACTCCTCCACCTTTCTGTCTCATTCCTCCTCCCCCATCCATGGTCTTCGGTGGCCTTGGTTGCCGGCGCTCTGGCTGGTGAGATGCTGGTGGCTCAGGTTTGGGTCCGGGGGAAACCCTAGGACGGCTGGTCTGGCCTCGGCGGCGGCGACGCCCATGGGTGCCGCTTTCCATCCTTGGAGGCACCGTTGAGGGCCCTTCCTGCCCACCCCCTACCTTGCTCCCGAACGAAAGCTCAAAATCCTCTCTGGATTGGGCGGCGGCGTCACAGTGCTCGTCGTGTTCTCCATGAAGACGCCGCCTGGGGATGCCGCAGGGTTGGGTGAGTGCTACCTTGGGGCGGAGGAGTCTGGCAGCTGGTTGGTCCTCTCTACAGTGGCTAGCGATGCCATGTTTTGCAAATCCGGCGTCCCCTTTGGTGATTCTCTCGGGCGTGGCTGTTTCAGCCGTGTTGTTGAGTACCCGGCTCTTCTCTGCGGCGTCTGATTTTGATCTCGAGATGCTCGCTGCTGTGGCTTCGCTCGGTGTTGTTTCATCCTCTTCGATTGCCCCAGGTGGCTTTCCCTCTTTGCTAGGTGTCCGCGGGTGGCGACGTTGTAGCTGGCATGGTGTGCTTCTGGCTTCGTGCAGGTTAGGCGGCGTGTTCTATCTGAGTGGCCGCGAAGCCGGCTCCTGTCCAAGCTCTCGGGTGAGCGTCTCTCTTGCCGACGGTGCGGCGTCCTCGAGCCAGGACGAGAGGGTAGGGGCCCTCTTCGGCATCTGAGGAGGTAGGAGTTGTCCCTTCTCCGCCCGATGGTACAGACACAATATTGGTCCTTCCCTTAGCAGACGGCTGATCCACTGCATTTTACTTTGTTTGGTTGTCACAGGCCCTAAGTGTAGTGGGCAGCGACATTAGCAAGCTGTGCTCCATTTTCCTATTTTGTGTTTGTTAGTGAGTGTTGTGTTGTAAGCTGCTCTATCAGCCCCTTGTATCTTTTCGTCTTTGCTTGCTTTGTTGGTACTTTGTAATGCCTGGCCGGTTGATGGCTTTGTTAATTCAAAGCCTTCTTGAGCCTTCGTTCTAAAAAAGTAAAGTTTGTCTCTTCGTCTGAATTATTGTCCTTGTGTTTGTCAGTTTGACGGAGACAAGACATTATCCACGGGATCTGCAGTGACAAATGCAATCCATATGTACCATTTCTGAACTTCGAGACCACAGAGCAATTAGTCCCACTCAGATAGTTAGCTGGTCATAATCAAAATCATGTTTGGTTGGTTAACCTAGCTGTCACAGAACATAATGTTTTCCTCACGAGTAGGTAATGAATATATGCATTTTCTATTGTTCTTTTTCTTGGGGTAGGTGAATCTTTTGCATGTCTCCATACACTTGTGGACAGGATTAGGTGGCCATCCTACTGCTATTGCTGATCCACACATCTTTTCAGATGGAAGCATAGAGCTAGCTTATAGTTAATTAGTGAGACATAAATTATTTCTTACTTTTCTTTCTTCCAACATGCTGGTTTAGCAGAGACTTAAAGTGTAGGAGAATCTGAAATAATGATCATATTAAGCATTGATGCATTGTCACATGAATCTGATCATGTTTTACTACATCACTAGCTAATTGCTCTATCAGGTTTCTACGATGCACTAATATTGGCATTTTTTCCCATTTTGTTGCACCTGAATTAATTTATGGTGGAATAAATCATGATAATTATTCCTTAAATTTCTTGTGCAATTAAGGGTCCTCGCTAGAGCCAAGTTGATGTTTTCATCTTTTCCTTCTTTTCTGCAATTAATTATTTAGTTCAAATTATTAGTGGGTAAAGGGTAGATATATACACACATGAAAGTCACTGTGGACTTGCTGTTCAACAATTATCCCTTAGTCCATTTGTCATCTGCCACAGCATATGCATGCATGCATGCATGCATGGTCATGTCAAAATGATAAAATCTCACCTGACCTGACCAGAAAGCGAGATCCAGGTCCTGCATGGACATCGTATGTCAGATAATTAAAGCTAAATGTTTGCACAGAAAATTACCCTTGGAAGTTTATTCCAAGATGCATGGTCAATCTGAGGATGTTAAAAATATATGCACAACATATTAGCATCTCAACGATAAAATTTTACATTTATGGACGCAGCCCGGCCTTTACTTTCCTTGAAAGAGAAAAAAACTGCTCAAACTATTCATGGGAAAATGGATAAACATTGCAAGAAAATGGGTTTAACTCCAACCACTCTGTCAAATCGAAAAGGCTTGCTCAAGCTGTTCATGGGAAAAAGGATAGACATCCCAAGAAAACAGATTTAACTCTAACCACTCTGTCAAATCGAAAAGGCATGCAAGCTTTTTGATGATAAAGTGAGCTAGCTGCTAATAAAAAGGATGCTATAGATTAAGCTAGGTTCTAAGTAGACCAGAGCATGGGCAATCCGCCCCAAAAGCCCAGCATCTAGGCTGGGCTTGGGCTCCACTTTGTCGCCCGATGCCCGGCCCAAAAGACCAACACGTTATAAACTAGTATTCTACATGAAACATAGGTGTGATAATGTATATTTTTTTTCTCGAAATGATAAAATTGGTATATTTAAAATCAGAAAAGCCACTGTTTATATGATTCGAGCCAGGCCAGGCTGGGCCGGGCTTGACATGTATAGGTCGAGCTTTTCGAAGCCCAGCCCGGTCCAAGGCATGATCAGGCCTAGTTCTGAGCATAGAGGACAGACCAGTCAGAGGCAGAGCATACATATATGCAGGTGCAAGCTGAGATAGTCAATGGCTTGTGGTGCCCGGAAATAAGCCCCTATCTATTGTCTAAAACTCTAAATAATTGTGCGACTTATGATCCACGGCCAAGAGAAAAATATATTCATATATGTGAAGCATGCATGCAAAGGCATCGATTAGCTGGTCACACCAAGTAGCTGTCGTTTTAACTAAAAGTGCACTCAAGCAGCTAATCTACCATTCTTAAGAAGTTGCTCCCCACTACTCCCTATTCTCTCGCCATGCACACTGTCCACATCAGCGATGTGCCACGTCAGCTACTATGTTCCAATCGGTGCTTCTATTTCCAACTGTAACAGCAGAAAGAGCTGGACTTGGTAATTGCATGCCGAGGCTGTGCCTGCATGTCTTCTCCACTATTAGCCATCTGATTCTTTCGTGAAGCCACATCCCCTTCCTAGGACCACACCTTCCCCACGAGTCGCTTGCTTCCTCTTAACTGTCCCATCCACCCCTCAAAAAAAAAAAAAATTGTCCCATCCGGCCCCTTCCCCTACACGAGTCTTCTTCTTCCTTCAGTTACGATCTAGGCAACAGAACAGGCGCTGACCCACTAACCTGATCCCTAGACCTCTCCCCTTCGATCTATAAAGATTTGCTTCATGGCACTACAACATGGAAATCAAGATCCTCTTCATATCTCTACTCCTCTTTCGGCTGCCCCCCTCCTCCACATCTAGCTTCGTGAGAGTCGTAGACAACGCATCGGTCTCGCCGTATCGAGTCTCGATCTGGCCGTCCAAGCCTAGAAGATGCAGTGTTGATTCCGCTGGCGCCGTCGTCATCCATCACCGTTTTTCTTGTATTCACCCGGAAGCAACCGTACAACCTGCGTCCCTCCATGGATATTTAGTATGGTTGGCAGATATTAGATTTCTTTTTAGTTTATGCAATTGGTGCCTAGACCCTAGAAACATTCAAACGATTCTATTTTTGTGATCTCAAGCGATTCTATTTGGAATCATATCAAGTAAGTTTTTCTTGGACTGTATTGGCTGATTCTTTGCTATATTCATAACGATTGTTCTTATTGGCTGTGTCAGGGTTATTTCCGTTTCAGGGTACTTTATTGGCTGATAAAGTAAAATTCTTCATGCAACTTTCAGTTTTGTCTCGATGCGCCACTGGAGTTGACTGGGAGTTCCTTATTATCCGATTGATGATATTTCCTCAGATTTATTCTGATCCTTTTGCCAGATGATAGATGAAACGCCCATGTGTGCAGAAGCGTGTGTTGTATCAGGGTGCAACGTGGAGGCAAAACATACTTCCTGTCCATGGGCCCATCGATTTCTGAACCCAAAATCCATGATTTATCACTAATTATATGAAGAACGTACTATTGTAGTGGTGTAATCCCTGTGATGGCATCATCAAGTGAGATAGATGCATGGCAAGGAATATGTCTTATATGTTTACTTACTGCTTTTGATGTGCCAATAAAATGTATGAGTTTGTTCCTTATTTCATACAGCTCCAAAATGGGTTCTTAATTGGTAAGATACATGGATCAATTGGGAAGGATTCTGGTATTTATCATATCATTTGACAGCAGCAAAATACATGGATCATTTTTTACATATTCATCTATCCTACGTTTTGTTCACCTTGCTTACTCTTATTGTAGAGGCCTGACATTATGGACTCATCCGAATGTTTCATATGCAGCTCACATATACAAGATGTGGTGTTCTCTGTTTTTTCTTCGGTAATTTCCGTATGCATGAGACGACCTCACATGTTAAATCGTCAACCACTCATGCAACTTCTTACAAACTACACTACGGCTTCTACCTAAAATTAGTAATTATTTTGCTTAAATTTATAATTAATCATCAGTAGAGTGATCGCGTTCGTTTGTAATCAAGAAAAACTCTCATTAGTACTCTTTGGTCAGTTTCTACTTTCAAATGTGCCATGCCAAATCCTTAACATATTGTTTGTATTTATAGGATAATCACTTTGATCTGTAATTTTTGTATCCATTACACTATCTGCGACTATGAATTAACCTTCAGTATGTATGCAGTGCCACAAAATTCCCGCACCAACGTACAAGCATACACTTTGTTCACACAAAAGTACTTCCAAAAATACTAGCTTTTGATTTATGTAATTTTGTACATACAGAATTCATCCAAAATTAATCTTTAAATTCCCGCAGCAACGCGCGGGGAAATCATCTAGTGATAGATGTTTTTGCACTGCAATGCCCCATCATAAAAGGAATCTAATTAAGCTAGCTTAGTAGACAATACATGCACAAGCAATCAAGACATGTCGAAACTGGCTGCTCGAGGACATCGATCGGAGACATATGGATGTTTAGTTTTCTTTTGCTTTTGTATGTCGAAATTATATGTAAAGTCAAATCATGTTAATTTAGTTGAGTTTGACTACCTAGAGAGTGTTTTACGTTTGGCTGCCTTGATCGTGCAGGTGATCACTAATAATTGAGAGGATGCGATCGATGTCGAGAAATTCTAGAAGGCTAATAACGTAACTTTCCACATTGACAAGCGAGCTAGAGCGCTACCCGTCCTTCTCCAACTCCAACTAACTAATTTTTAAGTAGTATACCGTTTGCATGTCCCAGTTGGTTAGTACTACAAGCGATGTGTGTCTGCTAGTCAATTCGAAGCTATGGACGAAATTGTCTGTCTCTTGTTAATTTCTATAGTATATATACATAAAAATGTATGATTTTTTTTCTTAAAAGTGATCAGATTTGCTGGACGTGTTAAAAAAATTGTGATTACAAAGTTGTTTTCTAGAGCACTCAAATATATCAGGCATAAATCTTCTTTTTATGCAAATTTACACGGGTGTGGAGCACAAACATGTACACGTGCAAATAATTCATAGATACAGTACCATGCTTAGATCCTAATTACAAGTGGTTTGCACATAATGGAACAATTAACCCATTCATTAAATTATATGTTTCTTAAACCTAATAATGTAGTCGGTGATATCTTAAATGAAGAGTATGATGTTAGTCAATCAAAATTTTAAATAAGACTAGAGTACTAGCGAACTCCACCTCTGCTATTGATATGCCTAACCCATAGTCACTAGGCACATGCTTCAGTGACATATGAGTTGGGATTTTGAGAATGAAGCAAAGTATGACCGCAAAGAACTCGGGTTTGATGCATTGATTGAAGGAGAGAAAAAATGGTCAGATAGAAGAAAAGCAGGTGAGCCAAGACTACAACCACAGTTGTTTCATGGTGACGATTACAGATGAAACGTGACAGTCGAGGAGAGGAGAATATTGTGGACCTTCACGGATAAAGAGGCATGGAGAAGCAAAGAAGAGAAAGAACAATTGACATATATTTAAATAATGTAACTACAACGAGGCAGCTCTCAATGCATACATCGCTACAACATTTAAATCTATAAATCTTAAGCTATAAATGAGTTTCTCTTTTCAAATGTTCATATTAAGTTCCATGTTCTTAATTATCGTAAACATATCTAAGAATCATTATTTTTAACCCAATTTTTAATGGCACGTAACTAATACTTTCACTGCACAGAAAAATAGATACTCAAATGCCAACAAATAGTTATCTAAAATACATAAATAGTAAACAATATAGATCTAGCCGCGGTAATGCGCGGGTCATCTTGCTAGTTCTGTGTGATGCAAATTAGACTATCAACCATAGTTACTAGCCACACAATCATACATGAATAGTCACACTCACATGCACTTTGCTGTCTTGGAAAAAAGAAGGTGCTTTCAATTTATGTCACGAGCTAATTATTAAATACATATTCCTTTCCTTATAAAATTCAAAAAGGGAAACAAGAAAAAATAAACAAAAATGAACAATAATTGTAGTGAGTGTGTACATATATATATGTCCCTTTGTTCCCCTTCCTTTGTACATGCCTGAAAGTGTGGACCACACCACCTTTTCCGCCTATCAACAAACAAACTTCACATCTTCGATATCGAAATGTGCATCCAATCCAACAATTAATTGTCTCTCCTTTCTGATTACTCTTGCATTCTTCATATCTCTTCTAGCTACCCATCATAGCTCATTTGAGTTCAGCCCTGACATTTGCCTGCATAAAAAAAAGAGGATTAATCATGTCAGCTAATAAGTATTGATTAAAATTCCACTGTTTAATTTGCCAAAAAAATTAAAAGCTATATATGCATTCTCTTTTTTCTTAATCATAGAAATTGATCTAGCTAGTTTAATTATAAATAAAAGTAAGGAAAAAATCAAAGAAAATAATTAACAATGAAAACTAATTGTAATTGGTTGGATGGAAAGTTTTGGTTAGAAAGTTGATGGAACGGGGACAAAGGGAGTAGAGTAGGTACTCACTCTAGCAAATCCTTCCAACAACCGTCCGGGTTGAGGTCATCCATCAGGTTCAGGCTCTCCAGTCCATCGAACGGGCTCGACGCCGACGTCTCCTCGCATGACACGCCGCCGCAGCGGCCGCCATTGTTGCGCTCGTGGTCGGCAGCCACCATTGGACTTGGGCATGGCGGCACCACCTCGTCGACGGTCACGTTGCTCCCGCTCGCCCCGCGGTGGCCGGTGAGCTCCGTCGAGCTCAGCCCGTCCGTGGCGCTGAAGCCGTCAAACAGGCCGCTGATGTTGTGCATGCTGCTCGCAGGCGCAGACCTGCTCAGCGCGGGCAGGTTGTTCATGCCGTCCCACTGGCACTGCTGGAGCAGCATGCTCTGGTCAACTCCGCCGTGCCGCTCAGCATTGCTGGCGGCGACGAGCCCGATGAGGTTGTCCATGCTGGCGGCGGCTGTGGGCGCGGGCGCCGAGGCGGTGGTGAGCAAGCGCTCGAGGCCCTGGAGTAACTGAAACTTGGAGGCGTCGGCCTGGAGACTGAGATCGTTCATGTCCCAGCCGCCCGCTGCGCCGGCGTCGGAGAAGTTACCGGTGGCGGCGAGGAGGCCGGGGAACCCGGCGAGCAGGCTGAGGTCGGTGCGCGGGCGGTGCCTGATGGGGTCGATGCCCATGCACAGCAGCTTCTTGCGCAGGCCCCTGTTCCAGTAGTTCTTGATCTCGTTGTCCGTCCTCCCCGGCAGCTTCATCGCAATTGACGACCACCTGATTAAACCAACCCATCAGCCCCCGGCGCCGGAGAAGAAGAAGAAGATATGTACGTAGCTAGGAAGCATGGGCAGTTACTTACTTGTTGCCGAGGAGGGAGTGGAGGTGGATGATGAGCTTCTCCTCGTCGTCGGTGAAGCAACCGCGCTTGATGTCGGGGCGGAGGTAGTTGGTCCAGCGGAGGCGGCAGCTCTTGCCGCAGCGGTTGAGGCCGGCGAGCTTGGGCAGGCGCTGCCAGCTGCCGTGGCCCTTCTCATGGATGTAGTCCACCAGCAGCTTGTCCTCCTCCTGCGTCCACGGCCCCTTCTTCACCGCCGCCCGGTCACAGCACGGCGACCGCCCCATTGCTGGACTAACGACTAGCTATAAGGTTCTCCACCTCCTTCTGGCGGCATGGAACGGTAAAAGCAATGCGTGCATGGCGGCATGGAATGCTAAAAGGAAGTCTTTGTGTGCGGGAGACGCAGCCTCCCCTCTCTCTCTCCGTACCCTCTGTGATTCTCTCTCTAGCTACCTCTGTTTCTCTCTCCAAAGAACTTTCTCTTGCTCGGCAGCTCTCTGTCTGACTTTTAGAAGGTGTTTGGTTCGGGATTTTTTGCCCGTTACCGATTACGCTGGTACCGCAAAACAGCACCTGTGTTTGGTAAGAATGCCACGTAATCGAATACATATCAAGGCGACCCCGCAAAACAGCACCTGTGTTTGGTAAGAATGCCACGTTACCGGACCCTCCCGTCCCGTCCTCCCTCACCCCGATCTCCGCCTCCTCCGGCGACCCGCGCCGATCTCCTCCTCGGCCTAATAACGTTAACGACTGAACCAGTTTGCTTAAGCACGTTGTTTTGTTAGAAATGCTGGCGTACGTGTGTGCTGTCCTGTTGCCTTTTGTTGTTTTCCGTACGTACGTACGTGTTGCGCATTGAATAAACTAAATATTGCGCAAGTGAATCAAGTATGTACACTACTGGAATCGAGACGTTTGCCGAGTGTCAGGGGCACTAGGCTATGGCCGAAATCCACTCAGCAAAGCCGTTGCCAAATGTGTAACACTCGGCAAAGCGCGCTCAACTAAACCCCTTCCGGCAAAGCGGCATTTGCTGAGAACTTTTCATCGGGCCCTCGGCACATCCTTTGCCGAGCACAAAAAGCCGGCTCTCGGCAAAAAAAAAAAAAAAGCGACTAGACGGAACAGAGACGGCGGTGTTTGTCGAGTGCCGCGTGTCAGGCACTCGGCAAACAGGGTAGCACCATGAGCCGTCATGTGTCGACGACCTTTGCTGAGGGCCACCCAGACGACGTTCGGCAAATCTTTTGCCGAGTGCACTAGGGCAGGCCCTCGCCAAATAGCGAAGCATGCGGGACACCAGTTGCCGCCATGTGTCCGTCTTTGCTGATTGCCTCACCCCTGACGCTTGGCAAATCTTGGTAGGATCTACCAGGAGCCGCCACATGGCCTCTTTGCCGAGCGTAACACTCGGCAAAAGCCATGTTTACCGAGTGTAATACTCGGCAAAAGCCCACAACAGTTTCTTTTCTGTTTGCATTTGTAAATAGCCCTGCAATTCAAATATGTAACAATTCTACAAATTCACATCACATCATCATCACACATATCATACAAAATTCACATTACAAGTTCATTCTAACATCATCACAAGTTCATTCTAACGTTCACACAAGTCACATCATCACAAGTGTCACAAACAAGATCAAGTTCATTGAAATAGCTAAGGTATCACAACCTTGAGGTTCTTTGGATCCAGCGGATGGAGGCGTCAGGTGCTTGGAGGAGGAGGAGGAGGAGGGGTTGGCGCAATTTCACCGACACGAGCGAAAAGCATCTATAGAGTGTTTTTGTTTGCATTGTTACATATTCTAGCAAAGACGTTTGTTATGTAAATATTCTTGGCTGTTATGGGAAAGAACTAACCTTTATTTGCTCCTAGAGTGCTTGATTCCTTGTCGGGTGCCTTCTCTCGGCTTCCTGCCTTAGCCGCATTTCTTCCTCCAACTTGGCCTGCAGTATACGTTCTTCCTCTTCGTCATTCACATAGCGGTTGACAATCTCCATCAGTCAGCTCAGGGAGTAAACATCTGAGTGACCAAGTTTCAGGCAAAGCTCGCGGTACCTGACACCTTGCTTGAAGGCATGAATCGCTTGATGTCCGGAAACATTCTCCACTGAGTTGTGAAGTGTAGTCCATCTCCGAATGTACTCCCGAAGTGTTTCATTCGGTTTCTGGAGACACAGCTGCAATTCTGTCAGACTGCCAGGCAACTTGTAAGTAGCTTCGAAATTCTCGACGAAAACTCTCTGCAAATCATGCCTACAGAAAATACTGCTTGCCGGCAACTGGTTAATCCAAGCACGCGCGGATCCTTCCAACATCATCGGCAGGTGCTTCATAGCGACTTCATCGTCACCACCGCTGATCTGGACAGCCACTCGGTAATCATCGAGCCAAGTCTCTGGTTTGAAATTTCCACTATACTTATCAACCCCGGACACAATTCGGAATTGCCTTGGGATTGTAGCAGAGCGGATCTCCTGGCTGAAACACGGGGGACCTAAGGAGAAGCGCTCGGATAATCTCTGTCATAATCACCGCACCACTCAGGTCCGCGTCAAGTTATCTCGAGCGTCATAAGGGCAATCATCATGCCCACGCGGTGAATACCCAAGCCCTCGGGGAGACAGATCATCCAGATGACGCGCGAATAATCCCAGTGCCGATCATCTCTATGTCGCGGCAGATCAGCATACCGCCTGGGTGAAGGCTCTCGATGGTGAGGTGGGGTCACGCGCCGATGTGGAGACAGGTCTCCATGACATGGCGCATTACCACGCCGATAGGGAGATACATCCCGACGAGGTGGTAGTGTAACGTTTTCCCTGCGGCCCACATGAGGACTGTGAGCCGATGCCGTAGTATCAGCCCGAACTGACTTGGAATGCACTCGGTTGTGGGACTGCGTCACTGCTACATTCTGCTGTAAAGCTGTCTTGAGCAAAGCTTTCACATGGCGAATATCATCTGCCGCTGAACATGATGGTTGTATTGAATCTGCTATCCGAGTGGCCGCCGCTATGTTTTGCATCGGAGTGCGAAGAACGGGATATGCATCTTCATCAGCAGTCGGGAACAGGCGTCTCTGTGACCGACTGGTTTCAGCGACGTCCTGGACCCGAGCCCTCAAGCTCCACTCCATTTGGGACAAACGTTCTGGCTCAGCCAAAGTGGTCAAACGTGCTGCCTCCAAACAGAAACCTGCTGGCGTAGAGGTATCTATGTGCCGTGGGGATAAATCTGACAGTATGATAGGTAGGAAAACGAGGCCTAATCTACCGAGACATAGATGGGTGACACAAGATCGTATGAAGGTTCAGGCCCCTCGCGGTGGAGGTAAAGACCCAAGTCCTGTCTCTCTGGGAGTTGCTCTTGCGTATGAGATTCAGATTACAGAAGTTCCGAACCTGTAGCCGGGCGCGAGAGGTAGGCTTATATAGAGTTTGCCATACCCCCGGGCCCCTAAGCTAGCTATGTTACATAGTGTCTTAAAGTACAATTACTCATGCCCACTACTGGTGGTAACGGGCGCTCATAATCATCCATGACAACGACCGGTAACGCCAGGCTTCAATGCTTAGTGGAATGCTTTCAATAATGCCTTCAATGATGCATCTGGCTGTTGCCCTTTGGTTCGTCCTGAGTGACTGCTAACCGACTGACGGTACGTCTCTCGTTAATGAAACTGATTGAGGATTAAATGACTGACAGATAGTCTGAGTGCCGAAGAACCGACTGATGGAATTCCTAGACTTGGGCCTCCCTGGGCCTTAGCTGGGTCTCATGTCACCGTGGGCCTACCTGGTGGGATATAACCTCATCACTATCGGTGTTTGCAGTACCTGCTCTGACTCACGCGCCAATGTAGCCAGCTGCTCCCCGAGTGAGCGCGCCAGCGTCACCACCGGCACCGCTGGTACCACCTCGTCCTGCTGCATCCTTGTACGCAGCATCATGCGATGCAGTGGATGCATCATCATGTGGCGGAGGCCGCTGAGGCGTGCCGGCCATGACCACTTCTGCCACGGGGCCGATGCTCCTGCAGCTCTCCTCATCATCTATGATGCACTCAAAAGTTTGTGCAATGAATCAGAAGGATTAACCAATGCAACCTGTTGCATAGCCGAGCAACGAGATGCGCGGTGAGGACGAGGCTTTCCGGAGTGCTTCCGGCGATGTCGTACAACAAGTAACCTAGTTTCTCAGTATGGAAGCGGCTCCTGGAGTATCAGCACGTCGGAGTCATTGATGCGGAAGTTTGTATTACCATGGGCCAGTAGCGAGTCAATGTTCAGCGGGGCTCCGGGAAGCCATGTCGAATCATCGGCGGAAAGACTGATCGCCTCGAAGAAGATGACCTTCCCGGGATAAGCATAGCACCGAAAGTCGAAGAAGAAACCATCTGCGCTATCGATCGATAGATGCGTAGCCCCACGGTGGGCGCCAACTATCGTTGTGCTAAATCTGGACAGTAAGAGAGGTAGGAGAAAGGAGCGTGATCTATCGAGACGCAATGGGTGACACAAGAAACGTATACAGGTTCAGACCCCTCAGCGGTGGAGGTAATAGCCCTAGTCTTGTCTCTCTGGGAGGTATTCATGCGTATGATTTTGAGATTACAGGGTTACGAACCTGTAGCCGGACGCCGGAGGTAGGATTATATAGAGTATGTGTACCCCGGGGCCCTAAGCTAGCTACGTTACAATGTGTCTTAAAGTACAATAATTCGTGCCCACTACTAGCGATAACGGCGCTCATAATCGTCCATGATAATGGCCAGTAACGCCAGGCTTCAATGCTCGGTGGTGCACTTCAAGTAATGCCTTCATTGATGTGCTTGGCTGATGGCCTCCTGAACAGCCCAAGTGGACATATACTGACTGACAATATACCTCTCGAGGTTCATACCGAGTGAAGGTAAACTGACTGACGGGATACTGGTGCACAAATTATCTGAGTGATGGTCATCTGAATGATGAATGAACCGACTGAGGGAGTTTCCCGACTGGTCCCACACCGACTGACAAGTCACCCCCAATGCTAAAGTTGCCCTGGGCCAAAGCACACATGGGGGGTTAGGGTTGCAGATTAAGGAGACTGCAACTTACTTTGATATGAAATCCAAATGGTGAAGAAGGATAGCCTGAAAGATCCACCCACCAACATCGTTCAACTGTGTGGAGGGTTAGGGTAATAGATTAAGAAGACTGCATCTTACTTTGATATGAAATGGCCTGACACCATCAAAGGGCGGCAACAAAATTGGTTTTATTGTGAGGACGTAGCCATCCTGGATGGGAATGTTGGTCTGCCTCCTTATACGTCTGACCGAGTCACAAAATTGCACTGGTGGAATCCAAGGCTTACCAAGGCCGAAAAAACAGAAGTAGAGATTTTGACAAACACAATCGGCGTGCTTAAGGATGATCGAAGGACTGGCTGGGAATGATGTTGTTGCCGCTTGGGTGAGACGTCGTGTTCAACCACTGCAGGCCCGAGCGAGGCCCATGTATACTTACAGGGGGATTGATTACCCCATCTGAGTGACTCTGCGCAAGCTCTCCCAAGACTGGTTTGAACAGAAGATGAAGCATCTGACAATGGTGTGTGGCAATCTTCAAATGGAGGGTAGGGTGCCTCCCTTCGGCGCATCAAAACCTCATCTTCGGGTATGTCTCTTGACTGAATTTATTTACCTTTCTTCTGACTGAAAGCTTTTGTTATTTCCCTACTGAATTGCGAACTGACTGAGATAAGGTCCAATTCATTTAAAATCTTGTAGGAATTTTGCAGCATGTTCTCGCCTGTTCCTCCTCCTAGAGATGATCCAAATGAAGAAGAAGTATCTGAAAGCACCGGGTAAGGATCTCGAGGTCACCATGAAGAAGAGAAGCAAGGCGATGAAGCCCAATCTATGCCTTCTCCCCCAGCCAACGTAAATCCAGATAAACGTCTCAAGGCGAGGCATGATCCAACGGGCGATGAACATGCCAGTCGGGATCCCAAGCAGGCCCGAGTCGAACTGGTTCCTTCAAAAGAAAGGGCCCTGCCAAAGCTCAAGCCAAAGTTCCCGGCAAGCCAAAGAAATCCACGGCGGTGCCCAAACTGAGGAAAGCTATGCCCACTGCCAAATAGTAAGTAATTTGATTGTGCATTTTGATTTCAGAAACTTGAGTAAACTCTCAAACCTCCTTCCCGATTCCACAGAGCTGCCCGGCTATGAGCTTTGCCAGCCACACAACCAGATGTATTATAGAGAAACCAGAGTAGACGTTTGAGTCGGACGCAGTATCCTCTGGAGGTACACGACTTCCTCCGCTTACATCTCGAGTGAAATGACAACTTAGTATCACTTCTGAAGAAGGCATTGTTGTTGTAGCTAAAGACATGGAAATCCTAGCCGCCACCGAGGAAGGCATGCAGATCGAGCCGACTGAGTCTAGCCCAAGAGCTGCTGAGGTCCAAAACCTTTAAGCCATCCCATCCGACTACAGGCAATCCCCTGCTGCTGCTGCTGCTGCTGATGTCACACCAGAAGTTGCTGCCGCCTCACTTAGAACCACCTTGACTGGCCAGTCGGTCATGAGCAAGCTGAGCCGAGTGATTTAGCAGCATCAACACTCGACCCGAACAAATCTCCTCCAACACCAACTGTCATCTACTCTTTGGTTGAGACACCTGAGGTGACATTTCAAGCCCAGCTGATGGAGATGCGTCTGCAAAAGTTCACTGAAGAAGCAGAAGTGTTGTACAAGAACGCTGGCGTCCTCAGCGCAAACATCTGCGTAAGTACAAGAGTAAGTGTCACGCGTTTTTATTCAGATTGTAGGTTAATTTTCTTCAGTCGGATCCAGAGAACCGACTTGCAATAGATGAACCTAGTCATTGTCTTTAGTAGGGGCACGAACAATGCACCCATTGGGTGTAGCCCCAAGGCTCTGATTAACTGCGGGCAGTTGATCGGAGTCTCTAGAGTAAATAATAGAAAAACTTAAAACTTCATGGACTTGGTTCTCGGAGCTCCAAGCCCATGGCATCAGTCGGATTCCGGAGAACTGAGTGAATTCATATAAATAAAATCTAGAACTTCAAGCCCATGGCAATCAGTCGGATTCGGAAAACTGACTGATCTAGTTTACTTTTTCTTCCAGTGCTGGCACAAAGAGTGCACCCGTTGGGTGTAGCCCCCGAGGCTTTGATTAACAGCAGGCAGTTGATCGGAGGCTCTAGAGTAGTTATAAATCCTTGAACTTCATGGATTTGGCTCTGAAAGCTCCAAACCCATGGCCAGTAGTCGGATTCTAGAAATCCGAGTGAACTTGAGTCTCTGTCTTTAGAAATTTTCATCACTGGGAGCACGATCAGTGCACCCAGTGGGTGTAGCCCCCGAGACTCCGAGTGATTGCTTATAATCAGTTGGAGTCTCAAATGAGTTGTATACTGATTTTAACTTGTCCATCTCTCTTGAACAGAAAACTTCCGAGCTCGGCGCTAAGTACAGCGAGATGCAGCAGGAAATGGACTGACTGCACGTCTAGCTGGAACAAGAGCACCAAAAGACCAAACGGTTGGAAGAGGAAAAAGTTGTTATGGGCGGTAAGATTCGACAGTCACATCCACTCTAGTTATCCTTATGCCTGATCCCGAGTGAAAATGAATCCAACAGATATTCATGTTGAAAATCAATCTCTCAAATACCGACTTAGGAATTGCGTCTCAGTAGAAGAAGCCAAGAAGTCACTTGAGGCGAAAGATGTTGAGCTGAACCACGCAATGATGGAAGCCCGAGAGAAAACCTGAAGGGCCGAATCTCAGATGCGTAAATTTGAAGAAACTGTCGAACTGAACAAGCACTATCAAGCTGAGGTTGAAAGCTTGAAGAAAAAGGGTGAAAGCCTCAACAATGCTAACCAACAGCTCAATACAAACTTCATCAACCTATCAGATATTCTTGAAAAGCAGAAAACCCAACACGACAAACATATGGAGAAAAATCACTCGGGGCATGGAGGAGACCAAGAGATACCTGGTGGGCCATCTGAATTAATCCAATGAAAAACTGATCTTTGTTCAATTGAGACGGAACCGACTAACTCTCACCGAACTGGCGTTTTCATGTAGTATTCTGTACCGAACCTGAAGCCGAGTCACTGATGGTCGAGGAGCGGATCCGATCATACGGCCCAGACATTTCGAACTCTCCCTTTGCGTCTGCACATGTTGCTGAGGCTGCGATCAGACTGGTAGATCGAGCTCAATTGGCCAAGAACAACGCTGACTGAGTGAAGCAGGTCACAGAGGAAATCAACACATCCCTGTAGCCTGAAGAAGCTTTCAACGATGATCTTCCATCTTGCCTGGATCAACTTGAGAGGGTGCCAACTCAAGTAATTCGATGGAAGAAATCATCAACCCGAAGTGGTGCTGGCTTTGCTTTAGTGCTGACTAAGGCACATTTCTCTGGAATCAAAGACGAAGACCTTCAAAATGTTGGAGAAGGAAATCCTCCAGGCAAAGACTGGACAGAACATCTGCCAAAATTCCTAGAAGCCACCAGCAAGATCACCACCATCATTGACCTGGATACCTTCGTCGAACCCACCGGAGAGCCAGACACTCCAGAAGGTGCACCAGAAGAGGAAGGAGAGGAAGGCAATGAGTGAGAAAAAACTTTAAGCTTAATTTTCCTTGGAATGCCGGGTCAACCTATAAAAATATTAAGTCTAACTGATCCGTGGCACTCTACGTTTAAGCTACTTGGTTGTTTTACTTAAATCCGAGTGAATTTGAGTTGTTGTTTTGGCTTATTCTTCTTTGATTCTTTTGCAAGTGGTTCTTTGATCAATCGGATTTCCTCAGCTTTTGCTCTTACCAACTAGGTAGTCGGGCTGTGGCTAGATTGGAGACTAAGAATGGGCTTTGTTTATCCAAAAGACTTACTCAAACTTGTTGCTTGAGAAAGAAAGAAAAACAAGTCGGGAACAAAACCGAGTGGCTTTGCACCCGCTGGGTGTATCTTTAGAAGAGACCCAAGAGCACTATTAGAGAAAGTAAACAGACTGAACTGCAACCTTCTCATGGCAAACATCCCCCGGGCGAGGTGTGGCTCCCAAGTGTGGCGGAGCCGACTGACGGTGTAGCCCCCGAGTGTGGCATAACCTCCGAGCTCCCGAGTGAAGTGGGACCTTGAGAATGTTGCAGCCGTTACAGAAACGCTAAGGAAAAAACAGTCGGCAAGAATTGAAATGCAGCATGTATAGAACTTAAAGCTTTATTCATCGAGATGGACTCAGAACACAGAGGTTGTAAGGAACCACAAGTCTAAAACTGACGATAACTAAGCCAGATCACCTGATCCAGCCAAAACGTGTAGCTCGTCAAGCTCAAGCCTCTCACGCGCTTGCCGCATCACACGGCCGTGCCGCCTTGCGCAGGCCTGCAGCCTCACACCGCCATCGGCTCTCGCCGTGCTCGCCGTATCGCACGGCGGCTTGGCATCTCGCCTTCTTCGCACGCCTCCGCTGAAGCTTCACCGGACACTTGACACCCTAGACTAAACTACATGCATAACGAAAGTAAACTAAACATGTGATACAAATTATCAAGATTAGTGCTAACATTCACCCCTAATCTTGATATCACAATCTTCGATGCGGATCACCCGCCGCCACATGATGACGCCATCGCAGCGCCGCAGCCACTTGCCATAGACGACGCCGTCGCAGCGCCGGTCACCATGGACCATCTTGCCGTGGATGACGCCCTCGCAGCGCCAATCACCATGCCGTATTGCCGCACGCAGCGGCCATCTCTTGACGTGGACGACGCCTTCGCTACGCCGATCACCACGTCGTGTTCATCTACCGGCATCGCACGCAACCGGCCACCAGCGGCATCGCGCCCCCGACGGCCTCCACCTCGCGCAGTCGTCCTCCACCTCACATGGAGTCGACCGCGTCACCGTTGCCGCCACGGATCGACAAGGCTCTGATGCCAATTGTTGGCGCCGCCAACTTGCAGCACCTCTTCTTCCTCACGTTGTTTCACACAACTCTCTCTTCTCTCATGAACACACACACGTGGTGGGGAACTCACACTTGCACCAAGGAAGATGAACAATAGCTTTGCCAAAGACACTTCCTTGATGACAACACGGTGGCTACATCTTTTCCTCTAGTCCTCACGGCCTTCTTCTTTCATTACTCAAGGGAAGTATTTGTACAAAAGCTTAGGCAAAGCTGCCATGCAACTCACGAGTTGCTCCACTAACCAACTACTACATGACTACATGCACTAACCCATGATCTTATCTTCTCCTAGAATCTCCCTTGGATCCCAAAGACTAGTACATGCATGCAGCTGACAACCTCAACGTGCAGCTAACTGCTCCTAGCTACTTGCTACTTGCACGGCCGAGTTCAGCCTTTGCGCAGCCTCATCAACAGCCACGGACCAAGCCAAACCAACATGCATACAACTGACGATAACTGAGCCAGATCACCTGACCCAGCCAAAACGTGTAGCCCGTCAAGCTCAAGCCTCTCACGCGCTTGCCGCATCACACGGCCGTGCCGCCTCGCGCAGCACTGCAGCCTCACACCGCAATCGGCATCTCGCTGTGCTCGCCGTATCGCACGCTGGCTTGGTATCTCGCCTTCTCCGCTCGCCTCCGCTGAAGCTTCGCCGGACACTTGACACCCTAGACTAAACTACATGCATAACGAAAGCAAACTAAACATGTGATACAAAATATCAAGATTAGTGCTAACAGCGGGTGGGGCTGGTGAGGGAGATGAGAGAGCAGATGGCGGTGATGGAGGCAGGAATCCAGGCGGACTTCCCGCTCGGCCCAGCCCGGGCTGCTGGACGTCATACTGGGCTCGTGCACCGCGGGGACCAGGGTGCTCTCCGCCGTGGCAGGAGAAGAGATCGTCGAGCTGGGCCTGCTTCCGCACGTGCACGCCAGCGTGGTCGCGTTCGACGAGCTCGCCGCCGGGTTCGGGACGAGCGTGCTTCATGAGCGCCTCCTCGCGCGTATTCTCGAGAGGAAGGAGAGGCGGGAGCGCGGGCGCGGCACGCCCGCGTGAGCTGTGTCTTTTATCTTCTCCGGCTTGAAAAACCTTTTGGCCGGCGTCCATACGAGATACGACGCTCTGTACGGCCGGCGTCGGTTCTTGTCCGACGTATGTTGTGTTAGGCATAATCTTTGACTTGAGAGTGGAGCGGCCGGCCGGGTCGTACATGGAGTTAGTTAGCTGCATGCTAGCTACCAGGTCGTGTGGCCGGCTGTTGAGGAATTGATGCGCGCATGGATATGGACGCCGTGCATGTAGCTAGCTTAGTGGTAGTTAGTGCGTGCGTGACGTGCGTGTGTGTATGGGTTAGTGGCCGAGAGTTCAGGCCGGTGATGTGTGCGTGCGTGTGCTGGTGTGTGTGTGGTGCACCGGGTATAAAGACCCACCCCATGTACTGATCGAGGTGCGCCGGTTTGTTGCCGAGCCAGCAGTGGAGCCAGAGATGAGATGTAGTCTTCGTCGGGACCGTGGTGTGAGTCCGGCCGGCAGGAGAGAGAGCTCCTCTGGGTAGTACTGCGTGTGTGTGTACCTTCATGTATGTGTTTGAGTCGTTGTGAGAAATAAAGCCAAGATACAGGCGTTCGTGCGCCGCGGCGTTCGTCGCCGGAAAAATTATGGTGTCTCCTTCGTCTACCTCTGTCCGGCGTTTGTGTCGCTGGGAGGCCGCTCGGTGTTCGTCGCTGAGAAGGGTTGGTCTGCCCCAACATGTTGTGTATCCTTTGGCAAGCACGCATGAGGCCCTATCTTCAGCAAAGGTGTCCCTGCAACGAAACCTTGTGTTGCATATGCGGTTTGGTCTGGTTGAAGATGGCGGTATCTGCTAATGAAGTCTAGCTCTTGTGTGTGGATGAAAATTGATGTATATTGGAGTGTAGTTGAGTTCTGCTTTATGTAATGGTGTTTGTACCAGTCTTCATGAGGATGAAATATATTCATAGGCCCTAATATAAGGGCCTTTTGCCTTCCAAAATAAATATCAATATCAATATCAATTGAAGCGATTTACAAGGAGACATATGCCTCTATGCATCCCTGCTAGTGGTAGGCGACAGGAGCATATGCTTAACCAGACTTTCTTTTTCTGTTGTTTGTCGCAGCCGAATGCTATCGTAGTGGACAGTATTCCGTTCCGTGATTCCTTAAAATGAACCTTGCTGCTGCCAAGGTAACTTGATAACTCGAGATTTTATTTTCTTTCTATGTGGCTTGCTTGTGGAGGCGTACTATTAGAACTGAGGTTAATGGTATCCAAAGGGGTTGGAAAGGTAGAACAGAGTGCGTCATCATGTGGAGCACTTGTGCTTTCTGTGCTCTGTTTTCTAAAGCGTGGTTTAAGTGCACACTGGATACTCAGGTTGCTCCTGTTTTCATTTCTTAATGGAGCAATGGGGGGTGATCGACCACCTGAACGGGCGGTACCTTTTTTTTTTTTTTTTGAGGAAAAACGGGCAGTATCATCATGTTTCTTTTGATGGTCTACATATGTAGTTGAGTTGTGAAGCTTACCTACCGGGGACCCCTTGATGATGATGCTGTTAATTTTTTCTGTCTTTCGAGCCCATGGCCTGGATTGCAAACTCAATGCCCTCCAGCGGCTTCAGCTTTGTCAGGACCTCGACTCGACTTAGGCTATCAGGGCATGTACAATGATGGCATATGGATACAGATGCCCCATGAGAAAAAGTAGCGTAAGGCAACTACATTGATTTTTTCTTCCCAACGCAAGCTATTACTAGTGGGCCTCATCAAAAATAAAAAATAGAAACTTTAATACATATGCATCTCTACTTTTCACTTCAACTTTTTCAGTTTTTTACACCGGACCACACTTTTTCTCTTCAAGCACCCGCCTCTTTCAGCGGATCCTACTTCCCATCCGAACCTACTTTCCCTGACATCCGATCCTACATGGCACACGGGGCATCACCATGAGGCTATGCATTGGCCATGCCCTCAACGAGCCCTGACGGCACCAACAAAAGATGGACCAGAACTGATACACGATACAGACTGCAATTGTGCTTCCCTGTAGCTTCCTCTGCTTTGCTCTGTTCTCTGAACTCTGAATATTTGGCTGTAGCTTCAGGTTTCAGGCGTCCGGTCGACTCGATTTGGGGCCTGGCGATCTTCCTCCCGACCACAGCATGGAGGGAGATGCTGCCTCCTCATGTTAATGGCGGCTGCTATCCTCTCTTATTTCTAGCAAGGAATACACACTAGACTATGTGATATTAGTTAGATACTCGAAATATATTTGCCCCCTCCCTAGGGCGCCGAATCGACGGCATCAGGAACCCTAGCTAGCTACTGTCATGCCCCAATACTTACATATCAAGCCACGACGACTCCACTCGAGCTCTGGGATGGGACGGTGCCGGCACCGCCGCCGGCGAAACCATTCACTCGCCGCCTCTCCGGCATCTCTTCCTCTCGGTTCCTCTACTCCGGAGAGATGCCCGCACCCGGGGCAGCGCCACGTGTGCTCGCGCGAATCGCCACCGAAATTCGGCTGCGATTTAGCAAGTCTTTTATTCTTTTCAGGTGGCTGGCTCTTCCCTAGTACGGGGAACAAGTAACCGATCGACGAAATGACAGGGAGCTAGCATGCAGAATATATCAGTAGTACTAAGATGGCAGCACCACAAGATTATCGACTCAAATTCTTCAGTACAGTTCCGAATTACCATATAATTAACAAAGCACTCATGTAACAATATTTCTTGTTTCATCAATCAGACACAAAGCTCAGTTTATGGTTCATCAACCACACACACACAAGTACACAACACGCAGGGCTGGGCACAGCCTTTTTATTACAAACAAACACAAACCAGCCAGCTTGATTGTGAACACCACACCAAGCTGGAGCTGAAGAAACCTAGCAGCAATCCAGTGTTGCTTGCTTGACATACCAATCCAATCCAATCCAATCAAGCATACCCACATCAGGTATATGTAGCTTGGTGAAGAAAGCACGCCATTTATTTATTCATCGATGCGCAAGCACGTAGCAACACCCTCAGCACGTTGCAGATGGAGATTGTAACAAACACACTTAATTGCAAAACACACAGACACTGGGAAACAAGCACTCCGGAGATCGAGCTGCGAGAGAGATCACAACTTAATTGTAACACCAATAGACTGATGGTCCATGTAAGCCGACCTCGTCCTTTGCATGATCTAGATTACCTAGTAAACGAAGAATGGAAATAGAAGATATTAGTCACATAGTACATCGATGACGCTCAATCTATCTATGCGTAGAACAAAAATCCATGTCTCACGAACCATACCTCAGAATGGAGACCCTCGATTCCATTATTCGCCAAAAAAAAACTTCATTACTATACTCAATTATGAGTGGAATGCGCCGCCACAGCCCGCCTGACGGGGGGGGGGGGGGGGGGGGGGGGGCGAGATGCACTGCGGTGGCCCAGGGCCGGGGGGGGGGGGGGGGGGTGGGGGGTTCATCAGGCGAGGGGGAGTAAAGATCTGCTGAATCATGTCACCTTTCGACCAGAGACGTAGAAGGAAAAGAACGCACATGTTGTGCGGTGGTGCGGCACCCAGGTGTGGCCCTCGATCTCACCCAAAAAAAAAGACGTAGAAGGAAAAGGTTTTTTTTTTTAACACAGTACAATCGAAGTCGCGAGCATACACGAGCATACACTCACTCGTATGCACGCACGCACACCTTACCCCTATGAGCACCTCCGAGAGAAGTCACCACAGGCGCCTCGTACTCGACGGGAACGTCTCCTCCCATTGAACAAACATCGCCGGAAGCTTGAACGAACATCGCCGGAAGCCTGAAATAAATCAAGGAATAGTGCGTGCACCAATGACAAGTCTAGGACTTGAACCCTGGTGGGCAGGGGATACGACTGTTCTCCTAACCATGCAACCACAGATTGGTTCGCGGAAAAGGTTTGATAAATGTGCATGCATGCATTCATGATCAGGCAGGCTAACTAACTAGGGGGTCGTAACCAAGAACTGACTGGCTGTTTTACCACGTGAAGGATTACAACACCATTTCGATGGGTGGAGACGATGATCTATGCTGAGTGATCGATGATGACTGTTTGATCGTTATCCATCATTACCTTGGGTAAGGGCCCCTTCCATGGCCGGATCGCCGCCGACGCTGTCCGCCGGTGGACAACCCGACGTAGAACCTCCACTCCGTCAGCATGGCTGAGTCCATCCCATGCTTTGTCGTTTTGGCGGCACGATCCCGGCGATGAACCCTGCCACCTCCGCCTCTGTATATCCGATGTGAAGGGATTCGCATACGAGATCCGAAGGTGTCGGTGACGCGATCTCCGGCGCAGCGCGGCCATCTTCGTCGTCGGACTCGTCTCCATCTGAACCGGCGAGGGCCCAGAACCGGTTGCGCCGGAGAGAAGAACCCGACGGTGCCTGCTTGACTCCTCCGAGGTCGCCGTCGCGGTCGCCTCCGCGATCGCCTCGGTGGTCGCCCCGCATGCCTACCCCTCTTCAGTTGATCGAGCATCCGGAAGCAAAGCATGGCAACACGGACAAGGGTGCCGAAACACAATGTTGGTTACCAAAGGGATTGATTTTCAGTTTTCTGTTGGCAATAGAACTTTGCATAATTTGTTTGTATGTGTAATCATCAATCAGTTTGCATCAGTTTATGATGGGAGGCATATGTTTGAACATGGAAGTTTGCCTTCAGATAATAATGAGAATTGTGTCAGAAAAAATAATAATGAGCGTGATCAGTAGAAACACGGACAAGGGTGCCGAAACACGATGTTGCCTTCAAACAAAGGAACATGATGTTGGTTTTAGAGTGCTAGAACAAATCCACCAGGAGCCGAAACACGTACGTGCAAAGCTAGCCTCAGCGAAGCACACAAGCAGGCAGCTTGATTGATTTTGTAGCTAGCTAGCAGTACGCGCGTGCACGTTAACTAGACGTACGTACGTGAGCGTGGAGAGCTACCGCTCTCGTCGTCGCGTGATTGGATCGATCCAGCGAGCTAGCGCAGGCCAGGTTCTCGTACGTGTACGAAGACGTGTGTGTACTTCCAGCTTCCGAGAATCAATCAAGCTACTTGTGTGCTTGGTTGACTAGATTTGCACGTACGCCGCACAGCTGCTGGTGAATCGATCTAGCGGTTTAAAAGCCAACAACCGACGCCGCCGCAAGGCGGATCTACCTTTTCTTCTCGCCGTGGAATTCCACGTCCCTGTGTCGCGACGGCTAAAGCTGGCGGCGGCGAGTTTGGTCTGTGAATGGACTCTTCGTCCACGACGACCACGAAGATAGCTCTTCGTTCTTTGCGGCAGCGAATAGATGATCTTCGTCCGTGGAATCAACGAAGACAGTCTCTTCGTCCGCGTCGGATACGAGGAGTAGCTCTTCGTCAGTAACTCTTCGTCCTTGCCGGCTATGACGAGCCCATAGAATTGAAATTTATTCAAGTGAAGATATTGTTTTGATATTTTGTAAAAGAATAATAATATATTTTTATAAAATTCTAGAATGTCACTATCTAAAACGACCTACGCACATTGTGGAGCAAAAGTAAAGTTTGTCGGAAACCTTGGAATAGCTCCCCTCCACACACACCCCCCCCCCCCCCCCCCCCACGCCCCACGTCGTCCGCTCTGGTGGCGACTAGGGTTTCCTCGCGCCGCCACCCCATCCCTCCCCCCCCCCTCTCTCCCTCGCCGCCACCCGAGGAGGTCGCCGGGCAAGCCCGTGTGGCCGCCGGTGACGGTGGCGACGGGGATCTTGCCGCTCCGTTTCTCTCGCGGAGCGCAGCGGTCGTCGTGGCGGCGGCCCCGGGTGGCGAGGCGGCGGCGTCTTGATGGCAGGCGGCCTTCGTTGGTGCTAGTGCCCAAGTTCCTCGGCCACTTGGGCGGCGAGGCCCCTAGTGGTTGGTAGTCGCGGCGGGAGGCCTTCTTCTTCGTCAGATCTGAAGGTATGACTCCTCCACCTTTCTGGCTCATTCCTCCTCCCCCATCCATGGTCTTCGGTGGCCTTGGTTGCCGGCGCTCTGGCTGGTGAGATGCTGGTGGCTCAGGTTTGGGTCCGGGGGAAACCCTAGGACGGCTGGTCTGGCCTCGGCGGCGGCGACGCCCATGGGTGCCGCTTTCCATCCTTGGAGGCACCGTTGAGGGCCCTTCCTGCCCACCCCCTACCTTGCTCCCGAACGAAAGCTCAAAATCCTCTCTGGATTGGGCGGCGGCGTCACAGTGCTCGTCGTGTTCTCCATGAAGACGCCGCCTGGGGATGCCGCAGGGTTGGGTGAGTGCTACCTTGGGGCGGAGGAGTCTGGCAGCTAGTTGGTCCTCTCTACAGTAGCTAGCGATGCCATGTTTTGCAAATCCGGCGTCCCCTTTGGTGGTTCTCTCGGGCGTGGCTGTTTCAGCCGTGTTGTTGAGTACCCGGCTCTTCTCTACGGCGTCTGATTTTGATCTCGAGATGCTCGCTGCTGTGGCTTCGCTCGGTGTTGTTTCATCCTCTTCGATTGCCCCAGGTGGCTTTCCCTCTTTGCTAGGTGTCCGCGGGTGGCGACGTTGTAGCTGGCATGGTGTGCTTCTGGCTTCGTGCAGATTAGGCGGCGTGTTCTATCTGAGTGGCCGCGAAGCCGGCTCCTGTCCTAGCTCTCGGGTGAGCGTCTCTCTTGCCGACGGTGCGGCGTCCTCGAGCCAGGACAAGAGGGTAGGGGCCCTCTTCGGCATCTGAGGAGGTAGGAGTTGTCCCTTCTCCGCCCGATGGTACAGACACAATATTGGTCCTTCCCTTAGCAGACGGCTGATCCACTGCATTTTACTTTGTTTGGTTGTCACAGGCCCTAAGTGTAGTGGGCAGCGACATTAGCAAGCTGTGCTCCATTTTCCTATTTTGTGTTTGTTAGTGAGTGTTGTGTTGTAAGCTGCTCTATCAGCCCCTTGTATCTTTTCGTCTTTGCTTGCTTTGTTGGTACTTTGTAATGCCTGGCCGGTTGATGGCTTTGTTAATTCAAAGCCTTCTTGAGCCTTCGTTCTAAAAAAGTAAAGTTTGTCTCTTCGTCTGAATTATTATCCTTGTGTTTGTCAGTTTGACGGAGACAAGACATTATCCACGGGATCTGCAGTGACAAATGCAATCCATATGTACCATTTCTGAACTTCGAGACCATAGAGCAATTAGTCCCACTCAGATAGTTAGCTGGTCATAATCAAAATCATGTGTGGTTGGTTAACCTAGCTGTCACAGAACATAATGTTTTCCTCACGAGTAGGTAATGAATATATGCATTTTCTATTGTTCTTTTTCTTGGGGTAGGTGAATCTTTTGCATGTCTCCATACACTTGTGGACAGGATTAGGTGGCCATCCTACTGCTATTGCTGATCCACACATCTTTTCAGATGGAAGCATAGAGCTAGCTTATAGTTAATTAGTGAGACATAAATTATTTCTTACTTTTCTTTCTTCCAACATGCTGGTTTAGCAGAGACTTAAAGTGTAGGAGAATCTGAAATAATGATCATATTAAGCATTGATGCATTGTCACCTGAATCTGATCATGTTTTACTACAACACTAGCTAATTGCTCTATCAGGTTTCTACGATGCACTAATATTGGCATTTTTTCCCATTTTGTTGCACCTGAATTAATTTATGGTGGAATAAATCATGATAAGTATTCCTTAAATTTCTTGTGCAATTAAGGGTCCTCGCTAGAGCCAAGTTGATGTTTTCATCTTTTCCTTCTTTTCTGCAATTAATTATTTAGTTCAAATTATTAGTGGGTAAAGGGTAGATATATACACACATGAAAGTCACTGTGGACTTGCTGTTCAACAATTATCCCTTAGTCCATTTGTCATCTGCCACAGCATATGCATGCATGCATGCACGGTCATGTCAAAATGATAACATCTCACCTGACCTGACCAGAAAGCGAGATCCAGGTCCTGCATGGACATCGTATGTCAGATAATTAAAGCTAAATGTTTGCACAGAAAATTACCCTTGGAAGTTTCTTCCAAGATGCATGGTTAATCTGAGGATGTTAAAAATATATGCACAACATATTAGCATCTCAACGATAAAATTTTACATTTATGGACGCAGCCCGGCCTTTACTTTCCTTGAAAGAGAAAAAAACTGCTCAAACTATTCATGGGAAAATGGATAAACATTGCAAGAAAATGGGTTTAACTCCAACCACTCTGTCAAATCGAAAAGGCTTGCTCAAGCTGTTCATGGGAAAAAGGATAGACATCCCAAGAAAACAGATTTAACTCTAACCACTCTGTCAAATCGAAAAGGCATGCAAGCTTTTTGATGATAAAGTGAGCTAGCTGCTAATAAAAAGGATGCTGTAGATTAAGCTAGGTTCTAAGTAGACCAGAGCATGGGCAATCCGCCCCAAAAGCCCAGCATCTAGGCTGGGCTTGGGCTCCACTTTGTCGCCCGATGCCCGGCCCAAAAGACCAACACGCTATAAACTAGTATTCTACATGAAACATAGGTGTGATAATGTATATTTTTTATCTCGAAATGATTAAATTGGTATATTTAAAATCAGAAAAGCCACTGTTTATATGATTCGAGCCAGGCCAGGCTGGGCCGGGCTTGACATGTATAGGTCGAGCTTTGCGAAGCCCAGCCCGGTCCAAGGCATGATCAGGCCTAGTTCTGAGCATAGAGGACAGACCAGTCAGAGGCAGAGCATACATATATGCAGGTGCAAGCTGAGATAGTCAATGGCTTGTGGTGCCCGGAAATAAGCCCCTATCTATTGTCTAAAACTCTAAATAATTGTGCGACTTATGATCCACGGCCAAGAGAAAAATATATTCATATATGTGAAGCATGCATGCAAAGGCATCGATTAGCTGGTCACACCAAGTAGCTGTCGTTTTAACTAAAAGTGCACTCAAGCAGCTAATCTACCATTCTTAAGAAGTTGCTCCCCACTACTCCCTATTCTCTCGTCATGCACACTCTCCACATCAGCGATGTGCCACGTCAGCTACTATGTTCCAATCGGTGCTTCTATTTCCAACTGTAACAGCAGAAAGAGCTGGACTTGGTAATTTCATGCCGAGGCTGTGCCTGCATGTCTTCTCCACTATTAGCCATCTGATTCTTTCGTGAAGCCACATCCCCTTCCTAGGACCACACCTTCCCCACGAGTCGCTTGCTTCCTCTTAACTGTCCCAGCCACCCCTCAAAAAAAAAAAAACGGTCCCATCCGGCCCCTTCCCCTACACGAGTCTTCTTCTTCCTTCAGTTACGATCTAGGCAACAGAACAGGCGCTGACCCACTAACCTGATCCCTAGACCTCTCCCCTTCGATCTATAAAGATTTGCTTCATGGCACTACAACATGGAAATCAAGATCCTCTTCATATCTCTACTCCTCTTTCGGCTGCCCCCCTCCTCCACATCTAGCTTCGTGAGAGTTGTAGACAACGCATCGGTCTCGCCGTATCGAGTCTCGATCTGGCCATCCAAGCCTAGAAGATGCAGTGTTGATTCCGCTGGCGCCGTCGTCATCCATCACCGTTTTTCTTGTATTCACCCGGAAGCAACCGTACAACCTGCGTCCCTCCATGGATATTTCGTATGGTTGGCAGATATTAGATTTCTTTTTAGTTTATGCAATTGGTGCCTAGACCCTAGAAACATTCAAACGATTCTATTTTTGTGATCTCAAGCGATTCTATTTGGAATCATATCAAGTAAGTTTTTCTTGGACTGTATTGGCTGATTCTTTGCTATATTCATAACGATTGTTCTTATTGGCTGTGTCAGGGTTATTTCCGTTTCAGGGTACTTTATTGGCTGATAAAGTAAAATTCTTCATGCAACTTTCAGTTTTGTCTCGATGCGCCACTGGAGTTGACTGGGAGTTCCTTATTATCCGATTGATGATATTTCCTCAGATTTATTCTGATCCTTTTGCCATATGATTGATGAAACGCCCATGTGTGCAGAAGCGTGTGTTGTATCAGGGTGCAACGTGGAGGCAAAACATACTTCCTGTCCATGGGCCCATCGATTTCTGAACCCAAAATCCATGATTTATCACTAATTATATGAAGAACGTACTATTGTAGTGGTGTAATCCCTGTGATGGCATCATCAAGTGAGATAGATGCATGGCAAGGAATATGTCTTATATGTTTACTTACTGCTTTTGATGTGCCAATAAAATGTATGAGTTTGTTCCTTATTTCACACAGCTCCAAAATGGGTTCTTAATTGGTAAGATACATGGATCAATTGGGAAGGATTCTGGTATTTATCATATCATTTGACAGCAGCAAAATACATGGATCATTTTTTACATATTCATCTATCCTACGTTTTGTTCACCTTGCTTACTCTTATTGTAGAGGCCTGACATTATGGACTCATCCGAATGTTTCATATGCAGCTCACATATACAAGATGTGGTGTTCTCTGTTTTTTCTTCGGTAATTTCCGTATGCATGAGACGACCTCACATGTTAAATCGTCAACCACTCATGCAACTTCTTACAAACTACACTACGGCTTCTACCTAAAATTAGTAATTATTTTGCTTAAATTTATAATTAATCATCAGTAGAGTGATCGCGTTCGTTTGTAATCAAGAAAAACTCTCATTAGTACTCTTTGGTCAGTTTCTACTTTCAAATGTGCCATGCCAAATCCTTAACATATTGTTTGTATTTATAGGATAATCACTTTGATCTGTAATTTTTGTATCCATTACACTATCTGCGACTATGAATTAACCTTCAGTATGTATGCAGTGCCACAAAATTCCCGCACCAACGTACAAGCATACACTTTGTTCACACAAAAGTACTTCCAAAAATACTAGCTTTTGATTTATGTAATTTTGTACATACAGAATTCATCCAAAATTAATCTTTAAATTCCCGCAGCAACGCGCGGGGAAATCATCTAGTGATAGATGTTTTTGCACTGCAATGCCCCATCATAAAAGGAATCTAATTAAGCTAGCTTAGTAGACAATACATGCACAAGCAATCAAGACATGTCGAAACTGGCTGCTCGAGGACATCGATCGGAGACATATGGATGTTTAGTTTTCTTTTGCTTTTGTATGTCGAAATTATATGTAAAGTCAAATCATGTTAATTTAGTTGAGTTTGACTACCTAGAGAGTGTTTTACGTTTGGCTGCCTTGATCGTGCAGGTGATCACTAATAATTGAGAGGATGCGATCGATGTCGAGAAATTCTAGAAGGCTAATAACGTAACTTTCCACATTGACAAGCGAGCTAGAGCGCTACCCGTCCTTCTCCAACTCCAACTAACTAATTTTTAAGTAGTATACCGTTTGCATGTCCCAGTTGGTTAGTACTACAAGCGATGTGTGTCTGCTAGTCAATTCGAAGCTATGGACGAAATTGTCTGTCTCTTGTTAATTTCTATAGTATATATACATAAAAATGTATGATTTTTTTTCTTAAAAGTGATCAGATTTGCTGGACGTGTTAAAAAAATTGTGATTACAAAGTTGTTTTCTAGAGCACTCAAATATATCAGGCATAAATCTTCTTTTTATGCAAATTTACACGGGTGTGGAGCACAAACATGTACACGTGCAAATAATTCATAGATACAGTACCATGCTTAGATCCTAATTACAAGTGGTTTGCACATAATGGAACAATTAACCCATTCATTAAATTATATGTTTCTTAAACCTAATAATGTAGTCGGTGATATCTTAAATGAAGAGTATGATGTTAGTCAATCAAAATTTTAAATAAGACTAGAGTACTAGCGAACTCCACCTCTGCTATTGATATGCCTAACCCATAGTCACTAGGCACATGCTTCAGTGACATATGAGTTGGGATTTTGAGAATGAAGCAAAGTATGACCGCAAAGAACTCGGGTTTGATGCATTGATTGAAGGAGAGAAAAAATGGTCAGATAGAAGAAAAGCAGGTGAGCCAAGACTACAACCACAGTTGTTTCATGGTGACGATTACAGATGAAACGTGACAGTCGAGGAGAGGAGAATATTGTGGACCTTCACGGATAAAGAGGCATGGAGAAGCAAAGAAGAGAAAGAACAATTGACATATATTTAAATAATGTAACTACAACGAGGCAGCTCTCAATGCATACATCGCTACAACATTTAAATCTATAAATCTTAAGCTATAAATGAGTTTCTCTTTTCAAATGTTCATATTAAGTTCCATGTTCTTAATTATCGTAAACATATCTAAGAATCATTATTTTTAACCCAATTTTTAATGGCACGTAACTAATACTTTCACTGCACAGAAAAATAGATACTCAAATGCCAACAAATAGTTATCTAAAATACATAAATAGTAAACAATATAGATCTAGCCGCGGTAATGCGCGGGTCATCTTGCTAGTTCTGTGTGATGCAAATTAGACTATCAACCATAGTTACTAGCCACACAATCATACATGAATAGTCACACTCACATGCACTTTGCTGTCTTGGAAAAAAGAAGGTGCTTTCAATTTATGTCACGAGCTAATTATTAAATACATATTCCTGTCCTTATAAAATTCAAAAAGGGAAACAAGAAAAAATAAACAAAAATGAACAATAATTGTAGTGAGTGTGTACATATATATATGTCCCTTTGTTCCCCTTCCTTTGTACATGCCTGAAAGTGTGGACCACACCACCTTTTCCGCCTATCAACAAACAAACTTCACATCTTCGATATCGAAATGTGCATCCAATCCAACAATTAATTGTCTCTCCTTTCTGATTACTCTTGCATTCTTCATATCTCTTCTAGCTACTCATCATAGCTCATTTGAGTTCAGCCCTGACATTTGCCTGCATAAAAAAAAGAGGATTAATCATGTCAGCTAATAAGTATTGATTAAAATTCCACTGTTTAATTTGACAAAAAAATTAAAAGCTATATATGCATTCTCTTTTTTCTTAATCATAGAAATTGATCTAGCTAGTTTAATTATAAATAAAAGTAAGGAAAAAATCAAAGAAAATAATTAACAATGAAAACTAATTGTAATTGGTTGGATGGAAAGTTTTGGTTAGAAAGTTGATGGAACGGGGACAAAGGGAGTAGAGTAGGTACTCACTCTAGCAAATCCTTCCAACAACCGTCCGGGTTGAGGTCATCCATCAGGTTCAGGCTCTCCAGTCCATCGAACGGGCTCGACGCCGACGTCTCCTCGCATGACACGCCGCCGCAGCGGCCGCCATTGTTGCGCTCGTGGTCGGCAGCCACCATTGGACTTGGGCATGGCGGCACCACCTCGTCGACGGTCACGTTGCTCCCGCTCGCCCCGCGGTGGCCGGTGAGCTCCGTCGAGCTCAGCCCGTCCGTGGCGCTGAAGCCGTCAAACAGGCCGCTGATGTTGTGCATGCTGCTCGCAGGCGCAGACCTGCTCAGCGCGGGCAGGTTGTTCATGCCGTCCCACTGGCACTGCTGGAGCAGCATGCTCTGGTCAACTCCGCCGTGCCGCTCAGCATTGCTGGCGGCGACGAGCCCGATGAGGTTGTCCATGCTGGCGGCGGCTGTGGGCGCGGGCGCCGAGGCGGTGGTGAGCAAGCGCTCGAGGCCCTGGAGTAACTGAAACTTGGAGGCGTCGGCCTGGAGACTGAGATCGTTCATGTCCCAGCCGCCCGCTGCGCCGGCGTCGGAGAAGTTACCGGTGGCGGCGAGGAGGCCGGGGAACCCGGCGAGCAGGCTGAGGTCGGTGCGCGGGCGGTGCCTGATGGGGTCGATGCCCATGCACAGCAGCTTCTTGCGCAGGCCCCTGTTCCAGTAGTTCTTGATCTCGTTGTCCGTCCTCCCCGGCAGCTTCATCGCAATTGACGACCACCTGATTAAACCAACCCATCAGCCCCCGGCGCCGGAGAAGAAGAAGAAGATATGTACGTAGCTAGGAAGCATGGGCAGTTACTTACTTGTTGCCGAGGAGGGAGTGGAGGTGGATGATGAGCTTCTCCTCGTCGTCGGTGAAGCAACCGCGCTTGATGTCGGGGCGGAGGTAGTTGGTCCAGCGGAGGCGGCAGCTCTTGCCGCAGCGGTTGAGGCCGGCGAGCTTGGGCAGGCGCTGCCAGCTGCCGTGGCCCTTCTCATGGATGTAGTCCACCAGCAGCTTGTCCTCCTCCTGCGTCCACGGCCCCTTCTTCACCGCCGCCCGGTCACAGCACGGCGACCGCCCCATTGCTGGACTAACGACTAGCTATAAGGTTCTCCACCTCCTTCTGGCGGCATGGAACGGTAAAAGCAATGCGTGCATGGCGGCATGGAATGCTAAAAGGAAGTCTTTGTGTGCGGGAGACGCAGCCTCCCCTCTCTCTCTCCGTACCCTCTGTGATTCTCTCTCTAGCTACCTCTGTTTCTCTCTCCAAAGAACTTTCTCTTGCTCGGCAGCTCTCTGTCTGACTTTTAGAAGGTGTTTGGTTCGGGATTTTTTGCCCGTTACCGATTACGCTGGTACCGCAAAACAGCACCTGTGTTTGGTAAGAATGCCACGTAATCGAATACATATCAAGGCGACCCCGCAAAACAGCACCTGTGTTTGGTAAGAATGCCACGTTACCGGACCCTCCCGTCCCGTCCTCCCTCACCCCGATCTCCGCCTCCTCCGGCGACCCGCGCCGATCTCCTCCTCGGCCTAATAACGTTAACGACTGAACCAGTTTGCTTAAGCACGTTGTTTTGTTAGAAATGCTGGCGTACGTGTGTGCTGTCCTGTTGCCTTTTGTTGTTTTCCGTACGTACGTACGTGTTGCGCATTGAATAAACTAAATATTGCGCAAGTGAATCAAGTATGTACACTACTGGAATCGAGACGTTTGCCGAGTGTCAGGGGCACTAGGCTATGGCCGAAATCCACTCAGCAAAGCCGTTGCCAAATGTGTAACACTCGGCAAAGCGCGCTCAACTAAACCCCTTCCGGCAAAGCGGCATTTGCTGAGAACTTTTCATCGGGCCCTCGGCACATCCTTTGCCGAGCACAAAAAGCCGGCTCTCGGCAAAAAAAAAAAAAAGCGACTAGACGGAACAGAGACGGCGGTGTTTGTCGAGTGCCGCGTGTCAGGCACTCGGCAAACAGGGTAGCACCATGAGCCGTCATGTGTCGACGACCTTTGCTGAGGGCCACCCAGACGACGTTCGGCAAATCTTTTGCCGAGTGCACTAGGGCAGGCCCTCGCCAAATAGCGAAGCATGCGGGACACCAGTTGCCGCCATGTGTCCGTCTTTGCTGATTGCCTCACCCCTGACGCTTGGCAAATCTTGGTAGGATCTACCAGGAGCCGCCACATGGCCTCTTTGCCGAGCGTAACACTCGGCAAAAGCCATGTTTACCGAGTGTAATACTCGGCAAAAGCCCACAACAGTTTCTTTTCTGTTTGCATTTGTAAATAGCCCTGCAATTCAAATATGTAACAATTCTACAAATTCACATCACATCATCATCACACATATCATACAAAATTCACATTACAAGTTCATTCTAACATCATCACAAGTTCATTCTAACGTTCACACAAGTCACATCATCACAAGTGTCACAAACAAGATCAAGTTCATTGAAATAGCTAAGGTATCACAACCTTGAGGTTCTTTGGATCCAGCGGATGGAGGCGTCAGGTGCTTGGAGGAGGAGGAGGAGGAGGGGTTGGCGCAATTTCACCGACACGAGCGAAAAGCATCTATAGAGTGTTTTTGTTTGCATTGTTACATATTCTAGCAAAGACGTTTGTTATGTAAATATTCTTGGCTGTTATGGGAAAGAACTAACCTTTATTTGCTCCTAGAGTGCTTGATTCCTTGTCGGGTGCCTTCTCTCGGCTTCCTGCCTTAGCCGCATTTCTTCCTCCAACTTGGCCTGCAGTATACGTTCTTCCTCTTCGTCATTCACATAGCGGTTGACAATCTCCATCAGTCAGCTCAGGGAGTAAACATCTGAGTGACCAAGTTTCAGGCAAAGCTCGCGGTACCTGACACCTTGCTTGAAGGCATGAATCGCTTGATGTCCGGAAACATTCTCCACTGAGTTGTGAAGTGTAGTCCATCTCCGAATGTACTCCCGAAGTGTTTCATTCGGTTTCTGGAGACACAGCTGCAATTCTGTCAGACTGCCAGGCCACTTGTAAGTAGCTTCGAAATTCTCGACGAAAACTCTCTGCAAATCATGCCTACAGAAAATACTGCTTGCCGGCAACTGGTTAATCCAAGCACGCGCGGATCCTTCCAACATCATCGGCAGGTGCTTCATAGCGACTTCATCGTCACCACCGCTGATCTGGACAGCCACTCGGTAATCATCGAGCCAAGTCTCTGGTTTGAAATTTCCACTATACTTATCAACCCCGGACACAATTCGGAATTGCCTTGGGATTGTAGCAGAGCGGATCTCCTGGCTGAAACACGGGGGACCTAAGGAGAAGCGCTCGGATAATCTCTGTCATAATCACCGCACCACTCAGGTCCGCGTCAAGTTATCTCGAGCGTCATAAGGGCAATCATCATGCCCACGCGGTGAATACCCAAGCCCTCGGGGAGACAGATCATCCAGATGACGCGCGAATAATCCCAGTGCCGATCATCTCTATGTCGCGGCAGATCAGCATACCGCCTGGAGACTGAGATCGTTCATGTCCCAGCCGCCCGCTGCGCCGGCGTCGGAGAAGTTACCGGTGGCGGCGAGGAGGCCGGGGAACCCGGCGAGCAGGCTGAGGTCGGTGCGCGGGCGGTGCCTGATGGGGTCGATGCCCATGCACAGCAGCTTCTTGCGCAGGCCCCTGTTCCAGTAGTTCTTGATCTCGTTGTCCGTCCTCCCCGGCAGCTTCGTCGCAATTGACGACCACCTGATTAAACCAACCCATCAGCCCCCGGCGCCGGAGAAGAAGAAGAAGATATGTACGTAGCTAGGAAGCATGGGCAGTTACTTACTTGTTGCCGAGGAGGGAGTGGAGGTGGATGATGAGCTTCTCCTCGTCGTCGGTGAAGCAACCGCGCTTGATGTCGGGGCGGAGGTAGTTGGTCCAGCGGAGGCGGCAGCTCTTGCCGCAGCGGTTGAGGCCGGCGAGCTTGGGCAGGCGCTGCCAGCTGCCGTGGCCCTTCTCATGGATGTAGTCCACCAGCAGCTTGTCCTCCTCCAGCGTCCACGGCCCCTTCTTCACCCCCTCCCGGTCACAGCACGGTGAGCGCCCCATCGCTGGACTAACGACTAGCTATAAGGTTCTCCACCTCCTTCTTCTACCTTCTTCTACGAAGCTAAACTTGCTGGAGAGAGATGTGGCTAGCAATGGCGGATGAGTTAGGTTTTTAGGTCTCGTTGGGGTTTGGATAGGAGGGCGCCGGGGTTTTATAGAGGGTTTAAAGGAGGGGGGACGATGATGCATGCATGGCGGCATGGAATGGTAAAAGCAATGCGTGCATGGCGGCATGGAAGGCTAAAAGGAAGTCTTTGTGTGCGGGAGACGCAGCCTCCCCTCTCTCTCTCCGTACCCTCTGTGATTCTCTCTCTAGCTACCTCTGTTTCTCTCTCCAAAAAACTTTCTCTTGCTCGGCTGCTCTCTGTCTGACTTTTAGAAGGTGTTTGGTTTGGGATTTTTTGCCCGTTACCGATTACGCTGGTACCGCAAAACAGCACCTGTGTTTGGTAAGAATGCCACGTAATCGAATACATATCAAGGTGACCCCGCAATTTAATAAGGTTACCCTCCCGTCCTCCCTCGCCCCGATCTCCTCCTCGGCCTAATAACGTTATCGATTGAATCAGTTTGCTTAAGCACGTTGTTTTGTTAGAAATGCTGGCGTACGTGTGTGCTGTCCTGTTGCCTTTTGTTGTTTTCCGTACGTACGTACGTGTTGCGCATTGAATAAACTAAATATTGCGCAAGTGAATCAAGTATGTACACTACTGGAATCGAGACGTTTGCCGAGTGTCAGGGGCACTAGGCTATGGCCGAAATCCACTCAGCAAAGCCGTTGCCAAATGTGTAACACTCGGCAAAGCGCGCTCAACTAAACCCCTTCCGGCAAAGCGGCATTTGCTGAGAACTTTTCATCGGGCCCTCGGCACATCCTTTGCCGAGCACAAAAAGCCGGCTCTCGGCAAAAAGAAAAAAAGCGACTAGACTGAACAGAGACGGCGGTGTTTGTCGAGTGCCGCGTGTCAGGCACTCGGCAAACAGGGTAGCACCATGAGCCGTCATGTGTCGACGACCTTTGCTGAGGGCCACCCAGACGACGTTCGGCAAATCTTTTGCCGAGTGCACTAGGGCAGGCCCTCGCCAAATAGCGAAGCATGCGGGACACCAGTTGCCGCCATGTGTCCGTCTTTGCTGAATGCCTCACCCCTGACGCTTGGCAAATCTTGGTAGGATCTACCAGGAGCCGCCACATGGCCTCTTTGCCGAGCGTAACACTCGGCAAAAGCCATGTTTACCGAGTGAAATACTCGGCAAAAGCCCACAACAGTTTCTTTTCTGTTTGCATTTGTAAATAGCCCTGCAATTCAAATATGTAGCAATTCTACAAATTCACATCACATCATCATCACACATATCATACAAAATTCACATTACAAGTTCATTCTAACATCATCACAAGTTCATTCTAACGTTCACACAAGTCACATCATCACAAGTGTCACAAACAAGATCAAGTTCATTGAAATAGCACAAGTATCACAACCTCGAGGTTCTTTGGATCCAGCGGATGGAGGCGTCAGGTGCTTGGAGGAGGAGGAGGAGGAGGGGTTGGCGCAATTTCACCGACACGAGCGAAAAGCATCTATAGAGTGTTTTTGTTTGCATTGTTACATATTCTAGCAAAGACGTTTGTTATGTAAATATTCTTGGCTGTTATGGGAAAGAACTAACCTGTATTTGCTCCTAGAGTGCTTGATTCCTTGTCGGGTGCCTTCTCTCGGCTTCCTGCCTTAGCCGCCTTTCTTCCTCCAACTTGGCCTGCAGTATACGTTCTTCCTCTTCGTCATTCACATAGCGGTTGACAATCTCCATCAGTCAGCTCAGGGAGTAAACATCTGAGTGACCAAGTTTCAGGCAAAGCTCGCGGTACCTGACACCTTGCTTGAAGGCATGAATCGCTTGACGTTCGGAAACATTCTCCACTGAGTTGTGAAGTGTAGTCCATCTCTGAATGTACTCCTGAAGTGTTTCATTCGGTTTTTGGACACACAGCTGCAATTCTGTCAGACTGCCAGGCCACTTGTAAGTAGCTTCGAAATTCTTGACGAAAACTCTCTGCAAATCATGCCTACAGAAAATACTGCTTGCAGGCAACTGATTAATCCAAGCACGCGCGGATCCTTCCAACATCATCGGGAGGTGCTTCATAGCGACTTCATCGTCACCACCGCTGATCTGGACAGCCACTCGCTAATCATCGAGCCAAGTCTCTGGTTTGAAATTTCCACTATACTTATCAACCCCGGACACAATTCGGAATTGCCTTGGGATTGTAGCAGAGCGGATCTCCTGGCTGAAACACGGGGGACCTAAGGAATTTGAAGCACTCGGATAATCTCTGTCATAATCACCGCACCCCACTTAGGCTCTGACCACTCAGGTCCGCGTCAAGTTATCTCGAGCGTCATAAGGGCAATCATCATGCCCACGCGGTGAATACCCAAGCCCTCGGGGAGACAGATCATCCAGATGACGTGCGAATAATCCCAGTGCCGATCATCTCTATGTCGCGGCAGATCAGCATTCCGCCTGGGTGAAGGCTCTCGATGGTGAGGTGGGGTCACGCGCCGATGTGGAGACATGTCTCCATGACATGGCGCATTACCACGCCGATGGGGAGATACAACCCGACGAGGTGGTAGTGTAACGTTTTCCCTGCGGCCCACATGAGGACTGTGAGCCGATGCCGTAGTATCAGCCCGAACTGATTTGGAATGCACTCGGTTGTGGGACTGCGTCACTGCTACATTCTGCTGTAAAGCTGTCTTGAGGAAAGCTTTCACATGGTGAATATCATCTGCCGCTGAACATGATGGTTGTATTGAATCTGCTATCCGAGTGGCCGCCGCTATGTTTTGCATCGGAGTGCGAAGAACGGGATATGCACCTTCATCAGCAGTCGGGAACATGCGTCTCTGTGACCGACTGGTTTCAGCGACGTCCTGGGCTCGAGCCCTCAAGCTCCGCTCCATTTGGGACAAACGTTCTGGCTCAGCCAAAGTGGTCAAACGTGCTGCCTCCAAACACAAACCTGCTGGCATAGAGGTATCTATGTGTCGTGGTTATAGATCTGACAGTATGATAGGTAGGAGAACGAGGCCTAATCTAACGAGACATAGATGGGTGACACAAGATCGTATAAAGGTCTAGGCCCCTCGCGGTGGAGGTAAAGACCCAAGTCCTGTCTCTCTGGGAGTTGCTCTCGCTTATGAGAATCAGATTACAGAAGTTCCGAACCTGTAGCCGGGCGCGAGAGGTAGGCTTATATAGAGTTTGCCATACCCCCGGGCCCCTAAGCTAGCTATGTTACATAGTGTCTTAAAGTACAATTACTCATGCCCACTACTGGTGGTAACGGGCGCTCATAATCATCCATGACAACGACCGGTAACGCCAGGCTTCAATGCTTAGTGGAATGCTTTCAATAATGCCTTCAATGATGCATCTGGCTGTTGCCCTTTGGTTCGTCCTGAGTGACTGCTAACCGACTGACGGTACGTCTCTCGTTAATGAAACTGATTGAGGATTAAATGACTGACAGATAGTCTGAGTGCCGAAGAACCGACTGATGGAATTCCTAGACAGGTGCCCACACTGACTGATGAGCTACCCCCGATCGTGCTATAGCCTTAGACCCTTACATGTATGGACTTGGGCCTCCCTGGGCCTTAGCTGGGTCTCATGTCACTGTGGGCCTACCTGGTGGGATATAACCTCATCACTATCGGTGTTTGCAGTTTCTCAGTATGGAAGCGGCTCCTGGAGTATCAGCACGTCGGAGTCATTGATGCGGAAGTTTGTATTACCATGGGCCAGTAGCGAGTCACGTTCAGCGGGGCTCCGGGAAGACATGTCGAATCATCGGCGGAAAGACTGATCGCCCCGAAGAAGATGACCTTCCCCGGGATAAGCATAGCACCGAAAGTCGAAGAAGAAACCATCTGCGCCATCGATCGATAGATGCGTAGCCCCACGGTGGGCGCCAACTATCGTTGTGCTAAATCTGGACAGTAAGAGAGGTAGGAGAAAGGAGTGTGATCTATCGAGACGCAATGGGTGACACAAGAAGCGTATACAGGTTCAGACCCCTCAGCGGTGGAGGTAATAGCCCTAGTCTTGTCTCTCTGGGAGGTGTTCATGCGTATGATTTTGAGATTACAGGGTTACGAACCTGTAGCCAGACGCCGGAGGTAGGATTATATAGAGTATGTGTACCCCGGGCCCCTAAGCTAGCTACGTTACAATGTGTCTTAAAGTACAATAATTCGTGCCCACTACTAGCGATAACGGGCGCTCATATTCGTCTATGATAATGGCCAGTAACGCCAGGCTTCAATGCTCGGTGGTGCACTTCAAGTAATGCCTTCATTGATGTGCTTGGCTGATGGCCTCCTGAACAGCCCAAGTGGACGTATACTGACTGACAATATACCTCTCGAGGTTCATTCCGAGTGAAGGTAAACCGACTGACGGGATACTGGTGCACAAATTATCTGAGTGATGGTCATCTGAATGATGAATGAACCGACTGAGGGAGTTTCCCGACTGGTCCCACACCGACTGACAAGTCACCCCCAATGCTAAAGTTGCCCTGGGCCAAAGCACACATGGGGGGTTAGGGTTGCAGATTAAGGAGACTGCAACTTACTTTGATATGAAATCCAAATGGTGAAGAAGGATAGCCTGAAAGATCCACCCACCAACATCGTTCAACTGTGTGGAGGGTTAGGGTAATAGATTAAGAAGACTGCATCTTACTTTGATATGAAATGGCCTGACACCATCAAAGGGTGGCAACAAAATTGGTTTTATTGTGAGGACGTAGCCATCCTGGATGGGAATGTTGGTCTGCCTCCTTATACGTCTGACCGAGTCACAAAATTGCACTGGTGGAATCCAAGGCTTACCAAGGCCGAAAAAACAGAAGTAGAGATTTTGACAAACACAATCGGCGTGCTTAAGGATGATCGAAGGACTGGCTGGGAATGATGTTGTTGCCGCTTGGGTGAGCCGTCGTGTTCAACCACTGCAGGCCTGAGCCAGGCCCATGTATACTTACATGGGGATTGATTACCCCATCTGAGTGAATCTGCGCAAGCTCTCGCAAGACTGGTTTGAACAAAAGATGAAGCATCTGACAATGGTGTGTGGCAATCTTCAAATGGAGGGTAGGATGCCTCCCTTCGGCGCATCAAAACCTCATCTTCGGGTACGTCTCTCGACTGAATTTATTTACCTTTCTTCTGACTGAAAGCTTTTGTTATTTCCCTACTGAATTGCGAACTGACTGAGATAAGGTCCAATTGATTTAAAATCTTGTATGAATTTCGCAGCATGTTCTCGCCTGTTCCTCCTCTTATAGATGATCCACATGAAGAAGAAGTATCTGAAAGCACCAGGTAAGGATCTCGAGGTCACCATGAAGAAGAGAAGCAAGGCGATGAAGCCCAATCTATGCCTTCTCCCCCAGCCAACGTAAATCCAGATCAACGTCTCAAGGCGAGGCATGATCCGACTGGCGATGAACATGACAGTCGGGATCCCAAGCAGGCCAGAGTCGAACTGGTTCCTTCAAAAGAAAAGGCCCCTGCCAAAGCTCAAGCCAAAGTTCCTGGCAAGCCAAAGAAAACCACGGCGGTGCCCAAACCGAGGAAAGCTATGCCCACTGCCAAATAGTAAGTAATTTGATTGTGCATTTTGATTTCAGAAACTTGAGTAAACTCTCAAACCTCCTTCCTGATTCCACAGAGCTGCCCGGCTATGAGCTTTGCCAGCCACACAACCAGATGTATTATAGAGAAACCAGAGTAGACGTTTGAGTCGGACGCAGTATCCTCTGGAGGTACACGACTTCCTCCGCTTACATCTCGAGTGAAATGACGACTTAGTATCACTTCTGAAGAAGGCATTGTTGTTGTAGCTAAAGACATGGAAATCCTAGCCGCCACCGAGGAAGGCATGCAGATCGAGCTGACTGAGTCTAGCCCAAGAGCTGCTGAGGTCCAAAACCTTTAAGCCATCCCGTCCGACTCTAGGCAATCCCCTGCTGCTGCTGCTGCTGATGTCACACCAGAAGTTGCTGCCGCCTCACTTAGAACCACCCTGACTGGCCAGTCGGTCATGAGCAAGCTGAGCCGAGTGATTTAGCAGCATCAACACTCGACCCGAACAAATCTCCTCCAACACCAACTGTCATCTACTCTTTGGTTGAGACACCTGAGGTGACATTTTCAGCCGAGCTGATGGAGATGCGTCTGCAAAAGTTCACTGAAGAAGCAGAAGTGCTGTACAAGAACGCTGGCGTCCTCAGCGCAAACATCTGCGTAAGTACCGGAGTAAGTGTCACGCGTTTTTATTCAGATTGTAGGTTAATTTTCTTCAGTCGGATCCAGAGAACCGACTTGCAGTAGATGAACCTAGTCTTTGTCTTCGGTAGGGGCACGAACAATGCACCCATTGGGTGTAGCCCCAAGGCTCTGATTAACTGCGGGCAGTTGATCGGAGTCTCTAGAGTAAATAATAGAAAAACTTAAAACTTCATGGACTTGGTTCTCGGAGCTCCAAGCCCATGGCATCAGTCGGATTCCGGAGAACTGAGTGAATTCATATAAATAAAATCTAGAACTTCAAGCCCATGGCAATCAGTCGGATTCGGAAAACCGACTGATCTAGTTTACGTTTTCTTCCCGTGCTGGCACAAAGAGTGCACCCGTTGGGTGTAGCCCCTGAGGCTTTTATTAACTGCAGGCAGTTGATCGGAGGCTCTAGAGTAGTTATAAATCCTTGAACTTCATGGATTTGGCTCTGAAAGCTCCAAACCCATGGCCAGTAGTCGGATTATAGAAATCCGAGTGAACTTGAGTCTCTGTCTTTAGAAATTTTCATCACTGGGAGCACGATCAGTGCACCCAGTGGGTGTAGCCCCCGAGACTCCGAGTGATTGCTTATAATCAGTTGGAGTCTCAAATGAGTTGTATACTGATTTTAACTTGTCCTTCTTTCTTGAACAGAAAACTTCCGAGCTCGGCGCTAAGTACAGCGAGATGCAGCAGGAAATGGACTGACTGCACCTCTAGCTGGAACAAGAGCGCCAAAAGACCAAACGGTTGGAAGAGGAAAAAGTTGTTATGGGCGGTAAGTTTCAACAGTCACATCCACTCTAGTTATCCTTATGCCTGATCCCGAGTGAAAATGAATCCAACAGATATTCATGTTTAAAATCAATCTCTCAAATACCGACTTAGGAATTGCGTCTCAGTAGAAGAAGCTAAGAAGTCACTTGAGGCGAAAGATGTTGAGCTGAACCACGCAATGATGGAAGCCCGAGAGAAAACCTGAAGGGCCGAATCTCAGATGCGTAAATTTGAAGAAACCGTCGAACTGAACAAGCACTATCAAGCTGAGGTTGAAAGCTTGAAGAAAAAGGGTGAAAGCCTCAACAATGCTAACCAACAGCTCAATACAAACTTCATCAACCTATCAGATCTTCTTGAAAAGCAGAAAACCCAACACGACAAAGATATGGAGAAAAATCACTCGGGGCATGGAGGAGACCAAGAGATACCTGGTGGGCCATCTGAATTAATCCAATGAAAAACTGATCTTTGTTCAATTGAGACTGAACCGACTAACTCTCACCGAACTGGCGTTTTCATGTAGTATTCTGTACCGAACCTGAAGCCGAGTCACTGATGGTCGAGGAGCGGATCCGATCATACGGCCCAGACATTTCGAACTCTCCCTTTGCGTCTGCACATGTTGCTGAGGCTGCGATCAGACTGGTAGATCGAGCTCAATTGGCCAAGAACAACGCTGACTGAGTGAAGCAGGTCACAGAGGAAATCAACACATCCCTGTAGCCTGAAGAAGCTTTCAACGATGATCTTCCATCTTGCCTGGATCAACTTGAGAGGGTGCCGACTCAAGTAATTCGATGGAAGAAATCATCAACCCGAAGTGGTGCTGGCTTTGCTTTAGTGCTGACTAAGGCACATTTCTCTGGAATCAAAGACGAAGACCTTCAAAATGTTGGAGAAGGAAATCCTCCAGGCAAAGACTGCACAGAACATCTGCCAAAATTCCTAGAAGCCACCAGCGAGATCACCACCATCATTGACCTGGATACCTTCGTCGAACCCACCGGAGAGCCAGACACTCCAGAAGGTGCACCAGAAGAGGAAGGAGAGGAAGGCAATGAGTGAGAAAAAACTTTAAGCTTAATTTTCCTTGGAATGCCGAGTCAACCTATAAAAACATTAAGTCTAACTGATCGGTGGCACTCTACGTTTAAGCTACTTGGTTGTTTTACTTAAATCCGAGTGAATTTGAGTTGTTCTTTTGGCTTATTCTTCTTTGATTCTTTTGCAAGTGGTTCTTTGATCAATCGGATTTCCTCAGCTTTTGCTCTTACCAACTAGGTAGTCGGGCTGTGGCTAGATTGGAGACTAAGAATGGGCTTTGCTTATCCAAAAGACTTACTCAAACTTGTTGCTTGAGAAAGAAAGAAAAACAAGTCGGGAACAAAACCGAGTGGCTTTGCACCCGCTGGGTGTATCTTTAGAAGAGACCCAAGAGCACTATTAGAGAAAGTAAACAGACTGAACTGCAACCTTCTCATGGCAAACATCCCCCGGGCGAGGTGTGGCTCCCAAGTGTGGCGGAGCCGACTGACGGTGTAGCCCCCGAGTGTGGCATAACCTCTGAGCTCCTGAGTGAAGTGGGACCTTGAGAATGTTGCAGCCGTTACAGAAACGCTAAGGAAAAAACAGTCGGCAAGAATTGAAATGCAGCATGTATAGAACTTAAAGCTTTATTCATCGAGATGGACTCAGAACACAGAGGTTGTAAGGAACCACAAGTCTAAAACTGACGATAACTATGCCAGATCACCTGACCCAGCCAAAACGTGTAGCTCGTCAAGCTCAAGCCTCTCACGCGCTTGCCGCATCACACGGCCGTGCCGCCTTGCGCAGGCCTGCAGCCTCACACCGCCATCGGCATCTCGCCGTGCTCGCCGTATCGCACGGCGGCTTGGCATCTCGCCTTCTTCGCACGTCTCCGCTGAAGCTTCACCGGACACTTGACACCCTAGACTAAACTACATGCATAACGAAAGTAAACTAAACATGTGATACAAAATATCAAGATTAGTGCTAACATTCACCCCTAATCTTGATATCACAATCTTCGATGCGGATCACCCGCCGCCACATGATGACGCCATCGCAACGCCGCAGCCACTTGCCATAGACGACGCCGTCGCAGCGCCGGTCACCATGGACCATCTTGCCGTGGATGACGCCCTCGCAGCGCCAATCACCATGCCGTATTGCCGCACGCAGCGACCATCTCTTGACGTGGACGACGCCTTCGCTACGCCGATCTCCACGTGGTGTTCATCTACCGGCATCGCACGCTACCGGCCACCACCAGCGGCATCGCGCCCCCGACGGCCTCCACCTCGCGCCGTCGTCCTCCACCTCACATGGAGTCGACCGCGTCACCGTTGCCGCCACGGATCGACAAGGCTCTTATGCCAATTGTTGGCGCCGCCTCCTTGCAGCACCTCTTCTTCCTCACGTTGCTTCACACAACTCTCTCTTCTTCTCTCATGAACACACACACATGGTTGGGAACTCACACTTGCACCAAGGAAGATGAACAATAGCTTTGCCAAAGACACTTTCTTGATGACAACACGGTGGCTACATCTTTTCCTCTAGCCCTCACGGCCTTCTTCTTTCATTACTCAAGGGAAGTATTTGTACAAAAGCTTAGGCAAAGCTGCCATGCAACTCACGAGTTGCTCCACTAACCAACTACTACATGACTACATGCACTAACCCATGATCTTATCTTCTCCTAGAATCTCCCTTGGATCCCAAAGACTAGTACATGCATGCAGCTGACAACCTCAACGTGCAGCTAACTGCTCCTAGCTACTTGCTACTTGCACGGCCGAGTTCAGCCTTTGCGCAGCCTCATCAACAGCCACGGACCAAGCCAAACCAACATGCATACAACTGACGATAACTGAGCCAGATCACCTGACCCAGCCAAAACGTGTAGCCCGTCAAGCTCAAGCCTCTCACGCGCTTGCCGCATCACACGGCCGTGCCGCCTCGCGCAGCACTGCAGCCTCACACCGCCATCGGCATCTCGCTGTGCTCGCCGTATCGCACGCTGGCTTGGCATCTCGCCTTCTCCGCTCGCCTCCGCTGAAGCTTCGCCGGACACTTGACACCCTAGACTAAACTACATGCATAACGAAAGCAAACTAAACATGTGATACAAAATATCAAGATTAGTGCTAACAGCGGGTGGGGCTGGTGAGGGAGATGAGAGAGCAGATGGCGGTGATGGAGGCAGGAATCCAGGCGGACTTCCCGCTCGGCCCAGCCCGGGCTGCTGGACGTCATACTGGGCTCGTGCACCGCGGGGACCAGGGTGCTCTCCGCCGTGGCAGGAGAAGAGATCGTCGAGCTGGGCCTGCTTCCGCACGTGCACGCCAGCGTGGTCACGTTCGACGAGCTCGCCGCCGGGTTCGGAACGAGCGTGCTTCATGAGCGCCTCCTCGCGCGTATTCTCGAGAGGAAGGAGAGGCGTGAGCTGTGTCTTTTATCTTCTCCGGCTTGAAAAACCTTTTGGCCGGCGTCCATACGAGATACGACGCTCTGTACGGCCGGCGTCGGTTCTTGTCCGACGTATGTTGTGTTAGGCATAATCTTTGACTTGAGAGTGGAGCGGCCGGCCGGGTCGTACATGGAGTTAGTTAGCTGCATGCTAGCTACCAGGTCGTGTGGCCGGCTGTTGAGGAATTGATGCGCGCATGGATATGGACGCCGTGCATGTAGCTAGCTTAGTGGTAGTTAGTGCGTGCGAGACGTGCGTGTGTGTATGGGTTAGTGGCCGAGAGTTCAGCCCGGTGATGTGTGCGTGCGTGTGCTGGTGTGTGTGTGTGGTGCACCCGGTATAAAGACCCACCCCATGTACTGATCGAGGTGCGCCGGTTTGTTGCCGAGCCAGCAGTGGAGCCAGAGATGAGATGTAGTCTCCGTCGGGACCGTGGTGTGAGTCCGGCCGGCAGGAGAGAGAGCTCCTCTGGGTAGTACTGCGTGTGTGCGTGTGTACCTTCATGTATGTGTTCGAATCGTTGTGAGAAATAAAGCCAAGATATAGGCGTTCGTCGCCGGGAAAATTATGGTGTCTCCTTCGTCTACGTCTGTCCAGCGTTTGTGTCGCTGGGAGGCCGCTCGGCGTTCGTCGCCGAGAAGGGTTGGTCTGCCCCAACATGTTGTGTATCCTTTGGCAAGCACGCATGAGGCCCTATCTTCAGCAAAGGTGTCCCTGCAACGAAACCTTGTGTTGCATATGCCGTTTGGTCTGGTTGAAGATGGCGGTATCTGCTAATGAAGTCTAGCTCTTGTGTGTGGATGAAAATTGATGTATATTGGAGTGTAGTTGAGTTCTGCTTTATGTAATGGTGTTTGTACCAGTCTTCATGAGGATGAAATATATTCATAGGCCCTAATATAAGGGCCTTTTTTGCCTTCCAAAATAAATATAAATATCAATATCAATTGAAGCGATATACAAGGAGACATATGCCTCTATGCATCCCTGCTAGTGGTAGGCGACAGGAGCATATGCTTAACCAGACTTTCTTTTTCTGTTGTTTGTCGCAGCCGAATGCTATCGTTGTGGACAGTATTCCGTTCCGTGATTCCTTAAAATGAACCTTGCTGCTGCCAAGGTAACTTGATAACTCAAGGTTTTATTTTCTTTCTATGTGGCTTGCTTGTGGAAGCGTATTATTAGAACTGAGGTTAATGGTATCCAAAGGGGTTGGAAAGGTAGAACAGAGTGCATCATCATGTGGAGCACTTGTGCTTTCTGTGCTCTGTTTTCTAAAGCGTGGTTTAAGTGCACACTGGATACTCAGGTTGCTCCTGTTTTCATTTCTTACTGGAGCAATGGGGGGTGATCGACCACCTGAACGGGCAGTATCTTTTTTTTTTTTTTTTTTTTTGAGGAAGAACGGGCAGTATCATCATGTTTCTTTTGATGGTCTACATATGTAGTTGAGTTGTGAAGCTTACCTACCGGGGACCCCTTGATGATGCTGTTAATTTTTTCTGTCTTTCGAGCCCATGGCCTGGATTGCAAACTCAATGCCCTCCAGCGGCTTCAGCTTTGTCAGGACCTCGACTCGACTTAGGCTATCAGGGCATGTAGAATGGTGGCATATGGATAGAGATGCCCCATGAGAAAAAGTAGCTTAAGGCAACTACATTGATTTTTTCTTCCCAACGCAAGCTATTACTTGTGGGCCTCATCAAAAATAGAAAATAGAAACTTTAATACATATGCATCTCTACTTTTCACTTCAACTTTTCCAGCTTTTTACACCGGACCACACTTTTTCTCTTCAAGCACCTGCCTCTTTCAGAGGATCCTACTTCCCTATCCGAACCTACTTTCCCTGACATCTGATCCTACATGGCACACGGGGCATCACCATGAGGCTATGCATTGGCCATGCCCTCAACGAGCCCTGACGGCACCGACAAAAGATGGACCAGAACTGCTACACGATACAGACTGCAATTGTGCTTCCCTGTAGCTTCCTCTGATTTGCTCTGTTCTCTAAACTCTGAATACTTGGCTGTAGCTTCAGGTTTCAGGCGTCCGGTCGACTCGATTTGGGGTCTGGCGATCTTCCTCCCGACCACAGCATGGAGGGAGATGCTGCCTCCTCATGTTAATGGCGGCTGCTATCCTCTCTTTTTTCTAGCAAGGAATACACACTAGACTATGTGATATTAGTTAGATACTCGAAATATATTTGCCCCCTCCCTACGGCGCCGAATCGACGGCATCAGGAATCCTAGCTAGCTACTGTCATGCCCCAATACTTACATATCAAGCCACGACGACTCCACTCGAGCTCTGGGATGAGACGGCGCCGGCACCGCCGCCGGCGAAACCATTCACTCGCCGCCTCTCCGGCATCTCTTCCTCTCGGTTCCTCTACTCCGGAGAGACGCCCGCGCGCGGGGCAGAGCACACGAGTCGCCACCGAAATTCGGCTGCGATTTAGCAAGCCTTTTATTTTTTTCAGGTGGCTGGCTCTTCCCTAGTACGGGGAACAAGTTACCGATCGACGAAAGGACAGGGAGCTAGCATGCAGAATATATCAGTAGTACTAAGATGGCAGCACCACAAGATTATCGACTCAAATTCTTCAGTACAGTTCCAAATTACCATATAATTAACAAAGCACTCATGTAATAATATTTCTTGTTTCATCAATCAGACACAAAGCTCAGTTTATGGTTCATCAACCACACACACACAACACGCAGGGCTGGGCACAGCCTTTTTATTACAAACAAACACAAACCAGTCAGCTTGATTGTGAACACCACACCAAGCTGGAGCTGAAGAAACCTAGCAGCAATCCAGTGCTGCTTGCTTGACATACCAATCCAATCCAATCCAATCAAGCATACCCACATCAGGTATATGTAGCTTGGTGAAGAAAGCACGCCATTTATTTATTCATCGATGCGCAAGCACGTAGCAACACCCTCAGCACGTTGCAGATGGAGATTGTAACAAACACACTTAATTGCAAAACGCACAGACACTGGGAAACAAGCACTCCGGAGATCGAGCTGCGAGAGAGATCACAACTTAATTGTAACACCAATAGACTGATGGTCCATGTAAGCCGACCTCGTCCTTTGCATGATCTAGATTACCTAGGAAACGAAGAATGGAAATAGAAGATATTAGTCACATAGTACATCGATGACGCTCAATCTATCTATGCGTAGAACAAAAATCCATGTCTCACGAACAATACCTCAGAATGGAGACCCTCGATTCCATTATTCGCCAAAAAAAAAAACTTCCATTACTATACTCAATTATGAGTGGAATGCGCCGCCACAGCCCGCCTGAAGGGGGGGCGAGATGCACTGCGGCGGCCGAGGGCCGGGGGGGCGGGGGGGGGGGGGGGTGTCATCAGGCGAGGGGGAGTAAAGATCTGCTGAATCATGTCACCTTTCGACCAGAGACGTAGAAGGAAAAGAACGCACATGTAGTGCGGTGGTGCGGCACCCAGGTGTGGCCCTCGATCTCACCCAAAAAAAAGACGTAGAAGGAAAATGTTTTTTTTTTTAACACAGTACAATCGAAGTCGCGAGCATACACTCACTCGTATGCACGCACGCACACCTTACCCCTATGAGCACCCCCGAGAGACTGAGCCAGCATAGCATCTTGAGATTTTACGAAGTCACCACAGGCGCCTCGTACTCGACGGGAACGTCTCCTCTCACTGAACAAACATCGCCGGAAACTTGAACAAACATCGCCGGAAGCCTGAAATAAATCAAGAAATAATGCGTGCACCAATGACAAGTCTAGGACTTGAACCACTGAACAAACATCGCCGGAAGCTTGAACAAACATCGCCGGAAGCCTGAAATAAATCAAGGAATAATGCGTGCACCAATGACAAGTCTAGGACTTGAACCCTGGTGGGCAGGGGATACCACTGTCCTCCTAACCATGCAACCACAGGTTGGTTCGCGGAAAAGGTTTGATAAATGTGCATGCATGCATTCATGATCAGGCAGGCTAACTAACTAGGGGGTCGTAACCAAGAACTGACTGGCTGTTTTACCACGTGAAGGATTACAACACCATTTCGATGGATGGAGACGATGATCTGTTCCGAGTGATCGATGATGACTGTTTGATCGTTATCCATCATTACTGCTTAATTATCAAAACCGTGGGTTTTGCCGCGCGAGGAACTATAACATTTTTCCTTTTCTTTTCATATAAAACCTTTCCTTTTTCTTCGATGAGTGTTAATTAAGTTAACGGCGATGCTGTTTGCGACTGTAATTGTAATGCTTGATGATTTTGTTTATTCTTTGACAAAAGAATATGTGATGAAGTCTTATTAGCTTTGGTGGTTCTTCTCTAAGAACAGGAACTGTAATTAGGAGAGCTAGGTGCTCGCATGGTCCTGTACTTTCTATAGAAGACGAGTTGGTTAATTAAGTTGGCGCTTAAAGTTTTATGTGTTCATTTCAGACCCTAGTGCATTTTTTTTCTTCTTACAAATAAAGAAGCAGATCAACTATATATGTTTTCCCCATAAACTCTTTGTCAGGCTTAAAAAAAAATCTGAATTTGATGTGTCGACCAATAGAGAGCATTTTCACAAATGACATTTGCCCCACTTTAATTTTTCTTCATGGATGATGCAAGGAGATTGAGAGTGAGATCTAGCCAAGGGGCAACGCTTTAGGTTCAAACAGAACATCATTCTTGCATCCATCACAAGGTAGGTATGTGGTTGTTCCTTTCTAGTTCGTCCATGGTATACCTACTAAGTATTTTGCCATCCCTTGTAGGCCAAGGTTATATCACCATCACAAGGTGGTCCTTTTGGACAAAAATTCTTGTGCTGCTCACTGTTATCCTCATGATGATATAAATCATATAAATTTTATGATGTAGTAAAATTAGTGCTTTTTTTTCCAGGGTAACCGATGAAAAAATGACGTGAGCATGGAGAGGTCAGTTTCTTGGATGACAATCAATGAGTGACCTTTTTGTTGCTAGATTTGCATACAATTTTTTGTTTATTCTGACTGAGAGACCAACCAGAGAGAACTTGATAGAAATGGGGAGTCGGTAATGTTATAGAGTATATTTCTCGGTGAAGTGATTAGTCTGCCACTTGCTAAGCAGACCGTATGCTCAATTAACAGGTCTTTCGAAGTAGTACTTCAGATGGTGATGATTAACGAGGATAACCATTTAACTACGTACCCACGTTTTCTTACTGATCTGACAAGAGCAGCAAAAAGGAATCGCCTTTAGATAGTAGAAAGTCACTGGCCTGATCAAAGTAGCAGGTTAAAGTAGAGCATCTACATGGGTAATCACCTAATTCATTGGCTAATGCAGGATTAGGAGGAGGATGCCATTATTGCCAACTTGCAGAGTAGAACAAATGCTACTTAATTATTACTATATCTATCTTGAAATATAATTTAATAATGTATACTTACTTCTATTTGGAGCAACACATGTCATCCAAATTAATGGCCAGAATGTCACAATCTAAAACGACCTACGTACGTTGTGTAGCAAAACTAAAGTTTGCCTCTGCTTCTGAATTATTGTCCTTGTGTTTGTCAGAGTGTCTGAGATAAGAAGTTAACCACAGGATCTGCAGTGACAAATGCAATCCATTAAACCCATTAAGGCCGAAAGAAGGGGCGAGCAGCCAGCTATGCCACGTGGCACATGCTCGCTGGCTGCGGTGAAAATGTTTTTATTTAGATTTCTTTTTTTTTTTGAAGAAGGAAGTCAGTTTTTTTCCTTTTTCTTTTCGAGAAAAGCTTTTCTTTCTTTTTTCTTTTAAGATGAAGGTAAGCCTTTTTTTTCTGTGAGAATTTTTTTTTTTGAGATGAAGGTGAGGATTTTTTTTCCTTTTTTTTATTTAAGATGGAGAAACGCGCGCACACCTTCCTCTCAAGCGGCCCGCAATGGCGGGCCCAACCACTAGTATATACCATTTGGAAACTTCGAGACGTCAGAGCGATTAATCCCACTTAGATAGTTAGCAGGTCAGAATCAAAATCTTGTGTGGTTGGTTAGCCTATCGGTCACAAAACATAATGTTTTCCTCACGAGTAGGAATTAACTCCTTTTCACACCTCTCATTTCAAGGGTTTTATATGTTTTAAATTAATTTTCCATTTTTGGGTAGCAAAAGTCTTGGTTTGACACACATTGGCGCCTAGTCAGACTCAGAATGCCAGGTTGACCAGCATGCACTGTAGCAACCATATGCATTTTCTATTGTTCTTTTTCATGGGGTAGGTAAATCTTTTGCATGTCACCATACACTTGTGGACAGGTTTGCATAGGTGGCCATGCTACTGCTATTGCTGACCCACGCGTCTTTTCGGGTGGAAGCATAGAGCAAGCTTACAGTTAATTAGCGAAGCATAAACTATTTCTGACTTTGCTTTCTGCGTACATGCTGGTTTAGCAGAGGCATACAGTTTAGGAGAGAATCTGGAAATAATGACCATATTAAGCATTGATGCATTGTCACCTGAATCTTTTTTGCGGGGTTTTTTCAGCGGCGATTGGCACCCGAATCTAATCATGCCTAACTACAGCACTAGCTAATTGCTCTATCTGGTTTCTATGGTGCACTAATATTTGCATTTTTTTCTCCATTTTGTTGCAGCTGAGTTAATTTATGGTGGAATAAATCATGATAAGTATCCCTTAATTTTCTTGTGTAATTAAGGGTCCTAACTACAGCGCCAAGTTGATGTGTTCCATCTTTTCCTTCTCCACTGCAATTAATTTGCTAGTTCAAATTATTAGTGGGTAAAGGGTAGATATATATACAGATGAAAGTCACTGTGGACTTGCTGTTCAACAATTGTTCCTTAGTCCATTTGTCATCTGCACAGCATATGCACGCATGGTCATGACAAAATGATAAAATCTCACCTGACCTGACCAGAAAGAGAGATCCAGGTCCTGCATGGACACGTATATATGTCAGATAATTAAAGCTAAATGCATGCACAGAAAATTACTCTTGGAATTTTCTGCAAAGATGCATGTTCATTCTGAGGATGGTAAAAATATATGTACAACATATTAGCATCTTAACGATAATATTTTACGTTTATCAGCACGGCTTGGCCTTTACTTTCCTTGAAAGAGAGAAAAAAAACTGCTCAAACTGTTCATGGGAAAATGGATAGACATTGCAAGAAAACGGGTTTAACTCCAACCACTCTGTCAAATAAAAAAAGGCTTGCTCAAACTGTTCATGAGAAAAAGGTTAGACATTGCAAGAAAACAGATTTAACTCTAACCACTTTGTCCAAATCGAAAAGACTTGCAAGCTTTTTGATGATAAAGTGAGCTAGCTGCTAATCAAAAGGATGCTATATATTAAGCTAGGTTCTGAGTAGACCTGAGCATCGTTGGTCCATCCTGAAAGCCCATCATCCGGGCTGGGCTGGGCTCGGGCTCCACTTTGCCACCCGAAGCCCGGCCCAAAAGCCCCAAAACCTTAGAAACTAGTATTCTACTTGAAAAATAGGGGTAATAATGTATATTTTTTATCCCAAAAATGATTAAATTAGTATATTTAAAATCAGGAAATTCACTGTTTATATGATTCAAGCCAAGCTGGGCTGGGCCGGGCTTGACATTTACAGGTTGGGCTTTGTGAAGCCCGACCCAAAACCCAGCCCAGTCCAAGGCATGATCAGGCCTAGTTCTGGGCTTAAAGGAGAGACCAGTCAGAGCAGAGCATACATATATGCAGGTGCAAGCTGAGATAGTCAATGGCTTGTGGTGCCATGAAATGAGCCCCCTACCTACTTTCTAACTAATTGTGTGACTTACGCTCCACGCCCAAGACAAAAATATATTCATATATGTGAAGCATGCATGCAAAGGCATCGATCAGCTGGTCACACCAAGTAGCTGCCGTTCTAACTAAAAGTTCACTCAAGTAGCCAATGATAGATATTTTCGCATTGCATGCCCCATCATAAAAGGAATCTAATTAAGCTAGCTTAGTAGACAACACATGCACAAGCAATCAAGACACGTCGAAACTGGCTGCCCGAGGACATCGACAGGAGACATATGGATGTTTAGTTTTTCTTTTGCTTTTGTGTGTTAACATTATATGTAAATTCAAATCAATTAATTAGCATTAATACTAGTTATGAATTAATTAAACTCAATTAAGGCAACATTAATTAGCCATGTTAATTAAGTTGAGTTTGCCTACCTAGAGATTGTTTTCCGTTTGGCTACCTTGATCGTGCAGGTGATCAATAATAATTGAGAGCATGCGATCGATGTGGAGAAATTCTAGAAGATTGATAAGGTAACTTTCCACTTTGACAAGCTAGCTAGAGCGCTAGCCGTCCTTCTCCAACTCCAACTAACTAATTTTTAAGTAGTATACCGTTTGCATGTCCCAGTTGGCTAGTATAAGTGATGTGTGTCTGCTAGTCCATTCGAAGCTATGGATGAAATTGCTTGTCTCTTGTTAGGGCATCTCCAAGGGCTATGCCTCAATTATCCTGGTCAAATGTCTACGGGACGTGTCCCCGGACATCCCATACTTGTCCGCCACATTTTTGCAACGGCTAGTTTTTCGCCAAATTTGCACATACACAAAATCATCCCAAAGCATCCATACATAGCTTATACATGCAACATGCAAAGTCTCATACTAGCTAAACATAGAAGTAGCTAATTAAACATACAACATTTTAGAACATGCAGACCTAACGGACGGTGCTAAAGGCCCGAAGCTGGGGTGGAGCTCGAAGGCGATCGGATGGCCACCGGCGTTCGAGGACCTGCTCCACTCATCATCGTTGTTCGGTCGGCATCAGCCATGGGCAGCGGCGAATCGAGCTTTGGCTGTGGCAGCGGGCTTCATGCTAGGACTCCACGATGGCCTCCTACAGTCAGCCCGCGTTGATGCACCGGTGACGGCGGGCATCTGACTCCTTCGAGGTCATGGAGCGGCGGATCGCTTCGCGGACCGCCCACACCTCATCCAGCATCATGCCCGACGCTACCGTGCCGTGCAAGCATGAAGCCAGGCCGCGCGATTTTGAAGCGGCCCCGCGGGAGCTCGACACACCGCCGAGTCAGGCCGGCATCGCGTGGGACGAAGGCGGGGCCGGAGCGCGGGAGAACGAGCCGCGACGCAGAGGCTGGGTCGGAGTGCGTGACCTCGATCCACGGCGCCGCGATGGCGCCGTCTCGTTTGGCGAGCGCCACATCACCTCGAGGCACGGGATGGCGGTGGCGGCGGGTGCGGCGAGGATGAACCGAGGCGGCGGGGTGCTGGTGAAGGCTGGATCTGTGGCGGGGAGGGCTCCGGGCGGCGTCGGGAGCTCGACCCATCACCGAGTCCGACCGGTATCACACGGGAGGGGGTGGGGGTGGGGGAAGGGGAGGCTGCTCGGACTTGAACTCACCAAGGAGCCATGCCCCCACGCAAGCGCCGACGCTCCTCCAGCGTCATGATGCACCCCACCAGCGGCAGGGGGCTTGTTCGAGCGGCGTCTAGCTAGGGTTTTGGGCTGCGGCCGCGCGGGGGGGGGGGGGGGGGGTGGGGGGTGGGGGAGGTCCGACCGAGGTGGCAGACAGTCTGGACATCACCAACTTCTCCCCTTCATTTGACACCAAACTAGGGAATTCCAGACTGTTCGGACAAATGGGCCAATAGTAGGGGAGCCTGTTGGAGGTTTTTTTTCTCCGGACAGTCCGGTCCAGACAAATAGGGCCGGAGTAGGGGACGGCCTTGGAGATGCCCTTATTTTGAATAGTATATATACATAAAAAAATGTATGCAATGTTTTCTTAATTACAACATATATATGATCACAAACACACAAATAAATATATCTCCCATTATATACGTACCCTAACGTGAAATGGAAGGTCCACGGACAACAGTGTAGACTATTTTTTTAATTGGCTAATAACAATATAGTATTGTGTATGATGCAAATTAGACTATCAACCATACCTAGTGGCCACACGATTATTGTCGGAAAGTACACATGGGGACATTGATCATAGTGAAGACTAATGTTGGATTCACAAGACCGACAACGAGGAAATAAAATAATAATAATAATAATAACAATTCAATTCGATGACGACATGAGCTTAGCTTCATCGATCATGCAAGGGAAAGTTCATATTAATTAATTAAATCACTAATGGAAACAGATTGTTTGCTGAGTACCAAGAGTGCTCAGCGAAGGCCGGAAAAAACTCGGCAAAGGATACGCCAAGTGTTGCACTCGGCAAAGGGTACTCGGCAAACACCCTTTCGGCAAAGTGGGCTTCGCCGATTTCATTCTGTCGGGCACTCGTCAAAGGCTTTGCAGAGTGTCAATTGGCGTTACTTAGCAAAATAAAAGTGGCTTGACGGGCAGCCAATGGAAATGGCGCTGCGATGTGATAGTTGGGTTTGCTGAGTTCCCTACGGACGACACTCGGCAAACTAGGTGAACAAGAATAAAAAAAGCTCAGGTGGTCACACTTCTAGCAACCACGTCCCGGCCGCCGTCTCGTCTTGTCCAGCGCGTGGGGTTGGTGGCGGTCACCGGTGGTTGCAAAGAGCGAGGCGGCATAGCATGCTAGGAGAGAGGGCATGGCGGCAGGAGCTTGCCAGCTCGCCGGCTGGTGTCGGCGCGTCCATTGTGGTCGTCGGCTAGAGAAGGGAGAGAGGGAGAAAAGGGAGATCGGATGGGAGCGAAGGGAGAGAGGGAGAGGGGGACCGTGGGCGGTGTCGTGTCATAGGAGGGAGACGGCTGGGCGGGGCAGCCAACACAAAGGAGGAAGATGGTAGAGCGAGGTGGGCGACGAAGAGGAGGGAGACGGCAGGCGGCGGCGTGGCCGTTGTGGAGGGTGGTGTCGAGGAGGACGGTAGGAGATGGCGGAGCAGCAGGATCCCGGTGGAGCAGCGGTTGAATCGGGAGAGAGGGAGGTGTTTGGGAGAGAAGAGGGGATCAGGAGAAGAGAGAGATGGAGCGCCGTTGGATCTTAGAGATCCAATGGTGGGGAAGCATGATCAGTGGGATGGTCGCACCGACCAATCGGAACGTGGTTAGGACTTTGCCAAGTGTTGCACTCGGCAAACTCAATTTATATGACTTGCAGAAAAATATAACTTGTATACTCAATACATTTTTGGTCTTATACGCCTCAATACATTTTTTACATGTAATACACTGAATAAAAGTTTTTCTTAGGAGTTTCCATAATTTTTTGAATTATTTAATACTCCCTCTATTCCATAATGTAGTGCATATATATTTTTTGAAAAGTCAAACCTCACAAACTTTGACTAAGTTTGTGGAGAAAAACATTACATCTAGAATGCCAAACATTTACCATTATATTCATCATAAGAAGTAGTTTCGTGTTTTATATATTTGGTATTGTAGATATAAATACTTTTCTTTATAAACTTGGTCAAAGTTTGCATAGTTTGACTTTCCAAAAAATCTATACGCACTACATTATGCAACGGAGGGAGTATTTTCTAAACTTTAAATGCCTAGAAATGCACTTAATAGCTTAAATATAGCAAACGGAGCCAAAAAAGGCCAAATTCTGATATATATGATGTAATGATGTTTGTTAAGTGTAGAAAAAGTTTCAAGGCGAACGGATGAAGCAGCGGTAACTTGACCTCCAAACCTGATCCGTTCCCTCTCGAAAACTAGATTCTTCCGAGATGATGGTCCCGTTTCTAAGCAGCCTGCGTGACAACTTTTGGAAAATATTCTTAATTTGTTTCCATAGCCTCTAGGAGCCATATCATGAAACCATGCCAAGTTTCATGGTTTTCAGGCTTCGTTTGAATTTTTTAGAATTAAATAACCACTAAGCTCCACGTTGGTGCCCGACTCTCGGCCCTTGTTTTTTGGCACTCCTTTTCTATTGTGGTATAAGGGCTAAACATCGACTCAAGGTATTAAATCGCGCTTTTCATAGCATCGCAGTGAGGTTTGAGTTGCAGTTATGTCAGCTATCGCAAGCTATCATGGAAGCTATTTACAGCAGCGCTTTTAAAAGTAAAAGGTAAAAAAATAAGTGCCTAATAAAAAACACAGCCCAAGTAAGGACTAAAGTGAATCCATCTTTTAACTAATTAATATATGGATAGATGATTTATTGTATTTCCTGTTTGCGACATCCTGAGTGTCGGTGGGAGTCGCCTTGAAGCAGTTGCCAACCGACCGAAGCTCTAAGATAAAACCACCTTCCAAGAAAGAGTGGATGCTAGATTGTTAGGGTTTCTATTTTTCATGTAGTTATATACATGGTTGTTCTCGATTAGATTTACGTGTACAAATGATTACATGCGATTTTTGGCCCATGCACACTTACATGGTAATAGCTTTAGCTATAACTGATAGCGAGCTATGCCAAATAGCGCAGCTATTTGGCGCTTTAACAGCCATAGCTAGGATAGCGGTACAAAGTGCCATAGCTTTACTTTTATAGCTAGCAATTTAAATCCTTGCATAGACTAAATACCACCAATAAATTTTTTGAACCCACCTATGGCCATAATTTCATGTACCTGCTGTTCAAATTGCAATTATATCCATTAAATGACTAGATATGCACTTAATGGCTTAAATATAGTAAACAGAGCTCATAAAATGACAAATTTCGACATGTTACATGTAATGGTGTGTGTTGAGTGTGGAAATTTTTTCAAAGCCAACGGATGAAGCAGCGGTCGTGTCGCCACCAAACCTGACCCATTCCCTTTCGAAACCTAGATTCTTTCTCGGAGATGGTCCGGTTTCTAAGAAGTCTATGTGACAACTTTTACGAAAATTCTCAATTTTTTACCACAACCTCTAGGACTCATATCATGACACCATGTCAAGTTTCGTGATTTTTTGGCTTCGCTTGAATTTTTCAGAATTAAATAACCACTAAGCTCCACACGTTGATGCCAGAGTCTCGGCCCCCTGGTGTTTGGCACTCCTTTTCTTTTGTGGTACAAGGACAAAAGATAGACTTAAAACCACTAATTTCATGTACCCGTAGTTCAAATTTCAATTATATCCATTAAATGCCTAGATATGCACTTAATGGCTTAATTATAGCAAACAGACCCCGAAAAATGCTAAATTTTGACATGTTACATGTAATGGTGTGTGTTGAGTGTGAAATGTTTTTCAAGGCCAACGGATGAAACGAACTGACAGTTCGCATGCAAACCTGACCCGAGAAGAAAGAAAAAAAAAGAGAAAAAAGCGAAGCAAAGAAAAGAAAAGAAAAATAAAATAAAAGGAAGATAAGAAAGCAAAGAAAAAAAAAAGATTTGTCGAGTGTTATTTATCGCCTACTCAGCAAATACTTTCTGCATTTTTTAAAAAGGAAATAAAAAAGGTTTGCCGAGTGTCCGTTAGGTGACACTCGATAATCACAGCCCCACCGTCACAGCACCGTCAGCTGCGGTGGGAACGTACACGTGGCATAAGCTTTGCCAAGACCATGGGCTTTGCCGAGTGTTGGGCGTTGTATTTGCCGAGTACTCCCTCCATTCCTTTATATAAGGTGTATTTGTTTTTCCAAAAGTCAAACGAGGTCATGTTTGACCGAGTTTTTAGAGAAATATATCAATATCCACAATACAAAATTTATACCATTTGATCCATCATGAAATGTAGTTTCATATTTTATCTATTTGGTATTGTAGATGTCGTTAGTTTATTCTATAATCTTGGTCAAATATTCAAATGGTTGACTTGCACGGAAAACAATACACCTTATATTCTGGAATGGAGGGAGTATTATATGTTTGCCTGGCACCCAGCAAACGACACTACTTTACCGAGTTCCCTCCTTTTGCCAAGTGTTTTTTCTATTATACGTATATGTATGTCCCTTTGTTCTCCTTCCTTTCTACATGACTAAAAGTGTGGACCAAACCACCTTTTCCCCCTATCAACAAACAAACTTCACATCTTCAATATCGAAATGCGCATCCGATCCAACAATTAATTGTCTCTCCTTTCTGATTATCTTGCATTCTTCATATCTCTTCTAGCTGCTCATCATAGCTCATTTGAGTTCAGCCATGACATTTGCCTGCAGAAAAAAAGAGAATTAATCATGTCAGCTAATAAGTATTGATTATAATTCCACGGTTTATTTCGACAAAAAAAAACAAAGAGCTATATGTTTGTTTGCACCGCTGTATAGAACTTTGTAATACCTCCTCTCTTGCTTAATACAAAAGACACACATCTTGTGTATTCTTGAAAAAACAAAAACTATATATGCATTCTCTTTTTTCTTAATCATAGAAATTGATCTAGATAGTTGAGTATAAATTAAAGTAAGGAAAAATCAAAGAAAATAATTAAGAATGAAAAATATTTGTTCCTGAAAGGATGGAAAAGAGAATGCATGCATGTTTTTGTTAGAAAGTTGATGAAATGGAAGCAAACCGAGTAGACTAGGTACTCACTCTAGCAAATCCTTCCAACCACCGTCCGGGTTGAGGTCATCCATCAGGTTCACGCTATCCAGCCCGTCGAACGGGCTCGACGCCGGCCTCTCCTCGCAGGACACGCCGCCGCAGCTGACGGAATTGTTGCGCTCCTGGTCGGTGGCCACCATTGGGCGCGGCACCGCTACCACGTCGATGGTCACGTTGCTCCCGCTCGCCCCGCCATGGCCCCCGAGCTCCGTCGAGCCCAGCCCGTCGCTGGCACCGAAGCCGTCAAACATGCCGCTGATGTTGTGCATGCTGCTCGCCGGCGCAGAGCTGGTCCGCGTGGGCAGGTTGTTCATGCCGTCCCACTGGCACTGCTGGAACAGCATGCTCTGGTAAACTCCGCCATGCCACTCGGCGTTGCTGGCGGCGAGGAGCGCCATGAGGTTGTCCATGCCAGCAGCGGCCGTGTGCGCGGGCGCCAAGGCGGTGGTGAGCACGCGCACGAGGCCCTGGAGCTGCTGGAACATGGAGGCATCCGCCTGGAGACTGAGAGCGTTCATGTCCCAGGCGCCCGCTGCGCCGGCGCCGGAGGAGAAGTTACCGGTGGCGGCGAGGAGGCCGGGGAGCCCGGCGAGCAGGCTGAGGTCGGTGCGCGGGCGGTGCGTGACGGGGTCAATGCCCATGCCCAGCAGCTTCTTGCGCAGGCGCGTGTTCCAGTAGTTCTTAATCTCGTTGTCCGTCCTTCCCGGCAGCTTCCTCGCGATTGACGACCACCTGATTAAACCAACCCGTCAGTCACCTGCGCCGGAGAAGAAGAAGATATGTACGTAGGTAGGAAGCATGGGCTGTTACTTGTTGCCGAGGAGGGAGTGAAGGTGGATGATTAGCTTCTCCTCGTCCTCAGTGAAGCAACCGCGCTTGATGTCGGGGCAGAGGTAATTGGTCCAGCGGAGGCGGCAGCTCTTACCGCAGCGGTTGAGACTGGCGAGCTTGGGCAGGCGCCGCCAGCTGCCGTGGCCTTTCTCCTGGATGTAGTCCACCAGCAGCTTGTCCTCCTCCAGCGTCCACGGCCCCTTCTTCAGCCCCTCCCGGTCACAGCACGGTGAGCGTCCCATCGCTGGACTAACGACTAGCTATAAGGTTCTCCACCTCCTTCTTCTTCTACCTTCTTCTACGAAGCTGAACTTGCTGGAGAGAGATGTGGCTAGCAATGGCGGATGAGTTAGGTTTTTAGGTCTCGTTGGGGTTTGGATAGGAGGGGGCCGGGGTTTTATAGAGGGTTTAAAGGAGGGGGGACGATGATGCATGCATGGCGGCATGGAATGGTAAAAGCAATGCGTGCATGGCGGCATGGAATGCTAAAAGGAAGTCTTTGTGTGCGGGAGACGCAGCCTCCCCTCTCTCTCTGTACCCTCTGTGTTTCTCTCTCTAGCTCCCTCTGTTTCTCTCTCCAAAATACTCTCTCTTGCTCGGCTGCTCTCAGTCTGACTTTTAGAAGGTGTTTCGTTCGGGTTTTTTGCCCGTTAGCCGATTATGCTGGTACCGGAAAACGCTACCTGTGTTTGGTAAGAATGCCACGTAATCGAATACATATGAAGGTGACCCCGCAATTTTTTTGAGTCGTTGATTGTTTTTTGAGATAGCTACCCGCTTATTCCAAGCGGTAAGGGGACCCCGCAATTTAATAACGTTATCGACCGAATCAGTTTGCTTAAGCACGTTGCTTAATTGGAAATGCTGGCGTACGTGTGTGCTGTCCTGTTGCCTTTTGTTGTTTTCCGTACGTACGTACATACGTGTTGCGTATTGAATAAACTTAATATTGCGCAAGTGGATCAAGTACGTACACTACTGGAATCGTGACGTTGGCCGAGAGTCAGGGGCACTCGGCTATGGCCGAAATCCACTCAGCAAAGCCGTTGCCAAATGTAACACTCGGCAAAGCGGGCTCGACTAAACCCCTTCCGGCAAAGCGGCGTTTGCTGAGAACTTTTCGTCGGGCCCTCGGCACATCCTTTGCCAAGACCAAAAATCCGGCTCTCAGCAAAAAAAAGCGACTAGACGGAATGGAGACGGCGGTGCTTGCCGAGTGCCGCGTGTCAGGCACTCGGCAAACAGGGTAGTACCAGGAGCTGTCACGTGTTGACGACTTTTACCAAGGGCCTCCCAAATGACGTTCGGCAAATCTTTTGCCGAGTGCACTAGGGCAGGCCCTCGGCAAATAGCGAAGCATGCGGGTCACCGGTTGCGGCCACGTGTCTGCTGAATGCTTCACCCTTGACGCTTGGCAAATCATGGCCTGTTTGCCGAGTGTAACACTCGGCGAAAGGCATGTTTACCGAGTGTAACACTTGGCAAAAGCCCACAGCAGCTTTTTTTGTTTGCATTCGTAAATGGCCCTGCAATTCATATATATAGCAATTCATATATCATACAAATTCACATCACATCATCATCACACATATGATACAAAATTCACATCACAAGTTCATTCTAACATCATCACAAGTTCGATCTATCATTCTCACAAGTCACATCATCACAAGTGTCGCAAACAAGATCAAGTTGATTGAAATAGCACCAGTATCACAACCTCAAGGTTCTTGGGATCTAGTGGATGGAGGCGTCAGGTGCTTGGAGGAGGAGGAGGAGGAGGGGTTGGCGCAATTTCACCGACATGAACAAAAAGCATCTACATATTGTTTTTTGTTTGCATTGTTACATATTCTAGAAAAGACATTTGTTACATAAATATTTTTGGCTATTATGGGAAAGAACTAACCTGTATTTGCTCCTAGAGGGCTTGATTCTTTGCCGCGTGCCTTCTCTCGGCTTCCTGCCTTAGCCTCCTTTCTTCCTCCTACGCTGTTGCGTGTAGATTCCTTTCTTCCTCCAACTTGACCTACAGTATGTCATCACAATCTCAAATAAAGGTTGCAATGCAAGAATGTAAAGACAAGGGTGGATGAATGAAAAATACTAAACCTCGAGTTGGGCAATCCTAGACGCATAAGGCACTAGGCGACTTTGTATGGAAGAACTTGAACTCATGCTTTGCGCCCAGATCTGATAGAGAGAGTGGGAGTGGAGTACGTGGAGATGGCGTTGTCGCCGGGATAGAACCGGCCATGTTTCTTCCCTTCTCCTGCCTTCATGACCGCCACCGGATCAAGGGGATGCTGCGTCGAATCAGACTCTGGCCCATGGATCTCCTGGAACGCTGAAGTGTATCCCTCAATCCTTTCCTTGGCGTGGTTGCTGCAATACTCCTAGCCCGGCCCCTTTCCATGATGGCCATGTATGTATGCCTCGAACTCGGTGATCTGTGCACCATCATGTTCTTTCTCCTGTAACAGAAAGCATTAAGATTCATAAAGGTAGCTGAACATAGAGACGAACTTGACGGTGCTATTGCATACCCATTTTTGCCGGACATCAGTTAGGTTGAGGCCGCCCTGACGATGTGACGCGCCATCCATCATCAGTTGTTGAACCCTTTTCTCCAAGCATGTCACCCTGCCACACAGGGTCGCACCACTTATCCACCATCTTCTCCCAGCACTCGGGTTGGCACCATTGCAGAACCACCTACATAGACAAATACACCATATGAAGAAGAAAAATTAAGTGCTAGTCATCTAAGTAATAATAAATGATGTTACTTACCGACAAATGCTGGTCCCGCTCCAGATGTGTGGTGCAAGCAACTTTCTGCTTCATCTTCTTTCTAGACTCATCCAGGCCGTGATATCTGATCATGGCCTGTATGTGCGCCTCATAGTGCATAGTGTGAAAGGAACTTACCCACACTTCTGCCTTGACCCGCTCAGCTTTGCTGGGAAACTCATCCGGAGTAGCTTAATAGTCCGGCCATGTCAATCCTGGTTCCTCTTTGCCGTCCATGGTAACCAAGCCCACGAAATTTTTCTTCAGGAGAAGGGCAAGGATGTCATTCACCTAGCGTGAGGCCTCACCCCATCCAACCACATACCAAGTCATGCACAATAGAAAGGCAAGTTATTTGTCACTGGTGAAATATTATATGCTATTAATTTGTAAGAGTGCCATTTACATGTCTCCTACTGGTTGAACGGTAGGCCGTTTATGAAGTGGCAGAGAGCGCGTCGGGAGGCTTGAGGGAGCATGCATAGAGTGCTTCTTGCCAATATACCCGGAGGCAGCCCCCTGTTGGTCCTCTTGCACCACCTCCTGCCCCTCCTCCTTTGTAACACCCTGATTTTCGGTCCTTGATTTTTCTTTCACGAGATTGGACTCCCGTTTTTTTCTTTTGGTGTTTTTTAATTTTCTTTGGATCTTGGGTGTACGATGATGGTTATATGGCAATGTCTTTCCCCTCAAACCAGGGATTATCCTCAAACCAACCCCGCCACCAAAAATATCTCTCTCGGAGTTTTACCGCTAAAACCCTGATACATCTCCAATGTATCTATAATTTATGAAGTATTCATGCCATGTTTATTATAGTTTTGTATGATTTTGGTGCACTTTTATATGATTTTTAGGGACTAACATATTGACCTAGTGCCCATTGCCAGTTGCTGTTTTCTGCTTGTTTTTGGTTTTCCAGAAAATTTATATCAAACGAAGTCCAAATGCAGCGAAACTTTTTGACGATTTTTTCTGGAAGGAAATAGACCCAGGAAGCTTCGGAGGAGCAGAAGAAGAGCCACAGGGGCCCCACGAGCCACATGGGCGCGTCACCACCCCCAGGCGCGCCCTGGTGCCTCGTGGGCCCCCTGTGGAACCTCTTTGCGTGATTCCAACGCTGAAAAATCATATATATTCAGAAACCCCGAAAGTTAACCTAGATAAGTTTTTACGCCGCCGCAAGCCTCTGTACCTCCATGATCTCATCTACAGCCCTTTTCCGGCACCCTACCGAAGGGGGGGAAGCATCACCGGAGGCCATCTTCATCATCCCGGCGGTCTCCATGACGAGGAGGGAGTAGTTCACCCTCGGGGCTGAGGGTATGTACTAGTAGTTATGTGTTTGATCTCTCTCTCTCTCTCTCTCTCTCTGTCGTGTTCTTGATTTGGCACGATCTTCATGTACCGCGAGCTTTGTTAATATAGTTGGATCATATGGTGTTTTTCCCCTCTCTATCTTGTTGTGATGAATTGAGTTTTTACCTTTGAGGTTTCACTATTATCGGATTGAATACTTTTATGGATTTGAGAGCACTTGATGTATGTCTTGCATATGAATACCAGTGGTGACAATGGGGTATTATATTGATTCTTTGTGTGGATTGAATATTATGAATTGGGGTAATCTATGCATAGGGGTTGATGCACGTCTTCGTCCTACTTTCTCCGGTAGAAATTTTGGGGCACTCTTTGAAGTTCTTTGTGTGGATTGAATATTATGAATCTGAAGTTGTTTGATGCATATCGAATAATCAACTCACGGATACTTGTGGTGACATTGGAGTATCCAGGTGACATTAGAGTTGGTTGATGCGTATCATATGGTGTTATTTTAGTACGAACTCTAGGGCTGTTCGTGACACTTATAGGAATGGCTCAATAGATTGATCGGAAAGGATAACTTTGAGGTGGTTTCGTACCCTACAAACAATTTCTATCTTATGTTCTCCGCTAATAGGAACTTTGGAGTGATTCTTTGTTGCACGTTGAGGGATTGTTATATGATCCAATTATGTTAGCATTGTTGAGAGATTGCACTAGCGAAAGTATGAACCCTAGGCCTTGTTTCTAAGCATTGCAATACCGTTTGTGCTCCGTTTTATCACTTGCTACCTTGCTGTTTTTTTATTTTCAGATTACAAAAACCTATATCTACTATCCATACTACACTTGTATCACCATCTCTTCGCCGAACTAGTTCACCTATACAATTTGCCATTGTATTGGGTGTGTTGGGGACACAAGAGATTTCTTGTATTTGATTGCAGGGTTGTTTGAGAGATACCATCTTCATCATATGCCTCCCACGTATTGATGAACCTTAGGTCATCCACTTGAGGGAAAATTGCTACTGTCCAACAAAACTCTGCGCTTGGAGGCCCAACACGAGTCTACAAGAATAAGTTGTGTAGTAGACATCAAGCTCTTTTCTGGCGGCGTTGCCGGGGAGGTGAGTGCTTGAAGGTATATCTTTAGATCTTACAATTGAATCTTTTAGTTTCTTGTTTTATCACTAGTTTGGTTTTATAAAAAGAAAACTATTAAAAAATGGAATTGAGGTTGCCTCATATTATTCGTCTTTATAATGTTTTTCTTGAAAATGATGGAGCGGAAAATTGTGCTCAATTGATAGAAGAAGAATTCAATAAAATGTTTGGCATAAAATCCATGAATGATGAGCATGATTGCAATGTGGTTAGTATGAATTCTATGAATATCCAAAATACTAAAGATGATTGCACTAGTCATGACAAAAATATTTCTTATAAGCATGTCAATTTTTGTGGAGTGCATAAAGTTTGTGATGACATGCCTTATAGGGATGATAGATTTTGTAAGAAGCATAAACATGATAGAACCAATTTTTTGCTCAAAGTGATAGATGAATTTGCTACAAAATTATGTTGTCTTTATCCTATTACTTGTGAACTTTGCAATAAAGTTGGTCACCTTAATTTCCAATGCATACTCTTTCATGATCGAATCATGGCTAAATATTGTAATGACTTGACCGCCCTTGAACTATATAATGAGCTTTATCAATTTTTGGGGTGTGAAGAATTGACACATAAAAATAGTTGGTTTGAAGTATTCATTCTCACAGACAACATTGAAACTAATCTGAAGGAAATCTATATATTTTGTATGGTAAATTGCAATGAGAATGCTTATATTGCCAACTATAGAAAGACGGGAAAACCAATAGAATATAAAAGGAACACTAATGAAAGGGTAAAGATTTCCACTTTCTCTTCTATTGTCTCTCATGATGAAATAGGTGACGAGGAGGAGCTTCCTATTCAACCAATCTCATCAATAAGAAGCTCGGAAAAATTGATTAAGCCCACACATGATGTGGTGAAGAAGAAGAAAATAAGAAAGAGTAGAGGTAAAAAGGTATCCCTCCCAAATAATGTTGCTCCTATTATTGCTGTGCCTCATGAGAGTGAATCAAAAATAATTGTGGAAGATGATACACTTGATGATGATATTGCTTCTTTGTCTTATGGTACAATGTCCGAAGGAACTATTGAGGATGATTTTATTATGCCTATTACTCATTATGATGATTATGATTGGGAAAATAATGATACTTCTTATAATCTTGAAAATCTTTTTGTCACCAACTTAGAAAATTGTGATGATAATAATTGTTATACTATTGGTGCTATTCATACTATTGATGATAATAGTAATTATGCTAATGATATGCCAAGCCACAAGCTTGGGGATGATATGTTTGATGAGAATGACATGTTTGAGAATTTATTTGCTGCAATTAATGTTTGTCCCAAGCTTGGGGATGCTATGCTTAATGAAGATGATCTTTTTAGTCCCCCTACTTTGAATGATCAAATTTGTTATGATGATTGCATGCCTCCTATTTACGATGATTGCAATATTTATGAAAGTGGGTTTGGAAGAGTGTCAACTCTAGATAATAATTATCCCACTATTTTGGAGTGTGTTCAATCTTATTTTAATAATGATAAAAGTGGATTTGGAGAGGTCATGACTTTATTTAATGTTGAATCCACTACTTTGGAAGAGGTTTCAATTGATTATGATGAGAACAAAATTGCTACCTATGATGACTATTGTGATGATACTTATGTTATGAAAAAGGGTGATGATTATTGCTATAATACTTGTCATAATTATGAATACCCTTTTACTGAACATTACTTTTTTAATGTGGAAATAATTTTTAGTATTCAAGTTTCATATGATACTCCCACTATTATGAATGAGAAGAAATTTGCTTGTGTGGAGAGTAATACATTTTCGATGCATGTGGATCATGAAAAGAATGCTTTATGTGATAGTTATATTGTTGAATTTGTTCATGATGCCACTGAAAATTATTATGAGGGAGGAACATATGCTAGTAGGAGTTGCAATAATATCAAGTTTCCTCTCTATGTGTTGAAATTTCTAAGTTATACTTGTTTTGCCTCCCTATGCTAGTTGATTCTTGCTCCCACAAATTGTTTGCTCACAAAATCCCTATGCATAGGAAGTGGGTTAGGCTTAAATGTGCTAGTCATATGCTTCATGATGCTCTCTTTGTGTTTCAATTCTTTACTCTTATGCGAGCATCATTGAAATCATCATGCCTAGCTAAAAACGCATTAAAGAAAAGGGCTTGTTGGGAGACAACCCAATACTTATACATTCTCTTTATGGGCATTCACATGAATAAGCTACTGTGTTAATCATGTTTTATATGTTTTCTTTCAATTATGTGCCAAATAAAGCCTTTGGGATAGTGTGGATGCTTGTTGATTTGATTCTGTGCAAAAACAGAAACTTTTGCGTCCAGTGCTGGAATTTCTATTCTGTACTGGGGCATGAGGAAATTCTGAAAATTTTACAGAGTATTGGGTTACCAATTTTTTAAATTGTCATAATTTTTTAGAATTTTTGGAGGTACAGAAGTATGGTTTTTAAATCGCTCACTACATACTGATCTGTTTTTGACAGATTCTGTTTTTAGTGCATAGTTTGCTTGTTTTAGTGTTTCCATAGCTTATATTGAGTAATATAAATTGTGGAAATGATAGAATACAGTAGGAATTATGTGAGAATAATTATTAATCTTGTATTGACAGTACCTAAGTGGATGGTTTATTTTTATCATACTAACCTATCTCACGGAGTTCCGTTAAGTTTTGTGTGATTGAAGTTTTCAAGTTTTGGGTGAGACATCGATATGAGGAGAATAAGGAGCATCAATACCCTAAGCTTGGGGATGCCCAAGGCACCCCAAGGTAATATTCAAGGAAGACTCAAGCGTCTAAGCTTGGGGATGCCCCGGAAGGCATCCCCTCTTTCGTCTCCAACACTATCGGTAACCTCACTTGGAGCTATATTTTTATTCGTCACATAATATGAGTTTTGCTTGGAGCGTCATTTTATTTTGTTGATATTTTCTTGCTGTTATCAATAACAATGTTTTGTATCTCTTAGTTCAATAAAATGCCAAGTATAGCCTTTACCATGCTCAGTTTGCAAGTTCATGTGTTGCTGTTTGAAAACAGAAAGTTTTCTGTTATGTCCAGAATATTCCTGAATAGTCAGAACATGATAAAAATCTGAAATTTTTACACAGTAAGCATGCATGAGTTCTCTATCATGTGGTAATTTTTCAGAATTTTTGGAGTTAGGGAAGTATGGATTCTTATTCCCTTTTTACAGACTGTTCTGTTTTGGCAGATTTCGGTTATAGTTGCATTGTTTGCATATGTTGCTTGTTTAATGTTTCTATTTTTGGATAGGAGTATTAAATATGAAGAGGCATTTAGTATGCAATGTTTAATTATAATTTTTGTGATTTTCTACATTAGAGAATGTTGAGGTTTTGAGTTGATTTATACTAACTTATCTCACGAGTTCTTGTTGAGTTTTGTGTGGATGAAGTTTTTAAGATTTAGGAGAAGCCATGGTATGAGAGGAATTAGGGAGACACAAAAGCTCAAACTTGGGGATGCCCAAGGCACCCCAAGATAACATTCTAAGAAGTCTCAAGCAACTAAGCTTGGGGATGCCCCGTTAGGCATCCCATCTTTCTTCATCAACACCTATCGGTTAGCCTAAGCTTCTTTATTTTATTTTGAAACTCTCACCGAACTGGCGTTTTCATGTAGTATTCTGTACCCAACCTGAAGCCGAGTCACTGATGGTCGAGGAGCGGATCCGATCATACGGCCCAGACATTTCGAACTCTCCCTTTGCGTCTGCACATGTTGCTGAGACTGCGATCAGACTGGTAGATCGAGCTCAATTGGCCAAGAACAACGCTGACTGAGTGAAGCAGGTCACAGAGGAAATCAACACATCCCTGTAGCCTGAAGAAGCTTTCAACGATGATCTTCCATCTTGCCTGGATCAACTTGAGAGGGTGCCGACTCAAGTAATTCGATGGAAGAAATCATCAACCCGAAGTGGTGTTGGCTTTGCTTTAGTGCTGACTAAGGCACATTTCTCTGGAATCAAAGACGAAGACCTTCAAAATGTTGGAGAAGGAAATCCTCCAGGCAAAGACTGCACAGAACATCTGCCAAAATTCCTAGAAGCCACCAGCGAGATCACCACCATCATTGACCTGGATACCTTCGTCGAACCCACCGGAGAGCCAGACACTCCAGAAGGTGCACCACAAGAGGAAGGAGAGGAAGGCAATGAGTGAGAAAAAACTTTAAGCTTAATTTTCCTTGGAATGCCGAGTCAACCTATAAAAACATTAAGTCTAACTGATCGGTGGCACTCTACGTTTAAGCTACTTGGTTGTTTTACTTAAATCCGAGTGAATTTGAGTTGTTGTTTTGGCTTATTCTTCTTTGATTCTTTTGCAAGTGGTTCTTTGATCAATCGGATTTCCTCAGCTTTTGCTCTTACCAACTAGGTAGTCGGGCTGTGGCTAGATTGGAGACTAAGAATGGGCTTTGTTTATCCAAAAGACTTACTCAAACTTGTTGCTTGAGAAAGAAAGAAAAACAAGTCGGGAACAAAACCGAGTGGCTTTGCACCCACTGGGTGTATCTTTAGAAGAGACCCAAGAGCACTATTAGAGAAAGTAAACAGACTGAACTGCAACCTTCTCATGGCAAACATCCCCCGGGCGAGGTGTGGCTCCCAAGTGTGGCGGAGCCGACTGACGGTGTAGCCCCCGAGTGGGGCATAACCTCTGAGCTCCTGAGTGAAGTGGGACCTTGAGAATGTTGCAGCCGTTACAGAAACGCTAAGGAAAAAACAGTCGGCAAGAATTGAAATGCAGCATGTATAGAACTTAAAGCTTTATTCATCGAGATGGACTCAGAACACAGAGGTTGTAAGGAACCACAAGTCTAAAACTGACGATAACTATGCCAGATCACCTGACCCAGCCAAAACGTGTAGCTCGTCAAGCTCAAGCCTCTCACGCGCTTGCCGCATCACATGGCCGTGCCGCCTTGCGCAGGCCTGCAGCCTCACACCGCCATCGGCATCTCGCCGTGCTCGCCGTATCGCACGGCGGCTTGGCATCTCGCCTTCTTCGCACGCCTCCGCTGAAGCTTCACCGGACACTTGACACCCTAGACTAAACTACATGCATAACGAAAGTAAACTAAACATGTGATACAAAATATCAAGATTAGTGCTAACATTCACCCCTAATCTTGATATCACAATCTTCGATGCGGATCACCCGCCGCCACATGATGACGCCATCGCAACGCCGTAGCCACTTGCCATAGACGACGCCGTCGCAGCGCCGGTCACCATGGACCATCTTGCCGTGGATGACGCCCTCGCAGCGCCAATCACCATGCCGTATTGCCGCACGCAGCGACCATCTCTTGACGTGGACGACGCCTTCGCTACGCCGATCTCCACGTCGTGTTCATCTACCGGCATCGCACGCAACCGGCCACCAGCGGCATCGCGCCCCCGACGGCCTCCACCTCGCACCGTCGTCCTCCACCTCACATGGAGTCGACCGCGTCACCGTTGCCGCCACGGATCGACAAGGCTCTTATGCCAATTGTTGGCGCCACCTCCTTGCAGCACCTCTTCTTCCTCACGTTGCTTCACACAACTCTCTCTTCTTCTCTCATGAACACACACACATGGTGGGGAACTCACACTTGCACCAAGGAAGATGAACAATAGCTTTGCCAAAGACACTTCCTTGATGACAACACGGTGGCTACATCTTTTCCTCTAGCCCTCACGGCCTTCTTCTTTCATTACTCAAGGGAAGTATTTGTACAAAAGCTTAGGCAAAGCTGCCATGCAACTCACGAGTTGCTCCACTAACCAACTACTACATGACTACATGCACTAACCCATGATCTTATCTTCTCCTATAATCTCCCTTGGATCCCAAAGACTAGTACATGCATGCAGCTGACAACCTCAACGTGCAGCTAACTGCTCCTAGCTACTTGCTACTTGCACGGCCGAGTTCAGCCTTTGCGCAGCCTCATCAACAGCCACGGACCAAGCCAAACCAACATGCATACAACTGACGATAACTGAGCCAGATCACCTGACCCAGCCAAAACGTGTAGCCCGTCAAGCTCAAGCCTCTCACGCGCTTGCCGCATCACACGGCCGTGCCGCCTCGCGCAGCACTGCAGCCTCACACCGCCATCGGCATCTCGCTGTGCTCGCCGTATCGCACGCTGGCTTGGCATCTCGCCTTCTCCGCTCGCCTCCGCTGAAGCTTCGCCGGACACTTGACACCCTAGACTAAACTACATGCATAACGAAAGCAAACTAAACATGTGATACAAAATATCAAGATTAGTGCTAACAGCGGGTGGGGCTGGTGAGGGAGATGAGAGAGCAGATGGCGGTGATGGAGGCAGGAATCCAGGCGGACTTCCCGCTCGGCCCAGCCCGGGCTGCTGGACGTCATACTGGGCTCGTGCACCGCGGGGACCAGGGTGCTCTCCGCCGTGGCAGGAGAAGAGATCGTCGAGCTGGGCCTGCTTCCGCACGTGCACGCCAGCGTGGTCGCGTTCGACGAGCTCGCCGCCGGGTTCGGGACGAGCGTGCTTCATGAGCGCCTCCTCGCGCGTATTCTCGAGAGGAAGGAGAGGCGGGAGCGCGGGCGCGGCACGCCCGCGTGAGCTGTGTCTTTTATCTTCTCCGGCTTGAAAAACCTTTTGGCCGGCGTCCATACGAGATACGACGCTCTGTACGGCCGGCGTCGGTTCTTGTCCGACGTATGTTGTGTTAGGCATAATCTTTGACTTGAGAGTGGAGCGGCCGGCCGGGTCGTACATGGAGTTAGTTAGCTGCATGCTAGCTACCAGGTCGTGTGGCCGGCTGTTGAGGAATTGATGCGCGCATGGATATGGACGCTGTGCATGTAGCTAGCTTAGTGGTAGTTAGTGCGTGCGTGACGTGCGTGTGTGTATGGGTTAGTGGCCGAGAGTTCAGGCCCGTGATGTGTGCGAGCGTGTGCTGGTGTGTGTGGTGCACCGGGTATAAAGACCCACCCCATGTACTGATCGAGGTGTGCCGGTTTGTTGCCGAGCCAGCAGTGGAGCCAGAGATGAGATGTAGTCTCCGTCGGGACCGTGGTGTGAGTCCGGCCGGCAGGAGAGAGAGCTCCTCTGGGTAGTACTGCGTGTGTGCGTGTGTACCTTCATGTATGTGTTCGAATCGTTGTGAGAAATAAAGCCAAGATATAGGCGTTCGTCGCCGGGAAAATTATGGTGTCTCCTTCGTCTACCTCTGTCCAGCGTTTGTGTCGTTGGGAGGCCGCTCGGCTTTCGTCGCCGAGAAGGGTTGGTCTGCCCCAACATGTTGTGTATCCTTTGGCAAGCACGCATGAGGCCCTATCTTCAGCAAAGGTGTCCCTGCAACGAAACCTTGTGTTGCATATGCCGTTTGGTCTGGTTGAAGATGGCGGTAGCTGCTAATGAAGTCTAGCTCTTGTGTGTGGATGAAAATTGATGTATATTGGAGTGTAGTTGAGTTCTGCTTTATGTAATGGTGTTTGTACCAGTCTTCATGAGGATGAAATATATTCATAGGCCCTAATATAAGGTACTTTTGCCTTCCAAAATAAATATCAATATCAATATCAATTGAAGCGATATACAAGGAGACATATGCCTCTATGCATCCCTGCTAGTGGTAGGCGACAGGAGCATATGCTTAACCAGACTTTCTTTTTCTGTTGTTTGTCGCAGCCGAATGCTATCGTTGTGGACAGTATTCCGTTCCGTGATTCCTTAAAATGAACCTTGCTGCTGCCAAGGTAACTTGATAACTCGAGGTTTTATTTTCTTTCTATGTGGCTTGCTTGTGGAGGCGTATTATTAGAACTGAGGTTAATGGTATCCAAAGGGGTTGGAAAGGTAGAACAGAGTGCATCATCATGTGGAGCACTTGTGCTTTCTGTGCTCTGTTTTCTAAAGCGTGGTTTAAGTGCACACTGGATACTCAGGTTGCTCCTGTTTTCATTTATTACTGGAGCAATGGGGGGTGATCGACCACCTGAACGGGCAGTATCTTTTTTTTTTTTTTTTTTGAGGAAGAACGGGCAGTATCGTCATGTTTCTTTTGATGGTCTACATATGTAGTTGAGTAGTGAAGCTTACCTACCGGGGACCCCTTGATGATGCTGTTAATTTTTTCTGTCTTTCGAGCCCATGGCCTGGATTGCAAACTCAATGCCCTCCAGCGGCTTCAGCTTTGTCAGGACCTCGACTCGACTTAGGCTATCAGGGCATGTACAATGGTGGCATATGGATAGAGATGCCCCATGAAGAAAAGTAGCTTAAGGCAACTACATTGATTTTTTCTTCCCAACGCAAGCTATTACTAGTGGGCCTCATCAAAAATAGAAAATAGAAACTTTAATACATATGCATCTCTACTTTTCACTTCAACTTTTCCAGCTTTTTACACCGGACCACACTTTTTCTCTTCAAGCACCCGCCTCTTTCAGAGGATCCTACTTCCCTATCCGAACCTACTTTCCCTGACATCTGATCCTACATGGCACACGGGGCATCACCATGAGGCTATGCATTGGCCATGCCCTCAACGAGCCCTGACGGCACCGACAAAAGATGGACCAGAACTGATACACGATACAGACTGCAATTGTGCTTCCCTGTAGCTTCCTCTGATTTGCTCTGTTCTCTAAACTCTGAATACTTGGCTGTAGCTTCAGGTTTCAGGCGTCCGGTCGACTCGATTTGGGGCCTGGCGATCTTCCTCCTGACCACAGCATGGAGGGAGATGCTGCCTCCTCATGTTAATGGCGGCTGCTATCCTCTCTTTTTTCTAGCAAGGAATACACACTAGACTATGTGATATTAGTTAGATACTCGAAATATATTTGCCCCCTCCCTACGGCGCCGAATCGACGGCATCAGGAATCCTAGCTAGCTACTGTCATGCCCCAATACTTACATATCAAGCCACGACGACTCCACTCGAGCTCTGGGATGAGACGGCGCCGGCACCGCCGCCGGCGAAACCATTCACTCGCCGCCTCTCCGGCATCTCTTCCTCTCGGTTCCTCTACTCCGGAGAGACGCCCGCGCGCGGGGCAGCGCCACGTGTGCTCGCGCGAGTCGCCACCGAAATTCGGCTGCGATTTAGCAAGCCTTTTATTTTTTTCAGGTGGCTGGCTCTTCCCTAGTACGGGGAACAAGTTACCGATCGACGAAAGGACAGGGAGCTAGCATGCAGAATATATCAGTAGTACTAAGATGGCAGCACCACAAGATTATCGACTCAAATTCTTCAGTACAGTTCCAAATTACCATATAATTAACAAAGCACTCATGTAATAATATTTCTTGTTTCATCAATCAGACACAAAGCTCAGTTTATGGTTCATCAACCACACACACACAACACGCAGGGCTGGGCACAGCCTTTTTATTACAAACAAACACAAACCAGTCAGCTTGATTGTGAACACCACACCAAGCTGGAGCTGAAGAAACCTAGCAGCAATCCAGTGCTGCTTGCTTGACATACCAATCCAATCCAATCCAATCAAGCATACCCACATCAGGTATATGTAGCTTGGTGAAGAAAGCACGCCATTTATTTATTCATCGATGCGCAAGCACGTAGCAACACCCTCAGCACGTTGCAGATGGAGATTGTAACAAACACACTTAATTGCAAAACGCACAGACACTGGGAAACAAGCACTCCGGAGATCGAGCTGCGAGAGAGATCACAACTTAATTGTAACACCAATAGACTGATGGTCCATGTAAGCCGACCTCGTCCTTTGCATGATCTAGATTACCTAGGAAACGAAGAATGGAAATAGAAGATATTAGTCACATAGTACATCGATGACGCTCAATCTATCTATGCGTAGAACAAAAATCCATGTCTCACGAACAATACCTCATAATGGAGACCCTCGTTTCCATTATTCGCCAAAAAAAAAAACTTCCATTACTATACTCAATTATGAGTGGAATGCGCCGCCACAGCCCGCCTGAAGGGGGGGCGAGATGCACTGCGGCGGCCGAGGGCCGGGGGGGGGGGGGGGGGGGGTGTCATCAGGCGAGGGGGAGTAAAGATCTGCTGAATCATGTCACCTTTCGACCAGAGACGTAGAAGGAAAAGAACGCACATGTAGTGCGGTGGTGCGGCACCCAGGTGTGGCCCTCGATCTCACCCAAAAAAAAGACGTAGAAGGAAAATGTTTTTTTTTTTGAACACAGTACAATCGAAGTCGCGAGCATACACTCACTCGTATGCACGCACGCACACCTTACCCCTATGAGCACCCCCAAGAGACTGAGCCAGCATAGCATCTTGAGATTTTACGAAGTCACCACAGGCGCCTCGTACTCGACGGGAACGTCTCCTCTCACTGAACAAACATCGCCGGAAACTTGAACAAACATCGCCGGAAGCCTGAAATAAATCAAGAAATAATGCGTGCACCAATGACAAGTCTAGGACTTGAACCACTGAACAAACATCGCCGGAAGCTTGAACAAACATCGCCGGAAGCCTGAAATAAATCAAGGAATAATACGTGCACCAATGACAAGTCTAGGACTTGAACCCTGGTGGGCAGGGGATACCACTGTCCTCCTAATCATGCAACCACAGGTTGGTTCGCGGAAAAGGTTTGATAAATGTGCATGCATGCATTCATGATCAGGCAGGCTAACTAACTAGGGGGTCGTAACCAAGAACTGACTGGCTGTTTTACCACGTGAAGGATTACAACACCATTTCGATGGATGGAGACGATGATCTGTGCCGAGTGATCGATGATGACTGTTTGATCGTTATCCATCATTACTGCTTAATTATCAAAACCGTGGGTTTTGCCGCGCGAGGAACTATAACATTTTTCCTTTTCTTTTCATATAAAACCTTTCCTTTTTCTTCGATGAGTGTTAATTAAGTTAACGGCGATGCTGTTTGCGACTGTAATTGTAATGCTTGATGATTTTGTTTATTCTTTGACAAAAGAATATGTGATGAAGTCTTATTAGCTTTGGTGGTTCTTCTCTAAGAACAGGAACTGTAATTAGGAGAGCTAGGTGCTCGCATGGTCCTGTACTTTCTATAGAAGACGAGTTGGTTAATTAAGTTGGCGCTTAAAGTTTTATGTGTTCATTTCAGACCCTAGTGCATTTTTTTTCTTCTTACAAATAAAGAAGCAGATCAACTATATATGTTTTCCCCATAAACTCTTTGTCAGGCTTTAAAAAAAAATCTGAATTGTGTCGACCAATAGAGAGCATTTTCACAAATGACATTTGCCCCACTTTAATTTTTCTTCATGGATGATGCAAGGAGATTGAGATTGAGATCTAGCCAAGGGGCAACGCTTTAGGTTCAAACAGAACATCATTCTTGCATCCATCACAAGGTAGGTATGTGGTTGTTCCTTTCTAGTTCGTCCATGGTATACCTACTAAGTATTTTGCCATCCCTTGTAGGCCAAGGTTATATCACCATCACAAGGTGGTCCTTTTGGACAAAAATTCTTGTGCTGCTCACTGTTATCCTCATGATGATATAAATCATATAAATTTTATGATGTAGTAAAATTAGTGCTTTTTTTTCCAGGGTAACCGATGAAAAAATGACGTGAGCATGGAGAGGTCAGTTTCTTGGATGACAATCAATGAGTGACCTTTTTGTTGCTAGATTTGCATACAATTTTTTGTTTATTCTGACTGAGAGACCAACCAGAGAGAACTTGATAGAAATGGGGAGTCGGTAATGTTATAGAGTATATTTCTCGGTGAAGTGATTAGTCTGCCACTTGCTAAGCAGACCGTATGCTCAATTAACAGGTCTTTCGAAGTAGTACTTCAGATGGTGATGATTAACGAGGATAACCATTTAACTACGTACCCACGTTTTCTTACTGATCTGACAAGAGCAGCAAAAAGGAATCGCCTTTAGATTGTAGAAAGTCACTGGCCTGATCAAAGTAGCAGGTTAAAGTAGAGCATCTACATGGGTAATCACCTAATTCATTGGCTAATGCAGGATTAGGAGGAGGATGCCATTATTGCCAACTTGCAGAGTAGAACAAATGCTACTTAATTATTACTATATCTATCTTGAAATATAATTTAATAATGTATACTTACTTCTATTTGGAGCAACACATGTCATTCAAATTGATGGCCAGAATGTCACTATCTAAAACGACCTACGTACGTTGTGTAGCAAAACTAAAGTTTGCCTCTGCTTCTGAATTATTGTCCTTGTGTTTGTCAGATTGTCTGAGATAAGAAGTTAACCACAGGATCTGCAGTGACAAATGCAATCCATTAAACCCATTAAGGCCGAAAGAAGGGGCGAGCAGCCAGCTATGCCACGTGGCACATGCTCGCTGGCTGCGGTGAAAAAGTTTTTATTTAGATTTCTTTTTTTTTTTTGAAGAAGGAAGTCAGTTTTTTTCCTTTTTCTTTTCGAGAAAAGCTTTTCTTTCTTTTTTCTTTTAAGATGAAGGTAAGCCTTTTTTTTCTGTGAGAATTTTTTTTTTTGAGATGAAGGTGAGGATTTTTTTTCCTTTTTTTTCTTTAAGATGGAGAAACGCGCGCACACCTTCCTCTCAAGCGGCCCGCAATGGCGGGCCCAACCACTAGTATATACCATTTGGAAACTTCGAGACGTCAGACCGATTAATCCCACTTAGATAGTTAGCAGGTCAGAATCAAAATCTTGTGTGGTTGGTTAGCCTATCGGTCACAAAACATAATGTTTTCCTCACGAGTAGGAATTAACTCCTTTTCACACCTCTCATTTCAAGGGTTTTATATGTTTTAAATTAATTTTCCATTTTTGTGTAGCAAAAGTCTTGGTTTGACACACATTGGCGCCTAGTCAGACTCAGAATGCCAGGTTGACCAGCATGCACTGTAGCAACCATATGCATTTTCTATTGTTCTTTTTCATGGGGTAGGTAAATCTTTTGCATGTCACCATACACTTGTGGACAGGTTTGCATAGGTGGCCATGCTACTGCTATTGCTGACCCACGCGTCTTTTCGGGTGGAAGCATAGAGCAAGCTTATAGTTAATTAGCGAAGCATAAACTATTTCTGACTTTGCTTTCTGCGTACATGCTGGTTTAGCAGAGGCATACAGTTTAGGAGAGAATCTGGAAACAATGACCATATTAAGCATTGATGCATTGTCACCTGAATCTTTTTTGCGGGGTTTTTTCAGCGGCGATTGGCACCCGAATCTAATCATGCCTAACTACAGCACTAGCTAATTGCTCTATCTGGTTTCTATGGTGCACTAATATTTGCATTTTTTTTCTCCATTTTGTTGCAGCTGAGTTAATTTATGGTGGAATAAATCATGATAAGTATCCCTTAATTTTCTTGTGTAATTAAGGGTCCTAACTACAGCGCCAAGTTGATGTGTTCCATCTTTTCCTTCTCCACTGCAATTAATTTGCTAGTTCAAATTATTAGTGGGTAAAGGGTAGATATATATACAGATGAAAGTCACTGTGGACTTGCTGTTCAACAATTGTTCCTTAGTCCATTTGTCATCTGCACAGCATATGCACGCATGGTCATGACAAAATGATAAAATCTCACCTGACCTGACCAGAAAGAGAGATCCAGGTCCTGCATGGACACGTATATATGTCAGATAATTAAAGCTAAATGCATGCACAGAAAATTACTCTTGGAAGTTTCTGCAAAGATGCATGTTCATTCTGAGGATGGTAAAAATATATGTACAACATATTAGCATCTTAACGATAATATTTTACGTTTATCAGCACGGCTTGGCCTTTACTTTCCTTGAAAGAGAGAAAAAAAACTGCTCAAACTGTTCATGGGAAAATGGATAGACATTGCAAGAAAACGGGTTTAACTCCAACCACTCTGTCAAATAAAAAAAGGCTTGCTCAAACTGTTCATGAGAAAAAGGTTAGACATTGCAAGAAAACAGATTTAACTCTAACCATTTTGTCCAAATCGAAAAGACTTGCAAGCTTTTTGATGATAAAGTGAGCTAGCTGCTAATCAAAAGGATGCTATATATTAAGCTAGGTTCTGAGTAGACCTGAGCATCGTTGGTCCATCCTGAAAGCCCATCATCCGGGCTGGGCTGGGCTCGGGCTCCACTTTGCCACCCGAAGCCCGGCCCAAAAGCCCCAAAACCTTAGAAACTAGTATTCTACTTGAAAAATAGGGGTAATAATGTATATTTTTTATCCCAAAAATGATTAAATTAGTATATTTAAAATCAGGAAATTCACTGTTTATATGATTCAAGCCAAGCTGGGCTGGGCCGGGCTTGACATTTACAGGTTGGGCTTTGTGAAGCCCGACCCAAAACCCAGCCCAGTCCAAGGCATGATCAGGCCTAGTTCTGGGCTTAAAGGAGAGACCAGTCAGAGCAGAGCATACATATATGCAGGTGCAAGCTGAGATAGTCAATGGCTTGTGGTGCCATGAAATGAGCCCCCTACCTACTTTCTAACTAATTGTGTGACTTACGCTCCACGCCCAAGACAAAAATATATTCATATATGTGAAGCATGCATGCAAAGGCATCGATCAGCTGGTCACACCAAGTAGCTGCCGTTCTAACTAAAAGTTCACTCAAGTAGCCAATGATAGATATTTTCGCACTGCATGCCCCATCATAAAAGGAATCTAATTAAGCTAGCTTAGTAGACAACACATGCACAAGCAATCAAGACACGTTGAAACTGGCTGCCCGAGGATATCGACAGGAGACATATGGATGTTTAGTTTTTCTTTTGCTTTTGTGTGTTAACATTATATGTAAATTCAAATCAATTAATTAGCATTAATACTAGTTAAGAATTATTTAAACTCAATTAAGGCAACATTAATTAGCCATGTTAATTAAGTTGAGTTTGCCTACCTAGAGATTGTTTTCCGTTTGGCTACCTTGATCGTGCAGGTGATCAATAATAATTGAGAGCATGCGATCGATGTGGAGAAATTCTAGAAGACTGATAAGGTAACCTTCCACTTTGACAAGCTAGGTAGAGCGCTAGCCGTCCTTCTCCAACTCCAACTAACTAATTTTTAAGTAGTATACCGTTTGCATGTCCCAGTTGGCTAGTATAAGTGATGTGTGTCTGCTAGTCCATTCGAAGCTATGGATGAAATTGCTTGTCTCTTGTTAGGGCATCTCCAAGGGCTATGCCTCAATTATCCTGGTCAAATGTCTACGGGACGTGTCCCCGGACATCCCATACTTGTCCGCCACATTTTTGCAACGGCTAGTTTTTCGCCAAATTTGCACATACACAAAATCATCCCAAAGCATCCATACATAGCTTATACATGCAACATGCAAAGTCTCATACTAGCTAAACATAGAAGTAGCTAATTAAACATACAACATTTTAGAACATGCAGACCTAACGGACGGTGCTAAAGGCCCGAAGCTGGGGTGGAGCTCGAAGGCGATCGGATGGCCACCGGCGTTCGAGGACCTGCTCCACTCATCATCGTTGTTCGGTCGGCATCAGCCATGGGCAGCGGCGAATCGAGCTTTGGCTGTGGCAGCGGGCTTCATGCTAGGACTCCACGATGGCCTCCTACAGTCAGCCCGCGTTGATGCACCGGTGACGGCGGGCATCTGACTCCTTCGAGGTCATGGAGCGGCGGATCGCTTCGCGGACCGCCCACACCTCATCCAGCATCATGCCCGACGCTACCGTGCCGTGCAAGCATGAAGCCAGGCCGCGCGATTTTGAAGCGGCCCCGCGGGAGCTCGACACACCGCCGAGTCAGGCCGGCATCGCGTGGCACGAAGGCGGGGCCGGAGCGCGGGAGAACGAGCCGCGACGCAGAGGCTGGGTCGGAGTGCGTGACCTCGATCCACGGCGCCGCGATGGCGCCGTCTCGTTTGGCGACCGCCACATCACCTCGAGGCACGGGATGGCGGTGGCGGCGGGTGCGACGAGGATGAACCGAGGCGGCGGGGTGCTGGTGAAGGCTGGATCTGTGGCGGGGAGGGCTCCGGGCGGCGTCGGGAGCTCGACCCATCACCGAGTCCGACCGGTATCACACGGGAGGGGGTGGGGGTGGGGGAAGGGGAGGCTGCTCGGACTTGAACTCACCAAGGAGCCATGCCCCCACGCAAGCGCCGACGCTCCTCCAGCGTCATGATGCACCCCACCAGCGGCAGGGGGCTTGTTCGAGCGGCGTCTAGCTAGGGTTTTGGGCTGCGGCCGCGCGGGGGGGGGGGGGGGGGGGGGTGGGGGAGGTCCGACCGAGGTGGCAGACAGTCTGGACATCACCAACTTCTCCCCTTCATTTGACACCAAACTAGGGAATTCCAGACTGTTCGGACAAATGGGCCAATAGTAGGGGAGCCTGTTGGAGGTTTTTTTTCTCCGGACAGTCCGGTCCAGACAAATAGGGCCGGAGTAGGGGACGGCCTTGGAGATGCCCTTATTTTGAATAGTATATATACATAAAAAATGTATGCAATGTTTTCTTAATTACAACATATATATGATCACAAACACACAAATAAATATATCTCCCATTATATACGTACCCTAACGTGAAATGGAAGGTCCACGGACAACAGTGTAGACTATTTTTTTAATTGGCTAATAACAATATAGTATTGTGTATGATGCAAATTAGACTATCAACCATACCTAGTGGCCACACGATTATTGTCGGAAAGTACACATGGGGACATTGATCATAGTGAAGACTAATGTTGGATTCACAAGACCGACAACGAGGAAATAAAATAATAATAATAATAACAATTCAATTCGATGACGACCTGAGCTTAGCTTCATCGATCATGCAAGGGAAAGTTCATATTAATTAATTAAATCACTAATGGAAACAGATTGTTTGCTGAGTACCAAGAGTGCTCAGCGAAGGCCGGAAAAAACTCGGCAAAGGATACGCCAAGTGTTGCACTCGGCAAAGGGTACTCGGCAAACACCCTTTCGGCAAAGTGGGCTTCGCCGATTTCATTCTGTCGGGCACTCGTCAAAGGCTTTGCAGAGTGTCAATTGGCGTTACTCAGCAAAATAAAGTGGCTTGACGGGCAGCCAATGGAAATGGCGCTGCGATGTGATAGTTGGGTTTGCTGAGTTCCCTACGGACGACACTCGGCAAACTAGGTGAACAAGAATAAAAAAAGCTCAGGTGGTCACACTTCTAGCAACCACGTCCCGGCCGCCGTCTCGTCTTGTCCAGCGCGTGGGGTTGGTGGCGGTCACCGGTGGTTGCAAAGAGCGAGGCGGCATGGCATGCTAGGAGAGAGGGCATGGCGGCAGGAGCTTGCCAGCTCGCCGGCTGGTGTCGGCGCGTCCATTGTGGTCGTCGGCTAGAGAAGGGAGAGAGGGAGAAAAGGGAGATCGGATGGGAGCGAAGGGAGAGAGGGAGAGGGGGACCGTGGGCGGTGTCGTGTCATAGGAGGGAGACGGCTGGGCGGGGCAGCCAACACAAAGGAGGAAGATGGTAGAGCGAGGTGGGCGACGAAGAGGAGGGAGACGGCAGGCGGCGGCGTGGCCGTTGTGGAGGGTGGTGTCGAGGAGGACGGTAGGAGATGGCGGAGCAGCAGGATCCCGGTGGAGCAGCGGTTGAATCGGGAGAGAGGGAGGTGTTTGGGAGAGAAGAGGGGATCAGGAGAAGAGAGAGATGGAGCGCCGTTGGATCTTAGAGATCCAATGGTGGGGAAGCATGATCAGTGGGATGGTCGCACCGACCAATCGGAACGTGGTTAGGACTTTGCCAAGTGTTGCACTCGGCAAACACCTAACAGTTTGCCTAGTGTTACACTCGGCAAACTCAATTTATATGACTTGCAGAAAAATATAACTTGTATACTCAATACATTTTTGGTCTTATACGCCTCAATACATTTTTTACATGTAATACACTGAATAAAAGTTTTTCTTAGGAGTTTCCATAATTTTTTGAATTATTTAATACTCCCTCTGTTCCATAATGTAGTGCATATATATTTTTTGAAAAGTCAAACCTCACAAACTTTGACTAAGTTTGTGGAGAAAAACATTACATCTAGAATGCCAAACATGTACCATTATATTCATCATAAGAAGTAGTTTCATGTTTTATATATTTGGTATTGTAGATATAAATACTTTTTTTTTATAAACTTGGTCAAAGTTTGCATAGTTTGACTTTCCAAAAAATCTATACGCACTACATCATGCAACGGAGGGAGTATTTTCTAAACTTTAAATGCCTAGAAATGCACTTAATAGCTTAAATATAGCAAACGGAGCCAAAAAAGGCCAAATTCTGATATATATGATGTAATGATGTTTGTTAAGTGTAGAAAAAGTTTCAAGGCGAACGGATGAAGCAGCGGTAACTTGACCTCCAAACCTGATCCGTTCCCTCTCGAAAACTAGATTCTTCCGAGATGATGGTCCCGTTTCTAAGCAGCCTGCGTGACAACTTTTGGAAAATATTCTTAATTTGTTTCCATAGCCTCTAGGAGCCATATCATGAAACCATGCCAAGTTTCATGGTTTTCAGGCTTCGTTTGAATTTTTTAGAATTAAATAACCACTAAGCTCCACGTTGGTGCCCGACTCTCGGCCCTTGTTTTTTGGCACTCCTTTTCTATTGTGGTATAAGGGCTAAACATCGACTCAAGGTATTAAATCGCGCTTTTCATAGCATCGCAGTGAGGTTTGAGTTGCAGTTATGTCAGCTATCGCAAGCTATCATGGAAGCTATTTACAGCAGCGCTTTTAAAAGTAAAAGGTAAAAAAATAAGTGCCTAATAAAAAACACAGCCCAAGTAAGGACTAAAGTGAATCCATCTTTTAACTAATTAATATATGGATAGATGATTTATTGTATTTCCTGTTTGCGACATCCTGAGTGTCGGTGGGAGTCGCCTTGAAGCAGTTGCCAACCGACCGAAGCTCTAAGATAAAACCACCTTCCAAGAAAGAGTGGATGCTAGATTGTTAGGGTTTCTATTTTTCATGTAGTTATATACATGGTTGTTCTCGATTAGATTTACGTGTACAAATGATTACATGCGATTTTTGGCCCATGCACACTTACATGGTAATAGCTTTAGCTATAACTGATAGCGAGCTATGCCAAATAGCGCAGCTATTTGGCGCTTTAACAGCCATAGCTAGGATAGCGGTACAAAGTGCCATAGCTTTACTTTTATAGCTAGCAATTTAAATCCTTGCATAGACTAAATACCACCAATAAATTTTTTGAACCCACCTATGGCCATAATTTCATGTACCTGCTGTTCAAATTGCAATTATATCCATTAAATGACTAGATATGCACTTAATGGCTTAAATATAGTAAACAGAGCTCAGAAAATGACAAATTTCGACATGTTACATGTAATGGTGTGTGTTGAGTGTGGAAATTTTTTCAAAGCCAACGGATGAAGCAGCGGTCGTGTCGCCACCAAACCTGACCCATTCCCTTTCGAAACCTAGATTCTTTCTCGGAGATGGTCCGGTTTCTAAGAAGTCTATGTGACAACTTTTACGAAAATTCTCAATTTTTTACCACAACCTCTAGCACTCATATCATGACACCATGTCAAGTTTCGTGATTTTTTGGCTTCGCTTGAATTTTTCAGAATTAAATAACCACTAAGCTCCACACGTTGATGCCAGAGTCTTGGCCCCCTGGTGTTTGGCACTCCTTTTCTTTTGTGGTACAAGGACAAAAGATAGACTTAAAACCACTAATTTCATGTACCCGTAGTTCAAATTTCAATTATATCCATTAAATGCCTAGATATGCACTTAATGGCTTAATTATAGCAAACAGACCCCGAAAAATGCTAAATTTTGACATGTTACATGTAATGGTGTGTGTTGAGTGTGAAATGTTTTTCAAGGCCAACGGATGAAACGAACTGACAGTTCGCATGCAAACCTGACCCGAGAAGAAAGAAAAAAAAAAGAGAAAAAAGCGAAGCAAAGAAAATAAAAGAAAAATAAAATAAAAGGAAGATAAGAAAGCAAAGAAAAAAAAAAGATTTGTCGAGTGTTATTTATCGCCTACTCAGCAAATACTTTCTGCATTTTTTAAAAAGGAAATAAAAAAGGTTTGCCGAGTGTCCGTTAGGTGACACTCGATAATCACAGCCCCACCGTCACAGCACCGTCAGCTGCGGTGGGAACGTACACGTGGCATAAGCTTTGCCAAGACCATGGGCTTTGCCGAGTGTTGGGCGTTGTATTTGCCGAGTATTATATGTTTGCCTGGCACCCAGCAAACGACACTACTTTACCGAGTTCCCTCCTTTTGCCAAGTGTTTTTTCTATTATACGTATATGTATGTCCCTTTGTTCTCCTTCCTTTCTACATGACTAAAAGTGTGGACCAAACCACCTTTTCCCCCTATCAACAAACAAACTTCACATCTTCAATATCGAAATGCGCATCCGATCCAACAATTAATTGTCTCTCCTTTCTGATTATCTTGCATTCTTCATATCTCTTCTAGCTGCTCATCATAGCTCATTTGAGTTCAGCCATGACATTTGCCTGCAGAAAAAAAGAGAATTAATCATGTCAGCTAATAAGTATTGATTATAATTCCACGGTTTATTTCGACAAAAAAAAACAAAGAGCTATATGTTTGTTTGCACCGCTGTATAGAACTTTGTAATACCTCCTCTCTTGCTTAATACAAAAGACACACATCTTGTGTATTCTTGAAAAAACAAAAACTATATATGCATTCTCTTTTTTCTTAATCATAGAAATTGATCTAGATAGTTGAGTATAAATTAAAGTAAGGAAAAATCAAAGAAAATAATTAAGAATGAAAAATATTTGTTCCTGAAAGGATGGAAAAGAGAATGCATGCATGTTTTTGTTAGAAAGTTGATGAAATGGAAGCAAACCGAGTAGAGTAGGTACTCACTCTAGCAAATCCTTCCAACCACCGTCCGGGTTGAGGTCATCCATCAGGTTCACGCTATCCAGCCCGTCGAACGGGCTCGACGCCGGCCTCTCCTCGCAGGACACGCCGCCGCAGCTGACGGAATTGTTGCGCTCCTGGTCGGTGGCCACCATTGGGCGCGGCACCGCTACCACGTCGATGGTCACGTTGCTCCCGCTCGCCCCGCCATGGCCCCCGAGCTCCGTCGAGCCCAGCCCGTCGCTGGCACCGAAGCCGTCGAACATGCCGCTGATGTTGTGCATGCTGCTCGCCGGCGCAGAGCTGGTCCGCGTGGGCAGGTTGTTCATGCCGTCCCACTGGCACTGCTGGAACAGCATGCTCTGGTAAACTCCGCCATGCCACTCGGCGTTGCTGGCGGCGAGGAGCGCCATGAGGTTGTCCATGCCAGCAGCGGCCGTGTGCGCGGGCGCCAAGGCGGTGGTGAGCACGCGCACGAGGCCCTGGAGCTGCTGGAACATGGAGGCATCCGCCTGGAGACTGAGAGCGTTCATGTCCCAGGCGCCCGCTGCGCCGGCGCCGGAGGAGAAGTTACCGGTGGCGGCGAGGAGGCCGGGGAGCCCGGCGAGCAGGCTGAGGTCGGTGCGCGGGCGGTGCGTGACGGGGTCAATGCCCATGCCCAGCAGCTTCTTGCGCAGGCGCGTGTTCCAGTAGTTCTTAATCTCGTTGTCCGTCCTTCCCGGCAGCTTCCTCGCGATTGACGACCACCTGATTAAACCAACCCGTCAGTCACCTGCGCCGGAGAAGAAGAAGATATGTACGTAGGTAGGAAGCATGGGCTGTTACTTGTTGCCGAGGAGGGAGTGAAGGTGGATGATTAGCTTCTCCTCGTCCTCAGTGAAGCAACCGCGCTTGATGTCGGGGCAGAGGTAATTGGTCCAGCGGAGGCGGCAGCTCTTACCGCAGCGGTTGAGACTGGCGAGCTTGGGCAGGCGCCGCCAGCTGCCGTGGCCTTTCTCCTGGATGTAGTCCACCAGCAGCTTGTCCTCCTCCAGCGTCCACGGCCCCTTCTTCAGCCCCTCCCGGTCACAGCACGGTGAGCGTCCCATCGCTGGACTAACGACTAGCTATAAGGTTCTCCACCTCCTTCTTCTTCTACCTTCTTCTACGAAGCTGAACTTGCTGGAGAGAGATGTGGCTAGCAATGGCGGATGAGTTAGGTTTTTAGGTCTCGTTGGGGTTTGGATAGGAGGGGGCCGGGGTTTTATAGAGGGTTTAAAGGAGGGGGGACGATGATGCATGCATGGCGGCATGGAATGGTAAAAGCAATGCGTGCATGGCGGCATGGAATGCTAAAAGGAAGTCTTTGTGTGCGGGAGACGCAGCCTCCCCTCTCTCTCTGTACCCTCTGTGTTTCTCTCTCTAGCTACCTCTGTTTCTCTCTCCAAAATACTCTCTCTTGCTCGGCTGCTCTCAGTCTGACTTTTAGAAGGTGTTTCGTTCGGGTTTTTTGCCCGTTAGCCGATTATGCTGGTACCGGAAAACGCTACCTGTGTTTGGTAAGAATGCCACGTAATCGAATACATATGAAGGTGACCCCGCAATTTTTTTGAGTCGTTGATTGTTTTTGAGATAGCTACCCGCTTATTCCAAGCGGTAAGGGGACCCCGCAATTTAATAACGTTATCGACCGAATCAGTTTGCTTAAGCACGTTGCTTAGTTGGAAATGCTGGCGTACGTGTGTGCTGTCCTGTTGCCTTTTGTTGTTTTCCGTACGTACGTACGTACGTGTTGCGTATTGAATAAACTTAATATTGCGCAAGTGGATCAAGTACGTACACTACTGGAATCGTGACGTTGGCCGAGAGTCAGGGGCACTCGGCTATGGCCGAAATCCACTCAGCAAAGCCGTTGCCAAATGTAACACTCGGCAAAGCGGGCTCGACTAAACCCCTTCCGGCAAAGCGGCGTTTGCTGAGAACTTTTCGTCGGGCCCTCGGCACATCCTTTGCCAAGACCAAAAATCCGGCTCTCAGCAAAAAAAAGCGACTAGACGGAATGGAGACGGCGGTGCTTGCCGAGTGCCGCGTGTCAGGCACTCGGCAAACAGGGTAGTACCAGGAGCTGTCACGTGTTGACGACTTTTACCAAGGGCCTCCCAAATGACGTTCGGCAAATCTTTTGCCGAGTGCACTAGGGCAGGCCCTCGGCAAATAGCGAAGCATGCGGGTCACCGGTTGCGGCCACGTGTCTGCTGAATGCTTCACCCTTGACGCTTGGCAAATCATGGCTTGTTTGCCGAGTGTAACACTCGGCGAAAGGCATGTTTACCGAGTGTAACACTTGGCAAAAGCCCACAGCAGCTTTTTTTGTTTGCATTCGTAAATGGCCCTGCAATTCATATATATATAGCAATTCATATATCATACAAATTCACATCACATCATCATCACACATATGATACAAAATTCACATCACAAGTTCATTCTAACATCATCACAAGTTCGATCTATCATTCTCACAAGTCACATCATCACAAGTGTCGCAAACAAGATCAAGTTGATTGAAATAGCACCAGTATCACAACCTCAAGGTTCTTGGGATCTAGTGGATGGAGGCGTCAGGTGCTTGGAGGAGGAGGAGGAGGAGGGGTTGGCGCAATTTCACCGACATGAACAAAAAGCATCTACATATTGTTTTTTGTTTGCATTGTTACATATTCTAGAAAAGACATTTGTTACATAAATATTTTTGGCTATTATGGGAAAGAAGTAACCTGTATTTGCTCCTAGAGGGCTTGATTCTTTGCCGCGTGCCTTCTCTCGGCTTCCTGCCTTAGCCTCCTTTCTTCCTCCTACGCTGTTGCGTGTAGATTCCTTTCTTCCTCCAACTTGACCTACAGTATGTCATCACAATCTCAAATAAAGGTTGCAATGCAAGAATGTAAAGACAAGGGTGGATGAATGAAAAATACTAAACCTCGAGTTGGGCAATCCTAGACGCATAAGGCACTAGGCGACTTTGTATGGAAGAACTTGAACTCATGCTTTGCGCCCAGATCTGATAGAGAGAGTGGGAGTGGAGTACGTGGAGATGGCGTTGTCGCCGGGATAGAACCGGCCATGTTTCTTCCCTTCTCCTGCCTTCATGACCGCCACCGGATCAAGGGGATGCTGCGTCGAATCAGACTCTGGCCCATGGATCTCCTGGAACGCTGAAGTGTATCCCTCAATCCTTTCCTTGGCGTGGTTGCTGCAATACTCCTAGCCCGGCCCCTTTCCATGATGGCCATGTATGTATGCCTCGAACTCGGTGATCTGTGCACCATCATGTTCTTTCTCCTGTAACAGAAAGCATTAAGATTCATAAAGGTAGCTGAACATAGAGACGAACTTGACGGTGCTATTGCATACCCATTTTTGCCGGACATCAGTTAGGTTGAGGCCGCCCTGACGATGTGACGCGCCATCCATCATCAGTTGTTGAACCCTTTTCTCCAAGCATGTCACCCTGCCACACAGGGTCGCACCACTTATCCACCATCTTCTCCCAGCACTCGGGTTGGCACCATTGCAGAACCACCTACATAGACAAATACACCATATGAAGAAGAAAAATTAAGTGCTAGTCATCTAAGTAATAATAAATGATGTTACTTACCGACAAATGCTGGTCCCGCTCCAGATGTGTGGTGCAAGCAACTTTCTGCTTCATCTTCTTTCTAGAGTCATCCAGGCCGTGATATCTGATCATGGCCTGTATGTGCGCCTCATAGTGCATAGTGTGAAAGGAACTTACCCACACTTCTGCCTTGACCCGCTCAGCTTTGCTGGGAAACTCATCCGGAGTAGCTTAATAGTCCGGCCATGTCAATCCTGGTTCCTCTTTGCCGTCCATGGTAACCAAGCCCACGAAATTTTTCTTCAGGAGAAGGGCAAGGATGTCATTCACCTAGCGTGAGGCCTCACCCCATCCAACCACATACCAAGTCATGCACAATAGAAAGGCAAGTTATTTGTCACTGGTGAAATATTATATGCTATTAATTTGTAAGAGTGCCATTTACATGTCTCCTACTGGTTGAACGGTAGGCCGTTTATGAAGTGGCAGAGAGCGCGTCGGGAGGCTTGAGGGAGCATGCATAGAGTGCTTCTTGCCAATATACCCGGAGGCAGCCCCCTGTTGGTCCTCTTGCACCACCTCCTGCCCCTCCTCCTTTGTAACACCCTGATTTTCGGTCCTTGATTTTTCTTTCACGAGATTGGACTCCCGTTTTTTTCTTTTGGTGTTTTTTAATTTTCTTTGGATCTTGGGTGTACGATGATGGTTATATGGCAATGTCTTTCCCCTCAAACCAGGGATTATCCTCAAACCAACCCCGCCACCAAAAATATCTCTCTCGGAGTTTTACCGCTAAAACCCTGATACATCTCCAATGTATCTATAATTTATGAAGTATTCATGCCATGTTTATTATAGTTTTGTATGATTTTGGTGCACTTTTATATGATTTTTAGGGACTAACATATTGACCTAGTGCCCATTGCCAGTTGCTGTTTTCTGCTTGTTTTTGGTTTTCCAGAAAATCCATATCAAACGAAGTCCAAATGCAGCGAAACTTTTTGACGATTTTTTCTGGAAGGAAATAGACCCAGGAAGCTTCGGAGGAGCAGAAGAAGAGCCACAGGGGCCCCACGAGCCACATGGGCGCGTCACCACCCCCAGGCGCGCCCTGGTGCCTCGTGGGCCCCCTGTGGAACCTCTTTGCGTGATTCCAACGCTGAAAAATCATATATATTCAGAAACCCCGAAAGTTAACCTAGATAAGTTTTTACGCCGCCGCAAGCCTCTGTACCTCCATGATCTCATCTACAGCCCTTTTCCGGCACCCTACCGAAGGGGGGGAAGCATCACCGGAGGCCATCTTCATCATCCCGGCGGTCTCCATGACGAGGAGGGAGTAGTTCACCCTCGGGGCTGAGGGTATGTACTAGTAGTTATGTGTTTGATCTCTCTCTCTCTCTCTCTCTCTGTCGTGTTCTTGATTTGGCACGATCTTTATGTACCGCGAGCTTTGTTAATATAGTTGGATCATATGGTGTTTTTCCCCTCTCTATCTTGTTGTGATGAATTGAGTTTTTACCTTTGAGGTTTCACTATTATCGGATTGAATACTTTTATGGATTTGAGAGCACTTGATGTATGTCTTGCATATGAATACCAGTGGTGACAATGGGGTATTATATTGATTCTTTGTGTGGATTGAATATTATGAATTGGGGTAATCTATGCATAGGGGTTGATGCACGTCTTCGTCCTACTTTCTCCGGTAGAAATTTTGGGGCACTCTTTGAAGTTCTTTGTGTGGATTGAATATTATGAATCTGAAGTTGTTTGATGCATATCGAATAATCAACTCACGGATACTTGTGGTGACATTGGAGTATCCAGGTGACATTAGAGTTGGTTGATGCGTATCATATGGTGTTATTTTAGTACGAACTCTAGGGCTGTTCGTGACACTTATAGGAATGGCTCAATAGATTGATCGGAAAGGATAACTTTGAGGTGGTTTCGTACCCTACAAACAATTTCTATCTTATGTTCTCCGCTAATAGGAACTTTGGAGTGATTCTTTGTTGCACGTTGAGGGATTGTTATATGATCCAATTATGTTAGCATTGTTGAGAGATTGCACTAGCGAAAGTATGAACCCTAGGCCTTGTTTCTAAGCATTGCAATACCGTTTGTGCTCCGTTTTATCACTTGCTACCTTGCTGTTTTTTTATTTTCAGATTACAAAAACCTATATCTACTATCCATACTACACTTGTATCACCATCTCTTCGCCGAACTAGTGCACCTATACAATTTGCCATTGTATTGGGTGTGTTGGGGACACAAGAGATTTCTTGTATTTGATTGCAGGGTTATTTGAGAGATACCATCTTCATCATATGCCTCCCACGTATTGATGAACCTTAGGTCATCCACTTGAGGGAAAATTGCTACTGTCCAACAAAACTCTGCGCTTGGAGGCCCAACACGAGTCTACAAGAATAAGTTGTGTAGTAGACATCAAGCTCTTTTCTGGCGGCGTTGCCGGGGAGGTGAGTGCTTGAAGGTATATCTTTAGATCTTACAATTGAATCTTTTAGTTTCTTGTTTTATCACTAGTTTGGTTTTATAAAAAGAAAACTATTAAAAAATGGAATTGAGGTTGCCTCATATTATTCGTCTTTATAATGTTTTTCTTGAAAATGATGGAGCGGAAAATTGTGCTCAATTGATAGAAGAAGAATTCAATAAAATGTTTGGCATAAAATCCATGAATGATGAGCATGATTGCAATGTGGTTAGTATGAATTCTATGAATATCCAAAATACTAAAGATGATTGCACTAGTCATGACAAAAATATTTCTTATAAGCATGTCAATTTTTGTGGAGTGCATAAAGTTTGTGATGACATGCCTTATAGGGATGATAGATTTTGTAAGAAGCATAAACATGATAGAACCAATTTTTTGCTCAAAGTGATAGATGAATTTGCTACAAAATTATATTGTCTTTATCCTATTACTTGTGAACTTTGCAATAAAGTTGGTCACCTTAATTTCCAATGCATACTCTTTCATGATCGAATCATGGCTAAATATTGTAATGACTTGACCGCCCTTGAACTATATAATGAGCTTTATCAATTTTTGGGGTGTGAAGAATTGACACATAAAAATAGTTGGTTTGAAGTATTCATTCTCACAGACAACATTGAAACTAATCTGAAGGAAATCTATATATTTTGTATGGTAAATTGCAATGAGAATGCTTATATTGCCAACTATAGAAAGACGGGAAAACCAATAGAATATAAAAGGAACACTAATGAAAGGGTAAAGATTTCCACTTTCTCTTCTATTGTCTCTCATGATGAAATAGGTGACGAGGAGGAGCTTCCTATTCAACCAATCTCATCAATAAGAAGCTCGGAAAAATTGATTAAGCCCACACATGATGTGGTGAAGAAGAAGAAAATAAGAAAGAGTAGAGGTAAAAAGGTATCCCTCCCAAATAATGTTGCTCCTATTATTGCTGTGCCTCATGAGAGTGAATCAAAAATAATTGTGGAAGATGATACACTTGATGATGATATTGCTTCTTTGTCTTATGGTACAATGTCCGAAGGAACTATTGAGGATGATTTTATTATGCCTATTACTCATTATGATGATTATGATTGGGAAAATAATGATACTTATTATAATCTTGAAAATTGTGATGATAATAATTGTTATACTATTGGTGCTATTCATACTATTGATGATAATAGTTGTTATACTATTGGTGCTATTCATACTATTGATGATAATAGTAATTATGCTAATGATATGCCAAGCCACAAGCTTGGGGATGATATGTTTGATGAGAATGACATGTTTGAGAATTTATTTGCTGCAATTAATGTTTGTCCCAAGCTTGGGGATGCTATGCTTAATGAAGATGATCTTTTTAGTCCCCCTACTTTGAATGATCAAATTTGTTATGATGATTGCATGCCTCCTATTTACGATGATTGCAATATTTATGAAAGTGGGTTTGGAAGAGTGTCAACTCTAGATAATAATTATCCCACTATTTTGGAGTGTGTTCAATCTTATTTTAATAATGATAAAAGTGGATTTGGAGAGGTCATGACTTTATTTAATGTTGAATCCACTACTTTGGAAGAGGTTTCAATTGATTATGATGAGAACAAAATTGCTACCTATGATGACTATTGTGATGATACTTATGTTATGAAAAAGGGTGATGATTATTGCTATAATACTTGTCATAATTATGAATACCCTTTTACTGAACATTACTTTTTTAATGTGGAAATAATTTTTAGTATTCAAGTTTCATATGATACTCCCACTATTATGAATGAGAAGAAATTTGCTTGTGTGGAGAGTAATACATTTTCGATGCATGTGGATCATGAAAAGAATGCTTTATGTGATAGTTATATTGTTGAATTTGTTCATGATGCCACTGAAAATTATTATGAGGGAGGAACATATGCTAGTAGGAGTTGCAATAATATCAAGTTTCCTCTCTATGTGTTGAAATTTCTAAGTTATACTTGTTTTGCCTCCCTATGCTAGTTGATTCTTGCTCCCACAAATTGTTTGCTCACAAAATCCCTATGCATAGGAAGTGGGTTAGGCTTAAATGTGCTAGTCATATGCTTCATGATGCTCTCTTTGTGTTTCAATTCTTTACTCTTATGCGAGCATCATTGAAATCATCATGCCTAGCTAAAAACGCATTAAAGAAAAGGGCTTGTTGGGAGACAACCCAATACTTATACATTCTCTTTATGGGCATTCACATGAATAAGCTACTGTGTTAATCATGTTTTATATGTTTTCTTTCAATTATGTGCCAAATAAAGCCTTTGGGATAGTGTGGATGCTTGTTGATTTGATTCTGTGCAAAAACAGAAACTTTTGCGTCCAGTGCTGGAATTTCTATTCTGTACTGGGGCATGAGGAAATTCTGAAAATTTTACAGAGTATTGGGTTACCAATTTTTTACATTGTCGTAATTTTTTAGAATTTTTGGAGGTACAGAAGTATGGTTTTTAAATCGCTCACTACATACTGATCTGTTTTTGACAGATTCTGTTTTTAGTGCATAGTTTGCTTGTTTTAGTGTTTCCATAGCTTATATTGAGTAATATAAATTGTGGAAATGATAGAATACAGTAGGAATTATGTGAGAATAATTATTAATCTTGTATTGACAGTACCTAAGTGGATGGTTTATTTTTATTATGGGATGAAGTTTTTAAGATTTAGGAGAAGCCATGGTATGAGAGGAATTAGGGAGACACAAAAGCTCAAACTTGGGGATGCCCAAGGCACCCCAAGATAACATTCTAAGAAGTCTCAAGCAACTAAGCTTGGGGATGCCCCGTTAGGCATCCCATCTTTCTTCATCAACACCTATCGGTTAGCCTAAGCTTCTTTATTTTATTTTGAAACTCTCACCGAACTGGCGTTTTCATGTAGTATTCTGTACCCAACCTGAAGCCGAGTCACTGATGGTCGAGGAGCGGATCCGATCATACGGCCCAGACATTTCGAACTCTCCCTTTGCGTCTGCACATGTTGCTGAGACTGCGATCAGACTGGTAGATCGAGCTCAATTGGCCAAGAACAACGCTGACTGAGTGAAGCAGGTCACAGAGGAAATCAACACATCCCTGTAGCCTGAAGAAGCTTTCAACGATGATCTTCCATCTTGCCTGGATCAACTTGAGAGGGTGCCGACTCAAGTAATTCGATGGAAGAAATCATCAACCCGAAGTGGTGTTGGCTTTGCTTTAGTGCTGACTAAGGCACATTTCTCTGGAATCAAAGACGAAGACCTTCAAAATGTTGGAGAAGGAAATCCTCCAGGCAAAGACTGCACAGAACATCTGCCAAAATTCCTAGAAGCCACCAGCGAGATCACCACCATCATTGACCTGGATACCTTCGTCGAACCCACCGGAGAGCCAGACACTCCAGAAGGTGCACCACAAGAGGAAGGAGAGGAAGGCAATGAGTGAGAAAAAACTTTAAGCTTAATTTTCCTTGGAATGCCGAGTCAACCTATAAAAACATTAAGTCTAACTGATCGGTGGCACTCTACGTTTAAGCTACTTGGTTGTTTTACTTAAATCCGAGTGAATTTGAGTTGTTGTTTTGGCTTATTCTTCTTTGATTCTTTTGCAAGTGGTTCTTTGATCAATCGGATTTCCTCAGCTTTTGCTCTTACCAACTAGGTAGTCGGGCTGTGGCTAGATTGGAGACTAAGAATGGGCTTTGTTTATCCAAAAGACTTACTCAAACTTGTTGCTTGAGAAAGAAAGAAAAACAAGTCGGGAACAAAACCGAGTGGCTTTGCACCCACTGGGTGTATCTTTAGAAGAGACCCAAGAGCACTATTAGAGAAAGTAAACAGACTGAACTGCAACCTTCTCATGGCAAACATCCCCCGGGCGAGGTGTGGCTCCCAAGTGTGGCGGAGCCGACTGACGGTGTAGCCCCCGAGTGGGGCATAACCTCTGAGCTCCTGAGTGAAGTGGGACCTTGAGAATGTTGCAGCCGTTACAGAAACGCTAAGGAAAAAACAGTCGGCAAGAATTGAAATGCAGCATGTATAGAACTTAAAGCTTTATTCATCGAGATGGACTCAGAACACAGAGGTTGTAAGGAACCACAAGTCTAAAACTGACGATAACTATGCCAGATCACCTGACCCAGCCAAAACGTGTAGCTCGTCAAGCTCAAGCCTCTCACGCGCTTGCCGCATCACACGGCCGTGCCGCCTTGCGCAGGCCTGCAGCCTCACACCGCCATCGGCATCTCGCCGTGCTCGCCGTATCGCACGGCGGCTTGGCATCTCGCCTTCTTCGCACGCCTCCGCTGAAGCTTCACCGGACACTTGACACCCTAGACTAAACTACATGCATAACGAAAGTAAACTAAACATGTGATACAAAATATCAAGATTAGTGCTAACATTCACCCCTAATCTTGATATCACAATCTTCGATGCGGATCACCCGCCGCCACATGATGACGCCATCGCAACGCCGTAGCCACTTGCCATAGACGACGCCGTCGCAGCGCCGGTCACCATGGACCATCTTGCCGTGGATGACGCCCTCGCAGCGCCAATCACCATGCCGTATTGCCGCACGCAGCGACCATCTCTTGACGTGGACGACGCCTTCGCTACGCCGATCTCCACGTCGTGTTCATCTACCGGCATCGCACGCAACCGGCCACCAGCGGCATCGCGCCCCCGACGGCCTCCACCTCGCACCGTCGTCCTCCACCTCACATGGAGTCGACCGCGTCACCGTTGCCGCCACGGATCGACAAGGCTCTTATGCCAATTGTTGGCGCCACCTCCTTGCAGCACCTCTTCTTCCTCACGTTGCTTCACACAACTCTCTCTTCTTCTCTCATGAACACACACACATGGTGGGGAACTCACACTTGCACCAAGGAAGATGAACAATAGCTTTGCCAAAGACACTTCCTTGATGACAACACGGTGGCTACATCTTTTCCTCTAGCCCTCACGGCCTTCTTCTTTCATTACTCAAGGGAAGTATTTGTACAAAAGCTTAGGCAAAGCTGCCATGCAACTCACGAGTTGCTCCACTAACCAACTACTACATGACTACATGCACTAACCCATGATCTTATCTTCTCCTATAATCTCCCTTGGATCCCAAAGACTAGTACATGCATGCAGCTGACAACCTCAACGTGCAGCTAACTGCTCCTAGCTACTTGCTACTTGCACGGCCGAGTTCAGCCTTTGCGCAGCCTCATCAACAGCCACGGACCAAGCCAAACCAACATGCATACAACTGACGATAACTGAGCCAGATCACCTGACCCAGCCAAAACGTGTAGCCCGTCAAGCTCAAGCCTCTCACGCGCTTGCCGCATCACACGGCCGTGCCGCCTCGCGCAGCACTGCAGCCTCACACCGCCATCGGCATCTCGCTGTGCTCGCCGTATCGCACGCTGGCTTGGCATCTCGCCTTCTCCGCTCGCCTCCGCTGAAGCTTCGCCGGACACTTGACACCCTAGACTAAACTACATGCATAACGAAAGCAAACTAAACATGTGATACAAAATATCAAGATTAGTGCTAACAGCGGGTGGGGCTGGTGAGGGAGATGAGAGAGCAGATGGCGGTGATGGAGGCAGGAATCCAGGCGGACTTCCCGCTCGGCCCAGCCCGGGCTGCTGGACGTCATACTGGGCTCGTGCACCGCGGGGACCAGGGTGCTCTCCGCCGTGGCAGGAGAAGAGATCGTCGAGCTGGGCCTGCTTCCGCACGTGCACGCCAGCGTGGTCGCGTTCGACGAGCTCGCCGCCGGGTTCGGGACGAGCGTGCTTCATGAGCGCCTCCTCGCGCGTATTCTCGAGAGGAAGGAGAGGCGGGAGCGCGGGCGCGGCACGCCCGCGTGAGCTGTGTCTTTTATCTTCTCCGGCTTGAAAAACCTTTTGGCCGGCGTCCATACGAGATACGACGCTCTGTACGGCCGGCGTCGGTTCTTGTCCGACGTATGTTGTGTTAGGCATAATCTTTGACTTGAGAGTGGAGCGGCCGGCCGGGTCGTACATGGAGTTAGTTAGCTGCATGCTAGCTACCAGGTCGTGTGGCCGGCTGTTGAGGAATTGATGCGCGCATGGATATGGACGCTGTGCATGTAGCTAGCTTAGTGGTAGTTAGTGCGTGCGTGACGTGCGTGTGTGTATGGGTTAGTGGCCGAGAGTTCAGGCCCGTGATGTGTGCGAGCGTGTGCTGGTGTGTGTGGTGCACCGGGTATAAAGACCCACCCCATGTACTGATCGAGGTGTGCCGGTTTGTTGCCGAGCCAGCAGTGGAGCCAGAGATGAGATGTAGTCTCCGTCGGGACCGTGGTGTGAGTCCGGCCGGCAGGAGAGAGAGCTCCTCTGGGTAGTACTGCGTGTGTGCGTGTGTACCTTCATGTATGTGTTCGAATCGTTGTGAGAAATAAAGCCAAGATATAGGCGTTCGTCGCCGGGAAAATTATGGTGTCTCCTTCGTCTACCTCTGTCCAGCGTTTGTGTCGTTGGGAGGCCGCTCGGCTTTCGTCGCCGAGAAGGGTTGGTCTGCCCCAACATGTTGTGTATCCTTTGGCAAGCACGCATGAGGCCCTATCTTCAGCAAAGGTGTCCCTGCAACGAAACCTTGTGTTGCATATGCCGTTTGGTCTGGTTGAAGATGGCGGTAGCTGCTAATGAAGTCTAGCTCTTGTGTGTGGATGAAAATTGATGTATATTGGAGTGTAGTTGAGTTCTGCTTTATGTAATGGTGTTTGTACCAGTCTTCATGAGGATGAAATATATTCATAGGCCCTAATATAAGGGCCTTTTGCCTTCCAAAATAAATATAAATATCAATATCAATTGAAGCGATATACAAGGAGACATATGCCTCTATGCATCCCTGCTAGTGGTAGGCGACAGGAGCATATGCTTAACCAGACTTTCTTTTTCTGTTGTTTGTCGCAGCCGAATGCTATCGTTGTGGACAGTATTCCGTTCCGTGATTCCTTAAAATGAACCTTGCTGCTGCCAAGGTAACTTGATAACTCGAGGTTTTATTTTCTTTCTATGTGGCTTGCTTGTGGAGGCGTATTATTAGAACTGAGGTTAATGGTATCCAAAGGGGTTGGAAAGGTAGAACAGAGTGCATCATCATGTGGAGCACTTGTGCTTTCTGTGCTCTGTTTTCTAAAGCGTGGTTTAAGTGCACACTGGATACTCAGGTTGCTCCTGTTTTCATTTATTACTGGAGCAATGGGGGGTGATCGACCACCTGAACGGGCAGTATCTTTTTTTTTTTTTTTTTTGAGGAAGAACGGGCAGTATCGTCATGTTTCTTTTGATGGTCTACATATGTAGTTGAGTAGTGAAGCTTACCTACCGGGGACCCCTTGATGATGCTGTTAATTTTTTCTGTCTTTCGAGCCCATGGCCTGGATTGCAAACTCAATGCCCTCCAGCAGCTTCAGCTTTGTCAGGACCTCGACTCGACTTAGGCTATCAGGGCATGTACAATGGTGGCATATGGATAGAGATGCCCCATGAAGAAAAGTAGCTTAAGGCAACTACATTGATTTTTTCTTCCCAACGCAAGCTATTACTAGTGGGCCTCATCAAAAATAGAAAATAGAAACTTTAATACATATGCATCTCTACTTTTCACTTCAACTTTTCCAGCTTTTTACACCGGACCACACTTTTTCTCTTCAAGCACCCGCCTCTTTCAGAGGATCCTACTTCCCTATCCGAACCTACTTTCCCTGACATCTGATCCTACATGGCACACGGGGCATCACCATGAGGCTATGCATTGGCCATGCCCTCAACGAGCCCTGACGGCACCGACAAAAGATGGACCAGAACTGATACACGATACAGACTGCAATTGTGCTTCCCTGTAGCTTCCTCTGATTTGCTCTGTTCTCTAAACTCTGAATACTTGGCTGTAGCTTCAGGTTTCAGGCGTCCGGTCGACTCGATTTGGGGCCTGGCGATCTTCCTCCTGACCACAGCATGGAGGGAGATGCTGCCTCCTCATGTTAATGGCGGCTGCTATCCTCTCTTTTTTCTAGCAAGGAATACACACTAGACTATGTGATATTAGTTAGATACTCGAAATATATTTGCCCCCTCCCTACGGCGCCGAATCGACGGCATCAGGAATCCTAGCTAGCTACTGTCATGCCCCAATACTTACATATCAAGCCACGACGACTCCACTCGAGCTCTGGGATGAGACGGCGCCGGCACCGCCGCCGGCGAAACCATTCACTCGCCGCCTCTCCGGCATCTCTTCCTCTCGGTTCCTCTACTCCGGAGAGACGCCCGCGCGCGGGGCAGCGCCACGTGTGCTCGCGCGAGTCGCCACCGAAATTCGGCTGCGATTTAGCAAGCCTTTTATTTTTTTCAGGTGGCTGGCTCTTCCCTAGTACGGGGAACAAGTTACCGATCGACGAAAGGACAGGAAGCTAGCATGCAGAATATATCAGTAGTACTAAGATGGCAGCACCACAAGATTATCGACTCAAATTCTTCAGTACAGTTCCAAATTACCATATAATTAACAAAGCACTCATGTAATAATATTTCTTGTTTCATCAATCAGACACAAAGCTCAGTTTATGGTTCATCAACCACACACACACAACACGCAGGGCTGGGCACAGCCTTTTTATTACAAACAAACACAAACCAGTCAGCTTGATTGTGAACACCACACCAAGCTGGAGCTGAAGAAACCTAGCAGCAATCCAGTGCTGCTTGCTTGACATACCAATCCAATCCAATCCAATCAAGCATACCCACATCAGGTATATGTAGCTTGGTGAAGAAAGCACGCCATTTATTTATTCATCGATGCGCAAGCACGTAGCAACACCCTCAGCACGTTGCAGATGGAGATTGTAACAAACACACTTAATTGCAAAACGCACAGACACTGGGAAACAAGCACTCCGGAGATCGAGCTGCGAGAGAGATCACAACTTAATTGTAACACCAATAGACTGATGGTCCATGTAAGCCGACCTCGTCCTTTGCATGATCTAGATTACCTAGGAAACGAAGAATGGAAATAGAAGATATTAGTCACATAGTACATCGATGACGCTCAATCTATCTATGCGTAGAACAAAAATCCATGTCTCACGAACAATACCTCAGAATGGAGACCCTCGATTCCATTATTCGCCAAAAAAAAAAACTTCCATTACTATACTCAATTATGAGTGGAATGCGCCGCCACAGCCCGCCTGAAGGGGGGGCGAGATGCACTGCGGCGGCCGAGGGCCGGGGGGGGGGGGGGGGTGTCATCAGGCGAGGGGGAGTAAAGATCTGCTGAATCATGTCACCTTTCGACCAGAGACGTAGAAGGAAAAGAACGCACATGTAGTGCGGTGGTGCGGCACCCAGGTGTGGCCCTCGATCTCACCCAAAAAAAAGACGTAGAAGGAAAATGTTTTTTTTTTTGAACACAGTACAATCGAAGTCGCGAGCATACACTCACTCGTATGCACGCACGCACACCTTACCCCTATGAGCACCCCCAAGAGACTGAGCCAGCATAGCATCTTGAGATTTTACGAAGTCACCACAGGCGCCTCGTACTCGACGGGAACGTCTCCTCTCACTGAACAAACATCGCCGGAAACTTGAACAAACATCGCCGGAAGCCTGAAATAAATCAAGAAATAATGCGTGCACCAATGACAAGTCTAGGACTTGAACCACTGAACAAACATCGCCGGAAGCTTGAACAAACATCGCCGGAAGCCTGAAATAAATCAAGGAATAATGCGTGCACCAATGACAAGTCTAGGACTTGAACCCTGGTGGGCAGGGGATACCACTGTCCTCCTAACCATGCAACCACAGGTTGGTTCGCGGAAAAGGTTTGATAAATGTGCATGCATGCATTCATGATCAGGCAGGCTAACTAACTAGGGGGTCGTAACCAAGAACTGACTGGCTGTTTTACCACGTGAAGGATTACAACACCATTTCGATGGATGGAGACGATGATCTGTGCCGAGTGATCGATGATGACTGTTTGATCGTTATCCATCATTACTGCTTAATTATCAAAACCGTGGGTTTTGCCGCGCGAGGAACTATAACATTTTTCCTTTTCTTTTCATATAAAGCCTTTCCTTTTTCTTCGATGAGTGTTAATTAAGTTAACGGCGATGCTGTTTGCGACTGTAATTGTAATGCTTGATGATTTTGTTTATTCTTTGACAAAAGAATATGTGATGAAGTCTTATTAGCTTTGGTGGTTCTTCTCTAAGAACAGGAACTGTAATTAGGAGAGCTAGGTGCTCGCATGGTCCTGTACTTTCTATAGAAGACGAGTTGGTTAATTAAGTTGGCGCTTAAAGTTTTATGTGTTCATTTCAGACCCTAGTGCATTTTTTTTCTTCTTACAAATAAAGAAGCAGATCAACTATATATGTTTTCCCCATAAACTCTTTGTCAGGCTTTAAAAAAAAATCTGAATTGTGTCGACCAATAGAGAGCATTTTCACAAATGACATTTGCCCCACTTTAATTTTTCTTCATGGATGATGCAAGGAGATTGAGATTGAGATCTAGCCAAGGGGCAACGCTTTAGGTTCAAACAGAACATCATTCTTGCATCCATCACAAGGTAGGTATGTGGTTGTTCCTTTCTAGTTCGTCCATGGTATACCTACTAAGTATTTTGCCATCCCTTGTAGGCCAAGGTTATATCACCATCACAAGGTGGTCCTTTGGGACAAAAATTCTTGTGCTGCTCACTGTTATCCTCATGATGATATAAATCATATAAATTTTATGATGTAGTAAAATTAGTGCTTTTTTTTCCAGGGTAACCGATGAAAAAATGACGTGAGCATGGAGAGGTCAGTTTCTTGGATGACAATCAATGAGTGACCTTTTTGTTGCTAGATTTGCATACAATTTTTTGTTTATTCTGACTGAGAGACCAACCAGAGAGAACTTGATAGAAATGGGGAGTCGGTAATGTTATAGAGTATATTTCTCGGTGAAGTGATTAGTCTGCCACTTGCTAAGCAGACCGTATGCTCAATTAACAGGTCTTTCGAAGTAGTACTTCAGATGGTGATGATTAACGAGGATAACCATTTAACTACGTACCCACGTTTTCTTACTGATCTGACAAGAGCAGCAAAAAGGAATCGCCTTTAGATTGTAGAAAGTCACTGGCCTGATCAAAGTAGCAGGTTAAAGTAGAGCATCTACATGGGTAATCACCTAATTCATTGGCTAATGCAGGATTAGGAGGAGGATGCCATTATTGCCAACTTGCAGAGTAGAACAAATGCTACTTAATTATTACTATATCTATCTTGAAATATAATTTAATAATGTATACTTACTTCTATTTGGAGCAACACATGTCATTCAAATTGATGGCCAGAATGTCACTATCTAAAACGACCTACGTACGTTGTGTAGCAAAACTAAAGTTTGCCTCTGCTTCTGAATTATTGTCCTTGTGTTTGTCAGATTGTCTGAGATAAGAAGTTAACCACAGGATCTGCAGTGACAAATGCAATCCATTAAACCCATTAAGGCCGAAAGAAGGGGCGAGCAGCCAGCTATGCCACGTGGCACATGCTCGCTGGCTGCGGTGAAAAAGTTTTTATTTAGATTTCTTTTTTTTTTTTGAAGAAGGAAGTCAGTTTTTTTCCTTTTTCTTTTCGAGAAAAGCTTTTCTTTCTTTTTTCTTTTAAGATGAAGGTAAGCCTTTTTTTTCTGTGAGAATTTTTTTTTTTGAGATGAAGGTGAGGATTTTTTTTCCTTTTTTTTCTTTAAGATGGAGAAACGCGCGCACACCTTCCTCTCAAGCGGCCCGCAATGGCGGGCCCAACCACTAGTATATACCATTTGGAAACTTCGAGACGTCAGACCGATTAATCCCACTTAGATAGTTAGCAGGTCAGAATCAAAATCTTGTGTGGTTGGTTAGCCTATCGGTCACAAAACATAATGTTTTCCTCACGAGTAGGAATTAACTCCTTTTCACACCTCTCATTTCAAGGGTTTTATATGTTTTAAATTAATTTTCCATTTTTGTGTAGCAAAAGTCTTGGTTTGACACACATTGGCGCCTAGTCAGACTCAGAATGCCAGGTTGACCAGCATGCACTGTAGCAACCATATGCATTTTCTATTGTTCTTTTTCATGGGGTAGGTAAATCTTTTGCATGTCACCATACACTTGTGGACAGGTTTGCATAGGTGGCCATGCTACTGCTATTGCTGACCCACGCGTCTTTTCGGGTGGAAGCATAGAGCAAGCTTATAGTTAATTAGCGAAGCATAAACTATTTCTGACTTTGCTTTCTGCGTACATGCTGGTTTAGCAGAGGCATACAGTTTAGGAGAGAATCTGGAAACAATGACCATATTAAGCATTGATGCATTGTCACCTGAATCTTTTTTGCGGGGTTTTTTCAGCGGCGATTGGCACCCGAATCTAATCATGCCTAACTACAGCACTAGCTAATTGCTCTATCTGGTTTCTATGGTGCACTAATATTTGCATTTTTTTTCTCCATTTTGTTGCAGCTGAGTTAATTTATGGTGGAATAAATCATGATAAGTATCCCTTAATTTTCTTGTGTAATTAAGGGTCCTAACTACAGCGCCAAGTTGATGTGTTCCATCTTTTCCTTCTCCACTGCAATTAATTTGCTAGTTCAAATTATTAGTGGGTAAAGGGTAGATATATATACAGATGAAAGTCACTGTGGACTTGCTGTTCAACAATTGTTCCTTAGTCCATTTGTCATCTGCACAGCATATGCACGCATGGTCATGACAAAATGATAAAATCTCACCTGACCTGACCAGAAAGAGAGATCCAGGTCCTGCATGGACACGTATATATGTCAGATAATTAAAGCTAAATGCATGCACAGAAAATTACTCTTGGAAGTTTCTGCAAAGATGCATGTTCATTCTGAGGATGGTAAAAATATATGTACAACATATTAGCATCTTAACGATAATATTTTACGTTTATCAGCACGGCTTGGCCTTTACTTTCCTTGAAAGAGAGAAAAAAAACTGCTCAAACTGTTCATGGGAAAATGGATAGACATTGCAAGAAAACGGGTTTAACTCCAACCACTCTGTCAAATAAAAAAAGGCTTGCTCAAACTGTTCATGAGAAAAAGGTTAGACATTGCAAGAAAACAGATTTAACTCTAACCATTTTGTCCAAATCGAAAAGACTTGCAAGCTTTTTGATGATAAAGTGAGCTAGCTGCTAATCAAAAGGATGCTATATATTAAGCTAGGTTCTGAGTAGACCTGAGCATCGTTGGTCCATCCTGAAAGCCCATCATCCGGGCTGGGCTGGGCTCGGGCTCCACTTTGCCACCCGAAGCCCGGCCCAAAAGCCCCAAAACCTTAGAAACTAGTATTCTACTTGAAAAATAGGGGTAATAATGTATATTTTTTATCCCAAAAATGATTAAATTAGTATATTTAAAATCAGGAAATTCACTGTTTATATGATTCAAGCCAAGCTGGGCTGGGCCGGGCTTGACATTTACAGGTTGGGCTTTGTGAAGCCCGACCCAAAACCCAGCCCAGTCCAAGGCATGATCAGGCCTAGTTCTGGGCTTAAAGGAGAGACCAGTCAGAGCAGAGCATACATATATGCAGGTGCAAGCTGAGATAGTCAATGGCTTGTGGTGCCATGAAATGAGCCCCCTACCTACTTTCTAACTAATTGTGTGACTTACGCTCCACGCCCAAGACAAAAATATATTCATATATGTGAAGCATGCATGCAAAGGCATCGATCAGCTGGTCACACCAAGTAGCTGCCGTTCTAACTAAAAGTTCACTCAAGTAGCCAATGATAGATATTTTCGCACTGCATGCCCCATCATAAAAGGAATCTAATTAAGCTAGCTTAGTAGACAACACATGCACAAGCAATCAAGACACGTTGAAACTGGCTGCCCGAGGATATCGACAGGAGACATATGGATGTTTAGTTTTTCTTTTGCTTTTGTGTGTTAACATTATATGTAAATTCAAATCAATTAATTAGCATTAATACTAGTTAAGAATTAATTAAACTCAATTAAGGCAACATTAATTAGCCATGTTAATTAAGTTGAGTTTGCCTACCTAGAGATTGTTTTCCGTTTGGCTACCTTGATCGTGCAGGTGATCAATAATAATTGAGAGCATGCGATCGATGTGGAGAAATTCTAGAAGACTGATAAGGTAACCTTCCACTTTGACAAGCTAGGTAGAGCGCTAGCCGTCCTTCTCCAACTCCAACTAACTAATTTTTAAGTAGTATACCGTTTGCATGTCCCAGTTGGCTAGTATAAGTGATGTGTGTCTGCTAGTCCATTCGAAGCTATGGATGAAATTGCTTGTCTCTTGTTAGGGCATCTCCAAGGGCTATGCCTCAATTATCCTGGTCAAATGTCTACGGGACGTGTCCCCGGACATCCCATACTTGTCCGCCACATTTTTGCAACGGCTAGTTTTTCGCCAAATTTGCACATACACAAAATCATCCCAAAGCATCCATACATAGCTTATACATGCAACATGCAAAGTCTCATACTAGCTAAACATAGAAGTAGCTAATTAAACATACAACATTTTAGAACATGCAGACCTAACGGACGGTGCTAAAGGCCCGAAGCTGGGGTGGAGCTCGAAGGCGATCGGATGGCCACCGGCGTTCGAGGACCTGCTCCACTCATCATCGTTGTTCGGTCGGCATCAGCCATGGGCAGCGGCGAATCGAGCTTTGGCTGTGGCAGCGGGCTTCATGCTAGGACTCCACGATGGCCTCCTACAGTCAGCCCGCGTTGATGCACCGGTGACGGCGGGCATCTGACTCCTTCGAGGTCATGGAGCGGCGGATCGCTTCGCGGACCGCCCACACCTCATCCAGCATCATGCCCGACGCTACCGTGCCGTGCAAGCATGAAGCCAGGCCGCGCGATTTTGAAGCGGCCCCGCGGGAGCTCGACACACCGCCGAGTCAGGCCGGCATCGCGTGGCACGAAGGCGGGGCCGGAGCGCGGGAGAACGAGCCGCGACGCAGAGGCTGGGTCGGAGTGCGTGACCTCGATCCACGGCGCCGCGATGGCGCCGTCTCGTTTGGCGACCGCCACATCACCTCGAGGCACGGGATGGCGGTGGCGGCGGGTGCGACGAGGATGAACCGAGGCGGCGGGGTGCTGGTGAAGGCTGGATCTGTGGCGGGGAGGGCTCCGGGCGGCGTCGGGAGCTCGACCCATCACCGAGTCCGACCGGTATCACACGGGAGGGGGTGGGGGTGGGGGAAGGGGAGGCTGCTCGGACTTGAACTCACCAAGGAGCCATGCCCCCACGCAAGCGCCGACGCTCCTCCAGCGTCATGATGCACCCCACCAGCGGCAGGGGGCTTGTTCGAGCGGCGTCTAGCTAGGGTTTTGGGCTGCGGCCGCGCGGGGGGGGGGGGGGGGGGGGGGGGTGGGGGAGGTCCGACCGAGGTGGCAGACAGTCTGGACATCACCAACTTCTCCCCTTCATTTGACACCAAACTAGGGAATTCCAGACTGTTCGGACAAATGGGCCAATAGTAGGGGAGCCTGTTGGAGGTTTTTTTTCTCCGGACAGTCCGGTCCAGACAAATAGGGCCGGAGTAGGGGACGGCCTTGGAGATGCCCTTATTTTGAATAGTATATATACATAAAAAATGTATGCAATGTTTTCTTAATTACAACATATATATGATCACAAACACACAAATAAATATATCTCCCATTATATACGTACCCTAACGTGAAATGGAAGGTCCACGGACAACAGTGTAGACTATTTTTTTAATTGGCTAATAACAATATAGTATTGTGTATGATGCAAATTAGACTATCAACCATACCTAGTGGCCACACGATTATTGTCGGAAAGTACACATGGGGACATTGATCATAGTGAAGACTAATGTTGGATTCACAAGACCGACAACGAGGAAATAAAATAATAATAATAATAACAATTCAATTCGATGACGACCTGAGCTTAGCTTCATCGATCATGCAAGGGAAAGTTCATATTAATTAATTAAATCACTAATGGAAACAGATTGTTTGCTGAGTACCAAGAGTGCTCAGCGAAGGCCGGAAAAAACTCGGCAAAGGATACGCCAAGTGTTGCACTCGGCAAAGGGTACTCGGCAAACACCCTTTCGGCAAAGTGGGCTTCGCCGATTTCATTCTGTCGGGCACTCGTCAAAGGCTTTGCAGAGTGTCAATTGGCGTTACTCAGCAAAATAAAGTGGCTTGACGGGCAGCCAATGGAAATGGCGCTGCGATGTGATAGTTGGGTTTGCTGAGTTCCCTACGGACGACACTCGGCAAACTAGGTGAACAAGAATAAAAAAAGCTCAGGTGGTCACACTTCTAGCAACCACGTCCCGGCCGCCGTCTCGTCTTGTCCAGCGCGTGGGGTTGGTGGCGGTCACCGGTGGTTGCAAAGAGCGAGGCGGCATGGCATGCTAGGAGAGAGGGCATGGCGGCAGGAGCTTGCCAGCTCGCCGGCTGGTGTCGGCGCGTCCATTGTGGTCGTCGGCTAGAGAAGGGAGAGAGGGAGAAAAGGGAGATCGGATGGGAGCGAAGGGAGAGAGGGAGAGGGGGACCGTGGGCGGTGTCGTGTCATAGGAGGGAGACGGCTGGGCGGGGCAGCCAACACAAAGGAGGAAGATGGTAGAGCGAGGTGGGCGACGAAGAGGAGGGAGACGGCAGGCGGCGGCGTGGCCGTTGTGGAGGGTGGTGTCGAGGAGGACGGTAGGAGATGGCGGAGCAGCAGGATCCCGGTGGAGCAGCGGTTGAATCGGGAGAGAGGGAGGTGTTTGGGAGAGAAGAGGGGATCAGGAGAAGAGAGAGATGGAGCGCCGTTGGATCTTAGAGATCCAATGGTGGGGAAGCATGATCAGTGGGATGGTCGCACCGACCAATCGGAACGTGGTTAGGACTTTGCCAAGTGTTGCACTCGGCAAACACCTAACAGTTTGCCTAGTGTTACACTCGGCAAACTCAATTTATATGACTTGCAGAAAAATATAACTTGTATACTCAATACATTTTTGGTCTTATACGCCTCAATACATTTTTTACATGTAATACACTGAATAAAAGTTTTTCTTAGGAGTTTCCATAATTTTTTGAATTATTTAATACTCCCTCTGTTCCATAATGTAGTGCATATATATTTTTTGAAAAGTCAAACCTCACAAACTTTGACTAAGTTTGTGGAGAAAAACATTACATCTAGAATGCCAAACATGTACCATTATATTCATCATAAGAAGTAGTTTCATGTTTTATATATTTGGTATTGTAGATATAAATACTTTTTTTTTATAAACTTGGTCAAAGTTTGCATAGTTTGACTTTCCAAAAAATCTATACGCACTACATCATGCAACGGAGGGAGTATTTTCTAAACTTTAAATGCCTAGAAATGCACTTAATAGCTTAAATATAGCAAACGGAGCCAAAAAAGGCCAAATTCTGATATATATGATGTAATGATGTTTGTTAAGTGTAGAAAAAGTTTCAAGGCGAACGGATGAAGCAGCGGTAACTTGACCTCCAAACCTGATCCGTTCCCTCTCGAAAACTAGATTCTTCCGAGATGATGGTCCCGTTTCTAAGCAGCCTGCGTGACAACTTTTGGAAAATATTCTTAATTTGTTTCCATAGCCTCTAGGAGCCATATCATGAAACCATGCCAAGTTTCATGGTTTTCAGGCTTCGTTTGAATTTTTTAGAATTAAATAACCACTAAGCTCCACGTTGGTGCCCGACTCTCGGCCCTTGTTTTTTGGCACTCCTTTTCTATTGTGGTATAAGGGCTAAACATCGACTCAAGGTATTAAATCGCGCTTTTCATAGCATCGCAGTGAGGTTTGAGTTGCAGTTATGTCAGCTATCGCAAGCTATCATGGAAGCTATTTACAGCAGCGCTTTTAAAAGTAAAAGGTAAAAAAATAAGTGCCTAATAAAAAACACAGCCCAAGTAAGGACTAAAGTGAATCCATCTTTTAACTAATTAATATATGGATAGATGATTTATTGTATTTCCTGTTTGCGACATCCTGAGTGTCGGTGGGAGTCGCCTTGAAGCAGTTGCCAACCGACCGAAGCTCTAAGATAAAACCACCTTCCAAGAAAGAGTGGATGCTAGATTGTTAGGGTTTCTATTTTTCATGTAGTTATATACATGGTTGTTCTCAATTAGATTTACGTGTACAAATGATTACATGCGATTTTTGGCCCATGCACACTTACATGGTAATAGCTTTAGCTATAACTGATAGCGAGCTATGCCAAATAGCGCAGCTATTTGGCGCTTTAACAGCCATAGCTAGGATAGCGGTACAAAGTGCCATAGCTTTACTTTTATAGCTAGCAATTTAAATCCTTGCATAGACTAAATACCACCAATAAATTTTTTGAACCCACCTATGGCCATAATTTCATGTACCTGCTGTTCAAATTGCAATTATATCCATTAAATGACTAGATATGCACTTAATGGCTTAAATATAGTAAACAGAGCTCAGAAAATGACAAATTTCGACATGTTACATGTAATGGTGTGTGTTGAGTGTGGAAATTTTTTCAAAGCCAACGGATGAAGCAGCGGTCGTGTCGCCACCAAACCTGACCCATTCCCTTTCGAAACCTAGATTCTTTCTCGGAGATGGTCCGGTTTCTAAGAAGTCTATGTGACAACTTTTACGAAAATTCTCAATTTTTTACCACAACCTCTAGCACTCATATCATGACACCATGTCAAGTTTCGTGATTTTTTGGCTTCGCTTGAATTTTTCAGAATTAAATAACCACTAAGCTCCACACGTTGATGCCAGAGTCTTGGCCCCCTGGTGTTTGGCACTCCTTTTCTTTTGTGGTACAAGGACAAAAGATAGACTTAAAACCACTAATTTCATGTACCCGTAGTTCAAATTTCAATTATATCCATTAAATGCCTAGATATGCACTTAATGGCTTAATTATAGCAAACAGACCCCGAAAAATGCTAAATTTTGACATGTTACATGTAATGGTGTGTGTTGAGTGTGAAATGTTTTTCAAGGCCAACGGATGAAACGAACTGACAGTTCGCATGCAAACCTGACCCGAGAAGAAAGAAAAAAAAAAGAGAAAAAAGCGAAGCAAAGAAAATAAAAGAAAAATAAAATAAAAGGAAGATAAGAAAGCAAAGAAAAAAAAAAGATTTGTCGAGTGTTATTTATCGCCTACTCAGCAAATACTTTCTGCATTTTTTAAAAAGGAAATAAAAAAGGTTTGCCGAGTGTCCGTTAGGTGACACTCGATAATCACAGCCCCACCGTCACAGCACCGTCAGCTGCGGTGGGAACGTACACGTGGCATAAGCTTTGCCAAGACCATGGGCTTTGCCGAGTGTTGGGCGTTGTATTTGCCGAGTATTATATGTTTGCCTGGCACCCAGCAAACGACACTACTTTACCGAGTTCCCTCCTTTTGCCAAGTGTTTTTTCTATTATACGTATATGTATGTCCCTTTGTTCTCCTTCCTTTCTACATGACTAAAAGTGTGGACCAAACCACCTTTTCCCCCTATCAACAAACAAACTTCACATCTTCAATATCGAAATGCGCATCCGATCCAACAATTAATTGTCTCTCCTTTCTGATTATCTTGCATTCTTCATATCTCTTCTAGCTGCTCATCATAGCTCATTTGAGTTCAGCCATGACATTTGCCTGCAGAAAAAAAGAGAATTAATCATGTCAGCTAATAAGTATTGATTATAATTCCACGGTTTATTTCGACGAAAAAAAAACAAAGAGCTATATGTTTGTTTGCACCGCTGTATAGAACTTTGTAATACCTCCTCTCTTGCTTAATACAAAAGACACGCATCTTGTGTATTCTTGAAAAAACAAAAACTATATATGCATTCTCTTTTTTCTTAATCATAGAAATTGATCTAGATAGTTGAGTATAAATTAAAGTAAGGAAAAATCAAAGAAAATAATTAAGAATGAAAAATATTTGTTCCTGAAAGGATGGAAAAGAGAATGCATGCATGTTTTTGTTAGAAAGTTGATGAAATGGAAGCAAACCGAGTAGAGTAGGTACTCACTCTAGCAAATCCTTCCAACCACCGTCCGGGTTGAGGTCATCCATCAGGTTCACGCTATCCAGCCCGTCGAACGGGCTCGACGCCGGCCTCTCCTCGCAGGACACGCCGCCGCAGCTGACGGAATTGTTGCGCTCCTGGTCGGTGGCCACCATTGGGCGCGGCACCGCTACCACGTCGATGGTCACGTTGCTCCCGCTCGCCCCGCCATAGTCCCCGAGCTCCGTCGAGCCCAGCCCGTCGCTGGCACCGAAGCCGTCGAACATGCCGCTGATGTTGTGCATGCTGCTCGCCGGCGCAGAGCTGGTCCGCGTGGGCAGGTTGTTCATGCCGTCCCACTGGCACTGCTGGAACAGCATGCTCTGGTAAACTCCGCCATGCCACTCGGCGTTGCTGGCGGCGAGGAGCGCCATGAGGTTGTCCATGCCAGCAGCGGCCGTGTGCGCGGGCGCCAAGGCGGTGGTGAGCACGCGCACGAGGCCCTGGAGCTGCTGGAACATGGAGGCATCCGCCTGGAGACTGAGAGCGTTCATGTCCCAGGCGCCCTCTGCGCCGGCGCCGGAGGAGAAGTTACCGGTGGCGGCGAGGAGGCCGGGGAGCCCGGCGAGCAGGCTGAGGTCGGTGCGCGGGCGGTGCGTGACGGGGTCAATGCCCATGCCCAGCAGCTTCTTGCGCAGGCGCGTGTTCCAGTAGTTCTTAATCTCGTTGTCCGTCCTTCCCGGCAGCTTCCTCGCGATTGACGACCACCTGATTAAACCAACCCGTCAGTCACCTGCGCCGGAGAAGAAGAAGATATGTACGCAGGTAGGAAGCATGGGCTGTTACTTGTTGCCGAGGAGGGAGTGAAGGTGGATGATTAGCTTCTCCTCGTCCTCAGTGAAGCAACCGCGCTTGATGTCGGGGCAGAGGTAATTGGTCCAGCGGAGGCGGCAGCTCTTACCGCAGCGGTTGAGACTGGCGAGCTTGGGCAGGCGCCGCCAGCTGCCGTGGCCTTTCTCCTGGATGTAGTCCACCAGCAGCTTGTCCTCCTCCAGCGTCCACGGCCCCTTCTTCAGCCCCTCCCGGTCACAGCACGGTGAGCGTCCCATCGCTGGACTAACGACTAGCTATAAGGTTCTCCACCTCCTTCTTCTTCTACCTTCTTCTACGAAGCTGAACTTGCTGGAGAGAGATGTGGCTAGCAATGGCGGATGAGTTAGGTTTTTAGGTCTCGTTGGGGTTTGGATAGGAGGGGGCCGGGGTTTTATAGAGGGTTTAAAGGAGGGGGGACGATGATGCATGCATGGCGGCATGGAATGGTAAAAGCAATGCGTGCATGGCGGCATGGAATGCTAAAAGGAAGTCTTTGTGTGCGGGAGACGCAGCCTCCCCTCTCTCTCTGTACCCTCTGTGTTTCTCTCTCTAGCTACCTCTGTTTCTCTCTCCAAAATACTCTCTCTTGCTCGGCTGCTCTCAGTCTGACTTTTAGAAGGTGTTTCGTTCGGGTTTTTTGCCCGTTAGCCGATTATGCTGGTACCGGAAAACGCTACCTGTGTTTGGTAAGAATGCCACGTAATCGAATACATATGAAGGTGACCCCGCAATTTTTTTGAGTCGTTGATTGTTTTTTGAGATAGCTACCCGCTTATTCCAAGCGGTAAGGGGACCCCGCAATTTAATAACGTTATCGACCGAATCAGTTTGCTTAAGCACGTTGCTTAGTTGGAAATGCTGGCGTACGTGTGTGCTGTCCTGTTGCCTTTTGTTGTTTTCCGTACGTACGTACATACGTGTTGCGTATTGAATAAACTTAATATTGCGCAAGTGGATCAAGTACGTACACTACTGGAATCGTGACGTTGGCCGAGAGTCAGGGGCACTCGGCTATGGCCGAAATCCACTCAGCAAAGCCGTTGCCAAATGTAACACTCGGCAAAGCGGGCTCGACTAAACCCCTTCCGGCAAAGCGGCGTTTGCTGAGAACTTTTCGTCGGGCCCTCGGCACATCCTTTGCCAAGACCAAAAATCCGGCTCTCAGCAAAAAAAAGCGACTAGACGGAATGGAGACGGCGGTGCTTGCCGAGTGCCGCGTGTCAGGCACTCGGCAAACAGGGTAGTACCAGGAGCTGTCACGTGTCGACGACTTTTACCAAGGGCCTCCCAAATGACGTTCGGCAAATCTTTTGCCGAGTGCACTAGGGCAGGCCCTCGGCAAATAGCGAAGCATGCGGGTCACCGGTTGCGGCCACGTGTCTGCTGAATGCTTCACCCTTGACGCTTGGCAAATCATGATCTCTTTGCCGAGTGTAACACTCGGCGAAAGGCATGTTTACCGAGTGTAACACTTGGCAAAAGCCCACAGCAGCTTTTTTTGTTTGCATTCGTAAATAGCCCTGCAATTCATATATGTAGCAATTCATATATCATACAAATTCACATCACATCATCATCACGCATATGATACAAAATTCACATCACAAGTTCATTCTAACATCATCACAAGTTCGATCTATCATTCTCACAAGTCACATCATCACAAGTGTCGCAAACAAGATCAAGTTGATTGAAATAGCACCAGTATCACAACCTCAAGGTTCTTGGGAGTGGATGGAGGCGTCAGGTGCTTGGAGGAGGAGGAGGAGGAGGGGTTGGCGCAATTTCACCGACATGAACAAAAAGCATCTACATATTGTTTTTTGTTTGCATTGTTACATATTCTAGAAAAGACATTTGTTACATAAATATTTTTGGCTATTATGGGAAAGAACTAACCTGTATTTGCTCCTAGAGGGCTTGATTCTTTGCCGCGTGCCTTCTCTCGGCTTCCTGCCTTAGCCGCCTTTCTTCCTCCTACGCTGTTGTGTGTAGATTCCTTTCTTCCTCCAACTTGACCTACAGTATGTCATCACAATCTCAAATAAAGGTTGCAATGCAAGAATGTAAAGACAAGGGTGGATGAATAAAAAATACTAAACCTCGAGTTGGGCAATCCTAGACGCATAAGGCACTAGGCGACTTTGTATGGAAGAACTTGAACTCATGCTTTGCGCCCGGATCTGATAGAGAGAGTGGGAGTGGAGTACGTGGAGATGGCGTCGTCGCCGGGATAGAACCGGCCATGTTTCTTCCCTTCTCCTGCCTTCATGACCGCCACCGGATCAAGGGGATGCTGCGTCGAATCAGACTCTGGCCCATGGATCTCCTGGAACGCTGAAGTGTATCCCTCAATCCTTTCCTTGGCGTGGTTGCTGCAATACTCCTAGCCCGGCCCCTTTCCATGATGGCCATGTATGTATGCCTCGAACTCGGTGATCTGTGCACCATCATGTTCTTTCTCCTGTAACAGAAAGCATTAAGATTCATAAAGGTAGCTGAACATAGAGACGAACTTGACGGTGCTATTGCATACCCATTTTTGCCGGACATCAGTTAGGTTGAGGCCGCCCTGACGATGTGACGCGCCATCCATCATCAGTTGTTGAACCCTTTTCTCCAAGCATGTCACCCTGCCACACAGGGTCGCACCACTTATCCACCATCTTCTCCCAGCACTCGGGTTGGCACCATTGCAGAACCACCTACATAGACAAATACACCATATGAAGAAGAAAAATTAAGTGTTAGTCATCTAAGTAATAATAAATGATGTTACTTACCGACAAGTGCTGGTCCCGCTCCAGATGTGTGGTGCAAGCAACTTTCTGCTTCATCTTCTTTCTAGACTCATCCAGGCCGTGATATCTGATCATGGCCTGTATGCGCGCCTCATAGTGCATAGTGTGAAAGGAACTTACCCACACTTCTGCCTTGACCCGCTCAGCTTTGCTGGGAAACTCATCCGGAGCAGCTTAATTGTCCGGCCATGTCAATCCTGGTTCCTCTTTGCCGTCCATGGTAACCAAGCCCACGAAATTTTTCTTCAGGAGAAGGGCAAGGATGTCATTCACCTAGCGTGAGGCCTCACCCCATCCAACCACATACCAAGTCATGCACAATAGAAAGGCAAGTTATTTGTCACTGGTGAAATATTATATGCTATTAATTTGTAAGAGTGCCATTTACATGTCTCCTACTGGTTGAACGGTAGGCCGTTTATGAAGTGGCAGAGAGCGCGTCGGGAGGCTTGAGGGAGCACGCATAGAGTGCTTCTTGCCTATATACCCGGAGGCAGCCCCCTGTTGGTCCTCTTGCACCACCTCCTGCCCCTCCTCCTTTGTAACACCCTGATTTTCGGTCCTTGATTTTTCTTTCACGAGATTGGACTCCCGTTTTTTTCTTTTGGTGTTTTTTAATTTTCTTTGGATCTTGGGTGTACGATGATGGTTATATGGTAATGTCTTTCCCCTCAAACCAGGGATTATCCTCAAACCAACCCTGCCACCAAAAATATCTCTCTCGGAGTTTTACCGCTAAAACCCTGATACATCTCCAATGTATCTATAATTTATGAAGTATTCATGCCATGTTTATTATAGTTTTGTATGATTTTGGTGCACTTTTATATGATTTTTAGGGACTAACATATTGACCTAGTGCCCATTGCCAGTTGCTGTTTTCTGCTTGTTTTTGGTTTTGCAGAAAATCCATATCAAACGAAGTCCAAATGCAGCGAAACTTTTTGATGATTTTTTCTGGAAGGAAACAGACCCAGGAAGCTTCGGAGGAGCAGAAGAAGAGCCACAGGGGCCCCACGAGCCACATGGGCGCGTCACCACCCCCAGGCGCGCCCTGGTGCCTCGTGGGCCCCCTGTGGAACCTCTTCGCGTGATTCCAACGCTGAAAAATCATATATATTCAGAAACCCCGAAAGTTAACCTAGATGAGTTTTTACGCCGCCGCAAGCCTCTGTACCTCCATGATCTCATCTACAGCCCTTTTCCGGCACCCTGCCAAAGGGGGGGAAGCATCACCGGAGGCCATCTTCATCATCCCGGCGGTCTCCATGACGAGGAGGGAGTAGTTCACCCTCGGGGCTGAGGGTATGTACTAGTAGTTATGTGTTTGATCTCTCTCTCTCTCTCTCTCTCTGTCGTGTTCTTGATTTGGCACGATCTTCATGTACCGCGAGCTTTGTTAATATAGTTGGATCATATGGTGTTTTTCCCCTCTCTATCTTGTTGTGATGAATTGAGTTTTTACCTTTGAGGTTTCACTATTATCGGATTGAATACTTTTATGGATTTGAGAGCACTTGATGTATGTCTTGCATATGAATACCAGTGGTGACAATGGGGTATTATATTGATTCACTTGATGTATGTTTTGGCACTCAACTCGCGGATTCCCGAGGTGACATTGGGGTAATCTATGCATAGGGGTTGATGCACGTCTTCGTCCTACTTTCTCCGGTAGAAATTTTGGGGCACTCTTTGAAGTTCTTTGTGTGGATTGAATATTATGAACCTGAAGTTGTTTGATGCATATGGAATAATCAACTCACGGATACTTGTGGTGACATTGGAGTATCCAGGTGACATTAGAGTTGGTTGATGCGTATCATATGGTGTTATTTTAGTACGAACTCTAGGGCTGTTCGTGACACTTATAGGAATGGCTCAATAGATTGATCGGAAAGGATAACTTTGAGGTGGTTTCGTACCCTACAAACAATTTCTATCTTATGTTCTCCGCTAATAGGAACTTTGGAGTGATTCTTTGTTGCACGTTGAGGGATTGTTATATGATCCAATTATGTTAGCATTGTTGAGAGATTGCACTAGCGAAAGTATGAACCCTAGGCCTTGTTTCTAAGCATTGCAATACCGTTTGTGCTCCGTTTTATCACTTGCTACCTTGCTGTTTTTTTATTTTCAGATTACAAAAACCTATATCTACTATCCATACTACACTTGTATCACCATCTCTTCGCCGAACTAGTGCACCTATACAATTTGCCATTGTATTGGGTGTGTTGGGGACACAAGAGATTTCTTGTATTTGATTGCAGGGTTGTTTGAGAGATACCATCTTCATCATATGCCTCCCACGTATTGATGAACCTTAGGTCATCCACTTGAGGGAAAATTGCTACTGTCCTACAAAACTCTGCGCTTGGAGGCCCAACACGAGTCTATAAGAATAAGTTGTGTAGTAGACATCAAGCTCTTTTCTGGCGGCGTTGCCGGGGAGGTGAGTGCTTGAAGGTATATCTTTAGATCTTGCAATTGAATCTTTTAGTTTCTTGTTTTATCACTAGTTTGGTTTTATAAAAAGAAAACTATTAAAAAATGGAATTGAGGTTGCCTCATATTATTCGTCTTTATAATGTTTTTCTTGAAAATGATGGAGCGGAAAATTGTGCTCAATTGATAGAAGAAGAATTCAATAAAATGTTTGGCATAAAATCCATGAATGATGAGCATGATTGCAATGTGGTTAGTATGAATTCTATGAATATCCAAAATACTAAAGATGATTGCACTAGTCATGACAAAAATATTTCTTATAAGCATGTCAATTTTTGTGGAGTGCATAAAGTTTGTGATGACATGCCTTATAGGGATGATAGATTTTGTAAGAAGCATAAACATGATAGAACCAATTTTTTGCTCAAAGTGATAGATGAATTTGCTACAAAATTATGTTGTCTTTATCCTATTACTTGTGAACTTTGCAATAAAGTTGGTCACCTTAATTTCCAATGCATACTCTTTCATGATCGAATCATGGCTAAATATTGTAATGACTTGACCGCCCTTGAACTATATAATGAGCTTTATCAATTTTTGGGGTGTGAAGAATTGACACATAAAAATAGTTGGTTTGAAGTATTCATTCTCACAGACAACATTGAAACTAATCTGAAGGAAATCTATATATTTTGTATGGTAAATTGCAATGAGAATGCTTATATTGCCAACTATAGAAAGACGGGAAAACCAATAGAATATAAAAGGAACACTAATGAAAGGGTAAAGATTTCCACTTTCTCTTCTATTGTCTCTCATGATGAAATAGGTGACGAGGAGGAGCTTCCTATTCAACCAATCTCATCAATAAGAAGCTCGGAAAAATTGATTAAGCCCACACATGATGTGGTGAAGAAGAAGAAAATAAGAAAGAGTAGAGGTAAAAAGGTATCCCTCCCAAATAATGTTGCTCCTATTATTGCTGTGCCTCATGAGAGTGAATCAAAAATAATTGTGGAAGATGATACACTTGATGATGATATTGCTTCTTTGTCTTATGGTACAATGTCCGAAGGAACTATTGAGGATGATTTTATTATGCCTATTACTCATTATGATGATTATGATTGGGAAAATAATGATACTTATTATAATCTTGAAAATCTTTTTGGCACCAACTTAGAAAATTGTGATGATAATAATTGTTATACTATTGGTGCTATTCATACTATTGATGATAATAGTAATTATGCTAATGATATGCCAAGCCACAAGCTTGGGGATGATATGTTTGATGAGAATGACATGTTTGAGAATTTATTTGCTGCAATTAATGTTTGTCCCAAGCTTGGGGATGCTATGCTTAATGAAGATGATCTTTTTAGTCCCCCTACTTTGAATGATCAAATTTTTTATGATGATTGCATGCCTCCTATTTACGATGATTGCAATATTTATGAAAGTGGGTTTGGAAGAGTGTCAACTCTAGATAATAATTATCCCACTATTTTGGAGTGTGTTCAATCTTATTTTAATAATGATAAAAGTGGATTTGGAGAGGTCATGACTTTATTTAATGTTGAATCCACTACTTTGGAAGAGGTTTCAATTGATTATGATGAGAACAAAATTGCTACCTATGATGACTATTGTGATGATACTTATGTTATGAAAAAGGGTGATGATTATTGCTATAATACTTGTCATAATTATGAATACCCTTTTACTGAACATTACTTTTTTAATGTGGAAATAATTTTTAGTATTCAAGTTTCATATGATACTCCCACTATTATGAATGAGAAGAAATTTGCTTGTGTGGAGAGTAATACATTTTCTATGCATGTGGATCATGAAAAGAATGCTTTATGTGATAGTTATATTGTTGAATTTGTTCATGATGCCACTGAAAATTATTATGAGGGAGGAACATATGCTAGTAGGAGTTGCAATAATATCAAGTTTCCTCTCTATGTGTTGAAAGTTTCTAAGTTATACTTGTTTTGCCTCCCTATGCTAGTTGATTCTTGCTCCCACAAATTGTTTGCTCACAAAATCCCTATGCATAGGAAGTGGGTTAGGCTTAAATGTGCTAGTCATATGCTTCATGATGCTCTCTTTGTGTTTCAATTCTTTACTCTTATGCGAGCATCATTGAAATCATCATGCCTAGCTAAAAACGCATTAAAGAAAAGGGCTTGTTGGGAGACAACCCAATACTTATACATTCTATTTTTGGGCATTCAAATGAATAAGCTACTGTGTTAATCATGTTTTATATGTTTTCTTTCAATTATGTGCCAAATAAAGCCTTTGGGATAGTGTGGATGCTTGTTGATTTGATTCTGTGCAAAAACAGAAACTTTTGCGTCCAGTGCTGGAATTTCTATTCTGTACTGGGGCATGAGAAAATTCTGAAAATTTTACAGAGTATTGGGTTACCAATTTTTTAAATTTTCGTAATTTTTTAGAATTTTTGGAGGTACAGAAGTATAGTTTTTAAATCGCTCACTACATACTGATCTGTTTTTGACAGATTCTGTTTTTAGTGCATAGTTTGCTTGTTTTAGTGTTTCCATAGCTTATATTGAGTAATATAAATTGTGGAAATGATAGAATACAGTAGGAATTATGTGAGAATAATTATTAATCTTGTATTGACAGTACCTAAGTGGATGGTTTATTTTTATCATACTAACCTATCTCACGGAGTTCCGTTAAGTTTTGTGTGATTGAAGTTTTCAAGTTTTGGGTGAGACATCGATATGAGGAGAATAAGGAGCATCAATACCCTAAGCTTGGGGATGACCAAGGCACCCCAAGGTAATATTCAAGGAAGACTCAAGCGTCTAAGCTTGGGGATGCCCCGGAAGGCATCCCCTCTTTCGTCTCCAACACTATCGGTAACCTCACTTGGAGCTATATTTTTATTCGTCACATAATATGAGTTTTGCTTGGAGCGTCATTTTATTTTGTTGATATTTTCTTGCTGTTATCAATAACAATGTTTTGTATCTCTTAGTTCAATAAAATGCCATGTATAGCCTTTACCATGCTCAGTTTGCAAGTTCATGTGTTGCTGTTTGAAAACAGAAAGTTTTCTGTTATGTCCAGAATATTCCTGAATAGTCAGAACATGATAAACATCTGAAATTTTTACACAGTAAGCATGCATGAGTTCTCTATCATGTGGTAATTTTTCAGAATTTTTGGAGTTAGGGAAGTATGGATTCTTATTCCCTTTTTACAGACTGTTCTGTTTTGGCAGATTTCGGTTATAGTTGCATTGTTTGCATATGTTGCTTGTTTAATGTTTCTATTTTTGGATAGGAGTATTAAATATGAAGAGGCATTTAGTATAAAATGTTTAATTATAATTTTTGTGATTTTATACATTAGAGAATGTTGAGGTTTTGAGTTGATTTATACTAACTTATCTCACGAGTTCTTGTTGAGTTTTGTGTGGATGAAGTTTTTAAGATTTAGGAGAAGCCATGGTATGAGAGGAATTAGGGAGACACAAAAGCTAAAACTTGGGGATGCCCAAGGCACCCCAATATAACATTCTAAGAAGTCTCAAGCAACTAAGCTTGGGGATGCCCCGTTAGGCATCCCATCTTTCTTCATCAACACCTATCGGTTAGCCTAAGCTTCTTTATTTTATTTTGAAACTTTCACCGAACTGGCGTTTTCATGTAGTATTCTGTACCCAACCTGAAGCCGAGTCACTGATGGTCGAGGAGCGGATCCGATCATACGGCCCAGACATTTCGAACTCTCCCTTTGCGTCTGCACATGTTGCTGAGACTGCGATCAGACTGGTAGATCGAGCTCAATTGGCCAAGAACAACGCTGACTGAGTGAAGCAGGTCACAGAGGAAATCAACACATCCCTGTAGCCTGAAGAAGCTTTCAACGATGATCTTCCATCTTGCCTGGATCAACTTGAGAGGGTGCCGACTCAAGTAATTCGATGGAAGAAATCATCAACCCGAAGTGGTGTTGGCTTTGCTTTAGTGCTGACTAAGGCACATTTCTCTGGAATCAAAGACGAAGACCTTCAAAATGTTGGAGAAGGAAATCCTCCAGGCAAAGACTGCACAGAACATCTGCCAAAATTCCTAGAAGCCACCAGCGAGATCACCACCATCATTGACCTGGATACCTTCGTCGAACCCACCGGAGAGCCAGACACTCCAGAAGGTGCACCACAAGAGGAAGGAGAGGAAGGCAATGAGTGAGAAAAAACTTTAAGCTTAATTTTCCTTGGAATGCCGAGTCAACCTATAAAAACATTAAGTCTAACTGATCGGTGGCACTCTACGTTTAAGCTACTTGGTTGTTTTACTTAAATCCGAGTGAATTTGAGTTGTTGTTTTGGCTTATTCTTCTTTGATTCTTTTGCAAGTGGTTCTTTGATCAATCGGATTTCCTCAGCTTTTGCTCTTACCAACTAGGTAGTCGGGCTGTGGCTAGATTGGAGACTAAGAATGGGCTTTGTTTATCCAAAAGACTTACTCAAACTTGTTGCTTGAGAAAGAAAGAAAAACAAGTCGGGAACAAAACCGAGTGGCTTTGCACCCACTGGGTGTATCTTTAGAAGAGACCCAAGAGCACTGTTAGAGAAAGTAAATAGACTGAACTGCAACCTTCTCATGGCAAACATCCCCCGGGCGAGGTGTGGCTCCCAAGTGTGGCGGAGCCGACTGACGGTGTAGCCCCCGAGTGGGGCATAACCTCTGAGCTCCTGAGTGAAGTGGGACCTTGAGAATGTTGCAGCCGTTACAGAAACGCTAAGAAAAAACAGTCGGCAATAATTGAAATGCAGCATGTATAGAACTTAAAGCTTTATTCATCGAGATGGACTCAGAACACAGAGGTTGTAAGGAACCACAAGTCTAAAACTAACGATAACTATGCCAGATCACCTGACCCAGCCAAAACGTGTAGCTCGTCAAGCTCAAGCCTCTCACGCGCTTGCCGCATCACACGGCCGTGCCGCCTTGCGCAGGCCTACAGCCTCACACCGCCATCGGCATCTCGCCGTGCTCGCCGTATCGCACGGCGGCTTGGCATCTCGCCTTCTTCGCACGCCTCCGCTGAAGCTTCACCGGACACTTGACACCCTAGACTAAACTACATGCATAACGAAAGTAAACTAAACATGTGATACAAAATATCAAGATTAGTGCTAACATTCACCCCTAATCTTGATATCACAATCTTCGATGCGGATCACCCGCCGCCACATGATGACGCCATCGCAACGCCGTAGCCACTTGCCATAGACGACGCCGTCGCAGCGCCGGTCACCATGGACCATCTTGCCGTGGATGACGCCCTCGCAGCGCCAATCACCATGCCGTATTGCCGCACGCAGCGACCATCTCTTGACGTGGACGACGCCTTCGCTACGCCGATCTCCACGTCGTGTTCATCTACCGGCATCGCACGCAACCGGCCACCAGCGGCATCGCGCCCCCGACGGCCTCCACCTCGCACCGTCGTCCTCCACCTCACATGGAGTCGACCGCGTCACCGTTGCCGCCACGGATCGACAAGGCTCTTATGCCAATTGTTGGCGCCGCCTCCTTGCAGCACCTCTTCTTCCTCACGTTGCTTCACACAACTCTCTCTTCTTGTCTCATGAACACACACACATGGTGGGGAACTCACACTTGCACCAAGGAAGATGAACAATAGCTTTGCCAAAGACACTTCCTTGATGACAACACGGTGGCTACATCTTTTCCTCTAGCCCTCACGGCCTTCTTCTTTCATTACTCAAGGGAAGTATTTGTACAAAAGCTTAGGCAAAGCTGCCATGCAACTCACGAGTTGCTCCACTAACCAACTACTACATGACTACATGCACTAACCCATGATCTTATCTTCTCCTATAATCTCCCTTGGATCCCAAAGACTACATATAAAGTTCAAATTATATGTGCTTCATATGCTTGTATCATGCCTAGTAGTTGTTTCACATTGGGTTTAGAAAGTGAAATCTATTGAAGCTTGACAATCACAATATTGGTCATACAAGCAATTCATGAATGATTAGTATAAGGAAGAGAACTTTCACGTATAAATATATTATCTTGGACATCTTTTATAATTGTGAATACCCATTAATTATTTCAAACTTGAGCAAATTAGTTGAAGTTGGACAAGGAAGACAACGTAATGAGTTATGTTTGGGTATATTTGCATAGAAGTTATATTGTTATGGATCCTCCAACATGTGGTGCTTGCTTAGGATCTTTTGCTAGCCAAAAATTTGTACTAAGTAGAGATACTACTTGTGCATCCAAAAAACCATTAAACCCAGTTTCTTGCCATGAGTGTCCACCATATCTACCTATGGATTGAATAAGATCCTTCAAGTAAGTTGTCATCGGTGCAAAAAAGCAATAAAAATTGCTCCTAAATATGTATGATCTATTATTGCAAGGGAAAATAAGCATTGTACGAACTTGTGATGGTAAAGAAATAAAAGCGACGGACTGCATCATAAAGGTTGCTATCACAAGGGGCAATATAACGTGACGTTCCTTTGCATTAAGGGCTTGTGTATCCAAAAATAAAAAGCGCATGACAACCTCTGCTTCCCTCTGCGAAGGGCCTATCTTTTACTTTTATGCATTTACTTTTATGTATTTACTTTTATGCAAGAGTCAATAGTATTACTTCTCATTTCAACCTTAATTACTCTCTAGTTGGCAAGCATCATGTGGTGGGGAAAGATCCATGCACATATGGCCAGTCAAATATATTTGATCATGAATTATTATTGTTGACAATTATCTCTATGATAAATAAGTTGGGAGGCGAAACATTAAGCCCCTATCTTTCTCTGTGTTTGATGGATGCTATTTGTTCTAAAAATATGCTTTGAGTACTAGAAATCATAGAAGACTATATGATAATTGAGTATGTGGAGCTCTTACTTAGACTTTGTTGAAGATAAGTTGAATTGCAATTGTTTGCTGACTAAGAACATAGGTTGTTAAGTTTCAAGACAATGCATTGTTTGAACCATAACATGTGAATTGATTGCTACTTTATCATGATGAGTTTTATGAGAAAAAGTTGCTGTTATGATGCTAGAAAAAGTGATTGGAATTATCATTGATCAAACTTATGCACTATGCTAGCATTCACACTTCATAAATTATTTCTTTTATCATTTACCTACTCGAGGACGAGCAGGAATTACGCTTGGGGATGCTGATACGTCTCCAACGTATCTATAATTTATGAAGTATTTATGCCATGTTTATTATAATTTTGTATGATTTTGGTGCACTTTTATATGACTTTTATATGATTTTTATGGACTAACATATTGACCTAGTGCCCAGTGCCAGTTGCTATTTTCTGCTTGTTTTTGTTTTTCCAGAAAATCCATATCAAACGAAGTCCAAATGCAGCGAAACTTTTTGACGATTTTTTCTGGAAGGAAACAAACCCAGGAAGCTTCGGAGGAGCAGCAGAAGAGCCACAGGGGCCCCACGAGCCACCTGGGCGCGCCACCCCCCCAGGCGTGCCCTGGTGCCTCGTGGGCCCCTGTGGCACCTCTTTGCGTGATTCCAACGCTGAAAAATCATATATATTCAGAAACCCCCGAAAGTTAACGTAGATGTGTTTTTACGCCGCCGCAAGCCTCTGTACCTCCACGATCTCATCTACAGCCCTTTTCCGGCACCCTGCCGGAGGGGGGGAAGCATCACCGGAGGCCATCTTCATCATCCCGGCGGTCTCCATGACGAGGAGGGAGTAGTTCACCCTCGGGGCTGAGGGTATGTACTAGTAGCTATGTGTTTGATCTCTCTCTCTCTCTCGTGTTCTTGATTTGGCACGATCTTGATGTACCGCGAGCTTTGTTAATATAGTTGGATCATATGGTGTTTTTCCCCTCTCTATCTTGTTGTGATGAATTGAGTTTTTACCTTTGAGGTTTCACTATTATCGGATTGAATACTTTTATGGATTTGAGAACACTTGATGTATGTCTTGCATATGAATACTCGTGGTGACAATGGGGTATTATATTGATTCACTTGATGTATGTTTTGGCACTCAACTCGCGGATTCCCAAGGTGACATTGGGGTAATCTATGCATAGGGGTTGATGCACGTTTTCGTCCTACTTTCTCCAGTAGAAATCTTGGGGCACTCTTTGAAGTTCTTTGTGCGGATTGAATATTATGAATCTGAAGTTGTTTGATGCATATCGAATAATCAACTCACGGATACTTGTGGTGACATTGGAGTATCTAGGTGATATTAGAGTTGGTTGATGCGTATCATATGGTGTTATTTTAGTACGAACTCTAGGGCTGTCCGTGACACTTATAGGAATAGCTCAGTAGATTGATCGGAAAGGATAACTTTGAGGTGGTTTCGTACCCTACAAACAATTTCTATCTTATGTTCTCCGTAGATAGGAACTTTGGAGTGATTCTTTGTCGCACGTTGAGGGATTGTTATATGATCCAATTATGTTAGCATTGTTGAGAGATTGCACTAGCGAAAGTATGAACCCTAGGCCTTGTTTCTAAGCATTGCAATACTGTTTGTGCTCTGTTTTATCACTTGCTACCTTGCTGATTTTTTATTTTCAGATTACAAAAACCTATATCTACTATCCATACTACACTTGTATCACCATCTCTTCGCCGAACTAGTGCACCTATACAATTTCCATTGTATTGGGTGTGTTGGGGACACAAGAGATTTCTTGTCTTTGATTGCAGGGTTGTTTGAGAGATACCATCTTCATCCTACGCCTCCCACGGATTGATAAACCTTAGGTCATCCACTTGAGAGAAAATTGCTACTGTCCTACAAAACTCTGCGCTTGGAGACCCAACACGAGTCTACAAGAATAAGTTGTGTAGTAGACATCAAACCCTAATTTCTTGTTATCAAAGAATGAAACCCTAATTTTACAATTACAAAGAAACGCCAATTTCCTTTGCTCAGACAATTCTCCAAAATTTTCCAAAGTCTATTCTATGTCCATAAACCCCAGATCTACAAAAATATTGCCATGTCATATGCAATATTTTCCGTTTAAAATTAATTCCTTATTCTGCCCTCAGAAAGAATTGAATCCAGAAAAATAGCTAGCCATCTCCAAATGCTATGCAAATTCATGGAGATGATCCTTGTGTCCATCTTGAGCTCTGGTAAAAATATTGACCAAAATGAAATAAGGGAAATTGTATTTTTCTTTATAAAGCCAATATTCCATTTTTGCCAATTTCTAAAGCAACCCCTTTTTATATTGCTTGGAAAATTCCCAAATTATTTATGGTGCTCAAGATGGTCACATAAGCTCCAAATCCACCAAACCATCCAGGTGCACAACACAATTTTTGAGAACATGCACCAACCCTAGTTTCTGTCCAGATTCATCACTTGTGAAAGAAGTAACTCCTATACTTATCCATTTCCAGTGAAAATTGGCAGGATGATTCACCTTACTGTCTTAATGCTACACACCAAAAAATAGCTCAATTGATCCAACCAATTCTCTACAAATAGCCGTGGACGATGGTTTCTCGATTTGCTGTTACTTGTGAAAAACTAAATTTTGTGTTTTTTAATGTGTTCTCATGAAGCCACAATGGTTCTGGCTTTGTGTAAAGTCATTATATTGGAGAAGTATAGTACTAGCTCTTGTAGGATTTTTAGAGGAGTTGAAGGCATAACTATTTTATGTGATTCTTGTCGTGAAGTATCCACTATGATGCATATTGCTGAAATGAATATAACTAGTATTTATCAGCAATATTTGTTTCTGGCTGGAATTATATATTTTTAGAAATGCTGGAATTATCTACGACGCCTAATGTTATTAAACTGTGCAAAACAAGAATTCGACATAGATAAAAAAAGTTAATGGGCTAAAATTGCTTGTGTCAGCCTATGGATGTGGCCCACAAAATGAGATCCCAAATGAACTGAATTGTCGGGCTCAGCCCATTTAGACACCTTATTTGGACTGGCCTGGTGAAAATAATGACCTTATTATTCAGTCATTGGAAATGCCAGCATGGCCACCACATCACCACCTTTGCCACGTGGTTGATGCCAAGTCAGATCCTGCATGGTTCAGGTATACATGTAGTGATGAAAAAATTGGTCATAGATTTTGGACCAAAAAGTTTTGGTCATAGAATCTATGACCAAAACATTCAAAAAGTCATGTTTGTTCATTCTTGACGGCCAATTGTTGACCATCCAAATTTGGTCATAAAAGGTCATAAATGGATAACAACGACGATTGTTTCACCAAAATTAAGGGTCATAAATGAGTGTTTTTCTTATAGTGTTTTTCAACCCGTTTCTGGCCATTATTTCATGTGATTGCTATTCAAATTTGAGTTATGTCCACTAAATGGCTAGTAATTCAATTAATGTCTTAAATATAGCGAACGGGTCCGAAAAAAGGCCAAATTTTGATATGTGACATGCAATGGTGTATGTTAAGTGTACAAAAAGATTCATGGCCAACAGACGTAGCGACCCATCACTTCGCATGTAAACCTGACCCGTTCCCTCCTGAAACGATTATTATTCCTCGGAGATGGTGCGGTTTCTAAGCAGTTCACATAACAACTGTTTTGAAACATTCTGAAAATTTTACCACATCGTCTAGGGGTCATATCAGGACACCATGCCAAGTCTCATGTTTTTCTGACTCCATTTCTATTTTTGAGAATTAAAATACCAATAAGCTCCTTGTTGGTGACCGAGTCTTGGCCCCTGGTGTTTGGCACTCCTTTTCTTTTGTTGTATAGGGCCTAAACATAGACTCAAGAACATAAATCAGATTTTTCAAACCATTTCTAGCCATTATTCCATATACTTGCAGTTCAAATTTCAGTTATATCCATTAAATGCCTAGAAATGCACTTAATGTCTTAAATATAGCAAACGCACCTGGAAAAAGGCCAAATTTTGACATGTGACATGCAATGGTCTATGTTGAGTGTAGAAAAAGTTTCGAGGACAACAGACGAAGTGACCCGTCACTTTGCATGCAAATTGAAAGCACATTTGCTCCCTTGGTGGTTTTGGTAATTCATGTCAACATACATGTTGTTGGACTAACACTTTTATCTAGTATATTTCTGGAAAGTTCAACATTTGCTGGCAAGGACATGTGGATGTGGACCCCTCAAAATGCGAAAGACATGGATTGGCAAAAGCTTCAAGACTCTACATTTTTGGTTAAGTGATCCTAGATCACATTGAGTCCATAGGAAAGCCAATACTATTAAAAGGGGATGACGTTTTGATCATGACTGAATTGCTCAGGTGCTTAGAGATATTGCTCCAAAACCCTCAACCACATTCTCCAAAACCTATCTGTCCAAATCCTAAAAGTCCATCTCGGTCCCACCGATTCTTCCCATCCGGACCCATCGAGATGGCCACACATATTGCCACATGCCAAACCCTAACGTTTTGGTACAACCAATATGGATGTCGGTCTCACCGAGATTGCATGACCAAGTTTATGTAATGCCATCGATTCACTTCGGAGTCACCGAGTTGAAACGATCGGAATTACCGAGACTAAGTTTTGCCCTAGCCATTGCACTTTGGTCGCACCGAGTTGTTACTTTTGGTCTCACCGAGAAGCCTAAAGTTCAAGCCATTTACACAGGTCGGTCTCACCGAGATTTCTGATCGGTGTCACCGAGTTGGGTCAAATGCTTGTAACGGTTGGATTCTTTGTGCTGCCTATTTATACCCCTCCAGCCCCTCTCATTCGAAGTGAGAGCCATCAGAATGAAACTACACTTCCACCATTCCTTTTCTGAGAGAGAACCACCTGCTCATGTGTTGAGATCAAGAGATTCCAATCCAACCATTTGAACCTTGATTTCTAGCCTCCCCAAGTTGCTTTCCAGTCCAATCCTTCTCCTACCAAAGCCAATTCTGTGAGAGAGTGATTGAGTGTTGAGAAGACTATCTTTTGATGCACAAGAGCAAGGAGTTCGTCATAAACAACACCTTCTATTACCTTTTGGAGAGTGGTGTCTCCTAGATTGGTTAGGTGTCACTTGGGAGCCTCCAAGATCATGTGGAGTTGAACCAAGGAGTTTGTAAGGGCAGGGAGATCGCCTACTTCGTGAAGATCTACCCCGAGTGAGGCTAGTCCTTCGTGGACGTAAGCCATGGTGGAATAGACAAGGTTGCTGCTTCATGGACCCTTCGTGGGTGGAGCCCTCCGTGGACTCACGCAGCCATTACCCTTTGTGGGTTGAAGTCTCCATCAACGTGGATGTACGATAGCACCACCTATCGGAACCACGCCAAAAACCACCGTGTCTTCATTGCGTTTGATCTTCCTATCTCTACCCCCTTTACTTTCCTTGCACTTGCATGTTGTTACAATTCCGCTGCTTTATCTCTAGATATGCATGCGTAGAAAGTATTGGTTGTATCTTAACTTGTGCCAAAATCTGCCTAAACTTCAAGAAAACTAAAAACTGCACCTTTGGCTTGTTAAGTGTCTATTCACCCCCCCTCTCTCGACCTATCTTCTCATTCCCTCAATTGGTATCAGAGCCTTGGTCTCCATAACCTTGGTTTAATCACCTTTGGAGGAAGATGGATGTGCCTACTTGGGGGAGTCTTAGACGTAGAGTGCCTATTCTCGATGGGGAGTATTATCACTTTTGGAGAGATGAAATGCTTGATATCTTTGATGAATTTAATTTGAGCAAGTATATTCATAGCCCATATGTGCCTCCCATTGATCCCTTGCATCCAACTCATGAGGAAGAAATTGACATGCTTCGTAATCTTAGAACCGTCAATCTTATCATTAGAGGATTACCTAAAAATGTGCTTAGTCGTATGCAAAATTTTGGGTGTGCTTATACCTTGTGGAATGACTTGGAAAGCGATATCCCGACTACTCTTTAAAGAATCTTGATGAGATTCTTCATAAGACTATTGCTTTTCACAAGATGAAGTCCAGTGATCCTAACTTTGATAAGTGCGTGTTTGAGCTTCGTGATCTCATGCGTGCTAAAGGCAATGTTGGAACGATTAGTAGTATCATCATGGAAGCCAATCGTATTCACAATCCTAAACCTAGTCATCATCTTGAAACTAACAAAAATGTTGTCTTAGGTGATGGTGACAATGTCAAACATGGCTATTATGATGAGGACGAAGAGCTCGACATCGAATACAAGAAGACTATGAAGAATCTTGGTCTCATGGCAAATCTTCGTGATTACACATCCGGAGGAAAAGTGTGTATTCTTGATAGTGGATGCACCGATCACATGACCGGAGATAGAGACATGTTTCGTGAGCTTAAAAACAATGATGGTCCACGCAAGTATGCGACTTTTGGAGATAACTCCAAGGGTAAGGTACTTGGCCTTGGTAAGGTGGCCATATCTCATGATAGCTCCATTCAAAATGTCATGCTTGTTGAATCTCTTGGTTAGAATCTTCTTTCTGTATCTAGACTAGCCAACTTTGGTTTCAATGTTCTATTTACCGAAGTAGATTGCCAAATGTTTCGTCGAGATAATCACAATATGGTTTTTATCGGCATTCGTAGAGGTGATCTATACATTGTTGACTTCACTAAAAGAGCCCAACCTCGAACATGTTTTATTGCTAAATCTTCTAAGGGTTGGTTATGGTATAGAAGGCTAGGACATGTTGGTATGCGAAATCTTGATAAGCTTGTCAAAGGAGATGTGACACCCTGGTTTTGGCAACTTTTTCTTTTCGAAATCTTTTTGGCTTTATTTGCAATTTGGTTGGATTTTGAACCTTTTCATTTGGCTTTGGACTTATGAATTCCTCTCAGTGATCCAGAGCCCTCAGCATCTTGCCAAAATCTTGTCACTCAACCTCTGGATCAATTTCCCATTCTTTATACTCCCAAATATTCATTTTCTTCCTTTGGGAAAATCTGTCATCACTATGGGTTACAAAGCAACCTATAGTTCTGGTGATCAGAAAAATCCCAATTTAATCCCAGACCTTCTTGACATCATCTACTCCCACAATCTTCAAAAACATTTCATGGTCCAGTACAAAGTTTAGTCCAGAAAACTCCATTTGCTTTCTGGATAGTACTGGTCATTTGTGAAGGAGCTCATATTTTCCCTACTTAGTTAATCCCCAGAAAATTCCCTGAGATATTAGGGAACCTATCTTTCCACAATATCCAAAAATATCATCTTGTCCAGTACAAATTTTCATCACCACCTCCGTTTTCACCGGTGTACACTCCATCCATCCCATCTTCCGACACTCCTTCTAGTTCGTTCGGACTACCAGGCTTTTCGTCTGGTAGCCGACGTGAGACCCCGTCAGAGTGGGCCTCACTCCTAGCTACTCCAGCTACTCCGATGCTGCGACGTCGCGCTTCTTCTCCTTCGGAGGGAGAACCTTCCCATCAGCGTCGTCGTGTTTCCTTTGATCCGGAGGCCGAGGTTCACATCGGCAGCTCAGATTCCGAGACAGAGTCAGACGACGAGGAGTCTTCAGTGTACCAGTGTTCGTGCCACCGGCGTCACTAGAGCGGAGGCTTGAGTTTCAGTGCATGCATCATAGCATCCCTGCATATGTCAACTGCCGTATGAGCAGTGTAGTCATGATCATCCCCCTACTAGCTTGTCATGTATGATGTTGGGTTGCCTTGTATAATTATGTTGCTTTCTTTATTCGCTCTTTTTATTTGGCTTCTTTTTCTGGTGTCATACTACCCTGCTTTCTCCCTTATGGATGTTGCTCATTGATTCGGTATTTTGCAATGGGAACAAATTTAGGATGAAGAGGTGTAGTACTCAAGGCGGCGATGGAACTCCCGTTCGTCGATCCGCCAGACAGGCAGGGCAGTCACCAGAAGATTTACCACCTCCACCCCCACAGAGACCAACCACTGATCAAATTATGAGAATGTTTGAATAGAAAAGAAACCACGATCTCATGGAATTTCTGAAAAGTATGCAGACTATGGTGGGTCAGAACAACCACAATGGGACACACTCTAAGCTGTCTGATTTTCAGCGGACAAAGCCACCCAGTTTTGGTCAAGCTGTGGATCCGATGGAAGCTGATGTCTGGTTGAGGACTATGGAAAAGAAATTGGACATAGCCCGCTGTGATGAGGCAGATAAGGTTCCTTTTGTTACACACTACCTGGAGGGACCAGCAGCTATATGGTGGGACAACACAAAAATGTTATGGCCTTCTAGAGAGGATATTTCTTGGGAAAAGTTCAAAGAGGTATTCCGCAAGTATCATATTCCTACTGGCATAATGAAGGTGAAGCAGAGGGAATTTCTGGCTCTTACCCAAGGGAACATGTCAGTGGGTGAGTATCTGAACAAGTTCAATAATCTGGCACGGTACTCTACCCATGACGTGTCCACCGAAGAAAGAAAGATTGACCGATTCCTAGGAGGACTCAATCATGCGCTCCGCTGTCAGCTTTGTATGCTGGACTTTCCTGACTTCCAGACTCTGGTAAACAAGGCCTTCATAGCTGAACGAGAGCATAAGTCAGGATACGATGATCGCAAGCGGAAGTTTGAACCCAAGAAGGACAACCGTGAGCAGTTTGTGCAGAAGCCACGTATCTGGCAGCCAAGTTCATCTGAGTACAAGCCTGCCTGGAACAATGGCAACAACAACAATAAGCCTGTCAGCCAGGACAAGACCTTCGGCAAACAGCCAGTGCTAGAGGATTGCCGCCGCAACAACACATGCTTTACTTGTGGCCAGAGCGGGCACTACTCCAAACAATGCCCCGCAAGAAATGGGAAGCCATCATCCGACTTCAAGCCACAAGTCAACAGTGTTGGACGCCGCCCCAATACGAACTTCTATCGCGGCCAAGTCCATCATATCTCCGCTGAGGAAGCCCGCGAAGCACCAGATGTGGTCCTTGGTATGTTTTCTGTTAACAACATACCTGCAATAATTTTATTTAACTCTGGGGCTTCTCATTCGTTTATTTCGCGGAGTTTTGCCACCTTGCACAAATTTTCCCCTTCTCTTTTGGACAAAATCATGGTGGTACAATCCCCTGGCTCCATGCTCAGAACAAATGTGATATACAAGAATCTGGAAATCTTGATACATGATGTGAAGTTTCCAGCCACTCTCGTTGCCATTGAATCCCCGGGACTGGATATAATACTGGGAATGGATTGGTTGGTACCACACCAGGTGTGTATCAACTGTGCCACCAGGAAAGTGACACTGGTTAACCCGGCAGGCCAAACAGTGCAATTCACTGCTAGCAGAGTGATGTCAAAGAAGGGCATGGCATTCAAAGCCACAGCTACAGACATAAGTCTGATTCCGGTAGTCAGCGAATTTCCGGACGTATTTCCAGAAGAGATACCGGGAATGCCACCTGATCGGGAACTAGAGTTTGCTATTGAGGTTGTTCCCGGAACTGCTCCAATTTACAAGAAGTAATACCGCATGCCTTCCCCAGAGCTGGTGGAATTGAAGAAACAGTTGGATGAATTATTGCAAAAAGGGTATATTCTTCCAAGCACTTCACCGTGGGGATCACCCGTGCTCTTTGTCAAGAAGAAGGATGGCAGTCTATGAATGTGTGTGGACTACAGGAAACTGAATGAGGTCACCATCAAAAATAAATATCCGCTCCCCCGCATTGATAATCTGTTTGACCAGCTGAACGGAGCCCGGGTATTTTCCAAGATTGACCTTCGAACGGGGTATCATCAGCTAAAAATCAAAAAAGAGGATATCCCCAAGACAACCTTTACTACCAGATATGGTCTGTATGAGTTTACAGTCATGTCATTCGGGCTGACAAATGCTCCAGCATATTTCATGAGCATGATGAATAAAGTCTTCATGGACTTTCTGGACAAATTTGTGGTAGTATTCATCGATGATATTCTCATCTACTCCAGAGACGAAGAGGAGCACATGCAACATCTTCGTACTGTCCTGGAAAGACTAAGGACCCATCGCTTGTATGCCAAATTCAGCAAATGCGAATTTTGGCTAAGAGAGGTGGGATTTCTGGGGCATATTCTGTCAGAACAAGGTGTGGCTGTCGACCCCAGTAAAGTGACTGCTGTATTAAACTGGAAGACTCCAGCCACAGTAATGGAAGTCCGTAGCTTTCTGGGATTGGCAGGCTACTACCGTTGCTTCATCGAAGGCTTCTCGAAAATAGCCAAACCCCTGACAGAACTGCTGAAGAAGGACCACAAATTTGCTTGGACGGAGGAATGTGACAGTAGTTTCATGGAGCTAAAGACGAGGCTAACTACAGCCCCTGTCTTAGTTCTTCCAGACATCCACAAGAGCTTTGACATATATTGCGATGCTTCCAGACGAGGAATCGGCTGCGTTCTAATGCAAGAGGGAAAGGTTGTGGCCTATGCATCCAGACAGCTATGACCTCATGAATAGAACTATCCCACTCATGATTTGGAATTGACAGCCGTGGTTCATGCACTAAAGATTTGGAGGCATTACCTCATTGGGCAACGATGTGAAATATACACGGACCACAAGAGTCTCAGGTATATTTTCACTCAACCTGATCTTAATGTCAGGCAGAGAAGATGGCTTGAATTGGTCAAGGATTATGACCTTGGGATCAATTATCATCCGGGAAAAGCCAATGTGGTCGCCGATGCCCTCAGCAGAAAACAAGGTACCCTAAATGCACTAATGGGGGGAATGTATCCGAGGCTGCAGGAAGAGTTTGCCAAGCTGAATATGGTGTTATGTGGCCCAACTAGCCCGGATACAATGGAAATTACTCCAACCCTGATGGAAGAAATTAAAGTAGCTCAGAAATCAGACCAAGAAATACAAGAGATCAAAGAGCGCATTCCGCTAGGGAAGGCCAAGTCCTTCCGAATTGATGACCAGGTCACTGTATGGTTTGAAAACCGAATATGTGTGCCCGATCAAGACAACTTGAGACAGAAATACTTAGAGAGGCACATGAATCTGCATATTCTATCCATCCGGGAGGCACAAAAATGTACCAGGACTTGCGAGAAACCTTTTGGTGGCCAGGAATGCGAAGGGACATTGCATACTATGTCGCCTGTTGTGACATATGCAACAGAGTCAAGGCTGAACATCAGAAACCCGCTGGGCTACTACAACCTTTACCAGTTCCCCAGTGGAAATGGGATGACATATGCATGGACTTCATTGTTGGACTACCCAAGTCCACAAGAGGCCATGATGCTATCTGAGTCATCGTGGATATACTTACGAAAGTGCCTCACTTCCTTCCGGTAAAGACCACTTTCAACGCGAATCAGCTTGCACAGCTCTATATGTCCCGGATAGTCAGCCTTCATGGAGTACCCAAGTCTATCACGTCAGATAGAGGCTCCTTGTTCACCTCAGCATTTTGGTTGCGACTGCATCAAGCCCTGGGAATTGTGCTAAAGCATAGTACGGCATATCACCCACACACAGATGGACAAACCGAACGTGTGAATCAGATAGTGGAAGATATGCTTCGGTCCTGTGCTCTCGCCCAAGGACCCAAATGGGAGGATAATCTACCATATGCAGAATTCTCCTACAATAACAATTATGAGTCAAGTCTCAAGATGTCTCCATTTGAAGCTCTGTACGGACGGAAATGCCGCACTCCTTTAAATTGGTCTCAGACAGGAGACAGCCGTATCTTCGGCACGGATTTGATGCTCGAGGCTGAGAAACAAGTCAAGGATATCCAGGAGCGTCTTCGAGCAGCCAAGTCCCGTCAAAAGAGCTACTATGACCCGAAGCATCGGGAAGTAACTTTTGAGCCCGGAGAATATGCCTATCTCCGAGTTACGCCCATGAAAGGAATAAAAAGGTTTCACACCCGAGGAAAGCTTGAACCGAGATATATCGGTCCCTTTCCAGTCATGGCTAGAAGAGGCAGAGTGGCATATCAGCTAGAGTTACCACCAGAGTTGTATGACGTTCACGACGTCTTCCACATCTCACAGTTGAGAAAGTGCATTGCACCTCCGATCAAACAGGCAGATATGAGTGAGCTAGAGCTGACCAAGGATTTGACCTACGAGGAAAGACCTGTCAGAATATTGGATGAGATGGAAAGAACTACCAGGAGTAAGACAATTAAGTTTTACAAGGTATGCTGGGATGATCATACTGAGGAAGAGGCTACCTGGGAAAGAGAGGATTTTCTGAGATCAGCATATCCACACTTGTTCCCTGAGCAACCGAATCTCGAGGACGAGATTCATTCTAAGGGGGGTAGGTTTGTGACACCCTGGTTTTTGGCAACTTTTTCTTTTCGAAATCTTTTTGGCTTTATTTGCAATTTGGTTGGATTTTGAACCTTTTCATTTGGCTTTGGACTTATGAATTCCTCTCAGTGATCCAGAGCCCTCAGCATCTTGCCAAAATCTTTTCACTCACCCTCTGGATCAATTTCCAATTCTTTATACTCCCAAATATTCATTTTCTTCCTTTGGGAAAATCTGTCACCACTATGGCTTACAAAGCAACCTATAGTTCTGATGATCAGAAAAATTCCAATTTAATCCCAGACCTTCTTGACATCATCTACTCCCACAATCTTCAAAAACATTTCATGGTCCAGTACAAAGTTTAGTCCAGAAAACTCCATTTGCTTTCTGGACAGTACTGGTCATTTGTGAAGGAGCTCATATTTTCCCTACTTAGTTAATCCCCAGAAAATTCCCTGAGATATTAGGGAACCTATCTTTCCACAATATCAAAAAATATCATCTTGTCCAGTACAAATTTTCATCACCAATATTCTGCCAAGTTTCTGTCCAGTTGGAACCTCTGTGAAGGAAGTACCAGCTAGAGGTATCCAATTGAGCTGAAATTTTTATGGCATCTTCTCCTAATCAAATAACCCTGCCACACCAAAATTCAGCTCCAGCAGATCAACCAAATGAGTGCTACAACCTCAGCTCTGTTTCTGGTTCAGTACAACAGTTGTATATGAATTACCCTCAAACTTTGATGAAATCTTCTCAAACTTGGTCAGATTGGAGTCCTTCCAAGATAGATCACCCCGGACATCTCCATTGGCTCCATCTCCAGCTCACCCCTCCTCTAGATCTCTCTCAAGTTTCCTGTCAGGAACTGTAGCTGAAGCTACACTTCGGTTCAGAGTGAACCTAGTCGAACCAGAGGCATAGAGAGGCTAAGTGATCGAAGGAGAAGCTGCTAGACAAGAAACGCCAGGCATGCGTGGCTTGCAGACACCAATGCCCATGGTGAGCACGGGACTGGCATGCCAAATCGCGTGCTCTGCACCTCGCCCGCCTCTGATGCGTCGCGTCCGTCTGCCCAAGCGATTTCCCCCTTGTCCTAGGTCGCCAGCGTCTTCTCCTACATCCACCTGGCCGTCCTGGAGCTTGGCCCTCACCGGAATCGCCCTCGCCGGCCACCACGCGCACGGGCACTGTGCCGCCCGTGCCGGCACAGTGGATGTGCGGCGCGTCTTCTTCCTCCACTACCCACCACTGGCCGCCTTAACTCCTCCTACTCTCTCCCATCCCGTCGCCCATGCCCGGCCAGCCAGCGAGGCGTCCTGGCGCCGGCGACGTGTCCCGGTTCCCGCCATTTCCAGAGAGCTCGCCCGAGCTCGCCTCCTGCCTATAAAGGCCTCCCCGGCCTCTCCCGAGCTCCTCACCCCACTCCTGCTCCTCCTAATCGCCTCGCCGAGCAGCGAGCCACGGCCGAGAGGCCCTCTGGCCTCGAACCTCGCCGGAGATCCGCCGCCACCCGAGTTCTGTCTCCCCACCGATTCACTCTCTCCCAGCCTCCACCGACTTCACCATCGAGCTCAGCTCATCCTCCTGGTCACGCCCGACCTCGTGCCCGAGCGAATCGCTGCCGGAACCGCCGTCTCCGACGACACCCTAGCGCCGCCGCCGCCGGAGAGGAAGGGGACGACGTCGTCCGGCCGTCTCTCGCGAAGCCACGGGTACGTGCGTGTTCATCTCGGAGTGCTCGTTCCATCCCTGCGCTTTCCCGACCTCGCCGTCGACTGCATCGCCGGAGCGCCAAGGTCCTCTGTTCCCTCCCCTCCCCCTTTTAAACCTGACCGCGGGGCCCGCTCGTCAGCCACACGTCGAAAGGGTAAGTGGAGACGCCCGGGCGAATTACGCCTTCGACGTGGCCCCCTGAGAGATTTTCTGATTTTTCTGTTTAATCCAGATTTTGACCAGAACTTTGACCATCAATAACTTTTAAACCATAAGTCCAAATCAATTGATTCTTTTTTCTCTGAGTTTGCCTTGAGCTCCTCTATTTGCTTACAAAATTTGGTATTTTCCCATGCACACAGAATTTCTGGTGAACAGAACATTAATATGTGACATTTTCAATTGCATTTTAAAAATATTTTTAGAAGGAGATTCTTTTGGATTTGAAGCTCAGGAGTTTGTGGACAACCCAACAGAGCAAGGCAAGCCATGTCATCCATTGCATGAAGCATTTCAATAGTCTTGGTTATTTAATTGAATTATGTGCATTATTTAAATAAGTGTTAATTCATAGTAAATTATTTTGATGCATAGTTACTGCCATGTTAAGTTAATTATGTTGAATATCCATGATGGTTAATTGCCTGTTAATATTAAACTTAGTTGGTTGATCAAGAGCCACCTACCCGGACTTTTCCGTGCAGCCACATTTGCCGGTATGGGACGGCCTTGACTTGGTCTGGCTTTGTGCTCTTTTATCGGTACCACCAAACTAGGGAGGGTTATGCGTGTGTGCTGCCCTGATCAGGTAGACGACGATAATCCTGTGAGCCCAGTTGAGATATTTTGCCAGCATCCCCGTTTGGGACAGTTAGTAGCCACGACGGTGGCAGGTGTCACGGGGTGACACAGGGGCCACCCAGGACATGACCCTGGGAGGGTATGATTGTCGGTGGTACGATAGAGGGGTCACGGGTCAGGCAGGTTTCGTTGGAGCACCACCGGTCCACCCGAATGGGATCATGAGGCCAGGTACTCCATGGTGTGGGTAAAGTGCGCAACCTCTGCAGAGTGTAAAAACCTATTCGAATAGCCGCGTCCACGGTATTGGACAGTCTGTTTAGGCCTCTCTAGGATGGTCAACCGTAATGATAATAATGATGGAAGAACTTGTCTTATTTTCGGAAGTGCTCTGTGGCTCGTGAGCATTCCGAGGGTTGTGGGACAACCCAGAGGAGAGTAAGTTGGTACTGGGTACCAGTAAGTGAGCAACCTAATCACTTAACTTGGTAATTGCCATGCTATCGTTTGCTGCATTGTTTTGGTTGCCATGAGCATGCGAGTACATTCCAAGTACTCACCTGGCATATCATGCCAGATGCAGGAGAAGCCGAGGACGGAGGTCCCGAAGGTTCGTGCTACGCTAACTAGGCCGTGTCCACAACAGTGTCCCTGTGGATGGAGTTTCCCGCGCTATGTTCCGCTACGCCGTAGTCTACCCAGCAGTATCGAGGCCCTACTATGTTCCATAAATAATGTAGATATTGTCTCAGCACGTGCAGTGCTTCTGGCCTCGCTATCATGTAAATTATGAGCCTGTATTCGAGATATTTCAATAAAGTTCAGTTCTGTTCTGTTCCAAGTTGTTGTGTGTTTCCAGAAGACATGATCTCTGGGTTGGAAACACAGGTAAATCGGTTCTCTGAGCCGGGGTGCCACAACGCTTGGTATCAGAGCCGTCCTGACTGTAGGACACACTACTTAACCCTGCGCTAGAACCGCGAGTAGTTTAGAGTCTTGGTGTGTCTTGCTTGCTGCATCTGATTGTTGCATCTGAGTGCTTGCATTGCATGGCATGCATATAGCTTTTATTGTGCTAACCGCTGGTTTGATGAGTGTAGATGGCACCAGTTCCGTACCACTACAATCATGAGCCGGCACCGTTCAATTTTCCAGTACTGCTTCGTAGCGTCTGGCTTCGGCTGTATCCCAACGGCGAAGACCCAGTGTACTAGGTGTTCCGAGAGAAGCTTGCTGGTTCAGTATTCGAGTACCACGCGGAAGCCTTTCTCACTACGAGTTCGGATATTGGTAGCTACTCCCGTTCTTCCAAGGGCGGAACTGCTTCTACTCCAGAGTTGGTGATTCAGTTTGCTGCGATGGAGGCTCTCACTGACTTACGCTTCCACGAGGTCGAGATGCAGACTCATCCAGGTTTCTTTCACTACCCCACCCTGTCGCCTACGACAGGGCGAGTCCTTTTCGCACCTGTTGATCCGGCGAGTGATCGTGCTACTGGTGTTTTATCTCGTTATCTGAACGCCAGTTATCGTATGATCACTTCTCTAGCCGAGGAGCTGACTTCTGCCCGCGAGGCACTTGCTGCTATTGCGGCAGCACAGTCTCCTCCTCCACCTCCATTTTCACCGGTGTACACTCCATCCATCCCATCTTCCGACACTCCTTCTAGTTCGTTCGGACTGCCAGGCTTTTCGTCTAGTAGCCGACGTGAGACCCCGTCAGAGTGGGCCTCACTCCTAGCTACTCCAGCTGCTCCGATGCTGCGACGTCGCGCTTCTTCTCCTTCAGAGGGAGAACCTTCCCGTCAGCGTCGTCGTGTTTCCTTTGATCCGGAGGCCGAGGTTCACATCGTCAGCTCAGATTCCGAGACAGAGTCAGACGACGAGGAGTCTTCAGTGTACCAGTGTTTGTGCCACCGGCGTCACTAGAGCGGAGGCTTGAGTTTCAGTGCATGTATCATAGCATCCCTGCATATGTCAACTGCCGTATGAGCAGTCTAGTCATGATCATCCCCCTACTAGCTTATCATGTATGATGTTGGGTTGCCTTGTATAATTATGTTGCTTTCTTTATTCGCTCTTTTTATTTGGCTTCTTTTTCTGGTGTCATACTACCCTGCTTTCTCCCTTATGGATGTTGCTCATCGATTCGGTATTTTGCAATGGGAACAAATTTAGGATGAAGAGGTGTAGTACTCAAGGCGGCGATGGAACTCCCGTTCGTCGATCCGCCAGACAGGCAGGGCAGTCACCAGAAGATTTACCACCTCCACCCCCATAGACACGAACCACTGATCAGATTATGAGAATGTTTGAAGAGAAAAGAAACCAAGATCTCATGGAATTTCTGAAAAGTATGCAGACCATGGTGGGTCAGAACAACCACAATGGGACACACTCTAAGCTGTCTGATTTTCAGCGAACAAAGCCACCCAGTTTTGGTCAAGCTGTGGATCCGATGGAAGCTGATGACTAGTTGAGGACTATGGAAAAGAAATTGGACATAGCCCGTTGTGATGAGGCAGATAAGGTTCCTTTTGTTACACACTACCTGGAGGGACCAACAGCTATATGGTCGGACAACACAAAAATGTTATGGCCTTCTGGAGAGGATATTTCTTGGGAAAAGTTCGAAGAGGTATTCCGCAAGTATCATATTCCTACTGGCATAATGAAGGTGAAGCAGAGGGAATTTCTGGCTCTTACCCAAGGGAACATGTCAGTGGGTGAGTATCTGAACAAGTTCAATAATCTGGCATGGTACTCTACCCATGACGTGTCCACCGAAGAAAGAAAGATTGACCGATTCCTAGGAGGACTCAATCATGCCCTCCGCTATCAGCTTTGTATGCTGGACTTTCCTGACTTCCAGACTCTGGTAAACAAGGCCTTCATAGTTGAACGAGAGCATAAGTCAGGATACGATGATCACAAGCTGAAGTTTGAACCCAAGAAGGACAACCGTGAGCAGTTTGTGCAGAAGCCACGTATCTGGCAGACAAGTTCATCTGAGTACAAGCCTGCCTGGAACAATGGCAACAACAACAATAAGCCTGTCAGCCAGGACAAGACCTTCGGCAAACAGCCAGTGCTGGAGGATTGCCGCCGCAACAACACATGCTTTACTTGTGGCCAGAGCGGGTATCTCACATGAAGTGGACACCTTTCTTGACGAAGAGGGTATCTCACATGAGTTCTCGGCTACGTACACACCTCAACAAAATGGAGTTCTTGAGAGGAAGAACCGGACTCTTATTGAGATGGCGAGAACGATGCTAGATCAATACAAGACACCAAGACACTTTTGGGCGGAAGCGGTTGAGAAGGCTTGTCATGCTACAAATCGACTTTATCTACACAAGCTTCTTGGTAAAATAGGATACGAGCTACTCACCGGTAACAAACCCCAAGTTGGATACTTTCGAGTATTTGGCTCAAAGTGTTACATTCTTGATAAGCATCATCGTTCCAAATTTGCTCCTAAATCTCATGAAGGTTTCCTACTTGGTTACGGATCGAACTCTCACACTTACCGTGTCTACAACAACTTCACTCGAAAAGTTGAAGAGACGGTAGATGTGAAGTTTGATGAGACTAATGGATCGCAAGTCGAGCAATTGCCAATTGATGTAGGAGATCAAGAACCATTGGAAGCAATTCAAGACTTGTCTATTGGCAGAATTCAGCCCATGGAGGTGAAGGAGAGCACTTCGTCTATTCAAGTGGAAGCCTCAACTTCACATCAAGGTGAACCACAAGTTGACATGGAGGCATCCACAAGTGGAACTCGTCAAGACGAAGGAAATGAGGAAGTGCAACAAGAAAATCCACCACGACCTCCATCTCCATCACCTCAAGAGAACGACAACGTCAACCCAAATGAAGAAGACGACGATTATGATGATGATGAGGAAGCTCCTCCTCAACCCAAGCAAAAGATACCTCTAGTTAGAGCAAGAATCGACAAGAGTCATCCTGTTGAACAAATCCTTGGCGACATCAAAGCCGGGAGAATCACTCGCTCTAAAACTCGTTTAGCTAACTTTTGTGAGCATTACTCATTCATCTCTAGCATTGAGCCTATGAACGTAGATGAAGCCCTCGAAGACCCGGATTGGGTGAATGCTATGCATGAAGAACTACACAATTTTGAGAGGAATCAAGTATGGACATTGGTTGAGAAGCCCAAAGATGAGCAAAACATCATCGGAACCAAATGGGTGTTTCGGAACAAGCAAGATGAGGATGGACAAGTTATACGCAACAAGGCTCGCCTAGTGGGTCAAGGCTACACACAATTCGAAGGTATGGACTATGGTGAGACCTATGCCCCCGTTGCTAGACTTGAGTCCATTCGCATTCTTCTTGCTTATGCCAATCACCATGATATCACCCTTTATCAAATGGATATTAAAAGTGATTTCTTGAATGGTGAAATTGAGGAGGAAGTTTTTGTCAAATAACCTCCCGGCTTTGTTAATCCCAAAAAACCAAACCATGTCTATAAACTTCACAAAGCTCTTTATGGTCTTAAATAAGCACGTAGAGCTTGGTATAAATGCTTAACAAAGTTCCTACTTGAGAAAGGTTTTGAAATTGGGAAAATTGATTCAACCTTATTCACTAAGAGAGTTAATGGAGAACTGTTTGTATGCCAAATATATGTTGATGATATTATCTTTGGATCTACTAATCCTTCTTTTAGTGAAAAGTTTGGAAGGTTGATGTCGGAGAAGTATGAGATGTCTATGATGTGTGAACTCAAATTCTTACTTGGTTTCCAAATCAGGCAAACTAGGGAGGGTACCTTTGTTTCTCAAACAAAGTATACCAAGGACCTATTCAAGAAGTTCAACATGCAAGAGAGTAAAGGTATGAAAACTCCCATGCCTACGAGTGGACATCTTGACTTGACAAAGGATGGCAAACCGGTTGACCAAAAGGTTTACCGATCTATGATTGGTTCATTGTTATATCTATGTGCCTCCCGTCCCGACATTATGCTAAGTGTGTGCATGTGTGCGCGATACCAAGCGGCACCAAAGGAATGTCATCTTAAGGCCGTGAAAAGAATTGTGAGATACTTGTTACATACACCAAACTTTGGCATTTGGTATCCCAAAGGATCTTCTTTTGATCTTGTTGGCTACTCCGATTCGGACTATGCCGGAGACAAGATTGACAGAAAATCCACTTCAGGTACTTGTCAATTTCTTGGGAGATCTCTTGTATCTTGGTCCTCCAAGAAACAAAACTCGGTATCTCTATCTACCGCCGAAGCGGAATACATTGTCGCCGGATTGTGCTCAATTACTATGGATGACTCAAACTCTCAAAGATTATGGGATACAAGTGAAACATGTTCCATTGTTTTGTGACAATGAGAGTGCTATTAAGATTGCACACAATCCCGTGCAACATTCTCGAACTAAGCATATTGAAGTTCGTCACCATTTCATTCGAGATCATGTTGCTAAAGGTGACATTGACCTTAAGCATGTTCGAACCAACAAACAATTGGCGGATATCTTCACTAAACCTCTTGATGAGAAGATATTTTGTCGATTGAGGAGTGAGTTGAATGTCATTGATGCTTCCAATGTGAACTAGAAACTCAATTGGGGGCATGCAAGCGCATGAGCTTTCATGATTAATCCTTGATATATTCTCATGATGATCATCTTATATCATGGATACATTGATCCCTTGTATTGCATCTAAGCCCTTGTAGGTACTGGATGGGCTTCATTTCACAAGATTGCATCTCACTCATATCTTGAGCAATCTTGTATGAACCAAGTATCAAGGTCCTATGTGTTGTGTTCAAGGAACAAGACAACATCAAAATATCCTTTGACAACATATGATGATTTACTTTCACTCTTGTCAATTTGGATACATATGTTGTTCCTTGCATGACAACCCATGTAGGAAGATGAACTACAAAAGAAGAAGGATTGCTCCCAACGTCACAACATGAGAATCCCCAACTAGTTCAACTACATGACGGAGTCAACATCAACCAAACCCAATGTAAGTGATCTCATCTTAGAGAAGCTTTGCTCAAAGACATGAGTCAAAGCAACTCAACAAGATGTGGAAACATTGAAATGCTTAAATGAAAAATGGCAACCCCATTTTGAGCTTAACGATGAGTATGACCTATGATCAAGTGTTCTCACTTGACTCCTAAGTCAATATACTCTAAGATAGATGACCTAGTCCCCGACCCCTTCCTAGATGAAGTTCTCTAGTGTTTTCTTGTGTTGCAATTTCTCTTGTGTTTAGTTTCTTTATCCCTTGTTTAAAAAAAACTTCATCTAATTGTTCTTTTCTTTGTGTTTCTTTTTCTTTTCTTAGCTAGTTTCTTTCCGTGAATTCATTGCAAATCTTATTCGAATTCCTTGCAAATCCTTGTGAGATTCTATTGCCAAGTAAGCTGAGTTTGACAAAACCTACTTTCTGCCTCAAACTCAGTCCCTCCGATCCGAACAACACCGGTGCCACCGAGCAGCAATTAGCATTGCATACATGTTCATCGGTGAAACCAAAGTGAACTGCCACGGACACACCGATGTGATCAACTAGTGACAATCCTATCTCGGACTCACCGATTGATCCTACTCGGAGACACCGATTTCGTTGCATAAAGGACTTTCTGTCAAAATTTCTTCTGAGATTTTTTCCAGCTCCACTCAATGATTCTTTCCCCTCTAATGCATTTAATATTATCTAAGCTAGATGTGTTCCCCAAGGACCCTAACCATGGCCAATGACCTCGAACCCTTCTTGGAAATTGATGTCAAAGGGGGAGAGTGCACATCAAAGCTCTTCTAGCTCTCATCAATTGAGACAATGCATCTTATAAGAGGAGAGATTTCTATGTGTTTCTAAGTGGGAAGAAACATATATTCGCTTGATCATTCTATATGATCTTCTAGTTTTTTTCTAGTGCTCTAATTTTGTCTCACCCTACCTACTCCCAATATCAAGTATCTCAGATTCAGGGGGAGAGGAAGTTCAATCTTTAGGGGAGAAAAATCCTTGGAATATTATTGCAAATTCTTAGTTGATCTTTTGGGGACATGTTTGCCTTAAGGAAGTATTCACCCTGTGATACTATCTCCTACATGTCATCCCAATCTTGGTTTTCTTGTTGGTCTCGTCTTTGTCTATTGAAGGAATTTCCTTGTGTTATCTAACCTTGTTTTCTCAAGCTTATTTCTTCAGGTAAAATGCTCAAGCACATCAAGGTAAGTATATGCATCTCACTCATGCACTTGATGATCTCTTGCTTATTGCACATATTGTTTTCAAGAGAGAATCATGAACATGAATGTACTTCACTCGTATCTTTTACTCTGATGCATGTAGCCAAGATACATGTAACACATTTTGCTTCCTATTCTGTTGTGCACTTGCATTCCAAAAGCAATTACTCTTTTAAAAGACTGCACACTTGTAGGGGGAGCTTATGCATATTACATGTCTCTCAAAGCTTTCATATATTCTTTGATACATTCTTATTTAAAGCTTTGATGTATGTTGTCATCAATTACCAAAAAGGAGGAGATTAAAAGCACATTTGCTCCCTTGGTGGTTTTGGTAATTCATGTCAACATACATGTTGTTGGACTAACACTTTTATCTAGTATATTTCAGGAAAGTTCAACATTGGCTGACAAGGACATGTGGATGTGGACCCCTCAAAATGCTAAGGACATGGATTGGCAAAAGCTTCAAGACTCTACATTTTTGGTTAAGTGATCCAAGATCACATTGAGTCCGTAGGAAAGCCAATACTATTAAAAGGGGATGAGGTTTTGATCATGACTTAATTGCTCAAGTGTTTAGAGATATTGCTCCAAAACCCTCAACCACATTCTCCAAAACCTATCTGTCCAAATCCTAAAAGTCCATCTCGGCCCACCGATTCTTCCCATCCGGACCACCGAGATGACCACACATATTCCCACATGCCAAACCCTAACATTTCGGTACCACCGATATGGATCTCGGTCTCACCGAGATTGCATGACCAAGTTTCTGTAATGCCATCGATTAACTTCGGAGTCACCGAGTTGAAACGATCGGAATTACCGAGACTAAGTTCTGCCCTAGCCATTGCACTTCGGTCGCACCGAGTCATTACTTTCGGTCTCACTGAGAAGCCTAAAGTTCAAGCCTTTTACACAGGTCGGTCTCACCGAGATTTCCGATCGGTGTCACCGAGTTGGGTCAAATGCTTGTAACGGTTGGATTCTTTGTGCTGCCTATTTATACCCCTCCACCCCCTCTCATTCGAAGTGAGATCCATCAGAACGAAACTACACTTCCACCATTCATTTTCTGAGAGAGAACCACCTGCTCATGTGTTGAAATCAAGAGATTCCAATCCAACTATTTGAACCTTAATTTCTAACCTCCCCAAATTGCTTTCCACTCCAATCCTTATCCTACCAAAGCCAAATCTGTGAGAGAGTGATTGAGTGTTGAGGAGACTATCTTTTGAAGCACAATAGCAAGGAGTTCATCATCAACAACACCATCTATTACCTTTTGGAGAGTACTGTCTCCTAGATTGGTTAGGTGTCACTTGGGAGCCTCCGAGATCATGTGGAGTTGAACCAACGAGTTTGTAAGGGCAAGGAGATTGCCTACTTCGTGAAGATCTACCCCGAGTGAGGCTAGTCCTTCGTGGACGTAAGCCATGGTGGAATAGACAAGATTGCTTCTTCGTGGAGCCTTCGTGGGTGGAGCCCTCCGTGGACTCGTGCAGCCGTTACCCTTCGTGGGTTGAAGTGTCTATCAACGTGGACGTACGATAGCACCACCTATCAGAACCACGCCAAAAACCACAGTGTCTTCATTGCGTTTGATCTTCCTATCTCTACCCCCTTTACTTTCCTTGCACTTGCATGTTGTTACAATTCCGCAGCTTTATCTCTAGATATGCATGTGTAGAAAGTATTGGTTGTATCTTAACTTGTGCCCAAATCTGCCTAAACTTCAAGAAAACTAAAAACTGCACCTTTGGCTTGTTAAGTGTCTATTCACCCCCCACTCTAGACCTATCTTCTCGTTCCCTCACAAATCCGACACGTCCCTCCCGAAACCACGATTTTTTCTCAGATATGGTTGATGTCTTGCAAGTGCACAGGGTTAAGTTGTAGCACTTTCATGTAAATATCCCAATGGGTGTTGTTCACACCAAAGAGTTATTGGAAGGCAATGATGTCTGCTTAAGACAAATGTTGGGCTCCCCAGTGTAGGAGTTTGTAGTATGTAGCAAATTTTCCCTTGGTGAGAAACCCATGTATCAATCCGTGGAGGCACCAATTATCATGCAACAGTTGAATGCCCTGCAACACAAATAAAACTTCACTTGTGTCACCAACAGTTCTAACAGGGGTGTCTTGCTAGTTGCACAACCCTTAACCCTTAGTGACAACAATTCAAACAAGCCATTTCCATTTTCTGTCACTATGGTAGATTACTTGCAAGACTTGAACCCAACTAATGCACACCTATTTCACTATTGGCTACCGATCTAAATTTACCAAGAGAAGACAAGCAACCGAAAAGAATTATGCATCTATATATCAAACATAAAGCATAAACAAATCTGAACATCTAGAGTTAATACATCACATGATCTATATAACCACCACAAACACATAAGATAAATCACAATCATGTAGGGCCGCTCATGTGGCTATTGTATTAAACATCAAAAATACATCTAGATGGAGAGATTACAAATGGCTACTGCCATGAACCCGTAGTCCAGGGGGTGGACTACTCACAACTCATCTTGGAGCACGATGATCAAGGTTGATGATGATGGAGATGAATTCCCCCTCCGGCAGAGTTCTGGATCAGGGCTAAAAACGAAGATCACCTCGGAAACGCGATGTGGCGGCGGCGAAAAAATGATCGATAATTAGGGTCTAAAATTGGGGGTATATATGGACCTTCGGGCACCGGAGGCCAGCCAGGGGGGTCCATAGCTTGTAGGTGCCCTCAGCCCTAGGGCGCCTACACTAGGCGCCTAGGGGCTGTGGAGCCCACCAGATGTGGGGCCAGGTCCCCAGGGCTCTTACTGGTCTTCAATCTTCGCAAACCATTTTTTCTGGGATTTTTTCTGAGTATTTTCCTGAAATACAAAAACACCAGAAAATAGGAACTAACACTAGGCACTGGATTAATATGTTAGTCCAATAAAATTCAATAAAAAGTATGTTCAAAGTGTTTAAAATTGATAGCAATATAGCATGAATCATACAAAAATTATCATTACGTTTGAGACGTATCAGGCAAGTACCAGCCCCACAACTATGTTGTTACGTATGCAGCTACGCTCGCACCCAAACCGGAGTTTGGAAATAATCAATTCTATCAGTTGCTAGGGAAAACGGTAAATAGGAAATTTAATTAAACTATGAACAAGAAGGTAGAAACAGTAATAAAATGGGACTAGGCTATATGAGATGGTACTTGAGTAATAACGGCGTTCTTAGGGGTTCGGATTCATTACCACTAGTGCTTAGGGTACGCAGTCGCATAAATACACAACCTAGTCTGATACGTAATCCATGTTATATGTGTTTTTGCGTGGGCGGAGCCAAGTACAGATACGTGCATACTGCCGCAGCTCTGTATCACACACGCCATCACTGTTCCTTCCCTACCGGGTTTGGGCAACATTGATTAAGGGTCTCCCCGTGGACGCGGCGAAGGCGGTCACCGTTACTCCCCTATCTAAGTTCCGCGAGGAGGGTGATAGCTTCTGTAACCGCAGTACCTCTACTTTCCCGCATCCCTAAGATAGTAAAATCCTTCACGTCCATAAAGGCAAATGTTGTGAGGGCGACATCATGAAGAAAGTTTATGTACACATATTTCAGGAATCGTTTATCATTGGCATTAAAATAAGACACTAGAGTTCATCCATATTCCCCGAGAACTAATGCAATTATTCAAACATATATGAGAAGAACATAGAGGGGAGAGACAAGTTACAAGGCAACATCGAGTTGGGGAAGGAGAGAGGCATGGCTGCACCGATGGATATGGCACCGGCCCTTCAGCCGGTGAGGGGCGTTGGCGGAGACTCCTTCTTCCTTCTTCCTTCTTCCTTGTCTTTGCCCTTCTCTGTGATGGAGATGGTCTTGCTTCTGCTGTGGAGGTTTTCCAGCTTGAGGTGGAGATGTGATGGCACATGGGGCAGATCCGCTGGCGGCAAGGGATGGAGGTGAATATATAGCCAGCCTTCACGGGTCTCCTCTGTGTATCCTTCTCTTACCCTCCATGGGTCCCAACCTCTCCCAATACCTTTCTTGATGGCCAAGGATGTTATAGGAACAAACGGGGACAAAATCGGTGAAGAATCGCAGAAGGTATGGCCAATCCCACAGCCAGAATCAGGCGGTACGACCGTGTATGGTCATACCCCACCCAGTCTTCTGTTCTAGACTCTACGCGAGATGTTTAGTTAATTGGCCGCCATTTGCTCATACGAACTCCGATTTGGGCGCTTTTGGGCTCATTGGAATCGTATCAACGAGCCCGATAATACCAAGGCATTGGATCTTCAATTTGGACTTCTTGGGAAATATCATTTTGCCAAACTCTCCAAAGGGCCTGAATCTGGTGCTTGCAACTTCTCCTGTTTGGCCCCAACTTGGTCCTTCCCAAACTCTCAGAACCACTTGCATCCCCTCTGCGTTATCTCCGCCCATATTGCAGACAAACAGAGCTCCGCCATTGTGTTGTCGGTGCCAATGTTCTCTTTCCTCCACAGCTCCTCCCTGCAGCCACAGTGCCTCCCAGTGCATCTGCAGCTTCCCATGTCTTCCCCGCAGCCGGCCCCTACCCCCTATTGTCGTCGATGACCCGGGAATAGCCGCCGTCATTAAAGAGCCTCCGTTGGACCCCCCCTGCCTTGCTACTGCAGTGTACTCTCCCAATGAGGAGCTAAAGGTAGGATTTACATTCTCTAAGGTTCTATCAACCACTGATACAACCCTACGTACATCGAACATTTGCTTTACCTAGAAACAAGAAATAAAACTACAAGTACTTTACGGGTATAAAAGGGTAGCGTGCAAGAAAGTAAAGAACTTGGAAATAAAAGTTAATTGCAGCAAAGTGAAAGAACAAGAAAGTAAAAAATAGCGAGTGTGGAGTAGTGGTGGTAAGATGTGTGGAATTGTCCCTAGGCAATTGGCTATCATACGTTGTCTACTGCAGTATTATATGTGGGAGAGGCCTCTTCTAACATACTATTCGTACTTGGATTCATACGTACTTATGATTGAACCCCTTACAAGCATCCGCAAATATCAAAGTTCCATTAAGGTAAAACCCAACCATAGCATTAAGATATATTGGTCCACCTTCATCCCATATGCAATAATTCACAGGTTATGCAATGCGAAGGAAAACTAATAAAAACTAAAGGTTAGGCAATGTTCTCAAATAAATGCACAAAAAATATAAACTAGGCAAAATGGGCATGAAAATGGCTAGATGGATATGCTATGAGGGAATGTGACACGAGAATATGCAATAAATAGGCTCTAAAAAGTGACACAAAATCCACTCATCAATGGTCCAGTTTCAAAGCAGTTCATGTGAGAACTTTTGTGAAACCTCCTTAAATTTTTAACACAACCTATAGGGGTCATATCATGACAACATGCCAAGTCTCATCTGTTTCTGACTCCGTTTGCATCTATGAGAATTAGAATACCAATAATCTCCATGTTGTGACCGAGTCTTTGCCCCCTGGTGTTTAGACCTTATTTTCTTTTGTTGTATAAGGCCTAAACATAGACTCAAGAACACAAATACATTTTTCAACCCATTTCTGGACATTATTTCATGTACTTGAGGTTCAAATTTGATTTATATCCATTAAATACATAGAAATACATTTAATGTCATAAACATAGCAAACAGACCCAAAAAGGACCAAATTTTGACATGTGACATGCATTCGTATATGTTGAGTGTAGACAAAGTTTCAAGGCCAACAGATGAAGCGACCCATCACTTGGCATGCAAATTTGACCCATTCCCTCTCGAAATGACAATACTTCCTTGGAGATGGTCCAGTTTCTAAGAAGTTCACGTGACAACTTTTTTGAAGCATTCTCAAATTTTTACCACAGTCTATAAGGATCATACCATGACAACATGCCAACTATCATGTTTTCTGACTCCGTTTACAGTTTTCAGAATTAAAAAACCAATAAGCTCCATGTTTGTGGCCGAGACTTGGCCCCTTGGTGTTTGGCACACCTCTTATTTTGTTGTATAAGGCCTAAACATAGACTGAAGAACACAAATAGGATTTTCAACCCATTTCTAGCCATTATTTCATGTACTTGTAGTTCAAATTTGAGTTATATCCATTAAATGCCTTGAAATGCACTTAATGTCTTAAACATGGCAAACGGACCCGGAAAATGGCCAAATTTTGATTGGTGACATGAAATGGTGTATGTTGAGTGTAGAAAAAGTTTGAAGGCCAACAGACGAAGCGACCCATCACTTCGCATGCAAACCTGACCCGTTCCCTCTCGAAACCACGATTCTTCATCAGAGATGGTCCAGTGTCTAAGCAGTTCATCTGACAACTTTTGTGAAAGCACCTCATTTTTTTGTCACAGCCTATAGGGTCATATCATGACCACATGCCAAGTCTCATCTTTTTTCACTTTGTTTGCATTTTGGAGAATTAAAATATCAATAAGCTCGATGTTGGTGACCGAGCCTTAGCCCACTGGTGTTTGGCACTCCTTTTATTTTGCTGTCTATGGCCTAAACATATATTGAAGAACACAAATATTACTTTCCAACCGATTTCTGGCCATTATTTCATGTACTTGCATTTCAAATTTCAGTTATATCCATTAAATTCCTTGAAATGGAATTAATGCCTTAAATATAGCAACGGACCCGGAAAAAGACAAATTTTGACATGTGACATGGAATGGTGTATGTTTAGTGTAGAAAAAGTTTCAACGCCAACAGACAAAGCGACCCATCACTACGCATGCAAATCTGACCCGTTCCCTCTCTAAACGACGATTCTTCCTCGGAGATGGTCCGATTTCTAAGCAGTTCCCGTGACAAATTTTGTGAACCTCCTCAAATTTCTAGCACAACCTATAGGGGTCATATCAAGATGACACAAGTACAAAACGGGCCTTTAGTCCCGGTTGGGAAGGGCCTCTAGTCCCGGGTCACCAACCGGGACAGCCCAATCGGGACTAAAGGCCCCCACCCTTAAGTCCCGGTTGGTCACAAACCGGGACTAAAGGCCCTCCATGTGGCCGCGCTCGTGCGCTGGGGCTGGGGACCTTTAGTCCCGGTTGGTGACACCAACCGGGACTAAATCCCTGCCACTTTAGTCCCGGTTGGTGACACCAACCGGGACTAAAGGTTTAGAGGTTTAGGGTTTGTTGTTTATTTTTCCTTTTCATTTTGTGTTTTCCATTTAATTCTTTTTCATTTCAAACATATTTTACGCTACTACGTACTCTACACGTTATGCATATATAATAGAATTTCTCGTAGAACCAATCATATATCATAGAATTTCTCGTACGACCATGCATACACATATATATATATATATACAATTTGGTATATATAGTTTCTCCTACAACTTGCAGATCATTATATGCAGGCATTAGGTGAAATGGTATTCTCCGTCGGGAGATATGACCTGCTTAAGCAAAAATCCCGCCATTTCCTCTTGAAATGCTCGTATGCGGTCCGTTGGTAGGAGCTGATCCCGCATCTCTTTCATCTTTAAAGAAGGAGATCAATATGAATATATTAGTTGTGTGTATATATATTAGATAATGATAAAAAAATTGTGAATAGTATTTACATACCCAAAGATTTCTTGCATCTCTGTTCCTTTCGTTCACAATAATGCGAATGTTCTCGCAAACGTAGTATGCACATAAATTATTCCCCGGTGCCTGACTCAAGCACTTTACGAGAATAGAATTCAATCAGATAATAATCAAGCATGATAATGGTATTGAAACTAGAATTAAAGAGATGCGCGGACGTAGCTAGCTAGCTAGTACTACTTAATTACCCTTGGTCGCCACCATTTCAGGCTTGGTTTCCATTGACCGACAACCTCTTTGATGAACGTTTTCCAAACCCTGCCCGGCAAAAAAAATGAATAAAGGAGTTATTAATTACTTGATATCAGGAAATGAACTAAAGAGGCCGACATAGTGCGATAATGATTGAAATTACCTGTCGAGCATCAACTTCAGGTCGTAGTATTCTTTAGGGTCTCTAGTTAGTGAGTCCAGTACTTCAACTATTCCCTCGTCAACTCTAATGACTAGCAGGATCCAGTGGAAACTGCGCACACGTTTGTATAAGAGGGCATGCATAACTCATCAACTACACTTAACATCGAGTAAGCAAAATAAAATTTGTAGTACAAGACAGTAACACTCACTTGAAGTTGTAAGGAAATACTATCTCTGGTTTGGCATTTAGTTCCTTCAAAAACATTAGCAAGTTGGCCTCTGTGTCTTTGGGTTCTGTTTTTAACACTTGTTCATAAATGGTATTTGGGTCAATGAACCCAATGCCATAGACTCCATCTCTTTTCATTTCAGAAATCTTCAATCTGCATAATACCACACAAAAGAATATAGTGAGGATAATTACAGGCAATGAATGAGCTGAGCTAGAGCCTTAAATTACAGAAAGAAATCAATTACACACAATAGCAACTGACGAGAGATTTGTCTAGTGCGTCTTGATTGTATAACTGAAAAAGTTCTGGCAATTCAATCCACACATCTTTTCCATGGTAGTAATGCTCTGGCTTGACTTTCACCATGAGGCTCTCTCGCTCGGCCTTTACTTCTCTCAGGTACCAGTGATGCAATCTGCACATCTGCGTTGGTAGAAGCTCGACCTCCTCAGGCCTGACCAGAGGGTTCCCGTGGACGGATTTCCATGCTAGATCCTTCTCATCAATATTCGTGGGAAGATCCTCGATGCCTAGGAGTTGTTCAACAGTGACACCGGCCTCTCTAGCCATCTGTCTAGCAGCGTCAGTTATTACCGGCTTATCGGTGCTACTCACCTTGAGCGGGTGGATCGATTGCACTGCCTGTTCTCCCAGCTGGGGAACAGTTTTCCCGCTTTTATTACTACCTGTTGTAAGGCTCGACTCCTTATATTTTTGTGCATGATATGACTTCTTAATAGAGCGCTCATAGTCTGAATCACTTTTCTCCACAGCCGCTTTAGCAAGATCCACAAAGTGTTGTATGACTTTCTCAGGTATTTTCTCCTTCGGCGGCACTTCACTTGGGCATCCACGACCCGTTTGTTTTCCTCCTCAGTCATCTCGTAAGATAACTTCTTTTTGGCAGGAGGCTCGGGTTTCTTGTTTGGTGCTCTCTTCCGCTTGGGAGTCCGCTGACGCTGCAGAGTTTGATATTGCGAACTCGCGCTGGGCTCCGTCTTGGGTTGGGCTGGACTCGGCTGACGCAACGGATTTGGAGGAGGAGTCGGCTGACGCGGCGGACTTGGAGGAGGAGTCGGCTGACGCGGCGGACTTGGAGGAGGAGTCGGCTGACGCGGCGGACTTGGAGGAGGAGTCGGCTGATGCGGCGGACTTGGAGGAGGAGTCGGTGCCCTTGGCGTCGAGTTTGGAAAGACGATGCAATCCTTCCTCCATACAATGATACCACGTATGGCTTCTCCCAGTGTCTGCTCCCCTTGACCTCCAGGAAATTCAAGCTGTAGTGAGTCATATGCCGACAGAACTTCATCCACCTCGACACGAGCATCGCCAGGTGGAATCGGATTGCCGTGGAAGGCTGCTTCAGGGGGATTTGGTAAAGCATAGCCGTCCGCCACCTTCATGGATATGTTCTTCAGTGGAAGGTGTAGCTCACAACTTGTCGTCTCTTGGATATCATCCACGGGGTAGCGAGCCAGCAGTGCATCATCGGCCGGGACCCCCGTGGAACCCACGCTGCTTTTCGGCATAGATGGGACGGTGCTATCCAATGCTGGATCTGCTTGCTGCTGCCGCTGAGACGCCCTTTCCAGGCTAAGTGTGTCGATCTGCTCCTACTGCTGCATGAAAGCGCGTTCGAACTCCGCGTGCTTTGCTTCTAGCTGTTGAAGCCGGTATGCATCCTGCTTCTTCTTGTCTTCCTCCTGCTTCTTCTTTCTCGCACGGCTTCTGTAACTGACGTTCCAGTCTGCAAACCCCTCAAACCACGAAACAACGCCTTTGCCTCGTGTTCGTCCCGGGTGTTCAGGATTCCCGAGGGCGCGTGTAAGCTCGTCATTCTCTCTCTCGGGCTGGAACGCCCCCGTTCGAGCCGCTTCTATTGCACCAAGTAAAGCGTCCGAGGCTTCTTTAAGACTTGCCTGCACCATAATCTCCCCTATCTTTGGGTCCAACTTTCCCCCATGCGCATAAAACCAAGTCCTGTACCTGTCGGGCCAACCCAATGTTGCTGGAGTGACCCTTGCAGCAATCATCTTTTCCTCAGATTCATCCCACTTAGGCCAGCCAGTCTTGTAGCCACCTGGCCCAGAACATGGTGAAACTGTTTCTTCTCAGCATTGATCTTGTTTATCCTCGACCGTTCCTTAGCTGCTTCCGATTCCTTGAACTCCACAAATAAGTCCCAGTGATCTTTTGCCTTCTCCAGTGCTCCAGTGAATTCTGGAGTCTGCTTTCCTGCTTCGACGTACCAAGCCCATAATCTTTTCTTGTGGTTGCGGAATTGTGTGGCCATCTTCTGAAGAGCACTCTTCTTGACTTTCTCCCGTTCTGCATCTGTTAAATGCTCTGGTAGGATGAAATGTGACATGAGCGTTTCCCAAAGTAGATCTTTTGCTCTTTTGTCGACAAAACTAACTTCTCGATCTCCCTTTGGCTTATTCCATTCTTGAATGGAGATCGGGATTTGGTCCCTGACAATAACTCCGCACTGATGAGTAAATTTGTCCGCGTTCTTTTTAGGAGCAAGCGGTTCGCCATTTGGTTTGATCTCATCGATGTTGTACTTTATGCCAGGCGGCAACTTTTTGGCCGGGCCTCGTACTGCCCTACTTGTAGAAGATTTGCTCGATCCGGAGGGCTAAAAGAAGAAAGATTCGTTAATATATATATATATATATATATATATATATATATATATACAAATCAATTAATACATGTAATGATCACCAGAGGCCTTATATATACCTCGCCGATCTTTGTTAATTGAAGATCATTTCCTTCGCCATCATTGTTTGTGTGCCCTTTGTCTGTTGGTTCTTCCTCAAATATTCCCTCACCGGCGTCGTTCAGATATTGTGAGCCGTCATCTTCAGGTTCACCCTCTGGGTTTCGAATCATGTCGAACATGATATGCTCTTGATCATGGAAGTCTCTGCCGCTAGCGTCCATAGCTTAACTAATCCAAAAGAAAGATAAAACAATTTAGTATTCAAATTAAATGCATCTCGAATAATATCCCTAATACATCTCAAATAATCCACTTAATACAACATCGAATATTATCGAATATAATATATCTCGAATACATCTCGAATATTATCACTAATACATCTCGAATAATAATCCAGTTAATGCATCATCGAATATTATCGAATATAATCTCGAATACATCTCGAATATTATCATGAATACATCTCGAATATTATCACTAATACATCTCGAATATTATCTCGAATACATCTCGAATATTATCACTAATGCATCATCGAATATTATCAAATATAATCTCGAATACATCTCGAGTATTATCACTAATACATCTCGAATATTATCATATAACATCACTAGCTAATATAGATCGAATACTATCGAATAATCCAGTTGACTCGCGGTTCCTGACGCGCGGGCGGTGGACACCCAAAGAGAAGGAACCATCACAGGATCATAGCTTGGGTGAGATCCCTGAAGAACCTGCCAGGTATTGGAGAACCTGACGTCCAACGCAACCATGTAGCGACGGACGTGCTCGTCCTCCTCCCTGACACGGCGACGTACCACCTCCTCGGGGGCCGGCTGCCTCCGCACCGATAGTGGCCCACGTGACCGCCACCAAAGAAGCTCCGGGTCGACGATGGGAGCCCGGTTCCTCACCAAGCTGCGCACCCCGGAAGGTAGCACCTCCCAGTGCCAGCCCGGCGGAGCCCAGTCCCGGACATGGCGCCTCTCAAGCAGGTTGTCGCCACCGAGTCGACGACGAGGATGCGGGCCGGGCATCGTCGACGCCAAAAATGTTTCTATTCAAATTTAACATTTTTTAAATGCTTGATTATGATTTTTGTAATTCTTGTTCACTTGACTTTGCAAATACATGACAAACTTTTGCAAATAGAACATTAAGATATTAACATTTTCCAAGTAAGATATTAACATGTTTTTGATCAATATTTTTAAGATACAACATTAAAATATTTTTAATACATGGTCAACTTTTTTCTATGCAACTTTTTTCTATGCAATTTTTTTCTATACTATACATGATACAACATTAAAAGTATAAAAAACTAAAAAACAGAAGAAAAAAAACTAGCTAGTGAAAAAAAAAACAATCTATGCAAATTCCACCGTTCATCTACATACAGAGCATTACTTCCAATACGAGCAAGCCAGGAGGGGATCGGGGCAGGGCGTCGGGGCCGGGCAACCTATATATATATATATATATATATATATATATATATATATATATATCAATTCATCACATGCATATCCATATATCCATACATACACATACATCCATTCATCAAATTTCCATATATCCGTACATATACAACAAAAAAAATTATTCATCCATACAAATTAAAAAAATTAACTACAACATATCCATACAATCTATCCACACATTCATCAACACACCTCTATTACTACCTCATATCCATACTAAACAAATTTAACATCACAAAATTTCAAACAAAGTGATGAAGTAGGGTTCACCTACTGCCATCCATCCATGAATCCATCCATCCATCCATCCATTTGGGGAAGAGGGGGACGAGGGGGAAAGGGTGCTCACCATGGGGCGGCGACGACGAGGACGGGGCTCGATCGGGGGCGGCGACGAGGAGCGGGCTAGGGGGCGGCGATGCTCGGGGAGGACGGCAAGGAGGTCCGGCGACGGTCAGCGGGCTCGGGGACGGCTCGGGGAGGGCGTCGCGGCAGCCTGGCGGTGGCGTGGCGGTGGTTCGGCGTCGGGGCAGAGGCGCGAAGAGAAAGAAGATTGGGGAGGAAGAAGGGCCGGGGCGGTTAATACATATACCTGGACCTTTAGTCCCAGTTGGTGGCTCCAACCGGGACTAAAGGCCTACCTTTAGTCCCGGTGCGAGCCACCAACCGGGACTAAACGTGAATTTCACCAGGCCGAGCGGCGGGAAGCTCAGACCTTTAGTCCCGGTTGGTGGCTCGCACCGGGACTAAAGGGGGGCCTTTAGTCCCGGTTGGAGCCACCAACCGGGACTAAAGGGTTGGTCCTGGCGTGGTGGAAGTTTAGACCCACCTCGCCAAGCGAGTGGCATTCGCACCTGTTTATAAGCCCCGCCGTGATAACCGTCTCGAGCTCCTCTCTAAAGGAGGCAGTATATGCCTAACGTTCCTCTCTACTCTGTTGTGCCTACTTGTCTTGCGGGCCTGCATCCTGGCCCATATAAAGTTGGGTTTCTAGTCGTATGCAGGCCATGGTGGCCTAGTAGGCGGGCATTTTTTTTTATTTTTTGCAAATGTTTTAGTCCCGATTGGTGGCTCCAACTGGGACTAAAGGTCTTTTCCAGTTTTGTTTTTTTGCTTTATTTTTTTTCTTTTGTTTCTACTTACAGCCAAATATTTAGAGTTTTTGATTGAATCTTTTTGGTTTAGGTCACAAAAATTATAACCTTTCTGTTAGTGCCAGTAGTTTTCAAATTTGAATAGTTTAAATTTGAATTCTTTGAAATTTGTGTGAATCACTAGTTTGTGAATAACTTTACTTTAAAAATAGATTTTTGAGTGATTCTTTTTCCTGCTGTTTAATATTAGTGTGTTTTATCAGTATGTTCAATTTGGTAATTTTTAGGTTATTTAAATAGGTGTTTTAATCAAAAACAGATTCTGTTTAGCTCTTTTAGTTTTATAGCTCAAAAAAATCATTAAATGCATGAAAAATAGCGAATGAAGTCAGAAAGGGTTGAAAATTTATGATGTGGCTTTGAATGGTGCATTTTGAATGCACAAAAAGTCTGGAGTTAAAATAAGTTTCAAAAAATGAAATGCCTTTGTAACAGATGAGTTTTCGTCCAAAACCCTGATACTTCGAAAGAGATTGTCCAGTTTGTACACGAAGTGCATCCAGTTTTTGCCGTAACCCTCTCAACTTTTTAGCACATGCTATGTTGGTGAAATAATGATACCATGCCAAGTTTCAACCTTTTCAGAGTTCATTTGTAGTGCTTTTCAATTTCAGGGTCATTTAGCTCAAAAAAATCAATAAATGCATGAAAAATAGCAAATGAAGTCAGAAAGGGTTGAAAATTGATGACGTGGCTTTGAATGGTGCATATTGAACGCACAAAAAGTCTGGAGTTAAAATAAGTTTAAAAAAATAAAATACCTTTGTAACAGATGAGTTTTCGTCCGAAACCCTGATACTTCGAACGAGATTGTCCAGTTTGTACACGAAGTGCATCCAGTTTTTGCCGTAACCCTCTCAACTTTTTAGCACATCCTATGTGGGTGAAATGATGATACCATGCCAAGTTTCAACCTTTTCAGAGTTCATTTGTAGTGCTTTTCAATTTCAGGGTCATTTGGCTAAAAAAAACAATAAATGATGAAAAATAGCGTTCCTTCGCATTTCAAATGCCAAAACACATATATATACCCTAACTATTACAAAGATTCCCTCCGGTTTGTCCGAAGTGGGACTTTCCAGATAAGTCCGGAAACTCACTAGAGAAGAAAGTGATGACGGTGAAGCCGGTCACATCCCAGAGTGGGATATTGGGGTATAAAACTTTTTCTTCGCGTGTGTCCCTTTGCGCCGTAACCATGGACAATCTTCATCATTTAACAGGATGCTTGGGTCAGTCTTCACTGTGAAGGGAGCAATTTCATGAAACTTTTCATAATCTTCTGACATGTCTGTCTTGTCCTCCACTCCCATGATGTTTCTTTTCCCTGAAAGAACTATGTGGCGCTTTGGCTCATCGTATGATGTCTTCGCTTCCTTATCTTTACTTTTTCTCGGCTTGGTAGACATGTCCTTCACATAGAAAACCTGCGCCACATCATTGGCTAGGACGAATGGTTCGTCTGTGTACCCAAGATTGTTGAGATCCACTGTTGTCATTCCGTACCGCGGGTCTTCCTTTACCCCGCCTCCAGTCAGATTGACCCATTTGCACCGAAACAAAGGGACCTTCAAATCACGTCCATAGTCAAGTTCCCATATCTCCACTATGTAACCATAATATGTGTCCTTTGGCCTATTGGTGTTTGCTGCATCAAAGCGGACACCACTGTTTTGGTTGGTGCTCTTTTTATCTTTGGCGATCGTGTAAAATGTATTCCCATTTATCTCGTACCCTTTCAAAGTCGATATTGTCGAAGATGGTGACTTGGCCAGCAAGTACAGCTCATCTCCAACAGTGCCGTCATGCATGAGACGTGTTTGCAACCAACTGCCGAATGACGCCATGTGTGTACATTTGATCCAGGGCTCTGACTGCTCCGGGTTCTTGGAGCGTACACTATCCAGGTGTTCCTCGATATACGGAGCCACCAAGCTGGAATTTTGTAGAACTGTGTAGTGTGCTTGCGCCCAAGAATGCCCGTCCATACATATTACAGAATCCTTTCCTAGCGTGCCTTTTCCACCCAGTCTGCCCTCATGCCGCGATTCGGGAACACCAATCGGCTTAAGGTCAGGAATAAAGTCAACACAAAACTCAATGACCTCCTCTGTTTCATGGCCCTTGGAGATGCTTCCTTCTGGCCTAGCACGGTTATGAACATATTTCTTTAAGACTCCCATGAACCTCTCAAAGGGGAATATATTGTGTAGAAATACTGGACCCAGAATGGCAATCTCGTCGACTAGGTGAACTAGGACGTGCGTCATGATATTGAAGAAGGATGGTGCGAACACCAACTCGAAACTAACAAGACATTGCACCAAATCATTCTGTAACCTTGGTAGGATTTCTGGATCGATTACCTTCTGAGAGATTGCATTGAGGAATCCACATAGCTTCACAATGGCTAATCGAACGTTGTCCCTCAATGCAACCGGAAGCAATTGCGTCATAATCACGTGGCAGTCATGAGACTTTAGGTTCTGGAACTTTTTCTCTGCCATATTTATTATTCCCTTTATATTCGACGAGAAGCCAGACGGGACCTTCATACTGAGCAGGCATTCAAAGAAGATTTCCTTCTCTTCTTTTGTAAGAGCGTAGCTGGCAGGACCTTGATACTGCTTTGGATGCATGCCGTCTTTTCCGTGTGTACGTTGCTGGTCCTCCCGTGCCTCCGGTGTATCTTTTGTCTTCCCATACATGCCCAAGAAGCCTAGCAGGTTCACGCAAAGATTCTTCGTCACGTGCATCACGTCGAATGGAGAGTGGACCTCTAGGTCTTTCCAATAGGATAGGTCCCAAAATATAGATTTCTTCTTCCACATGGGTGTGTGTCCGTCAGCGTCATTCGGAACAGATTGTCCGCCAGGACCCTTTCCAAAGATTACTTTTAAATCCTTGACCATATCAAGTATATCATCACCAGTACGGTGGCGAGGCTTCTTCCGGTGATCTGCCTCACCTTTGAAATGCTTGCCTTTCTTTCTTAAGAGATGCTTGATCGGAAGAAATCGACGATGTCCCAGGTACACATTCTTCTTACATTTATCCAAATATATACTTTCGGTCTCATCTAAATAGTGCGTGCATGCGTGGTATCCCTTGTTTGTCTGTCCTGAAAGGTTGCTAAGAGCAGGCCAATCATTGATGGTTACAAACAACAACGCTCGTAGGTCAAATTCCTGCTGTTTGTGCTCATCCCACACACGTACACCTTTTAGGTCCCACAGCTGAAAAAGTTCTTCAACTAATGTCCTTAGGTACACATCAATGTCGTTGCCGGGTTGCTTGGGGCCTTGGATGAGCACTGGCATCATAATGAACTTCCGCTTCATGCACAACCAAGGAGGAAGGTTATAGATACATAGAGTCACAGGCCAGGTGCTATGATTGCTACTCTGCTCCCCAAAAGGATTAATGCCATCGGCACTTAAACCAAACCATACGTTCCTTGCGTCATCTGCAAAGACCCGCCACTTTCTCTCGATTTTTCTCCACTCCGACCCGTCAGCGGGTACTCTCAACTTCCCGTCTTTCTTACGGTCTTCTTTGTGCCATCGCATCAACTTGGCATGCTCTTTGTTTTGGAACAAACGTTTGAATCGTGGTATTACAGGAGCATACCACATCACCTTGGCAGGAATCCTCTTCCTGGGGCGCCCGCCCTCAACATCATCACCAGGGTCATCGCGGCTGATCTTATAGCGCAATGCACCGCATACCGGGCATGCATTTAGATTCTCGTACTCCTCACCGCGGTAGAGGATGCAGTCATTAGGGCATGCATGTATCTTCTGCACCTCTAATCCTAGAGGGCAGACAGCCTTCTTTGCTTCGTACATACTGTCGGGCAATTCGTTGTCCTTTGGAAGCATCTTCTTTAACATTTTCAGCAACTTTTCAAATCCCTTGTCAGCTACACCATTCTCTGCCTTCCATTGCAGCAATTCCAGTGTGGTACCTAGTTTTTCTTGTCATCTTCGTAATTTGGGTACAACAATTTTTGTGATCCTCTAACATGCGCTGCAACTTCAACTTCTCCTTTTCAATTTCACAGTTTCTCTTTGCATCAGCAATGGCCCGACCAAGATCATCAGTGGGCTGATCTGATGCCTCTTCTTCAGCTTCTTCTTCTTCATTCTCTTCCCCCATTGTAGTACCATCATATTTAGGGAACCCAACATAGTTGTCATCATCCTCTTCTTCTTCATTCTCTTCCATTAGAACCCCTCTTTCTCCGTGCTTGGTCCAACAGTTATATCCAGACATGAAACCGGACATAAACAGGTGGTCGTGAATGACTTTTGAGCTAGAGTAATTCCTATCATTCTTACAGACACCACATGGACAACACATAAAACCATTCCGCATGTTTGCCTCAGCCGCACGCAGAAAACTATGCACGCCATTAATGAACTGGGGAGAGCGTCGGTCATCGTACATCCATTGCCGAATCATCTTCATTACACAACACCGAAAAGACCAAATTAATACAAGTTCATACATAAAGTTCATACACACTTATTCTCATAAAACAACATAAAACTATCTAGCTAAAGCATTTAAATGCAACAACAAATGCGATCAAAATCGCAACTAAGGTAATAATTGATCCAACAGCATAATGATACCAAGCCTCTTTATTAACGACATAGTTTCTAATCTTTTTAATCTTCAAGCGCATTGCATCCATCTTGATCTTGTGATCATCGACGACATCGGCAATATACAACTCCAATTTCATCTTCTCTTCTTCAATTCTTTTCAATTTTTCTTTCAAATACTCGTTTTCTTTTTCAACTAAATTTAACTTCTCGGCAAGAGGGTCGGTTGCAATTTCTGGTTCACATACCTCCTAGATAAAAATATCTATGTCAACTTGATGGGCATAATTGTCATAAACGCGAAATGCAACAAATAGTTATAAAAGAGAATATATATACCACATCCGAATCATAAACCGGACGAGGGCCGATGGGGACGGATATCAAAGTCATGGCACTATGTATAACAAACAATCATACATGTAAGAAAATTATACAATTAACTATCTAAATCATACAAATAAGATTTTTTTTATAAAAAGGATAAGAACAAGAGGCTCACCAAGGTGTGGTGCCGGCGACGGGACGGTGCGGGCGATCGACGGTGGTTAGGACGGGGACGGGAAGGCACTAAGTAAACCACACCTACACATATGCAAACTAAGAAGTTAATTTGAGCTCAAATTGCATATAAATCGAATAAACTCCCACATAATTACTCCCAAACTAGAACCCACAAATCACTATACTTATAGAGCATTGCACGAGCTAATCTTGCAATGAGAGATGAAAGGACAAAGTTGCTAACCTTTGTGAACACTTGGATAGATGGGGTGCCTTCAAATCTTGACAAATCTTTGGCAAAAATGAAGGATGAGCTCGAGAGCAAGGGGAAGAACAGAGGAGAGAAAGGGGAAAACAGAGAGAATGGGCTCGGGCTGGACGAAGGGGTTTATATAGGGACGTCTTTAGTCCCGGTTTGTATCACAAACCGGGACTATAGGGTCCACCTCTAGTCCCGGTTTGTGATACAAACCGGGACTAAAGGGGATCGTGGGGCCCCAGCCTAACACCAGCCTGCCACGAGCCCCATTAGTCCCAGTTTGTATCACAAACCGGGACTATAGGGTCCACATCTAGTCCCGGTTTGTGATACAAACCGGGACTAAAGGGGCTCGTGGGGGCCCTAGGCTAACACCAGCCTGCCACCACCCCTTTAGTCCCGGTTTGTATCACAAACCGGGACTATAGGTAGAAAATGAACGGGGACTAATGATGCCCATGCCCCCGACCGCTCCTAGCCGTTGGAACCGGGACTAATGGTCACAGTAGTCCCGGGCCGTAATCAAACCGGGACTAAAGGGGCGAACCGGGACTAACGAAAGGTCTGTTTTCTACTAGTGTGACATGCCAAGTCTCATCTTTTTCTGACTCCATTTGTATTTTTGAGAATTAAAATACCAATAAGCTCCATGTTGGTGGCCGAATCTTGGCCCCCTGGTTTTTGGAATTCCTTTTCTTTTGTTGTATAAGGCCTAAACATAGACTCAAGAACACATGATTTTCAACCCATTTCTGGTCATTATTTTATGTCCTTGCAGTTCAAATTTGAGTTATATCCATTAAATGCCTAGAAATGCACTTAATGTCCTAAATATAGCAAACGGACCCGGAAAAGTGTCAAATTTTGACATGTGACATGCAATGGTGTATGTTGAGTGTAGAAAACATTTCAAGGCCAACATACGAAGTGACCCATCACTTCGCATGCAAACCTGACCCGTTCCCTATCGAAACGACGATTTTTTATTGGAGATGGTCCGGTTTCTAAGTAGTTCACGTGACATTTTTTTTGAAATATTCTCAATATTTTACCACAGCCTATACGGATTATATCATGACAACATGCAAAATCTCATGTTTTTCTTACTTCGTTTGCATTTTTGAGAATTAAAATACCAATAAGTTCAATGTTTGTGGCCGAGTCTTGGCCCCCCTCCTTTTCTTTTATTGTATAAGGCCTAAACATAGACTCAAGAACACAAATAGAATTTTTCAACCCGTTTCTGGCAATTATTTCATGTGCTTGCTGTTCAAATTTCAGTTATGTCCATTAAATGTCTAAAAATTCAATTAAGGTCTTAAATATAGCAAACGGACCCGGAAAAGGCAAAATTTCCAAAGAGTAGGGAAAGACAGGGCAAAAAAATGTGGCGGGAAAGAAAAGAAATAAAATAAAAGAAAAGAAAAGAAAAGAAAAGAAATAAAAGAATAGAAAAAAGGAATGGAAAGAAAAGAAAAGAAAAAAAAACTGTTTGCCGAGTGCTATTTATCGGGCGCTTGACAAAGATGAGCAGTACTAACGCTGCATATGCGGCAGCGCCGTCACCCCACCGTCTACGGCAACGAGCAGGGACATGTGTCCAGGCCTTTGCCGAGAGCCCGTGTCTTTGCCGAGTGTTTTGTGGACAGCTGTCTTCAAAGAAAGGGCTTTGCCGAGTGTCCCGCCTTCGTCGAGCGCATTTTGTCTACGCTCAGTTTAGGAGGGCCTTTGCCGAAGGCCCGAATCTCGGCACTCGGCAATCAGGCCGATTCCAGTGGTGGTACATATTTGCATGGAACGTATATGGATGCATGCACGAAAATTCAGGAGGCCCCATGTTGAAGCTACGTACTATAGTTATTTCCGGATAACTTCTGCTGTGTGGCCATGTAATAAAAAACTTCACGTCTCTTTCGCATTTTGCGAAATTGACGTGTGGATCAAACAGCGCCTCACAAAATTGACTTGGAATTGGTTGTTTCTGAGCCCGTCTGAGAAACAGCGAAATTGTATATATATATATGAATAATCTGATATCAAATGTTCCATATCAAATCTACAGGATATCAAATGTCCCATGTGGGGGAGATGAGCTGTGAGACGAGAGGAAGAAAGGGAGAAAAGAGGAACGAGGAGCAGGGGGGAGGGTGTGCAAGACAATTTTGAGAGGCAAAGAGAGCGGATACGAGATGGTGGAAGGATCAAAGGGGAGGGAATGGGGAGGAAGAAGATGATGACTATGGCCCGAAGGCCATAGTGCGGCCATCATGCTATAGTGGTATCCACGGATTTATGCGCCCGCAAGTAGAGCAATGAGTATGCTGGTTTAGTCTTCTACAGTTTCTTCACTGAATGCAAGAAAAGTCCAGTTGCAAGAGGTAGAGCTAGAGGCAGCAACTTTGACGGGCTTTGATGTAACGTTTATCAGAGATTTGTGTTCCAGTGTTTTAGCTGTAATGTAATTTGTTCAATCAATGAATAAAGTCGGATCTGTGACACCCTGATTTTGACAACTTTTTCTTTTCAAAATTTTTCTGATTTTATTTGCAAGTTGTTGGTTTTTGGACCCAAATCTTTTGACGTTGGACTTGAGGATTCCTTGGATTTCACCCTAAGTGATCCAACACCCTCAACATCTTGCCACAATCTTGCCTTATACCCTCTGATCAAAACCCTAATTCTTATTCTTCTTCTATAATTCACTTTACTCTCTAAAAATGCCTATTCTCACTATGGTTTGTGAAGCAACCAATAGTTCTGTTGATCAGAAAAATTACAAATTAATCCCACATATTCTTGAGATCATCTACTACCACAATCTCCAAAAATATTTCATTGGCCAGTATAAAATTTTGTCCAGAATATTCCTTTTATCCTCTGGACAGAATTGACCCTTTGTGAAGCAACATATATTTCTATGCTTCAGAAAACTCTCAAATAAATCCCTGAGATACTAGAGGCTATATTTTGCCACAATATCCAAAAACATCTTCTAGTCCAGTACAAATTTTCATCCAAAATATTCTGCCAACCTTCTGCTCATTTCAAACCTCTGTGAAGGAAGTACCAGCTGGAGGTACCCATTTGAGCTGAAATTTTTATGACATCTTGTCTCCATCAAATAACTCCCAAGTACCAAATTTAAGCCCCAGCAGATCATTCATATGAGTGCTACTTCCTCAACTAGTTTCTGGTCCAGAACATGGCTTATACATGAACCATGTTCAAATCTTTGCCAAAATCTCTCAAATCTTGCCAGCCTGTAGTCCTTCCAACATAGATCACACCAGATAATTCCATTGTCTCCATTCACAACTCATCTTCTCTCCAGATCTCTCCCAAGTTACTGACAGGAAACTGTTGTCGATGCTACCACTCAGCTCAGTGTGTATCTAGCCGATTCAGTGGCACAGGGAGGCTGTGTGAGATAGGGTCGATGCGTGGGACAAAGTGTGACAGCCTTGCGTGGCCTCCAGGTGCCAGCAGCCGTGGTGAGCATGACGCTGGCATGCCTGTGCACGCGCTCTGCGCGCCGCCAGGCTCGGGTCTCGTCAAAGGCCGACTACCGCGTCGCCGTACGTTGTCCGCGCGCACCGGTGACCTCTCCACCGTCCACCTGGACCCTCCAGGCCCTTCCTCCTTGCCGGCAGTGAGCTCGCCGGATACGGCCACCGTGCGCCACGGGCGGCACAGTGGCAGTACGGCAGCCGCGCTGGCCGTCCTCTTCCTCGCGGTTCGTCATCTCGCTCATTAAGTCGCCTGCTCGCTCCCATCACGTCGCCCACGCCGCGCCAGCCAGCTTGCCGTCCTCGCTCCGGCGACGTGGCCGTGGCGCCGCCTGACTCCAGAAGCTCCTCCTCCGCCTATAAATAGGTCGCCCGACCTCTCCCAGCTCCTCATCGCCCTCCGTCCACTCCAAATCGGGCTCCCGAGCACCCAGCCAAGGCCGAGAGGCCCTCTGCCTCGCATCTCGCCGGCGTTCAGCCGCCAAACGAGCTCCGCCACCCAGGCCGTTCCACTCTGCCTCAGCCTAGACCAACTCCACCCTCGAGCTCAGCAGGTCTCCCTGACCCCGCCTGACCCCTTGCCCAGCCGAAGCGCTGCCAGAATCGCCGTCTCCGCCGACACCCGAGAGCAGCCGCCGCCGGAGAGGAAGGGGGCGACGCCGTCAGGCCGTCTCCGGAGAAGCTGCTGGTACAGGGAGGACCGCCGTCGTGCGCTTGTTCCATCCCCGCGGTCGCCCAAGCTCGCCGCCGTCGCTATCGCCGGTGATCACCATCGGTGAGCCGCCTCGCTACTGTACCATCTCCCTCTCTCTGTTTAAACCCAGCCCGGCCCCACCTGTCAGCCTCTTACCCCGCGCGCCGAAGCGGTATAAGTGGAAACCTACTCCTGGAGTACGCCTTCGACATGGCCCGCTGGAGATTTTCTAATTTTCTGTTTAAATTCATTTTAATTCAACTTTGACCAGAAACTTTGACCAATTCTTTTTATCCACAAGTCCAATTGAGTTGATTCTTTTTGCAATAGTTTTGTATTGAGCCCCTCTATTTTCTGACCAAGTTTGGTATTTTTCCCATGTGCACAGAATTTCTAGAAAACAAAAGGGCTTTAGGTAACATTTTCTTTTGCTATTTAAAAATACTTTCAGAAGCAAATTGATGTGGATTTGAAGACCAGAAGTTTGTAGACTCTCAACTTGAGCAAGGCAAGCCACATCATCCATTGCATAAGGCATAGCAATAGTATTGGCTGAATATTGGTTTATTTTGCCTTTAATTCCATTTAAATATGCCATATTTCATATTGTCTAAGTAATGCTTGAATCTTGCCATACTAGGTCATCTACTCAAGGTAGCTAAGATGACCGGCAACTTTACATGTTAAATTCACTTCAATGGTTGATCAAGTGCCACCTACCCGGACTTATCCGTGCAGCCACATCTCCCGGTATGGGACGGCCTTGACTTGGTCTGACCGCTTGCTCTTTTACTGATGGAAATATGCCCTAGAGGCAATAATAAAGTTGTTATTATTTTATATTTCCTTGTTCATGATAAAGGTTTATTATTCATGCTAGAATTGTATTGACCGGAAACTTAAATACATGTGTGAATACATAAACAAATACCGTGTCCCTAGTGAGCCTCTACTAGACTAGCTCGTTGATCAAAGATAGTTAAGGTTTCCTAACCATAGACATGAGTTGTCATTTGATAACGGGATCACATCATTAGGAGAATGATGTGATGGACAAGACCCATCCGTTAGCTTAGCATATGATCGTTCTGTTTATTGCTACTGCTTTCTTGAATGTCAAATACATGTTCCTCAGACCATGAGATCATGCAACTCCCGGATACCGGAGGAATACCTTGTGTGCTATCAAATGTCACAACGTAACTGGGTGATCATAAAGATGCTCTACAGGTATCTCCGAAGGTGTCCGTTGAGTTGGCATGGATCAAGACTGGGATTTGTCACTCCGTGTTTCGGAGAGGTATCTCTGGGCCCTCTCGGTAATGCACATCATAAGAAGCTTGCAAGCAAAGTGATTAAGGAGTTAGTTACGGGATGATGTATTATGGAACGAGTAAAGAGACTTGCCGGTAACGAGATTGAACTAGGTATGGAGATACCGATGATCGAATCTCGGGCAAGTAACATACCGACGGACAAAGGGAATTACGTATGTTGTCATTGCGGTTCGACCGATAAGATCTTCATGGAATATGTAGGAACCGATATGATCATCCCGGTTCCGCTATTGGTTATTGACCGGAGAGGCATCTCAGTCATGTCTACATCATTCCCGAACCCGTAGGGTCCGCACGCTTAACGTTCGTTGACGATATAGTGTTATATGAGTTATGTGAATTGGTAACCGAATATTGTTCGGAGTGCCGGATGAGATCCCGGACATCAAGAGGAGTCTCGGAATGGTCGAGAGGTAAAGATTTATATATGGGAAGTCATATTTTGGGTTCCGGAAAAGGTGCAGTTTTTTTTCGGTATTGTACCGGGAAGCTTCCAGAAGGTTCCGGAGGATTCCGGAGGGGTCCGGAAGTCCACAAGTGGGTCCACCACGTCCCAAGGGCTGGCATGGGCTAAGGGGAGGCGCCCTGGCCTTATTGGGCCAGGCGCACCAAGTCCTCAAAAGCCCACGCAGCTAGGGAAGGAAAAAAGGGAGAGTCCTTGTAGGAATAGGATTGGACTTTGGAGTCCAAGTCCACGTGTGTACTATTCACGGTTACTGTTTACGTGGCACTATTTCTTCTACTCCAAACCCCTACACATATATAAATAGAGAAGAGTGGGCGCCCCAAAGTAGACACAACATTGTCTTAGCCGTGTGCGGCGCCCCCCTTCACAGTTCCGTCCCTCGGTCATATTTTTGCAGTGCTTGGGCAAAGCCCTGCGGAGATAGCATTACCATCACCGTCACCACGCCGTCGTGCTACCGGAACTCATCCACTAACTCGCCGTCTTGCTGGATCAAGAAGTCGAGGACGTCACCGAGCTGAACGTGTGCTGAACACGGAGGTGCCGTACGTTCGGTACTCGGACGGTTGGATCGTGAAGTTGTTCGACGACATCAACCGCGTTGTTCTAACGCTTTCGCTTACGGTCTACGAGGGTACGTAGACACACTCCCCCTCTCGTAGCTATGCATCTCCATGGATAGATCTTGCGTGTGCGTAGAATTTTTTTTGTTTTCCATGCAACATTCCCCAACAGTGGCATCATGAGCCAGGTCTATGCGTAGATGATATGCACAAGTAGAACACAAAGAGTTGTGGGAGGTGATCGTCATACTGCTTACCACCAACGTCTTATTTTGATTCGGCGGTATTGTAAGATGAAGCGGCCCGGACCAACCTTACATGTCCACGTACATGTGACCGGTTCCACCGACAGACATGCAACTTGTTTTGCATAAAGGGGGCTGGCGGGTGTCTGTTTCTCCTACTTTAGCTGAATCGAATTTGACTGCGGCTGGTCCTTGTTGAAGGTTAAAACAGAAAACTTGATAAATCACCGTTGTGGTTTTGTGCCGTAGGTAAGAACGGTTCTTGCTAGAAGCCCGTAGCAGCCACGTAAAACTTGCAACAACAAAGTAGAGGACGTCTAACTTGTTTTTGCAGGGTATGCTGTGATGTGATATGGTCAAGACATGATGTGATATACGTTATTGTATGAGATGATCATGTTTTGTAATTTATCGGCAACCGGCAGGAGCCTTATGGTTGTCTCTTTATTGTATGAAATGCAAGTGCCATGTAATTGCTTTACTTTATCGCTATGCATTAGCAATAGTTGTAGAAGCAATAGTTGGCGAGAGGACCACGACGCAACGATGGAGATCAAGGTGTCGAGCCGGTGACGATGGAGATCATGACAATGCTTTGGAGATGGAGATCAAAAGCACAAGATGATGGCCATATCATGTCACATATTTTGATTGCATGTGATGTTTATCCTTTATGCATCTTATTTTGCTTAGAACGACGGTAGCATTATAAGATGATCCCTTCACTAAATTTCAAGGTAAAAGTGTTCTCCCCGAGTATGCACCGTTGCTAAAGTTCGTTGTTTCGAAGCACCTCGTGATGATCGGGTGTGATAGATTCTACGTTCACATACAACGGGTGTAAGCCAGTTTTACACAAGCAGAATACTTGGGTTAAACTTGACGAGCCTAGCATGTACAGACATGGTCTCGGAACACTGGAGACCGAAAGGTCGAACATGAGTCATATAGTAGATATGATCAACATGGAGATGTTCACCATTGATGACTATCCTATCTCACGTGATGATCGGACATGGGCTAGTTGATTTGGATCATGTATCACTTAGTTAACTTGAGGGATGTTAATTTAAGTGGGAGTTCATTAGTAATTTGATTAATTGAACTTAATTTATCATGAACTTAGTCTTGATGGTTTCTTTGCATATCTATGTTGTAGATAAATGGCCCGTGCTACTGTTCCGTTGAATTTTAATGCGTTCCTAGAGAAAGCTAAGTTGAAAGATGATGGTAGCAACTAAACGGACTGGGTCCGTAACTTGAGGATTATCCTCATTGTTGCACAAAAGAATTATGTCCTTGATGCACCGCTAGGTGATGGACCTGCTGCAGGAGCTGCTGCAGACGTTGTGAACACCTGGCAGGCTCGATCTGATGACTACTCGATAGTTCAGTGTGCCATGCTCTACGGCTTAGAACCGGGACTGCAAAAGCGTTTTGAACGCCACGGAGCATATGAGATGTTCCAAGAGCAGAAATTGATATTTCAAGCTAATGCCCGGGTTGAGAGATATGAAGTCTCCAACAAGTTCTTTAGCTGTAAGATGGAGGAGAACAGTTCTGTCAGTGAACACATACTCAGAATGTCTGGGTACCTCAACCACTTGACTCAGCTGGGAATTGATCTTCCGGTTGAGAGTGTTATTGACAGAGTTCTTCAGTCACTGCCACCAAGCTATAAAGGCTTAGTGATGAACTATAATATGCAAGGGATGGAGAAGACAATTCCCGAGCTCTTCAAGAAGCAGCATCAAGTGTTGATGGTTAACAAAACCACTAGTTTCAAGAAAAAGGGCAAGGGAAAGAAGGGGAACTTCAAGAAGAACGGCAAGCAAGTTGCCACTCCCACGAAGAAACCCAAAGCTGGACCCAGGCCTGAAACAGAGTGCTTCTACTGCAAAGGGACTGGTCACTGGAAGCGGAACTGCCCCAAGTATTTGGCGGATAAGAAGGATGGCAAAGTGAGCAAAGGTATATTTGATATACATGTTATTGATGTGTTCCTCACTAAATGCTCGCAGTAGCGCCTGGGTATTTGATACTGGTTCGGTTGCTCATATTTGTAACTCGAAACAGGAGCTACGGAATAAGCGAAGATTGGCTAAGGACGAGGTGATGATGCGCGTCGGGAATGGTTGCAAGGTTGATGTGATCGCCGTCGGCACGCTACCTCTACATCTACCTTCGGGATTAGTTTTAGACCTCAATAATTGTTATTTGGTGCCAGCATTGAGCATGAACATTATATCTGGATCTTGTTTATTGCGAGACGGTTATTCATTTAAGTCAGAGAATAATGGTTGTTCTATTTATATGAGTAACATCTTTTATGGTCACGCACCTTTTGTGAATGGTCTATTCTTGTTGAATCTTGATCGTAGTGATACACATATTCATAATATTGATGCCAAAAGATGCAAAGTTGATAATGATAGTGCAACATACTTGTGGCACTGCCGTTTAGGTCATATTGGTGTAAAGCGCATGAAGAAACTCCATGCGGATGGACTTTTGGAATCTCTTGATTATGAATCATTTGATACTTGCGAACCATGCCTCATGGGCAAGATGACTAAAACTCCGTTCTCCGGAACAATGGAGCGAGCTACTGATTTGTTGGAAATAATACATACCGATGTATACGGTCCGATGAATGTTGAAGCACGCGGTGGGTATCGTTATTTCTAACCTTCACAGATGATTTGAGTAGATATGGGTATATCTACTTGATGAAACACAAGTCTGAAACATTTGAAAAGTTCAAAAAATTTCAGAGTGAAGTAGAGAATCATCGTAACAAGAAAATAAAGTTTCTACGATCTGATCGCGGAGGCGAATATTTGAGTTATGAGTTTGGCCTTCATTTAAGAAAATGTGGAATTGTTTCAGAACTCACGCCACCTGGAACACCACAGCGTAATGGTGTGTCCGAACGTCGTAACCGTACTTTATTGGATATGGTGCGCTCTATGATGTCTCTTACCAATTTGCCACTATCGTTTTGCGGTTATGCATTAGAGACAGCTGCATTCACGTTAAATAGGGCACCGTCTAAATCCGTTGAGACGACACCATATGAACTATGGTTTGGCAAGAAACCTAAGCTGACGTTTCTTAAAGTTTGGGGATGCGATGCTTATGTGAAAAAGCTTCAACCTAATAAGCTCGAACCCAAAGCGGAGAAGTGAGTCTTCATAGGATACCCTAAAGAAACAATTGGGTACACCTTCTACCACAGATCCGAAGGCAAGGTCTTTGTTGCCAAGAATGGGTCCTTTCTAGAGAAGGAGTTTCTCTCGAAAGAAGTGAGTGGGAGGAAAGTAGAACTTGATGAGGTACTTGTACCTTCTCTCGAATTGGAAAGTAGCTCATCAGAGAAAACTGTTCCCGTGATGCCTACACCAATAAGAGAGGAAGATAATGATAAAGATCATGAAACTTCAGATCAAGGTACTACTGAACTTCGTAGGTCGACCAGAGTACGTTCCGCACCAGAGTGGTACGGTAATCCTATTCTCGAAGTTATGTTGTTAGACAACGGCGAACCTACGAACTATGAAGAAACTATGATAAGCCCGGATTCCGACAAATGGCTTGAGGCCATGAAATCCGAGATAGGATCCATGTATGAGAACAAAGTATGGACTTTGGTGGACTTGCCCGATGATCGGCAAGCCATTGAGAATAAATGGATTTTTAAGAGGAAGATGGATGCTAATGGTAATATCACTGTCTACAAAGCTTGACTTGTCGCGAAAGGTTTTCGACAAGTTCAAGGGGTTGACTACGATGAGACTTTCTCACCCGTAGCGATGCTTAAGTCTGTCCGAATCATGTTAGCAATTGCCGCATTTTATGATTATGAAATCTGGCAAATGGATGTCAAAACTGCATTCCTTAATGGTTTTCTCAAAGAAGAGTTGTATATGATGCAACGAGAAGGTTTTGTCGATCCTAAGGGTGCTAACAAAGTGTGCAAGCTCCAGCGATCCATCTATGGACTGGTGCAAGCATCTCGGAGTTGGAATATACGCTTTGAAGAGGTGATCAAAGCATATGGTTTTGTACAGACTTACGGTGAAGCCTGTATTTACAAGAAAGTGAGTGGGAGCTCTGTAGCATTTCTAATATTATATGTGGATGACATATTGTTGATTGGAAATGATATAGAATTTCTGGATGGCATAAAGGGATACTTGAATAAGAATTTTTCAATGAAAGACCTCGGTGAAGCTGCTTATATATTGGGCATCAAGATCTATAGGGATAGATCAAGACGCTTGATAGGACTTTCACAAAGCACATACCTTGACAAAGTTTTGAAGAAGTTCAAAATGGATCACTCAAAGAAAGGGTTCTTGCCTGTCTTGCAAGGTGTGAAGTTGAGTCAGACTCAATGCCCGACCACGGCAGAAGATATAGAGAAAATGAAAGTCATTCCCTATGCGTCAGCCATAGGTTCTATTATGTATGGCATGCTGTGTACCAGACCTGATGTGTGCCTTGCCATAAGTTTGGCAGGGAGGTACCAGAGTAATCCAGGAGTGGATCACTGGACAGCGGTCAAGAATATCCTGAAGTACCTGAAAAGGACCAAGGACATGTTTCTCGTTTATGGAGGTGACGAAGAGCTCGTCGTAAAGGGTTACGTCGATGCAAGCTTCGACACTGATCCGGATGACTCTAAGTCACAAACCGGATACGTATTTATATTAAATGGTGGAGCTGTCAGTTGGTGCAGTTCCAAGCAGAGCGTCGTGGCGGGATCTACGTGTGAAGCGGAATACATAGCTGCTTCGGAAGCAGCACATGAAGGAGTCTGGATGAAGTAGTTCATATCCGATCTAGGTGTAATACCTAGTGCATCGGGTCCAATGACAATCTTTTATGACAACACTGGAGCAATTGCCATAGCCAAGGAGCCCTGGTTTCACAACAAGACCAAACACATCAAGAGACGCTTCAACTCCATTCGTGAATATGTCAAGGATGGAGACATAGAAATTTGCAAAGTACACACGGATCTGAATGTGGCAGACCCGTTGACTAAGCCTCTTCCACGAGCAAAACATTATCAGCACCAAGACTCCATGGGTGTTAGATTCATTACTATGTAATCTAGATTATTGACCCTAGTGCAAGTGGGAGACTGATGGAAATATGCCCTAGAGGCAATAACAAAGTTGTTATTATTTTATATTTCCTTGTTCATGATAAAGGTTTATTATTCATGCTAGAATTGTATTGACAGGAAACTTAAATACATGTGTGAATACATAAACAAATACCGTGTCCCTAGTGAGCCTCTTCTAGACTAGCTCATTGATCAAAGATGGTTAAGGTTTCCTAACCATAGACATGAGTTGTCATTTGTTAACGGGATCACATCATTAGGAGAATGATGTGATGGACAAGACCCATCCGTTAGGTTGGCATATGATCGTTCTGTTTATTGCTACTGCTTTCTTGAATGTCAAATACATGTTCCTCAGACCATGAGATCATGCAACTCCCGGATACCGGAGGAATATCTTGTGTGCTATCAAACGTCACAACATATCTAGGTGATCATAAAGATGCTCTACAGGTATCTCCGAAGGTGTCCGTTGAGTTGGCATGGATCGAGACTGGGATTAGTCACTCCGTGTTTCGGAGAGGTATCTCTGGGCCCTCTCGGTAATGCACATCATAAGAAGCTTGCAAGCAAAGTGACTAAGGAGTTAGTTACGGGATGATGTATTACGGAACGAGTAAAAAGACTTGCCGGTAACGAGATTGAACTAGGTATGGAGATACCGACGATCGAATCTCGGGCAAGTAACATACCGACGGACAAAGGGAATTACGTATGTTGTCATTGCGGTTCGACCGATAAGATCTTCATGGAATATCTAGGAACCAATATGAGCATCCAGGTTCCGCTATTGGTTATTGACCGGAGAGGCGTCTCAGTCATGTCTACATCATTCCCAAACCCGTAGGGTCCGCACGCTTAACGTTCGTTGACGATATAGTGTTATATGAGTTATGTGAATTGGTAACCAAATATTGTTCGGAGTTCCGGATGAGACCCCGGACGTCACGAGGAGTCTCGAAATGGTCAAGAGGTAAAGATTTATATATGGGAAGTCATATTTTGGGTTCCGGAAAAAGGTGCAGTTTTTTTTCGGTATTGTACCGGGAAGCTTCTAGAAGGTTCCGGAGGATTCCGGAGGGTTCCAGATGTCCACAAGTGGGTCCACCATGTCCCAAGGGCTGGCATGGGCCAAGGGGAGGCGCCCTGGCCTTATTGGGCTAGGCGCACCAAGTCCTCAAAAGCCCACGCAGCTAGGGAAGGAAAAAAGGGAGAGTCCTAGTAGGAATAGGATTGGACTTTGGAGTCCAAGTCCACGTGTGTACTATTCAAAGTTACTGGTCACGTGGCACTATTCCTTCTACTCCAAGCCCCTACACATATATAAATAGAGGAGAGGGGGTGCCCCAAAGTAGACACAACATTGTCTTAGCCGTGTGCGGCGCCCCCCTCCACAGTTCCGTCCCTCGGTCATATTTTTGCAGTGCTTGGGCGAAGCCCTGCGGAGATAGCATTACCATCACCATCACCACGCCATCGTGCTGCCGGAACTCATCCACTATCTCGCCGTCTTCCTGGATCAAGAAGTCGAGGACGTCACAGAGCTGAACGTGTGCTGAACGCGGAGGTGCCGTACGTTCAGTACTCGGTCGGTTGGATCGTGAAGTTGTTCGACGACATCAACCGCGTTGTTCTAACGCTTCCGCTTACGGTCTACGAGGGTACATAGACACACTCCCCCTCTCGTAGCTATGCACCTCCATGGATAGATCTTGCGTGTGCGTAGAATTTTTTTTGTTTTCCATGCAACGTTCCCCAATATTTACCGGTACCACCAAAGAGGGGAGGTTATGCGTGCGTGCTTCCCTGATCAGGTAGGCGATGATAACTTCGTGAGCCCAAGTTGATGTTATTTGCCGGCGTCCCCGTTTGGGACAGTTTAGTTGGCCACGACGGTGGCCGGTGTCAGGAGTGACACAGGGGCCACCCAGGGCATGACTCGGACGGGGAAGGATTGTCGGTGGTACGATAGAGGAGTTACGGGTTAGACAAGTTTCGTTGGACGAATGTCCATGGTGTGGGTAACGTGCGCAACCTCTGCAGAGTGTAAGAATCTATTCCAATAGCCGCGTCCACAGTATTGGACACAGTCCGCACTAGGTCACACTGTGTGGTCAACCATAATAATAATAATGATAGAAGAACTCTTCTCATGCCCGAAAGTGACCGATGGGTCACGAGTGTTCCGGGGGTCATGTGTGAGCCCGGAAGAGAGTAAGTTGGGAACCGGTAATCATGAGTGAGCATTTCAAGGCATTTAATATAATCTTTGTCATGCTGTTGTTTGCTGCACTGTTTTGGTTGCTGTGAGCTTGCGAGTACATTCCAAGTACTCACCTGGCGTGTCATGCCAGATGCAGGAGAAGCCGGTGATGGAGATCCCGAAGGTTCGTGCTACGCTAGCTAGGCCGTGTCCCAGCAGTGTCCCTATGGAATGGAGTTTCCCACGCAATGTTCCGCTACGCTGTAGTCTTTCCACTAGTACTGAGGCCCTCTGATGTTCCATAAATAATGTAGATACTGTCATAGCACAAGTAGTGCTCCTGGCCTCATCAACCTATGTAATATCCGAGCTTGTACTTGTACGATATTAATAAACATCAGTTATGTTCTGTTCCAGGTTGTTGTGTGTTTTCAGAAGACATGATCTCTGGGTTGGGAACACAAGGTAAACCGGTCCTCTGAGCCGGGGTGCCACAGGATCGCTCTAGCCTCATGTGACCAAGGCGCTAGGGTTTCCCTGCCTCTCGCCGGCGGCGCCGCCTGTCCGTCTCGTCTCCTATGGTTCTTGGACCATGGAAGCGCGGTGGATCCCGACCCTTGCCGGCGGGAGGGCTCCGTTTTTAGGTATTTTCTTGTTTTGTTAGGGTTTGTGCCATGCTCAGAAAGACGAAGCGGTGGCGGCTTCCTGAAGATGGAATAAGGTCCTCCCTGCCTAGCCCCCGTCCCGACGGAGCTTCTAGCGTCGTCGGAGGGCGTGTGGTGGTGTGTCTCTGGCGGATCTCGTGGGATCCGGTCGGCGTTTGTCTTCGGTGGATCCGCTTGGATCCGTTCTTCGTTCGTCTACGTATGTGTGTCTGTAGGTTGGATCCTTCCGATCTACGCTTCTCTTCATCGGCGGCGGTTATTGTTCTAGTGCGCTGGTCCTATGGGGTCTTAGCACGGTGACTTCCCAACTGTCTACTACAACAATGTTTGCCCGACTTCGATGAGGGAGGGGCGATGACGGCGGCGCGCCTTCGGCACGCTCCAGTGCTTGTAGTCGTCGCTAGGTGGTCTACGGACCTGGATGTAATTTTTACTTCTGGTGTACTTTGTACTACCTTGACAGTTGATGAATAGATCGGAAGTTTTCTCACAAAAAAATGAATAAATTTGGATCATGTCTCTAAAAAAAGTGTGCTTACGTATATATGGGTGCGGTGGTATGTGTACACCGTATATAGAAAAGAGAAAAGTATACTTTTCGTCCCTCAACTCCGAAACCGGACAACTTGCACCCTCAACAACTGAAACCGGACAAGGTTCGTCCCTGATCTTGGTTTTGACCGTTTTTCGTGCTGACTCACCCCGGTTTGGACTGGTGCTGACTCAAATTCACGTAAATTTTTCAAATCTGTGATTTTTTTTAAGTCACACTCTTTTCAAAGCCGCGTAGTTTTTCTAAGTTCGCGTAATTTTTTAAAATTCACATACTTTTTTCATATACGTGAACTTTTTGAATTTTGCATATTTTCTTCAAATCCACGTGTTTTTTCAAGTTCGTGTAATTTTATCAAATCCGAGTACTTTTTTCGAATCCATGAACTGTTTTTGAAATTTGCATACTTGTTTCAAATGCGTATACTTTTTACAAGTTCGCGTATTTTTTTCCAATCCATGAACTAATTTTGAAATTCACCTACATGTTTCAAACCCGCCTACTTTTTTCAGGTTCACGTAATTTTTTCATATTCGTGTACTTTTTTCTTGAAATTCACGTACGTGTTTCAAGTTCACATGATTTTTTCAATTCCGCATATTTTTTCAAATTTGCGTACATTTTTTCCAAATCCGCATACTTTTTTCAAGTTCGCGTAAATTTTTCAAATTCATGAACTCTTTCGAAAAAAAATGTACGTGAATTTGAAAAAAGTAAATGAATTTTACAAAAATTACTAAATGAATTTGAAAAAACTACGTGAACTTTAAAAAATTATGCAGATTTGAAAAAAGCACGTGAATTTGGAAAATGTACGCGGATTTGAAAAAAATACTTGAATTTGAAAAAAGTTTACGGATCTGAAAAAAGTACCCGAGTTTGAAAACATTACGCGAACTTCGAAAAGGTACGCGAATTTGAGTCGGCACAGTCAAAACCGAGGTGAGACAGCTCCAAAACCTGTCAAAACTGTGACCAGGGACGAATCTTGTCTGGTTTCCATAGTTGAGGGTGCAAGTTGTCCGGTTTCGGAGTTGAGGGACCAAATCTAGACTCCGCAAAAAGTTAAGGGACGTAAAGTATACTTTTCTCTATAAAAAATAGTAGAGTGCACATTAGCACATGTATGGTTACATGTCCTCATGTCTCAATACGTATGTAACCAGCGTGTCGTAAGTAAGAATGTGACATGTTAATTAATTTCTCTGAGAAGAAAGCAAAACAAAAAACACATCAATTTTTCCACGTAAGATATCAATATGAAATGATAGAAGATCTTTATAGACATCGTAAAAATACTGAAACGATAGATGCATTGTTAAAAAAGAGAGACATTCACGTGTGTGCACGTGGCACGTGTGCAGGAGGCAGAGGGGACTTAGGTCCGTGTGACCTGACACATGTGGACTTTGGCCTCCCGCCTTGCACCCGGAATCCTGGCAAACAAATGTAGTCAAAGGTTCAGTGGTCCCGGCGTACTTTTTTTTGAAACGGAGGCAAAAGTTTTGCCTCATCCATTAAATAAGAGAGAATAGAGTTTGTTTGTTACAAGCAACCCGATTACACGACATGGGAATTACTCTCGCGATATTATGGACCCTAGTTTTTTTGCACCGGCGAGGATCCAGAGGCTAGCCTCGGTCGTGATGGAGGCAAGCAATATAGTCGGTGGTGCGCTCTTCTGCTTAAAAACTCGTGCGTTTCGCTCGTTCCAAATGGTCCACGAGACAAGCATGGTGAGGGATGCATTTGCTTGCCTGAATGGCGTGGCGCTGTTGCAAGTACTTGCCCACCAAGCTTCAACCGAGTCGAACAAGGGCCAAGCGTTTGTGTCGAGTCCGAGAATGTGGTATTTGTCAATAACCAAAGACCATAGCCTTCTGGTGTAGCGGCACTTGAAGAAGAGGTGAGTCCCGCATTCTTGCACCCTCTTGCAAAGAGGGCAAAGGTCACAATTTGGCCATCCACGCTTTGCCAGTCTATCGGCGGTCCAAATTCTATCTTGTGGAGCCAACCAAGCAAAGAACTTGACTTTTGGAGGAGCCCATGCCTTCCAAACCATTCTATCCATGGGTGAGAGAATCATCCCTAGGAATTGTGCCTTGTACGCGGATGCCGCTGAGTATTGCCCATTTGTCGTGTGCTTCCATAGGATGTCGTCATCGGTGACCTCATCGAGTTTGACCTCATGCAAGAGCATCCAAAGAGTGAAAAACTGCAAGATGTGCTCGGCGGAGATGTTGTTTGGTGACTTGATCTTGAGAATCCATGTGTTATGCTTGAGGGCCTCCCACACCTTCCAATTCTTTCTTGTGGAAACCTCGTGAATGAGTGGGGCAATGTCCTTTGGTATGCGGCCAAGGACCAAGGCGAGTCCCAAAAAGGGGTCTTCGCACCATTACCGACGGTGATAGTGGTGGATGCATAGAAGAAGTTGAGGTCCTCCACGTCACAAGGGTTTCCCATCCCCACCCACATCTTGGTGGGCTCCTTCCATTCATACCACGGCCAGCGCAACCGGAGAGCACGCGTAAACTTGTTGGTGTTGAGCACCCCAAGACCCCCATACTCAAGTGGCCGGCAGACAATCTCCCAATTTACCTTGCATTTTGCCCCTGTTGTCTTGTCTGAAACAGACCAAAGGAAAGCTCTCTGAAGCTTGTTTACATTGAGGAGGATGGTTGGCGGGATGACCAGCGGTGTGGCGGGGGAGACAAGTTGGGAGGTGATCACAGACTTGACAAGAGCCGTTCGTCCAATGGTTGTGATGTTTTGTCCCTCATAAGTTGTTAGCTTGCTCGCGACCTTGTCCACCAGGAACTGAAGATCTATCAACTTTAGCTTCCAAACGGATAGATGGAGCCCCAGGTAGCGCAAAGGGAAGGACGTCCTTGTTGCCGGCAAACTCTGGGTTAAGCGACCCAAATCGAGATGGTTGCAACGAATGGGCACAAACGAACTCTTGTGGAAATTGGTGCAAAGGCCCGTGACTTCCCCGAAGCCTCGCAAAATGCTTGCATGGTTGTCGACATCTCCTTTGATTGGAGCCAAGAAGACTGCCGCGTCGTCCGCGTAGAGAGATGTCCTCATCATGGGTCCTCTCCCCCTGAGTTTATGAAGGAGCCCGTTTCTCGTAGCCACCTCAAGAAATTTTTGTAGCGGGTCACTGGCGATGACGAAGAGAAGCGGGGATATGGGGTCTCCTTGCCGGAGGCCCTGGCCATGTTTGATCGGGTTGCCGGCAATACCGTTGAGGATGATCCTCGAGGAAGATGAGCTAAGAAGGGCCGCGATCCAGTCCCTAAATTTGCTTGGGAATCCTCGCCGTTGGAGTAAATCGAGCAAATACTCCCACTTGACGGTATCGAAGGCTTTGCGGATATGAAGCTTGAAGAGGAATGATGGGGTCTTGCTCTTGTGAAGGCGCCGAGCAAAATTGCGAACATACAAGAAGTTGTCGTGGATGCTTCTTGTTTTGATGAAAGCGCTTTGGGCGTTGGAGACAAGTTTTGTCATGTAGGGGCCAAGCCTTAGGGAGAGAACTTTCGCAATGATTTTTGCGATCGCATGGATGAGACTGATGGGTCTATAATCGGCGATCCCCTCCGCCCCCTCCTTCTTGGGCAAGAGCACCACATTTGCGGAATTGAGCCACTGGAGGTTTTCGGTGTGAAGGGCATCGAAATGAGCAATGACCCTCATGAGGTCGTGCTTAACAATGTGCCAGCACTTCTTGAAGAAGAGGCCCGTGAAGCCAACCGGCCCCGGGGCCTTGTCACATGGCGTGTCATTGATCGCTTCGAGGACCTCACTCTCTGTCATCGGGGAGTCAAGGCCATGCAAGTCGAGCTGCTCCAAATTTAGCTCCTCCCAATTGAAATCTTTGCGGCTTTTGGGACCTCTGTTCATGCTATTGGAAAAATGGTCTTGGATGTGGCATGCATGATTTTTTGTGGTTGCTGGGCTGTCTGGCTGGAACGAAAAACATGCCGTCATGGGGAGCGTGGAAGAACAGTGCAAGCTCTGCTCAAGTGAAGGATCGATACATGTATGGACAGACGCCGGACAGTGTACAAAGAGAGGCGAGCTAGAGACCACCAGATGAAGGGATGCTGAAAATCAATGTCGATGCAAGGTTTCTGTTGCAACTTGGCCAAGTTAGTACTGGACTAGCAGTTCGCGACCATGCAGGGAAATTGATCCGAGCACAGGCGCGATGGTACGTGCACGCCGCTGATCTGCGATGGAAGCAGCTACTATACGTGATGACATCCGACTAGCAGTGGACCTTGGCCTCCACCAGGTCATGATTGAGAGCGACGCTACGGAGGTGGTGGAGATGTGCAACTCAGAGAACTTCGAGCATTCGGGCATTTCTACTATTTTTCTGGAAATTAATGAGCATCGTAGAGGTTTTACTAGTTGTGTACTTCCCTTTGTAAGGCGGGAGGCGAATGACGTGGCTCATCACTGCGCCAAGCAGACTAGCGAGTCGAGGAGGGAATGTCTTTAGATCAACTATGTCACAGCATTCCTCCAAGACTGCCTGAACAATGATTGTAATCCCTATGTGTGATTAATATAAGCTCTTGATTCGCAAAAAAAACAAGTAGCAAGGAAGAAGGAACTACCTGTTCCACATACTTTAAATTCCCCTCGTGTCACATAAATTAATTTGGTGCACCTCACCGCCTCATCATAGGTCCAGGGCCGGCTACTAGGAGTGGGCTAGTGGGCCCCCCCTAGGTTCCACTACTAGCAGTGGACCCACCTTGTAGCTAGCTAGCTGGATGGATACCATTGGTCCAACTGGCCTTGCCAAGTTGATGAATTGCAAATTTCCACATTTAATTATTGAAATTAACTAGGAGAACAAGCTAGTAGATTGTAGATCTGTGTATATGTGCATGGTTGACTTGGGGAGTGGATTTGTTGATTTGGGTAAATGGTTTTAATTTCCTAGGTTGCTTTTGGCATAGGATCGTAGACCGTGACAATCCTTTTTGCCAGACCATTTATTTGAGTGACTATTTTAGTGCTTGTTTGACCCTTTTTGTCTACTTGTATGGTTAATTTTTTTTAGAACAGATTGTAAAATGAACACATCGCATCACAGTTCGACAAACTAAGCCTTTAATATGCATGGGTAAGTGTGTGTTGAGTGGAGACCGGATCCTTAGAACTTGTGTACATCTAAACCTGTTGTTTGGACTTAGCAAAAAAAATATTTTCAAAATTTGAAAATTAGGGGCAAATGTTAACTTGGTAGGAACTGGCCCATATGAAATTTGACAAAAAATTATGACATTTTGTAACCAACACAAAAAATAAGAAATTAAGAAAAATATGATATCTACTAAGTTTTCAAAAACGAGTTCTTTATGTACCCAATATCCATAATTGCATTTTTCATATTGAGTGAACATTCTAGTGAGCAAGCACATACAAATCCGCAAGACATCACATATGGTAGATTGGCTTTCGAAATGATTTACTCAATACACATAGACCTTCTACACGGTTTCGAAAAGAAAAAAGGACTATCTCAGATGCTGTTGATTTGGGTATGGGAAAATAGCAAGTCAGTTGCGTATATGATCTATTTAAAAATGGAGAAATGATGATTCAACTGCCACTTGTAAATATTCGGCAACATATTTCTAGGCTTTCCTCCTTACCGCAAACCACTCAGATAGAATGTGAGAATAAAACTCAGAATAAAAATATTTTTTGTAATCCAACAGTCGATCTTGGTTAGGATGATTAACCAAGTTAATCCAAAAATTCTGCTGATATATTCAAATAATTAAATGTTTCACAGGTAGTGAATTACATTTCTTGTTATTACAACTAAGAAGTCGCAATTTTTGAGAGAAATTTATAGTTTATTTTCCATTTAAACTCGGAAATAAAATCGACATTACCATACCAATCTACAGATGTTGGATGATTTACCCATCTACAATATTCAACTTGGAAATTGCAATTTTGTATGTTATATATAATGTATTATCATGAGAAGAACTTAATTGCTTAGATGTGTCGATATTGGAGGTGATAGAAGGTGTATATATGACTTGATCCCATGCGTGCAAACAACATAGATTCATTACATCAGATGGATCACAATCATGTCAATATTGGAATAGTCATGTACACATCACAACACTGTAGATCACTGTGTAATGCAAGCTACCCTTATGTACAAGCAAGGAAGAGAGTATGAATGGCAGGCCATTGATTGCCGGAATGTGTGGTTCCTGTAAATCCAATGGGGCCCATCTTTATAGGTATGCTTAATTATGTGGGTCAACGCATGGTTAATTAACTAGCAAGATGAAACTAAATGGTTAGTTTCTCTGAAAAAAGAATTACATTTGTTGTACACACTGGTGGTTTAGTTGCAGTGCATGCATGAAGAATAATTTATCTTAGTCATCTACTGAAGAAAGTAATAGAAATTATATAATAATGGGGGTGCAATTCAAACAGTTGATTAATATTTTACCAAACATGCAACCACCTTGATCTCTCACATCACACGGAGCAGAGATGTTCCTGTAAAATTGCACACATTCATGTTTGAATTGTGCATATAATAGCTAGCACACATTACTCATTGGAAGCTTCATGTCAACCCTTGATTGCTACTGTCATCACTGACAAATGCTGGCACACAAATCTAATATCCATCAGTGTCTCACTAGAAATGATGAGTAGTTAGTTCCATGAGTTGTCCATTCATACATATAGTTGAACAGTCTTTTCGGGTTTGTCAGGTCATTTCTTCTCTTCCCTTTCTTAATGCAATAATGCACAAATATTCAATTTGCAAGTTCAATATATAAGAAAAGAAAAACAAACACTATGATATTTGGAATCGAGGCATGCCATGTGTTTTCCAAACTCTAAACTGCAAGCAAGAGAGTAGACTTGAACTAACAAGCTGCATTTTTCACTTAAATGCTATGTGTCTTTCTTTTCCTCGAGCATGCAACTAAAAGTGTGCCATTCTGTATTACCAAAAGTGCGCCGGGAAGATGCGAACCACTAACTACGCAGCTTTCACTTGTACAAATTAGCATGCTTAGAGATCCTAATTAACACTAATATTGACATAGATTGATTCATAGACTATCGCTCTTATATGTAAGTATGTGACTTGGTACGTCCCAAACGTATCTATAATTTTTTATTGTTTCATGCTATGTTTATATCATTTTGGCATAATTTTAGAACCAATTTTTATTATTTTTCTGTACTAACCTATTAACTCAATGCCCAGTGCCGGTTGCTGTTTTCTGCATGCTTTTGGACTTTCAGGAAAATCAATTTTACGGAGCTCCAAAAATCATGAAAAGTTTCTAGAAAAAGTTTAGTCGGGAAGCTTTCAAAGAGCCCGGGCCCCACAACTACCACGCAGCCTCACCACGCGGCTAAGGGGTGGCTGCGTGGTTTAACCGCGTGGGACCCCTGGACCTCCTTTGCACCCCCTCTCGATGCCTATATTTTTTGTTTCGCCCGAAAACCCTAACCATCAAGGAGTTTTTCTGTTTCCACCGCCATACCTCTCTGTTCCGAGGTGATCCAATCTAGAGGCCATTTCTGGTAATCTATCGGGTGGGGGGGTCATCTCGGTGGCCTCATAGCCATGAACTTGAAGGCCACCATGTTCACTCGTGAGTAATTTCCTTTAGACTATGGTTCCATAGTAATAGCTAGTTGGTTTTCTCTCCCATGCTTCTCAATACAATGATCAATCCATCTGATGTAATCTGTTGGTGTCTTTGTTGCGGTGTGATGAATTGTCACTTTATGATCAGATTTATCAAAGAATTCTTTTGAGATCAATTTGGTTTCTTTGCTGGATAATTCTTATTCATATATGCTCTCTGATCTATTTGTCTTTCTTTGGCCAAGTTTGATAGATGATCTCCAAGAGGGAGTCATGTATGATAGTTGGGTTCAATTGTTCAAGTAATCTACCGCAGTGGCAGAAAGCGGAAAAGGCTTGTATTGTATTGTTGCCCCTAGGAATAAAAATATGATTGCATAGTTGTCCTTTGAACGCAGGGTGAAGACAATATATCATGTACTTCATGTCATCATACTTAATACGATACTCTATTTTATTACTTAATACTTTAAGTTGCATGCTGGATAGCGGTCTTGGGGTGGAGTATTAGCTATAGATGCAGTTGGATAACGGTCTATAGATGTTTGGATGAGATGCTCATATGTAGTTATGCCATGAATAATCATAATGATAAAAATTGCAATTTAATTGATACACAACTGTAATTTGTTTACCACACCATGCTATCTTTTGGAGAGAAACCACTAGTGAACCTATGGATCCCCGTCCATTCTTCTTCCTATTTCTTCCAACCTCGATCAATGCTTTTTACAATTCTTTGCTTTTATTTATTTTCATTGCAATCAATCTACCATACACACTTGCGTTTAATCCTTGTAACTAGCAAGAGTAGTAAGATTAACAACCTTACTAGTTTCATTGGGGGCCAAGGCAGTTTTGTATTTGTGTGTGCAGGTACTGTTCATTGGCTGCTTAGCAAACTCCTACTAGTTTGATAAACCTTAAGATCATCCACTTTGAGGTTAAATTGTTGCTTGCTACAAACCCTTGCACTTGGGGGCCCAACACCTTCCTAGTTGAGAGGAAGCATTCCTGTTTCTGGCGCCGTTGCCGGGTAGTTTTGTTATGCAGCTTTTCTTGAACTTCTATCAGCTTGCCATCAAAGTCAAGCCTTGTCTGGTGACGTTGCCAAGGTGTCTTTGGATACTACCATAGGTCCTACACTCCTTTACTTTACAACCTTGTTATATATCTTGCTTAGTTACTTTTTCTTGCTTGTTATTTTGCTTTTCTGCGTTTCAAAAAATTAAAAAACACATAAATATTTAAATTTCAGCAAGTAGTTACTTTTGTTTTTGCTCGTTATCATGCGTAGTTCCTCGCTTTCTACCACTTCTCCTGACTTAGAAGTGCTCCACTTTAAGCAAAGAGGTGGATTTTTTTTCAAGATGCTTGGTATTGAATTCGGAACTCTCACAATAAGTCTCTCCGTAAACAATCTTCTGTGCTGCTTATCAGAAACTTCTACATTGATGTAACTCTATGGAATAGATACTTACTAGACACTATAATGGGAGGTAGCTTTTTGAGTAGCAATACTCTTGACGCTTTTAACGCTATAGAAAGTATAATAGGATCTTCGCCTATAAACACTGATGAATTTGAAATTACTCTTGAACACCTAATGAGCAGATTGGATATAATAGAAAATAATATGCCAAGTATGCAAAAACCTAGAAAAAATTGATAAGAAGTTACATTATAATGTTACTAAGCTTGGATCATCTGTAAGTGAGGCTCTTAAAAAAATGAGAGATCTAGAAAAAGAAGTTCTTATTATGAAAGTAAAACAACATCCCTCAAGAATTGATAAGTTAGAAGAATTGATGGATACTGTAGGTACTACTTTTATTTTAGCTAAGAAACCTCTTAATATAAGGGAATCACCAAAGTTCATTTATGTTCCTAAAGCGCCACAACCCAATAGTTAATCATCTAGTGGAAAGGCAGAACTTAAAATGATTAGTGAACATCCAATTGCTAGTAAGTTGAAAAGGGAAGTTCCGATTTATAACACTAAAGTACTTGATTTCATACCTATGAGTGTTATGATTAGGAGAGCTATGGAGGTTTCAAAAACTAATTGCTCATTAAAGGAAATTGATTGATCACTTGTTCAAAGTGATGATGAGAAGGCGTGAAACCTATCAAAAACCTTTATGCCTAGCTAAAAGGCATTAAAGACAAGCGCTTGTTGGGGGGGGCAACCCAATTTTTTTTTGTGTATACATGGTTGTTACTACTGTAGTGATCATGTTTTGTATCTTTGCTTTCAATAAAGTGCCGAGTATGGCCTTTACCATGCTTGGTTTGCAAGTTTATGAGTTGATGTGCTGAAACAGAAGTTTTTCTGTTATGTCCTGAATATTCACGGATAGTCAGGAGGTTATAAAATCATGAAATTTTTACACAGTACAAATTTATAAGTTATCTGTTATGTGGTAATTATTCAAAATTATGGGAGTTGCAGAATTATTTAATTAAATTCCATCTTTATAGACTATCCTGTTTTGACAGATTGTTGTTATAGTTGCATTGTTTGCTTATGTTTGCTCCTTTAATGTTTCTATGGGTGGGTAGGAATATTAAAAATGTGTGGACATATAGTAGAAAATGTTGGATTATAATTTTGTCAATTTGAAACATTAAGGGATGTTAAGCTTTGAATTTTATTTTTACTAACCCATCTCACAAAGTTTTGCGAAGTTTTGTGTGAATGAAGTTTTTAAGACCCGGGTGAGACTGTGATATGAGAAGAATATAGGACATACAAGTGCTTTAGCTTGGGGATGCCCGAGGCATCCCACCTTTCTTCAACAACAATTATCGGTTAGTCTCAGTTGGACCTATGTTTTTATTTGTTCACATAATATGTGCTATTCTTGGAGCATCTTTTGTTTTTGTTTTCTGGTCATAATCAATCATCACACCATGATACATATGCTTATGGAGTTATAGAATTGCTCTTTTCCTTCACTTATACCTTTTAGAGCATGGCAGTAGTCCTGTTAGAAACGGTTAGAACTCTCTTGCTTCACATATATCTATTTGGAGAGTTGAATAGTAATTGATAGTTGGCATTGGTTAATGTGTTGGTGATTAAAATAATATATATGCTTTGGTAGTATAATTAAAATTGCATCAATTAATCTAGAGTCACTGATTTGAAGATAGGATTCTTTGCAATAGTTTTGAGATAAGTGGGAAGTAATAGATGAATGTGTCGACAAAAGAGCTTAAGTGAATTAATGAGGAAATGATGTAAATGTCATATGAGTCAATGCCTTATCTTTCATTAATTTACATAAAAGTGTGATCGTTGGTTCTGAAGTGAGGTCCAAGTTGAAGAACATTGTAAGTAAACCCCTAACGTAAAATTGGTCGGGGATGCGCAACGGGCTTCGGCTATGCCAATCACACCCCTAGGACATGATTTTTCTAAAGTAGATTATGATATGATTATAATAAGAACTTGAGTTCTTCATGACTAATGCGAGTTTGCGATCTTACATGCACTTCCACATATCCATATTTACTAGCCTCTTCGGTATCGCGCATTGCCCACTCTCACCTCAAGACTTGGTGCATCTTTCGCCGATACATCCAAACCCTGTAGAAGAGCTTCGTTTTGTTCTCCTACACATAAGCCACCTATCTTCCTAAAAACAATCACTATACCTACCTATCATGGCATTTCCATAGCCATTCCGAGATATATTGCCATGCAACTTCCATCATTCATTACATTACATGACTAGAGATGTTCATTGTCACATGTGTTGGAGTTTCTACATCATGTTTATTATTAAGTTATGAGTACAGTTATTGTATTGATCATCATTATAGAATGTTGCCCCTACCTGGTGAGAAACAAAAGCCTTGGAGGCCACAAAAAAAAGAATAAAGAGAGAGTGGGCAACATTACTATCCTTTTTGCATACATTGGTGCTTCAAAGTAGCACTACTATATTTCATATAGAGAGTTTTCATATGCTTCATGTTTACATAGTAGTTGAGGATTTTCACATTATAGAACTTAGCTTGTGAATTCCAATGATGAGCTTCCTGAAACACTCTATGTATTCTTAAGCAAGCGAAGTTGGATGCACACCCCACTAGTTCATTTGGAGACCTTTCATACATTCATAGCTCTAGTGCATCCGTTGCATGGAAATCCCTATTCCTTGCATCAAGATCGATTATAAGGCCTCTCCCTTGACTAGTGATCAGCCGCATTGATGTAAGAATTTTTTTCTCTTTTTGATTTCGTATAAACCACCATAATTATTCTATTTTCCATTTAGGTGCAAAGATCAAGGCTCTTGCTCAAGTATCGCGTAAGTGTTGATTGATTGAAACAGGAGGTTGTGTAGTTGATGCGCTTAGCTCACACTCTGACTGGTTTATGATAAAATTATTTCTGATACGTTGAAGACTTAGCATTCTATGCTTTCATGATACACCTAACATTTTCTCTAAACCTAAAGGCATTTGTGAATTTGATATGACAGCATTGATCCATGAAAAGAGGGAGCGATTTTACTTGCACGTTTTGATGTTGTCTTTTATCAACTATAGACTATTGCATTGCATCGCTATTCTTCAAAGTCATACCTATATTACAACAGACTGATTATAATTCATGTTAGTGGCATTCACAATCAAAAATTATTTTGTTATCATCTACCTACTCGAGGACGAGCTGGGATTAATCTTGGGGATGCTGATACGTTCCAGACGTATCTATAATCTTTTTTTTGTTTCATGCTATGTTTATATCATTTTGACATAGTTTTGGCACCAATTTTTATTATTTTTATGAGCTAACCTATTAACCCAGTGTCAGTTGCTATTTTCTGCATGTTTTTGGACTTTCGAGAAAATCAATTTTACAGAGCTCCAAAAACTGCGAAAAAATTCCAGAAAAAGTTTTGAGTCGGGAAGCTGATAACCCACAAGTATAGGGGATCGCAACAGTTTTCGAGGGTAGAGTATTCAACCCAAATTTATTGATTCGACACAAGGGGAGCCAAAGAATATTTGCAAGTATTAGCAGTTGAGTTGTCAATTCAACCACACCTGGAGACTAAATATCTGCAGCAGAGTGATCAGTAGCACAGTAGTATGATAGTTTGATAGCAATAGCAATAGTAGTAACGGTAACGGTAACAGTAGCAGCAATTGTGACAGTTGTAGCAATAGTAACTTAGCAAGGAACAATATGTGAAAAGCTCGTAGGCATTGGATCGGTGATTTGTGTTGGATAACATTCATCATGTAACAGTTATTACCTAGGGTGACACAGAACTAGCTCCAATTCATCAATGTAATGTAGGCATGTATTCCGTATATAGTCATACGTGCTTATGGAAAAGAACTTGCATGACATCTTTTGTCCTACCCTCCCGTGGCAGCAGGGTCCATAAGGAAACTAAGGGATATTAAGGCCTCCTTTTAATAGAGAATCGGAACAAAGCATTAATACATAGTGAATACATGAACTCCTCAAACTATGGCAATCACCGAAAAGAATCCCAATTATTGTCACCTTGGGGTATGCGGATCAGAACACATAGCAGGTGCATATAACTTGCAAGATCGGCTCAAGAACGCAAATATATTCATGAAAACATAAAGGGTTCAGATCTGAAATCATGGCACTCGGGCCCTAGTGACAAGCATTAAGCATAGCAAAGTCATAGCAACATCAATCTTAGAACATAGTGGATACTAGGGATCAAATCCCTAACAAAACTAACTCGATTACATGATAAATCTCATCCAACTAATCACCGTCCAGCAAGCCTACGAAGGAATTACTCACTTCCGGCGGTGAGCATCATGAAATTGGTGATGAAGGATGGTTGATGATGACGATGCCGGAAGATCCCCCTCCCCGGAGCCCTGAACGGACTCCAGATCTGGCCACCCGATGAAGAACAGGAGGTGGCGGTGCCTCCGTATCGTGAAACGTGATAAAACTTCCTCTCTTATTTTTTTCTTCGGGAAAGTGAATTTATAGCGTTGGAATTAGGTCAGACGGAGCCACGTGGGCCCCAAGAGGTTCCAGGGCGCGCCTTGGGGGGGGGGGGGTGGCGCGCCCTGGTGCCTCATGGGTAGCCAGTGGCCCCCCTCACTAGTAGAAAACAGGGCTTTCGTTCTAGCCGGATCGGAGCAATAGTCCCGACCGCGTTACAAACCGGGAGTAATGTGAGCATTAGTCCCAGTTCGAGCGGCTAGGACGCCGGCCGAGGCTCGGCAGGCATCAGTCCCGGTTTGATTGGGACCTTTAGTCCCGGTTGGAGACACCAACGGGGACTAAAGAGGCCGATACCCTTTAGTCCCGGTTGGTGTCTCCAACCGGGACTAAAGGTCTGTCTTTAGTCCCGGTTTTACACCCCAACCGGGACTAAAAGTTTGCCTGTATATACCCTCGCCCCTGCCCACCCTCTCCTCTATTTTTTGCTCATAGAAGGTGGGAGGTGTGTGCTAGTTTGTTTTCCCTTCCTATGCACAAGAGGTGTTCGATGAAATGCCTGAGAGCATGATGCCACTTGAGTTCACACAAAACAAACATGATATGAGGTGCCCGAGCCACACCTAAGCTTTCTCCTCTTTCTTGCCCGAGCCACACTTAAGCTTTCTCCTCTTTCTTGCCCGAGCCACACAATCCATTCTTCTCCTCTGTTCTTACTCCAAGCTCCATTTTCCCCAAGATTTGTCTAGATTTGGCGGTGCGCCAACTATCCAAGTGTTCTAAAAGGTTAGCAACTTCATCCTTTCATCTCTCATTGCTAGTTTAGCTCATTTCATGCTCTAGAAGTAGAGTGATTTGTGGGTTTTGGTGGAGGAGTGTATGTGGGAGTTTATTTGATTTAGATGCAATTTGAGCTCAAATTCACTTCTTAGTTTGCAAATGTGTAGGGTGCCGTCCCGTCCCCGTCCTCACCGCCGTCGATCGCCCATGCCGATCTCGTCACTGGCACCACCGTGGTGAGCCTCTTGTTCTTATCTTTTTTTTAAAAAAAATTCTTACCTGTATGATTTAGATAGTTACTTGTATAATTTTCTTACTTGTATTATTGTTTGTTATTATATAGTGCCATGGTTTTGATATCTGCCCCCGTCGGCTCTCGTCCGGTCTATGATTCGGATGTGGTATATTATCTTTTATAACTATTTGTTTCATTTAGTGTTTATGACAATTATGCCGACCAACTTGACATTGATATTTTTATCTAGGAGGTATGTGAACCGGAAATTCCAACCGACCCTCTTGTCGAGAGGTTAAATTTAGTTGAAAAAGAAAACAATTATTTGAATTTTTTTTTGAAAAGAATTGAAGAAGAGAAGATGAAATTGGAGTTGCATGTTGCCGATGTCGTCGATCTACACAAGATCCAGATGGATGCAATGCGCTTGAAGATTAGAAAGATTAGAAAATATGCCATTGATAAAGAGGCTTGGTATCATTATGCTGTTGGATCAATTGTTACCTTAGTTGCGATTTTGATCGCATTTGTTGTTGCATTTAAATGTTTTACATAGTTGTATGTTAGTTTCAATGTATGTTTTAGATGCTCTAGATAGTTGTATGTTGTTTTATGAGAACTATGTATGAACTTTATGTATTTATTTTTGCAGTAATAACATTTGATCACTACTGTACTTTGGTTTTAATGTGATGAACTTGTATTAATTTGGTCATTTCTCTAATCATGATGTTCTGTAATGGTTTTTGATATACTTCATTATATAATGTGGATGAACCGGCAATCGATGTACGGTGACCGATGCACTGGCGAGTACATTACGGGCCTGCAAAATTTTATCGGTGTGGCTCAGGCAAACAGTGTGAATGGTTTTATGTATTGTCCATGTGTTGTCTGTCGGAATGACAAGGATTACTCTTCCTCGAAAATCCTTCACACCCACCTGCTAAAGTCCGGTTTCATGCCCAGCTATAATTGTTGGACCAAGCACGGAGAAAGAGGGGTAATGATGGAACACAATGAAGAAGAAAAGGATGATGACAACTATCCTATGTTCCCTGAATACGGTGATACTGCAACGGGGGAAGCTGAAGATCAAGAGGCACCAGATGTGCCCGCTGATGATCTTCGCCGGGCCATTGTTGATGCACAGAGAGAATGCGAAAGTGAAAAGGAGAAGTTGAAGTTCGAGTGCATGTTAGACGATCACAAAAAATTGTTGTACCCAAATTGCGAAGATGGCAACACAAAGCTCGGTACCACACTGGAATTGCTACAATGGAAGTTACTGAAAAGAATGGTTTATCTGACAAGGGATTTGAGAAGTTACTGAAAATAATGAAGAAGAAGCTTCCAAAGGATAACGAATTGCCTGACAGTACGTACGAAGCAAATAAGGTTCTCTGCCCTCTAGGATTAGAGGTGCAGAAGATACATGCATGCCCTAATGACTGCATCCTCTACCGCGGTGAGGAGTACGAGAATTTGAATGCATGCCCGGTATGCGGTGCATTGCGGTATAAGATCAGACGAGCTGACCCTGGTGATGTTGAGGGCGAGCGCCCCAGGAAGAGGGTTCCTGCCAAGGTGATATGGTATGCTCCTATAATACCACGGTTGAAACGTCTGTTCAGAAACAAAGAGCATGCCAATTTGTTGCGATGGCACAAAGAAGACCGTAAGAAAGACAGGATGTTGAGAGTACCCGCTGATGGGTCACAATGGAGAAAAATTGAGAGAGAGTTCCCGGAGTTTGCAGATGACGCAATGAACTTATGGTTTGGTATAAGTACAGATGGCATGAATCCTTTTGGGGAGCAGAGCAGCAGTCATAGCACCTGGACTGTGACTCTATGTATCTATAACCTTCCTCCTTGGTTGTGCATGAAGCGGAAGTTCATTATGATGCCAGTGATCATCCAAGGCCCTAAGCAACCTGGCAATGACATTGATGTGTACCTAAGGCCATTAGTTGAAGAACTTTTACAGCTGTGGGATATAAAAGGTGTACGTGTGTGGGATGAGCACAAACAGCAGGAATTTGACCTACTAGCGTTGCTGTTTGTAACCATCAATGATTGGCCTGCTCTTAGTAACCTTTCAGGACAGACAAACAAGGGATACAATGCATGCATGCACTGTTTAGATGAGACTGAAAATATATATTTGGATAAATGTAAGAAGAATGTGTAGCCGGGACATCGTCGATTTCTTCCGATCAAGCATCCCTTAAGAAAGAAAGGCAAGCATTTCAAAGGTGAGGCAGATCACCGAAAGAAGCCTGCCCACCGTACTGGTGATGATATATTTGATATGGTCAAGGATTTAAAAGTAATCTTTGGAAAGGGTCCTGGCGGTCAATCTGTTCCGAATGACGCTAACGGACATGCACCCATGTGGAAGAAGAAATCTATATTTTGGGAGCTACCCTATTGGAAAGTCCTAGAGGTCCGGTCTGCAATCGACGTGATGCACGTGATGAAGAATCTTTGCGTGAACCTGCTAGGCTTCTTGGGCGTGTATGGGAAGACAAAAGATACACCGGAGGCACGGGAGGACCAGCAACGTATGCACGAAAAAAGACGGCATGCATCCAAAGCAGTATCAAGGTCCTGCCAGCTACGCTCTTACCAAAGCAGAGAAGGAAATCTTTTTTGAATACCTGATCAGTATCAAGGTCCAGTCTGGCTTCTCGTCGAATATAAAGGGAATGATAAATATGGCAGAGAAAAAAGTCCAAAACCTAAAGTCTCTTGACTGCCACGTGATTATGACGCAATTGCTTTCGGTTGCATTGAGGGGGCTTCTACCAGAAAATGTTCGATTAGCCATTGTGAAGCTATGTGCATTCCTCAATGCAATTTCTCAGAAGGTAATCGATCCAGAAATCCTACGAAGGTTACAAAATGATTTGGTCCAATGTCTTGTCAGTTTCGAGTTGGTGTTCCCACCATCCTTCTTCAATATTATGACGCATGTCCTAGTTCACCTAGTCGAAGAGATTGCCATTCTACGTCCTGTATTTCTACAAAATATGTTCCCCCTTGAGAGGTTCATGTGAGTCTTAAAGAAATATGTTCATAACCTGTGCTAGGCCAGAAGGAAGCATCTCCAAGGGCTATGGAACAGAGGAGGTTATTGAGTTTTGTGTTGACTTTATTCCTGACCTTAAGCCGATTGGTGTTCCTCAATCGCGGCATGAGGGGAGACTGAGTGGAAAAGGCACGCTAGGACCAAAAGCAATAATATGTAGGGACGGGCATTCTTTCACTCAAGCACACTACACAGTTCTACAAAATTCTACCTTGGTGGCCCCGTATATCAATGAACACAAGAATATTGTACGCTCCCAACACCCGGGGCAGTCTGACAACTGGATTACACGTGCACACATGGTGACTTTCGGCGGTTGGTTGCAAACACATCTCATGAATAACACCATTGTTGTAGATCAGCTGTACTTGTTGGCCAGGACACCATCTTCGACTGTATTGACTTTCCAAGGGTACGAGATAAATGGGAATACATTTTACACGATCGCCCAAGATAAAAAGAGCACCAACCAAAACAGTGGTGTCCGCTTTGATGCAACAAGCACCAATAGGGAAAAGGACACATATCATGGTTATATAGAGGAGATATGGGAACTTGACAGGAGGTGGGGTAAAGGTAGACCCGCTGTACGGAATGACAACAGTGGATCTCAACAATCTTGGGTACACAGACGAACCATTTATCCTAGCCAATGATGTGGCACAGGTGTTCTATGTGAAGGACATGTCTACCAAACCGAGAAAAAGAAAAGATAAGGAAGCGAATACATCATACGATGAGCCAAAGCGCCACATAGTTCTTTCAGGCAAAAGAAACATCGTGGGAGTGGAGGACAAGACAGACATGTCAGAAGATTATGAAAAGTTTCATGAAATTCCTCCCTTCACAGTGAAGACTGACCCAAGCATCCTGTTAAATGATGAAGATTCTCCTTGGTTACGGCGCAATCATAAGCAAGGGACACACGCGAAGAAAAAGTTTTATACCCCAAGATCCCACTCTGGGATGTGACCAGCTTCACCGTCATCTTTGTAAGAGTTAGGGTATATATGTGTTTTGTGTGTCCTAGGTGGACCCCGGAGCGTCGGAATTGAACCAAAAAGCTAGGGAATTTTTGAAGCACCCTGGCTCAGAGAGACCGGAACACCCCGTATTCCAGCCCAGAGATCAAGTCTTCTGGAATATGGCACTGCTTGGCATAGAACAAATCAGCTCTTTATTACAAATAACACTGGTACAAAGGTTCTGAAGGCATGAAGGTTACAGGGGCACGGCGACACCTCGCCTGCTCAGATTGCTCTATGCTAGCAGCGAGACATCTCGAAGCGGAATAACTCCTAGCAACGGAACAACGACAACGGTGATGAACTCCACTCCGCAGGGACTCTGGCTGGGACGTATTCCTAGAGCGCAACCTCGGGGTCCTCGACAAACAAGCAATCACGGCATCACCTGCAATCTGGCATGACACGCCAGGTGAGTACTTTGAATGTACTCGCAAGCTCACAGCAACCAAAGCAATCAAGACATACAACAGCATGGCATTTACAAGTTAATCATCAAAGATGAACACGATACTACTAGAACAACATGAGCATGGCAACAACATGAGTATGGCATGTACATATAATTCATGATATGAACAGGGTGATACTAGCATGCAAGGGGGTCGGCGTTTAAGGTCTCACGGACCAACTTACTCTGCTCGGAGGTTATCTCATAACCACAAACTTACCATCATGATCATCACACGATCACCTCAGGATCAACCAAGCTCGGTATCAACTATACCATCGTGATCATCACATGACCACACGGAGCTTGATCTCTACCTGTGATCATCCCATGACCACATAAAGATCAACCAACTTCTTTCCTCATCGAACCGGGGTTGTTATTATTCAGGTTATTATTTCTGGTGACCCATAGTGTGACCTACTACGAACTGTGTCCATGACCGAGGACACGGCTATCGATAGTTTATACACTCTGCAGAGGTTAGTACACTGTACCCACACCACGGAACTCATGGCCTCGTGCTCCCATTCGGGTGGACCAACGACGTTCCGACAAAACCAGTCTATTGCATGACACTCTCCCGGCCACTCCTGACAAACTCCCCTTTGGGCTATGTCCTGGGTTGCCCCTGATGTCAACATGTGACATCCGCCACCTCTGTGGCTGCCACCATCGTGGCCAAAACAACAACTGTCCCAAACGGGGACTCTGGATCCATACAACTTGGGCACTCAAGGCTTATGGCCGCCCACCGGGCTAGGGTAGCGCGCGCACATAACCTTCCCTAGTTGGAGGCACCGGCGAGAGGCATGACAATATACCGAATTAGGGCCTCCCCATCCAGGCAAGTGTGGTTGCACTGGTGAGCTCGATTTGGTGGCACCATGACTCAGCCAACAGATTTGTTCAAGTTCGATTAATGTCAGGTTTAACTTGAATAGTGATGAGCTGAGTCACAGTAAAATACATAATGCAATAACAATGCAGATGAGCATGACATCAGTGTAACCATGGATGGGCAACATAACCATTTAACATAGTATCAACAATGATAAATCATTGAGTCTACGGGATGCAAATGATCATGGCATAAAGATGATCATGAATATCACAAGAGTTTTTCATATCAAACCGATAACTATTCATATGAGCATATTATTATCAAAAGCATCGGAAAATAAATATGAGAACTAACATAATAATAATACTAGCAAATAATCATTTAACTACTAGATGCAAATGAACAAGGCATAAGAACAAGCATGGATTCACAAGCATATATTATTCACGAAATAATTAAATGAGCAAACAATCATTTAAATATTTAAGTGGAAACCATGCCTACTGCAAGGCCATCATGCAAGTGGCTGTTGTGGCTTGCCTGGGGATGGAGGAACCATCGGGGAGAAGTGCGGAGACACTCGCGGAAAAATCACCGGAAAAGATTACCTTTCGGAGGGGGCTGAATAAGGGCAGGGGCAAAATGGTCATTTTCAGAGTGTGACAACATCATGAAAATAGTACCATCGGAACGGGCTCGTCGAACTGAGATCGTGGGCGTTGGAATCACCTGATTCGGAGTTGCGGGTGAAAAGTTACGGCCGTTCGTTCGATAGACAGAAAAACAAATTGAAATTGAGTTTTTCTGCTGCTAACGGACGAACGTCCGCAAATTAACACTTTCGGCCGGCTAAGTTAAAACAGAAAGCGCCTTTCCGAATAATACACTTTCAGTATACTGAAAACGTATTTTCAGCCAAAACAGCTCAGAAGTGCGCTTTCAAAAACCGAAGACGTAGTCGAGTGAAATATGCTTTCACTTAAACTCCTGCGGGCACGAGTCAACGCGGTCGTCTGGCTGACAGGTGGGGCCGAGAGGTGGTGGGGCCTGCCAGGCCACGTCACCTTCTTCAACCCCGCGCGCCCGCGATGCACAGGAGGGTGCTCGACGCCGGCGGCCGTCCCGGCGACCTGGGCCGTCTCCGGCGACGCCCAGCCCACCGGTGAGCTCGGCTCGCAGCGGCGCATCCACCCATGGAGGATACGGAGCTCGGGGAGGGCGGGAGCTTGTGCTCCCTCGTCAATGGCAGACGGCGGCCACGGCCCCTTTCAGGCATGGCGTTCTGGGGTACTAGAGGAGGAGCGCAAGAGGTGGGGAGCTCCAGGGAGCTCGTGAGGGTCTCTGGTGGTGGCTAGGAGGGGAGGGGAGCCCGGACTCGCAGGAATTTAGGCCGACCCGAGCGGCGGCCGTGGTTGAAATGTGGAGGAGAGGGAGCTCCTCGAGCCCACTAGAGAGGTCGGGGTGGGTGCTGGGAGAGAGGGAGAGAGGTTGGTGAGGAGAGGAGGGCCTCGGGTGGCTTTATATAGCCGCGGCGAGGATGCCATAGCCGGACGACGACGGGAGCTCGCGGACGATTCCTCTGGCGCGACCGCGTGCACGCGCGCACGCGCGGGGGGGGGGAGAGGTCCAGGGGAGGCTCATTCGGTGCAAAGCTATCGCGGGAAGGAAGAGGACAAGGGCTAAGCGACGACGGCCGCGGGCACGCGCGGCGGCATGGCTCGCCGGAGAGGAAAGAGGAGATGGGGAGGGGTCCAGAGAGGTTGCGTGGAAGCAGGGGAGTGGTGGTGACGCAGAGGACATGGTTTGGTGTCGCGAGGACGGCATTTGGGCGGCGGCAGAGGGCCCCGACGGCCAGAGCATGCTTTCGGCGCGCCAGACCGCGTGGTCACCGCGTGCACTGGTGCACGCGGGAGTTTAGGGCCGCCCACACTATGTCTACCGTGTTTTCTCTCGTAAGTAGGTCCTACCTGAGGTGATAGATCGAAGAAAGGCACTTTGTGCTGATGGGACACTTCGATGAAAGTTTGTTGTTGCAAACTTAGGCAGGATGTAGTGATCAACTTAGAGGGTGTAAGAACTAAGCAAGATGTCACAGAGGCTTAGGGTAGGAAGAACTACCATCCTGTGGATTTTGAGGTCATTAGGGAAAGGTTAGAGTGCAGTTGCTTCACAATTGCCAAAAATTGGCCAGAATCTAGATCAGGAAGTAGCACTCACATAGGGTGTTGGATTGAGCTGAAACTTTGTGGAGGGTGATCATTTGGGCATATGAAGTTACCATAAAAATTTCATCCCATTTGGATAAGTAAACATGGTACTTCCTTCACAATGATCCACACTGGACAGAAACTTGAGGGACTTTTTCAGAGAAAATGGCTTGACAAAATAATGTGAATTTTGGCATGATCACATTATTTAGGGATATTTAGGTCCTGGATTAATTTCAGAATTTTTGAAGCAATCGAAAATATAGTTGCTTCACAAACTGAAATTGTGACCAGAAACCAATATTTGAAGTTGTGCTCACATAGATTGTTGGATGGATATGAAATTTAGTGGAGAGTCATGATTTGATCATATAGATAATATCCCAAAATTTCAAATTATTTGGATAATACTAGCTAGTACTTCCTTCACAAAGCTTCTCTCTGGTCAGAAACTTTGGAAATTTGCCGAGGAATATTTACTAGGCAAATGAAGCGGAATTTTGGCATGTAGCAAAAATTTGTATAGGAGAGAGTGCCCAAACATTTTGAGGGCAATCAAGAAAAGATAAATAACACTTCCTTCACAAAGTACCATTCTGGACAGAATAGGAAATGAATATTCCTGAATTATTTTTGAACTAGACAAAGATGTATTTTGACATATTTGTGGAAGATATGATCCAAAGAATTTATGAGAATTTTGTGGGAATTTTATGGAAGACAGAAATATAGGTTGCTTCACAACCTAGGGTAAACAGGGTTATTCCTTTAATAGATAAAGGAATATTCCCAAGAAATAAATATTGGGGTTGGGCTAAGATGGAAATGACATGGCCTTTAATAGATAAAGGAATATTCCCAAGAAATAAATATTGGGGTTGGGCTAAGATTTGAGAATGACAAGCCACAAGGAAGTGACAGGAGAGAAGATTTTCCCAGGTTTCAAGACCACAAAGCCACAGAAAAGGAACTCCAAATAAAAATTCGAAGAAATCCAAAAGAAAAAGAAAGGGCCAAAAATCGGGGTGTTACAATTTTGGCATTTGAAACATGATTTTTGAATAATTATTTATTAAGTTATGAATTTTCAATTATTCCTGTCCTTTTTGTATTTTAATTATACAGAGGAGTTAATCAATGCAATTATGTCCAAACAAAATATGAATGTCTTCTGAGCATTCCAGATAAGCCGCATCATTCATATAAGCATTCACTCTAGCAAGCATTCTAGCAATCAAAATACATGTGGCACCCCGGCTCAGAGGGACCGGAACGCCCCGTATTCCAGCCCAAAAATGTCTTCTAGAATACGGCACTGCTTGGCATAGAAAATGTTTTTCGGCAAAACTTGTGTGACGAAAAATAATTTGTACCACATTGGTTCTAAGGACGATGTCAACACTCCATCGGCCATTTATATTCTTAGGGCGATAATCATATATCGGCCATGTTTGTGCTTAGGATGACAAGTATATATCTTGAAGCCGATTGCCACCAATCGGTCTTAAAGAGATGGGCACAAATCCGCTCCTTGTAGCACTAAGAAAATCAAACTCCGAAAGATCACGTCCTGTTAAACAAATAACATCGGGATGATTCCAATCCACCGATGCATCGGCCAAAGCAACACATGCCGAATTATCCGCGTGAATAACTTCTACTTCATCATCGACCCATTGTATTAAGAATTGATGCATGGTAGATGGCACGCACTGGTTAGCATGAACCCAATCACGGCCTAATATAACATTATAGTTACCTTGCACCTCGGCGATGAAGAATGTGGTGGCCAAAGTTTTGCTTCCCACAGTGAGTTCCATGCACATCACACCTTTGGCCTCTGTCTTTTCTTTACCCTCAAATCCATTAAGCACCATATTGGTCTTCATCAATGCATCATCGTGTAATCCCATCTTCTTGAAGACCGAATAGGGCATAAGATTTACCACAGCACCACCGTCAACGAGCATCTTATCAACCGGCGATCCGTTAATATGACCTTTGATGTACAATGGCTTCAAGTGTTTCACCGGTTCTTTTGGTTTCTCGAAGATAGCGTTCTTAGGACCAAAATCTAGTTGGGCCACCTCTCCTTGTTCATCTACAGCACGAAATTCGGTGGGTAAGTAATACACCATATTAATATCTATACCTTCCCGAGCCGGCGTAGATTCAAAATCCTCCATCTCATCTTCATCTCCCAATGTGTATATTGGACTTGCAGTTTCCTAAATTAAAGGGGATGTTTCAGGTGGTGTGGACGATGTAATAGGGACTGCATCATCCTTTTTTGGTGGCGTAGGTGCTGTTGTAGCTAATGTAGAAGCATATGCGTTTTCCTTCTGTTTAGGCCTCCACACTTGCTTTGCGGGTACCATGGGCCAAATTTTATTGAACAATTCGTCCCTTCTCTTTTCAGCTTCTTGTTCCGCTTTCTCGTGGTTCCTCATGCGCTGCAATCTTCTCTTTTGTGCCTTGGACAGACCGGGAGGACACCACTTAGGTCGAGTATATTTGGTATCCCTAGGCTTGGCCTTGCTTGTACTAGCTTCATGATCATTAGCCATGGGTCCTTGCGGAACAGCAACAATATCATCATTAAAATTAGCCGAATTACCAACAGCGTTCGGCTTTTTGATCTCCTTTTGCTTGTCAGATTTTGAAATTTCTGCATTAGGTGACTTGGCACGCCATACTTTTTTACTGACCTTGCTCGGAGAAACTTGTAATGGCCGATTAGCACCATGATTTAAACGGCCTTGTGAAGAACAAGAAATCTTCTCACGAGTAGGCCTTCTAAGTGCTGCCCACCCCATATGAAAAGCATAAGGAGCCATTGGGGGCTGCCCCCATCCTCCATTGAAGTCTCCCATGTAATATGGCGCATAGGGAGGTGGTGGCTTCCATGGTGCCGGTGCACATGACCCATATGGCCTTGCATAGCGTCGAAACTCTTGCTTCGGAGGTGATCTTGAACGCTTTGAATGTGATGGCCGATTAGAGCTAGAACCGGCCGCTTGACTTGCATATTTGGATAGCAACATATCAAAAGTCGGCTTGATTTTCTTGCGCTGCACCTTAGCTTCATTTGCTTTCCACTTGCCGACTTCTGGAATTTTGGGTTTAACAAATTTGACACGGGTATTCTCTTGCACTTGTGGTTGCCCCTCGAGTGTAGGATTTTTAATGGTGATCTTGATTATCTCTCCACCATCGGGTTGCTTGTCAAGCACAACTTGCCTCCCCAAGACCTTGTCACCATCTTTGTTTTTCCTGGGCTCCCCAATGACAATATTATCTTTGTTAGCTGATTCGGCTATATCGGGCCGAATTAACACCTTTTTTCCTTCCAAATCCATGGTGTTCATCGGGAAGGGCTGCTTATGAACTTGCATCTCAGAAAAATTCAATCGTCCGTCATTAATGGCCGATTGTATCTGTCTCCGAAAAACATTGCAATCATTAGTAGCATGAGAAAATGAATTATGATACTTGCAATACGCACGCCGTTTCAGCTCCTCAAACGGCGGTATGGTGTGTGATATTCTAATCATCTTATCTTGCAAGAGAGCATCAAATATTTCATCACACTTAGATATATCAAAAGTAAATTTCATCTCCTCATCATGATTCTTGCGAATCGGCTTAAGAGCATTGCACGTATAAGGTTTGGCCTTTGAGGACCAAACAAACTCAGTGGCATAGACATCAACCTCATCGTCCGAATTATCATCATTGCAATCAACCATATGCATCCTAGGACGATTGGTTGTTGACCTATGAACCTCTTTACTTCGGCTCTCTTGGGCCAAAGCTTTCTGCAAGACTTGGTTAATATTTAAAAACTCATAACTTTCTAGTCTCTCTTTAATGTGAGCTTTCAAACCACTAAGAACAAGATCCACCAAGTCTCTTTCGGTTATCACTAAGCTATAACATCGGTTTTTTATATCTCTAAATCTCTTGACATAATCGGTGACCGATTCATCATGTTTTTGCCTAACCGATGTAAGATGTGACAACTTAAGCTCATTATCGCCACTATAAAAATGATCATGAAACTTTTGCTCTAATTGTGACCATAAGAGAATTGAGCCATGTGGTAAAGCAGCAAACCATGAAAACGCGGTGCCAATTAAAGATAAGGGAAATAAACGCACTTTCAACTCTTCTATGGAACCTGCTTCACCCAACTGTGCTAGCTACTGACTCACATGCTCCCAAGTTGTTTTCGTGCCCTCTCCACTAAATTTAACAAAATCAGGAACCTTGTAACCTTGAGGGTATAAAACTGCATCGAAGTGTTCAGGATAAGGCTTTTGATACACACGACTCTTTACTTTCGGCTCGTTTCCGAAAGTTTCCTGAAACATCTTATGCAAATCCTCCCTTAGTTTGGCTAAAATCGGATCTGGAGTAGATGATGATGTTTGTGGCAATGACATAGGAACAACTTTGGTACTAGCTAGTGGCGCAGCTTGTCAGATGGACGCCGAACCATAGTTCGGCGGAATACAAAACATGCCTGCACTTACGGGCGGTGTGGCAAAGTGATTCGGCGTTGACGCCGAATTGGGTACACTCATAATAGGATTAGGGTATGTAGGTGCAGCCACAAGCTAATTGGTTTGGCTAGGATAAAAATTCATCGGCAAATTGTAATGTGGTTGCATAGGAGGTGCCGATGAAATAGGTAAAGTTGGATTAGGTTTTTCTGGGCTAACGGATACACCAACATTACCACTAGATGATGGCGGCATATTTTTCTGTGCATTGGTATTTGCTATGAATGCATTATACAACATATCATTACCCTTGCTAACAATGCTTTCAATCATAGCCACTTGCTCAGGAGAAAAAACTTTACTCACAGTGATTTCATCTAGTTTGTCATTGAGTGGAGGTAACCTGATTTCTCCAATCGGAGTGATGTTGCCTTGGCGGTCCTTCTTGAAACTTGAAAGAAACGCCTCCAAATCCTCCTCCTCGCGCTACTTCTTGAGCGCCTCAAAAGCCTCTTCATGCTGCTTCTTGAGCGCTTCGTAGTCCTGGCGTTGTTCATCCGATAATTCATCAAGACCGGGCTTGATGATGTTATCGGCGCTAACTTCTGAGGGCTTGGGGAGATTTGACATGGTTGATGATGATTCTTGATCTTTCTTCCCCAGCGGAGTCGCCAAACAGTGTGTTCGCACACGAACACGTCACGTGTACCCTCGACGCCGGGGGTGATGCACCGCAGCTCACGTCGAAGGAGACCCGTCCGGAAGCGCGGTATGCAAGCAATCCGGCGGGCGCTTTTGTAGACCCGACGCACCGCTTCTCCGGCATGGAACCCGTCGGGAGTCACGGATGGACGATGGGCTGCCCTAGGTCGGTTCGCCCGCTCCTAGAGCCTCGAGGATCGCTGCCCTTCAACACGAAGAACGAATGAAGAACGAGAGAGAAAGAACAAGGGAGAGATGTAAAAACTAGGGTAAAAGATGTGGATTGATTTGTTCGATTGTCTGTTTTTCAATCGGCCGTCACCCCCAGCATATATAAGAGGTGGCTGGACTTCCCGTACAAGCAAAGGATTCATCTAGGCTTTCCTTACAAGAAAATTACATCAATTCACGTCCTAGAGTCCTAGTTCTGGTCCCACACGGATTCAGCCCGAATCTGGTCCAATCTTCTGTCTTGCTCCTTGCGTGGGCCGTGGAATCTGCATATGACTTCCGATGGAAACGGTTCAAATACCAATTTTGTGCGCTTCGACGAGGCCGACAATCCGTATGTTGATCACTTTTCCAAATAAGGCCATCTTGAATACTCCACGGGGTCATCTTTAATTTCGAGTCGGACTCGGTCATGTAGCTGACTGTACCGTCCGACTCTTGTAGCGTCTCTGCAGGTCGTATACTACGTCGGATGATGATGACTCCAAAAGCAAAGTTGACCGTTTCGACGTTACGAACAACTTTCATGTTGAACACTTTTTCATCCGAAGCCATCTAGATAATCTTTTGAGCCCGTATTTAGCTTCTGGTCAGATCGCCCAAAATTGACATTCTTCACTCGGCCGGCAAGCTTTCACCCAGCAAGGTTTCCATCCCGGCAAGATTTCCCCGGCAAGGTTTCTATCCCGGCAAGGTTTCCATCCCGGCAAGATTTCCCCGGCAAGATTTCCATCCCGGCAAGCTTTCTGGCTGTACCTTGCGAGTCTTTTTTGTGGCAGTAAACGACCTCGGATGAAAATGTGCCCAAAAGCAAAGTTGACCGTTTCGACGTTACGAACAACTTTTATGTTGACTGTTTTTCGATTAGAGGCCATCTTGAATGGCTAATTGCTCACGCATTGCATCAGACACTCGCCAAGACATGTCTGGTCTCCCGCGTCTTATTTCGCCTCTTGACATGGCTGCATTCAGATAGCTCTAACTTTTGCATACGAACTCGGATTGAGACGATTTTTATATGAAAATCGACCGATTCGACGAGACGAAGACAATTCATGTAGAAAGTTTTCTCATATGAGATAATCTGGAGGGCGTAATCAGCCAAATAGTGTTCTGGATACAAAATCCCAGTACTTCGAACACAACTTCGGCCTTAGAGATGAGATCGGATGGATATGGCCCAAACTTCAAAGTTTCTCCTTTCGATGATACAGAACTTTCTCACTTTGAGTACTTTTCCATTTGAGGCCTTCTTAATTGTGTTTTGGCTTCGTGCCAAAAACTGGTGTCAACAGAACAAATCAGCTTTATTACAGGAGATAAAAGTACAAAGGTTTGCTATTATAAGGGTTACACCGCACGGCGACACTACGCCTGCTTAGGTGGCTCTATGCTAGCAGCGGACCAACTTGTAGCAGCGGAACGACGACGACGGTGGTGAACTCCACTCCGCAGGGACTCTGGCTGGGACACGGTCTAGCTCGCACGAACGAAATCCACGACAAGCAATCAATCACAGCATCACCTGCAAACTGGTATGATAAGCCAGGTGAGTACTTTGAATGTACTCGCAAGCTCACAACAACCAAAAGCATCAAGGCAAAGCAACAACATAGCATTTACAAGTTCACTTTTTACTAGCCACTATGTGTCGGAAGTAAATATTACTCAAGTAATAAGGTAAGGATAGAATCACTGATGAATCATCATCTTGGTTCGCAAGGAACCATCTCACTCTTGGCTACCTGGCCAAGCAACATATCCACTCGATCACTTCGTGATCAATACGTCCTCGTGACCACCACATGATCACCTCATAATCCGATGATCAACCTCAAGATCATCCCAACATCATTATCGAAAGCCTGCCAGACGGTTATATGCTCACATATAACTATAAATCATGATATAAGTCATTCCGTCATTTTGAGTGTTGATCGAACGGTGTGACCTACAACGAACTGTGTCCATGACCGAGGACGCGACTATCGATAGATTATACACTCTGCAGAGGTTAGTACACTTTACCCACACTACGGAACTCATGGCCTCGTGCTCCCATTCGGGTGGACCAACGACGTTCCGACAAATCCAATCTATTGCATGACACCCTCCCGGCCACTCCCGACAAACTCCCCTTTGGGCTATGTCCTGGGTGGCCCCTGATGTCAACATGTGACATCCGCCACCTCTGTGGCTGCCACCATCGTGGCCAACACAACAATCTAGTCCCACACGGGGACACCCGGGTACAACACAACTTGGGCACACAAGGTTATGACCGCCTACCGGGCTAGGGCAGCGTGAGCACATAACCTTCCCTAGTTGGACGCACCAGCGAGAGGCAAGACAATAAACCGAATTAGGGCCTCCCCATCCAGGCAAGTGTGGCTGCACTGGTGAGCTCGATTCGGTGGCACCTGACCAACGGAATGACGGAATTTATCCCCAAGTTAGGTATGTGATAGGATGGTTACTCCAATGTTACATATCAACCTGTGATTCGAATCATGGCAATATCCATCCAAAATCCCAAACATAAAATATCCATATCATTAGCATGAATTCCACCAATATTCAATATGACCGCGAATAAAGTATGACTATTATCAATACTTCCGAAGTAACATGTCATCCATAATCTACAAAACATTAGTCCTAGAAATCCAAGCATCATCATGGCAGTAACAAACTCACATATATCCAATCATAATGCCATGAATAAATCATTTCTAAATAATGCAATATTAAGCAAATTTAATTCAAATAAACCATGCATTGCATGGCAATCATGCAAATGGACGGTGTGGCTTGCCTTGCTCCAAAAGAGAGGGGAAAAAGCTCCTGGTCTTTACCAACACACCACAAACACTCTGAAAATATTTTGCAAGCATTTAAGAATATACCATAAAGCAAATACTTCTGTCCAGAAATTCTAGACAGAAGAGAAAAATACCAAACTCTACCAGAAAATAGAGGAGAACAAAAGAAAAATAATGCAAAAAGAATCAGTTCATTTGGACTTGTAGTTTAGGAGTTATTCATAGTCAAAGTTGAGTTCAAACTGTATTTAAAATTGAATTTCTGGAAATTCCAGAAAATCACAGAAGGGATGACGTCGAAGGCGTATTTTAGGAATACGCTTTCACTTACAAAACGTTTCGGCGCGGCTGGAGTCGCTGACCCGTGGGCCCCTTGGGTTCGATTTGAAGGGGGAAAGAGAGAGACAGAGACGACGGGCTCACCGGCGATGAAACGGCGGCGAGAAGGCCACGGCGGTGCTGGGAGACGGCGGAGATGGATCGGGCGCACAATGGTGCACCTGCCCGTACCCGCAGCTCCGTGAATGGTGGCCGGACGGAGACGCGCCCTTCGTCTCCGGCGGAGGAGAGCCACGGGCGTCGGCGAGCTAGGCGACTCCGGCGAGGATAGGCTAGGGAGAGGGGCTGGGTAGGACCAGGGAAAGGAGGGGAGCACCCTGATGTGCTCGGTTTGGTCGGGGAAGCACTGGAGCGAGCTCGAGGAGGAGGGGGCCGAATGGCGGAGCCTTGGCCGGAGAGGAGGAAGAAGGAGGCCTCAGCTCGAGTTCTTTGCTCGGGGGGGGGGTGATTGGGAGATGGAGGTGATGGCTGATGAGGAGAGGTGAGCTCAGGGCTCCTTAAATAGGTGAGGGGGGAGGGCGAGCGCGGGCCGGTTGCCGCCGCGGCCAGAAGAACAAACCCCGGCGAGGCGAGAAGCACCAGCGGCTGCAACAGGGACTAGGGACGGCGGAGAGGGAGAGGCTGAAGAGCGGGCCAGCACGCGGGGAGGCAGGAGGAGCAGGGCACGCGCGGTCGGGGAAGTCAGGCACGCGCGGCCACTGTTCCCGCATGCGCTCGGGCGTTTGGCTCGTTCCGGTGAGCTCCTAGCGGGGAGAACGGACCAGGGCGGCGAGGAGGAACTGGGGAAGGGCCGCGGCAGATCTAGGTGGCAAACGGAGGAGGTTTGGACGGTGGCCGGGCGGGGCCGAGGCGCAGAGCACGCGCACTGCAGCCAGCGCACGCGCACCGGCCATGCCAGTGGTGCAGTCACCGCGTGCACGGGCACGAGCACGACGACTAAGCCTAGACAAGCCTGTCCAGTGACAAGTCCATCCATAGTGTAGACACTTTGTGGTGATATATCAACAAAAGAGCTTTTGGGGTGATCAGGCACATCGCCCAAAGTTTGCAGCAGCAAACTTTTGCAAAGTTCTGAGGTCAAATCATGAGGTAGAATGGTAAAAGAGTTTGTCACAAGGATTTGGGGTTAGAAGGACTACAGGATTGCAAAGTTTGAGGCTAAATGGACAAGGTTTGAGGGTGGATGCTTTGCAACTGCATTTCTGGTCCAGAAACTTGATCAGGAAGTAGCACTCACATGCGGTATTTTTTTGGGCCGAAAATTGGCATAGGATTATGATTTGGATATAAGAAGCTACTGTAAAATTTTCACACTATTTGGCCAAGCCAAGATGGTACTTTCTTCACAAAGGACTCTCCTGGCCAGAAACTCAGAAAAATTACTGGGAATTATTGGCTTGATGAAATGAGCTCAAATTTGGGGGAGTGATGTTTTATAAGGGTAAGAAGGCTGGGGTAAATTGTCAGAAGCTATGAAGCAATATAAATTGTAGTTGCTTCACAAACTGAAAATATCCCCAGAAACAAAGATTTGATGTTGAGCTCACATAGATGATTGGATAGAGAGGAAATTTGATGGAGAGCAATTACTTGAGCATATGAATGATCTTGCAAAATTTCAGCTCATTTTAATATTCCTAGCTAGCACTTCCTTCACAAATGTTTCCACTGGACAGAAACTTTGGAATTTTGCTCAGGGAGTTTGGCTAGGAAAATAAAGCTTAATTTTGGCATAAGACCATGATTTGGGCATGAGAGGATGCACAAAAATTTAGAGGGCAATCAAGAAAAGATAAATAGCACTTCCTTCACAAAAGTGCTACTCAGGACAGAATTGAAAATGAATATTCCTGAATTATTTTTGAAATATGCAAGGAAATGTCTTGGCACATTTGGAGAAGATATAATCCAAATGATTTATGAGAATTTTGTGAAAATTAAATACATGGCAGAAATATAGGTTGCCTCACAACCTAGGTCAAACAGGATTATTCCTTTAATAAGAAAAGGAATATTCCCTAAGAAAAGGGCTTTGGGATAGGGTTAGAATGGAAATATTCATGATCTTGGAAAAGATGCAAGGATGAAGCTCTACTTGGGAGGGAAGGAAATGGAGATCTCCCAGGTTTTAAGTCCAAAGAACTGCTTCAAAAAGAAAACCAGAGCGAAAACCAAATAAAACCAAAAGAAAAAGAAAGGGCCAAAAATCGGGGTGTTACAATACAATCAATGAATAAAGCAATAAAGAAAACAATAAGAAAAAGCAAATAGAAAGCAAAACAAAACTTCAAGGAAATCCAAATAAAAACTCCTACGGGAACTGTAGGACTTAACTACAAATAACAAAAATAGTTTTTGTCCTAAATAAAACTTTGCAGCAAAGAAAAATACTAAACTAATAACTTAACAGAAAAGAAAATATAACATTATTAGGTTAACAAAAAGTATTTTATAATATTCTTCAATAGCAAAAAAGAATCAACTAAAATTTTCATACAGTATTTTTTGTTAAAAACATTAATAGCAAAAAGAAATAAATCAAAACTAGGCATGTTTAATAGCAAAAAGAATTAAATCAAAAGTTTTTGAATCTGTTTAAAACAAAACTAAAATAATTTGGATGTTTAGTCCCGGTTGGTGGCTCCAACTGGGACGGCCTTTAGTCCCGGTTGGTGGCACCAACCAGGACTAAAGGCATGGCGGTATTTAAACCGCCCCTTCTCCCTCCCCCAATGTTCCTCCATTCCCTCGCCCGATCGACCGCGCCCTCGACGCGTCCGCTAGCTCCCGCCGTCGGCCTCCACGCGACACCGTCAGGCTGCCCGCCGCTCTCCTCCATGCGCCGACGACGTCAGGCTGCCCGCCGCCGCTCCTCCACGTGCGCGTGCCCCCTCGACGTCGCCCCTCTCCTCCACGCGCCGCGCGCCCGAGCCCGTGCCGGCCCTCCTCCACGCGCGTGCCATCAGGCTGCCCGAGCCCGCGCTAGTGCTCCTCCACGCGCGCGCCATCAGGCTACCCCGACGTCCGGCGTCCAGGTTCGCCTCTCCATCCCTCAAGCATTTGCTTTTAGTTACCTACATTTTTGCTAAGTCCCTGAGATTCCAAATATCATATTGCAGTCTTTTGGTGTGTGTAACTTTGTGCATGTTGGTCCTATGAACATGATTTATATATGTAAAATGTGCCACTCTTCGTGCTCTACATGATGGTGTCATTTGCATGCATAATAGAGTTCATCTTGATGTGTTAATCTACATTGCAAAAGTGCATCCTGATGTTAAGTCTGAAAAATAGCTTATCTCATGGTTGTATATTGCCTTGATGATTCCCATGAACCTGTTGCTCTTATGTTTATGCCATGTTGTAATATTTGGGCTCCATGATATGTACATGAACCTTTTGATGCCATCATTTTAACTCTGCTCATGCATATGCCCAGTTTTTCACTAAGTCATGATCTGTTTCAGAATGTTGCATTTTGCATGGATCATAGTCAATTAATCATGATGTTTATGAACCTGGACCGTAATGATTAATTGAAGCATGTCATCTCTACTTTAAGTCCATATCAAGTTTGTTCCCATATAGTTCCTATAGCATGTTGTTTTGATTTACAGGATTTGTGGTGTTGCATCTCCGTGGAGTGATCGTCGACGTTGGAGCTATTGGTCCACGATCGTCCCTCCGGTGATCGACTACATCCTCTACATCCGAGGGTGAGCGACAATTCCTGATTTGTTTTCATAGGAATTTGTTCTGGGCGATGATGCCCGGCCCGCATCCTCGTCGTCGACTCGGTGGCGACAACCAGTTTGAAAGGCGCCATGTCCGGGACTGGGCTCCGCCGGGCTGGCACTGGGAGGTGCTACCTTCTGGGGCACGCAGCTTGGTGAGGAATCAGGGTCTCGTCGTCGACCCGGAGCTTCTTTGGTGGCGGTCGCGTGGGCCACTATCGGTGCAGAGGGAGCCGGCCCCCGAGAGGGTGGTACGTCGTCGTGTCAGGGAGAAGGACGAGCACATCCGTCGCTACATGGTTGCGTTGGACGGCAGCTTCTCCAATACCTAGCAGTTTCTTCAGGGATCTCACCCGAGCTATGATCCTGTGATGGTTCCTTCTCTTTGGGTGTTCACCGCCCGTGGCTCAGGAACCGGGAGTCGACGTCCAGTTTGATTGGGCGAGATGTTTAGTGATATTATGTGATATTATTGTTGCATTATCTGGATTATTCGAGATGTATTAGTGATATTATATGATAATATTATTGCATTAACTGGACTATTCAAGATGTATTAGTGATATTATGTGAATTTGTTTTAATAATGAGATTTTTTTAATCGAGATGCAAATAGACATGGAAATGTGAATTTGTTTTAATAATTTGTTTATAGCATTGAAATAACTTGCAAGTCTTTGCAGAAACTATGGAACACGGCAGAGACGAAGAACAAGAAGACATGTTGGGGGCAACAATCCGCGACAGAGATGATGATATCACCTCACAGTTTCTGAACGACTCCGGTGAGGGAATAGAGGGAGGACATGACGGCTCCGATGAGGGAATGGAGGGAGAAGATGACGGCTTCGGTGTTGGAACCTTAATTATTACAAAGTCCGGCGAGGTATATTAATTACGCCTCTGCTGACTAGATGCATTAATTGATTTGTATATATATATATATATATATATATTAACGCTTCCTTCTTCTTTTAGCCCTCCGGATGGAGCCAATCTTCTATAAAGAAACGAGGACCGAAAAAAAGGTTGGGCCAAAATGAAAAGTTCAAGATCGAAGAAGTCCATGAAGATGGCAAACCGATTGGTCCCGCGCGGAACGCAAACCTATTTGTAAGTCAGTGTGGAGTTATTGTTAGGGACAGCATCCCGATCACCATTCGAGAATGGAATAAGCCAAAGGCGGATGGAGTTACTTATATCGACGATAGATCGAAAGAAACGCTTTGGAATACGCTCATGGCAAATTTCACCCTACCGCCAGAGGTGGATCCAAATAACAAAGTTATAGAGCCCAAAGTCAAGGCGTGGGCTCTTAAGAAGATGGCCGCACAATTCTGCAATTGGAAGAAAAGATTGCACCAAGACTATGTCCTGAAAGACAACACTCCAACATTCACCGGAGCATATGAGAAGATAAAAGATCACTTGGACGCATTTGTGGAGTACAAGACATCAGATAAAGCTAAGAAAAGGTCAAAAATAAATAAGCAAAATGCTGCAAAGAAGGAATATCACCATGTTATGGGGTCAGGTGGGTACAAGGTTGCCAGGCCTATGTGGGAGAAAACTGGGAACGACCTGATTGGTAAAGGGATCGATCCAGAGACATTGGAGTGGGACGAACGGGCAAAGGCTTGGTTCTACGGGCATGGGGGAAAGTTGGACCCAGAAACAGGGAAGTGTATTTTTACAAAAGATCAACTTGCAACACCCCTCAGAGCCCTTAAAGCTACAATGAAGGACGTGCAGGATGGGAAGTTCAATCCCGACAGAGAGAACGACGAGCTGACACGCGCCCTCGGGAATGCTGAACACAGTGGACGAACACGAGGCACATCAGGCTCCGTTCCATGGAAGATTGGGTTTCCCGACTGCAGTGAGACTTATAGAAGCCGAGGGAGAAAAAAGAAACAGCATGCAGACCGGATGCAGAAGATAGAAGAAAAATTAGAGCAGCAGCAGAAGAAAATAGAGGCACTTACCAGCCAGCAAGCTACCGGCCCATCTCAGCGGCACGAAGATCCTGCATTCGATACTGCCGGCCCATCATCTCAGCAGAAAAGCAGCATGGCTTCCACGGAGCTCGTTCGGCCCATAGATGATATCACGGCTTCTCGCTATCCCGTGGATGATATCACGCAGAGGGAAAATTGTGAGCTACATGTGAAATGCATGAACATATCCGTGAAGGTGGCGGTCGTCTTTGCCTTACCTCCTGGTAATGGAACTTACCATTGCTCTCCGATTCCAGAAGGCTATGCTGTTGTCGGGGTGGATGAAGTTATCAAGGGATTTGAGCAGCTGGAGCTTGACTTCCCTACAGGAGAAGGGGAGACTGAACTGGGAGATGCCAGAAAAACTACCATTCTATGGAAAAAGGAACACATCATGCTTCCACATTGGACGCCAAGGCTATCGACTCCTCAGAGTAGCAATCCAGCTCTATCTCCGTCGCCTCAGCCGTCTCCGCCGCCTCCACCGCCTCAGCAGACTCCGCCGCCTCAGCCGTCTCCGCCGCCTCAGCAGACTCCGCCGCCTCCGCGGCCTCAGCACCGGGTGGATAAGCGGAACAGAACCACCGCTCCGGCGGCTAGTATTACAACTGCGAAGAAATCCAGAGCACGTACAAGGTACAGCGTCAAGGAGGCTCCTGCCAAGTTACCATACGAAATGAGTGATGAGGACGTCAAGAAGCTCGTGGATGACGATGTGAAACGCCAGCTTGCACCGAAACAGCCTGAGCCAAAGGAGAAAATAGATCCGACAAAAGCGAAGCGGTTTCTGGAAAACCTTACGCGACCACTACTGCCTCCGCTGCCATCAAACTATGACCGCTCAATTATGAAGTCACATAAACAGCAGCGGTCGGGAAGTAGTAGTAGTGCAAGGGGGAAAACAATTCCCCAGCTCGGAGAACAGAAAACCAATCGTGCCCCCCGCTCAACGTGTTTTCCGATAAGGATTATGATCTGGAGGTAGCGGCCACTCTTGCTCAATTCTTAAGCGGGGCAGAGTTAGCATACAGATACCAGCACGGGAAGCCTCTCGTCAGACCTGAGGAGGAATGGCTTCTACCAACACAAATGCGAAGATTGCATGAGTGGTACATGGAAGCCTCAAAGGAAGGGAAAGACTCACTCATGGTGGGAATTAAAAATGAGCATTACTTCAGTGGAGACGAGGAGATGCTCATTGAATTTGCGGAATTATTTTAGTTATACAATCAAGACGCCCTCGACAAATCTATCATCAGTTACTATTGTCTGTAAGAATTATTTCGTAATTAAGTCTCTAGCTCAGCTCGTTCATTGCATGTATAATTATCCTCACTATATTATGCAGAATGAAGATGCTCGAATGCAAAAGAGGACAAATCTATGACATTGGGTTCATTAACCCAAATAACATACAAGAATATACGGTACAAAACAACGCCAAGGAAACAGAGGATAACTTGCTAAAGGCGTTATTTGACCAACAAACCAAAAGGGAAATACTATTTCCTTACAACTTCAAGTGAGTGTTCCTGTCTTGTACACATTCTGTTTCGCTTACTCGATGTTAAGTGTAATTGATGAGTTATGCGTGCGCAGGTTCCACTTTATTCTGCTAGTCATTCAGTTTGACACAGGAAAAGTACTTGTCATGGACTCGAAACGTAAAGACCCTAAGATGTGGGCGGACCTGAGTGAAATGCTCCAGAGGTAATTTCAATCATTATCGCACTATATCGGCAACTTTCGTTCATTTCCTGATATCAAGTAATTAATAACTCCTTTATTCATTTTCTTTGCAGGGGAAGGGTTTGGAAACGGTTCACCAAGAAGGTTAGGGGTGAATGGAAAGAGGAGCTGCAATTTCGACAACTCAATGTAAGTAGTACTAGCTAGGTCCGCGCATCTCTTTGATTCTAGCTAGTTTCAATACCATTATCATGCTTGATTATTATTTTGATTGAACTCTATTCTCGTAAAGTGCTCGAGGCAGGGAGACGGGAATAATTTATGTGGATACTATGTTTGCGAGTTCATTCGCCAGACGACCTGTGAGAAGGGCAGAATTTTACAACAACTTGAAGTACGTAAACAATATTCACAATTTTATTTTATTACCATCAATTGTGTTGAGTTTCATTCATATATATTGACCCCCTTCTTTAAATTAGATCCAACGGATGCGGGACGATCTCCTACCAAAGGATCGCGTACGAGCAATTCAAGAGGAATTGGCGGGATTCTTACTTGAAGAGGTCATATCTAAAACCGGAGAATACCATCGGGAATTGATAGGGGATTTTGGTAAATAGATATTAGGGATCGTAAGAGATATTATATTGTATGTATGCATGAACGTGTACTATATGTAGTAGCGTCGAATATATATACGAAAACTTGTTGTTCGACCAAGCACGGAGAAAGAGGTCACTTCTCTATATTCATGACGATGTTGTGTAATGGTTCCTTTATTGCTATATGTAGTAGCGTCGAGTTGAATGGAAAACATAAAATAAAAATGAAAACCCTAAATGAAAAGGAATTGAATGGTAAGCACAAAAAGAAAAGGGAAACACAAAATGAAACCCCTAAACCCTCCAAAACCCTAAACCCCTACAAAACCCTAAACCCCAGCTCCTGACGCGTGGCAGCCTTTAGTCCTGGTTGGTGTTACCAACCGGGACTAAAGGTCCTCCTGCCTGAGCACTACGCATCGGCCACGTGGAGCCCCTTTAGTCCCAGTTGGTGTTACCAACCGGGACTAAAGGTCCTCCTGCCTGAGCGCTACGCAGCGGCCACGTGGAGCCCCTTTAGTCCCGGTTCGTAACACAACCGGGACTAAAAAGAGGGGCCTTTAGTCCCGATTCCTTAGTCCCGGTTGCCCAACCGGGACTAAATGCCCTTACGAATCGGGACTAATGTCAATTTTTCTACTAGTGCCTCCAGTAGGTATTGGCTCCAGTATTTTTTATTTATTCCATAAAAAATCTCCAAAAAGTTTCATCCAATTCCAAGAACTTTGATTTCTGCACAAAAAACAACACCATGGCAATTCTACTGAAAACAGCGTCAGTCCGGGTTAGTTCCATTCAAATCATGCAAATTAGGGGCCAAAACAAGAGCAAAAGTGTTTGGAAAAGTAGATACGCCAGAGACGTATCTACTCCCCCAAGCTTAACTCATTGCTTGTCCTCAAGCAATTCAGTTGACAAACTGAAAGTGATAAAGAAAAACTTTTACAAACTCTTTCTTTCTTGTATCTGTATATATGCTTAAATAATACCCAGGTTTTCAGCAAAGATTATAACTAACCATGCAAATGATAACTCTTAGAAACTTTATTCACTCATATCAATGGCATAATCAACTAGCGAGTAATAATAAAATATCTCAAATGCCAACACTTTGTCAAAACAATCATGATATAATATGACAACATGGTATCTCGCTAGCCCTTTCTGAGACCGCAAAACATAAATGCAGAGCACCTCCAAAGTTCAAGCAGCGGCTAAACATTGTAATTCATGGTAGAAGAGATCCAGTCATGATGCACACAACATTAACTATACACAATGCATGAGAATGACAATAGTGCTCTTAGGACTGGTGCTTGTTTGAGAAGGTGATGACTCAACATTAAAAGTAAAATAACATAAAAGTAAATAGATAGGCCCTTCACAGAGGGAAGCAGGGATATGCAGAGGTGCCAGAGCTCAAAGCTTAAATCAGACATAAATAAAATTTTGGGAGGTATGCCTTTCCTGTCAATGTCACGACCGAGAGTTTTCAATATCTTCCATGCCAAACAAATTAGCGGCGGTTCCCAAGCGGTAAAGTAAAGTTTACTCCCCCTCCACCAACAATCACAAGCCATGGCTAGCCGAATCCTCGGGTGCCCTCCATACCAACAACTTTCCGGGGGAGTTTGTTTTATTATTTGCAATTTTAATATGGGACTGGGCATCCCGATTACCAGCCCCTCTCGTGTAAGGACGAGTGAATAGACACTCATCATGAGAATAACCAGCTTAGCATGTAAGATATTGACCGCCCCTTGTCGCTCCATGAGCGGTACGGGCACACAAAGCAGATGTTCATTTGAATATTTAGAGGTGGCACATGCAATTTACTTAGAACGGCAGAGTAATACCGCATATAGGTAGATATAGTGGACTCATCTAGAATAACTTTGGTTTAAGGGTTTTGATGCACAAGCAGTATTCCCGCTTAGTACAAGCGAAGGCTAGCAAATAGGTTGAGAAGCGACCAGCTAGAGAGCGAAAACGGTCATAACCATGCATTATGAATAATCAACATTGAATACTAGCATGAGTAGGATATAAGCACCATGAACATAAATATCGTGGAGGCTATGTTGGTTTTAAATCAACTACATGCGTGAACATGTGCCAAGTCAAGCCACTTGAAACATTCAGAGGAGGAAACCATATCATCATACTACATCACAATCATTCTAATGCATGTTGACACCCAAGATAAATGATTATCCACTCCTAGCTACTTAAGCATGGCATGAGCAACTATAATCTCTAATTGTCATCATAAACATGTTTAATCACAATATGCTGAATCATGGATACTGAGTAAACGTATTTACAAAAACGAAAACAAGTTCAGTTCATACCCGCTTTTCCTTGCCACAGTCACTTCATCAAATTATCGTCATTATTGCCTTTCACTTGCATGACCGAATGATGTGAAAATAATAATGGTGCAAGAGTGCCGTGGACTAAGCTGGAATCTGCAAACATTTTATTCAAAGGAGAAGACAAGGTAATGTGGGCTCTGTGTTAGATCAACAATAAAGCATATGAGAGCCACTCAACATTTTCATCGTGGACTTCTCCCTATGATGACTCAACAAAAGAAAAGAATTTCAGAGAAACACACTGAAATATTTTTGGAGTTTTTAGTTTTTCTGAAGAAAGCAAATTAAAGAAGAAAAACGAAAAACGAGAAAAACTATTTGCACGGGAAAGCTCCCAACAAGCAAAAGAAGAAACGAGAAACCTTTTTGGGTTTTCTTTTACTACTACGAATTAACTAGACAGGAAAGAAACTACAACTAATTAAACTAGAAAGAAAAACCGAAAAGAAGCGAGAAATGTTTTTGGATTTTCTCATAGTTTTTCAAACACACAAGAAGAAAGTGAGAAAATAAAACTAGCATGGATAATACAATGAAAAAATATGATCACCGACAACTGAAATGAAATGTGTGAACATGAATGTAATGTCAGTGAGAAATACGTACTCCCCCAAGCTTAGGCTTTTTCCTAGCTTGGTCTACTACCATCCGTAGTAGCCATCCGGTCCCATATGAAACTCCTGAGGTGGCGGCACCTGAGAGTCCCAATCCTGGGCCTCCTCCTCTGCCGCTGCCAGTGCGTTCCGGTAAGCAACGATGTCCGGTGGCATCATCGTATATCCGTTCCTGGCTTGAGAGTCAAACAAAGCAGGTGCAGGCAACGGAATAATATCACGATTATCCTCACTAAAAACCAAGTTATAACGAATGTGGTGAGGAGGCTCGGGATCATCAAGAAAGTGGTGGTCCTTCATGGACTGGTGATCTAAGTAAACTCTGGGCAACAAATAATCATGAGGGCGGATGTTAATATTAAAACGTCTCGCTAGGCGAGTAGCATAAATACCACCATGAATTTTACCCCTAGTCCTATTAGTGTGTAGGCGGTGTCCAATGATAGCTCCCAGATTAATAGTGTTGTCATTATGCAGTGCGCGGCGTAGAATGGCAAAGTCAGGTGCAGCTAGCGCACTACCTTGCTCCATAGCAATCAAGCATTTCCCTAAAAATAAGGCGAAGTAATGAACAGAGGGAAATTGCAAGCTAGTGGCTCAGGCTTTTGACACGCCCCTTTCCTCTCCCACAGTTAAAGTGCGGAGGAAGCCCTCAAACTCCTCCAGTCGAGCCTCACTTATTTCCCCATCAAAGGGAATCAAACATATCTCACAAAATTCAGCTAGAGGTATCTGATGATGTTCAACATATAAATCAAAGCGCACCTCAGGTGGTTCGAGCCTACTCAGAAAATGAAAGTTTTGCACAAAGGAATTTGTAAGGATGTGGTGTTGGTCACACTCATCTGCGAGGAAGTAGGTCAGTCTGGTATTTGCGACGAATTGCACGAACTCTTGGTAGAATCCGGCTTCGTTCATGAAGTCATTGTGAGGCCATTCGCACGGCCGGACCTCCGTCCTACGCGGGATGTTGAGGTCGCTGTCCGAGGAGTCCCCAAGGACTCCCATGGCGTTCCGATTCAAAGAACTCCTTCGGAAGATATTCATTTTCCTAATAACAAATTTCTGAAAAAATTTGGAGCACAAAATGATATCAATAAAACTTCACAACATTGATAGCAACTACTCATACAAGTGCCTAGAGGCCATATCAAGCATTCAAACTAATTAGGGCTCAAAGAATTCAACATGCAAGCTCATTTTCAGTAGCACCAAGAGTAGCTAATTATGCAAAATATAATCCACTAGAGCAAAAACTAATTGGAGCAATGGAGGAGTCACATACCAGGTAGCAATCTCCCAAAACTGTTTTGGAAACGGAGCTCCAAGCAAAGAGATCGAAAATCTCAGGTTTGGGAGCAAGAACACGAGAGAGAGAGAGAGCTACCAGGAATTTTTACTAGAGGTAAGAGACAAAGTGGGCTGAAGGGATAAGTGAGGGGGTCCCTGTGGGCCCCACGAGGTACCTGGGCGTGCCAGGGGGGTGGCGCGCCCTGGTGCCTCGTGGGCCCCACAGGGACCCCCTGGTGTGTGTCCAGTGTCATAAATTCTTAAATATTGTATAAAAATTCATGTAAAATTTTTATTGCATTCTGAGCACTTTTGTTTCTGGGCACCTTTTTTATTGCACGGATAATTCAGAAAACAGGATAATCATGGCATTTTATTTTATTTAACTAAAAATAATAGAGGATAAAGAGTGGGTACAGAAGGTTGTGCTTACTAAATTCATCAACCACATGCCCCCTAAAAAGAATCCATTAATAAGATTGATCAAGTCTTATTAACAAACCATTTCCGAGTGACATGAAACCGAAGAATTTTCGTATAACACTAAGTTACCTCAACGGGGATATGCATCTCCCCAATTATAAGTGTTTCATATTTCGTTTTGACAGTAGGAAGAGGGACTTGAAAACTTCCAATAGTAATTGTCGGAGACTTTTCAATAATATGAATACCATTTACTTGAAATTGTTTCTTCGGAAAGTGCACCGTATGTTCATTACCATTGATATGACAAGTGACCTTGATTTTGTTGCAATCAATAACAGCCCCTGCAGTATTCGAAAAGGGTCTACCAAGGATAATCGACATGTTGTCGTCCTTGGGCATATCAAGTATAACAAAGTCTGTTAAGATAGTAACATTTGCAACCACAACGGGCACATCCTCACAAACACCGATAGGAATGGCGGTTGATTTGTCAGCCATTTGCAATGATATTTCAGTGGGAGTGAGTTTATTCAAATCAAGTCTTTTATATAAAGAGAAAGGCATAACACTAACACCGGCTCCTAAATCACACAAAGCAGTTTTAACATAGTTTCTTTTAATGGAGCACGGTATAGTTGGTATTCCTGGATCTCCTAGTTTCTTAGGTACTCCGTCCTTAAAAGAATAATTTGCAAGCATGGTAGAAATTTCAGCTTCAGGTATCTTTCTTTTATTTGTGACAATGTCTTTCATGTATTTAGCATAAGGAGGCATCCTTAAAATATCAGTCAAACGAGCACGCAAAAAGACTGGCAAAAGCATTTCAGCAAAGCGTTCAAATTCTTCCTCATCTTTTTTCTTAGATGGTTTAGGAGGAAAGGGCATGGGTTTTTGAACCCATGGTTCTGTCTCTACCATGTTTTCTAGCAACAAAGTCTCTTTTATCATAATGTTTATTTTTAGAAGGTGGGTTATCAAGATCAACAGCAGGTTCTATTTCAACATCATTATCAGGTTATTTATCATTTTCTGGTTGAGCATCCACATGAGCATCATCATTATCATTATCATTAGCATTATCATTATCACTAGGTGGTTGTTCATTACCAGATTGTGTTTCAGCATCAGAAATAGAAACATCATTAGTATCTTCCAAGGGTTTTTCTACCTCAAGTTCACTAGGAGTATGCAAAGTCCTATCATTTTTCTTTTTCTTTTTCTTTTTAGATGGACTAGGTGCATCAACATTAATTCTTTGAGAATCTTGTTCAATTCTTTTAGGGTGACCTTCAGGATAAAGTGGCTCCAGAGTCATTCTACCTCCTCTAGTCATTACTCTAATAGCATGATTATTCATATTGTTATTCATTTCATTGAGCAATTCACTTTGAGATTTAGCAACTTGTTCTAACTGGGTTTGAACCATAGATGCATGTTTACCTACACCTTTGACATCATTAACAATTCTAAACAACAATTCACTCAAGCGATCAATCATGTAGGAATTTCGTTTCAATTGTTTCATAACATTTGCATTGAAATGATCTTGCTTAATAATATAATTGGCAAATTCATACAAGCACTGACTAGGAGGTTTGTTATAAGGAATATCACCTTCATCAAACTTTATAAAAGAATTTACCTCTACCACCTGTGGTGGTGTGTCAAGACCATGTATTTCTTCAATAGGTGGCAAATTCTTAACATTTTCAGCTTTAATACCTTTTCCTTCATACATTTCTTTGCTTCTTGCATATCTTTAGGACTGAGAAATAAAATATATACCCCTCTTTTTCGGAGTGGGTTTAGGCGGTGGTTCGGGAAGTGTCCAATCATTATCATTCTTCAATATATTATTCAATAGTTCCTCAACTTGTTCAATAGTCCGTTCCCTGAAAACACAACTTGCACAACTATCTAGGTAGTCCCTCGAAGCATCGGTTAGTCCATTATAGAAGATATCAAGTATTTCATTTTTCTTAAGAGGATGATCAGGAAAAGCATTAAGTAATTGAAGAAGCCTCCGCCAAGCTTGAGGGAGATTCTCTTCTTCAATTTGCACAAAGTTAAATATTTCCTGTAGGGCAGCTTGTTTCTTATGAGCAGGAAAATATTTTTCAGAGAAGAAATAGATCATATCCTGGGGACTACGCACACAACCAAGAGCAAGAGTATTAAACCATTTCTTAGCATCACCCTTTAATGAGAAAAGAAATAACTTAAGAATATAGTAATAGCGAACTTTTTCCTCATGAGCAAATAGGGTGGCTATATCATTTAATTTAGTAAGGTGTGCCACAACAGTTTTAGTTTCATAACCATGAAAAGGATCAGATTCAACCAAAGTAATTAACTCGGGATCAACAGAGAATTCATAATCCTTATCAGTAACAAATATGGGAGAGGTAGCAAACTTAGGATCATATTTCATTTTCTCCCTCATAGATTTTTCTTTCATTTCAGCAAACAATTTTATAACCTCATCTCTATCATTACAAGCAAGAATGGCTCTAGCCGTCTCCCTATCAAAGCAATGTTCATCAGGTGATTCAACTCTAGTAGGAGAGTTTCAGCATTTTCAGCATTCTCAATTTCTTTAGCCTTAGCAATTTGTTCATTAAGAAATTCACCAAGTGGCACAGTATTATCAAGCAGAGTACTAGCATCATCATAAATATCATTCATAGTAGAAGCAGTATCATCAATAACTTACGACATATCAGAATTAATAGCAGGTGGCGGTGTTGCAAGCTTACTCAAAACAGAAGGTGAATCAAGTGCAGAGCTAGATGGTAGTTCCTTACCTCCCCTCGTCGTAGAGGGAACGATCTTGGTTTTAGCGTCTTTCAGATTCTTTATAGTGATCAACAGATATAAATCTCAAGTGACTCAACAAATATAGCTATGCTCCACGGTAATGGCACCAGAAAAAGGTCTTGATAACCCACAATTATAGGGGATCGCAACAGTTTTCGAGGGTAGAGTATTCAACCCAAATTTATTGATTCGACACAAGGGGAGCCAAAGAATATTTGCAAGTATTAGCAGTTGAGTTGTCAATTGAACCACACCTGGAGACTAAATATCTGCAGCAGAGTGATCAGTAGCACAGTAGTATGATAGTTTGATAGCAATACCAATAGTAGTAACGGTAACGGTAACAGTAGCATCAATAGTTTTGTAGCAATTGTGACAGTAGTAGCAATAGTAACTTAGCAAGGCATAATATGTGAAAAGCTCGTAGGCATTGAATCGGTGATTTGTGTTGGATAACATTCATCATGTAACAGTTATAACCTAGGGCGACACAGAACTAGCTCCAATTCATCAATGTAATGTAGGCATGTATTCCGTATATACTCATACGTGCTTATGGAAAAGAACTTGCATGACATATTTTGTCCAACCCTCCCGTTGCAGCGGGGTCCATCAGGAAACTAAGGGATATTAAGGCCTCCTTTTAATAGAGAACCGGAACAAAGCATTAACACATAGTGAATACATGAACTCCTCAAACTATGGCAATCACCGGAAAGAATTCCAATTATTGTCACCTTGGGGTATGCGGATCATAACACATAGCAGGTGCATATAACTTGCAAGATCGGATCAAGAACGCAAATATATTCATGAAAACATCAAGGGTTCAGATCTAAAATCATGGCACTCGGGCCCTAGTGACAAGCATTAAGCATAGCAAAGTCATAGCAACATCAATCGCAGAACATAGTGGATACTAGGGGTCAAGCCCAAACAAAACTAACTCGATTACATGATAAATCTCATCCAACTCATCACCGTCCAGCAAGCCTACGAAGGAATTACTCACTCCCGGTGGTGAGCATCATGAAATTGGTGATGAAGGATGGTTGATGATGACGATGCCGGAAGACCCCCCTCTCCGGAGCCCTGAACGGACTCCACATCTGGCCTCCCGATGAAGAACAGGAGGTGGCGGCGGCTCCGTATCGTGAAATGTGATAAAACTTCCTCTCTTATTTTTTTCTTCGGGAAAGTGAATTTATAGCGTTGGAATTAGGTTAGATGGAGCCACGTGGGCCCCACGAGGTACCAGGGCGCGCCTGGGGCGGGTGGCGCGCCCTGGTGCCTCGTGGGCAGCCAGTGGCCCCCCTCCAGTAGGTATTGGCTCCAGTATTTTTTATTTATTCCATAAAAAATCTCCAAAAAGTTTCATTCAATTCCAAGAACTTTGATTTCTGCACAAAAAACAACACCATGGCAATTCTGCTGAAAACAGTGTCAGTCCGGGTTAGTTCCATTCAAATCATGCAAATTAGGGGCCAAAACAAGAGCAAAAGTGTTTGGAAAAGTAGATACGCCGGAGACGTATCAGAAGCTTCCAGAGAGCCTGGGCCCCATTAGAGGGGGGCCCACAGCCACCATGCGGCCCCAACACGTGGCCAGGTGGTGGCCGCGTTGTCCACCTGCATGGGCCGCTTGGACCTCCTTTGCACCACCTCTCGATGATATATTTTTTGTTTCGCCCGAAAATCCTAACCATCGAGGTTTTTTTCTATTTCCGCCGCCGCACCTTTCTATTCCGAGGCAATCCAATCTGGAGGCCTTTTCCGTTACTCAGCTGGAGGGAAAATCATCTCAATGGCTATCTCTATCAACTTGAAGACCACCATGATCGCTCGTGAGTAGTTTCCTTTGGACTATCCGTCCATAGCAGTAGCTAGTTCATTTTCTCTCACATGCTTCTCAATATAGTGATCACACGAGCTGCCCTACATGATTGTAATCCATCTGATGTAATCTATTGGTGTGTTTGTTGCGGTGTGATTAATTGTCACTTTATGATCAGATCCATCCATGCATTCTTTTGAGGTCAATTTAGTTTCTTTGCTGCATAATTCTCATTCATATATGCTCTCTCCTCTATTTGTCTTTCTTTGGACAAGTTTGATAGATGATCTCCAAGAGGGAGTTCTGTATGATAGTTGAGTTCAATCTTGCAAGTAATCTACCGCAATGACAGAAACCGAAAAAGGCTTGTATTGTATTATTACTGTCAGAGTATAAACTCAAGACATCTGTGATCAAGGATACCCTGTATTTGTGTGTTCGGCTAGGTGCTAAAACACTCTAGGTTTCTTTGAGTATGCTAGAAAGTTGACAAAATGGTTTATACAGGTTCAGGACGCTGGTGGAAATGTAATACCGTACTCCTGTTCTTGGTTGATTTGATATGGGTACATGGCAGCCATTACAGTGCTCGGGTGAGCTAACTACGGTGCTTGGGGTCTGGACTCAGGTTGCTCGAGCACTCACTCTTCCTTCTACCTCCTCTAAGCTTCTATCCTTGGGACTGGTGATGCTTGTGTTGAGCTGCTTGTTTGATGTGTCTTTCGATGTGTTTATCCTCTCTCCTTTTTCTTCCACCCTCAAAATGGCCACGGTCCTCCCATTATATAGGACTGGGGGGCACCACAATGACCCATTTCGCATGTGTGAATGTGTACAAGAAATGTGGGCGCCAGCCCGGTATAACTCTCTTTGTCTTCGGTCCTAATGTAGCACAGGTGATAACCTGACACTGTGGTCGTCAGGTACTTGAGTGCACCTGACAGTTATCTGGTGTCCCACCCGTCAGCGTCAGCCCTGATGGGACGGGAGACGCCTTTGTCCCTTAGTCAAAAAGGGATCATGTGTCATCTCTGTCGTCTGTGCGATAAGGTCAGTACCTTATCGTCCGGAGGCACGCACACCGCCTGTAAGTCATAATGATGATGGTCTAAAATACATAGACCTGTTGTAGGCTACGCGCCGTTGTCCGCGTCCGCATTAAATGTGTGGATGGGAATGTGGCCGCGCCCGCAGCCGTAGGATTCATCTGCATGCACGGAACATATGCCTGCGTGCTGGTGCTCGGGACACCGAGCACTTGCTCCTGATGTCACTACTACCTTTTCTGAGCCCAGTTTGAGTTGTACAGGTTTACTTGGGTAACTCTTGACAAAGATTTGCATGCCAACTTGCTTAGCTTGATGATGATTTAACTCCTTCCGGGTGTTCTAGCATTTCCTAGAATGGGCGATTTCCTTCGATATAATGACGTGGCTTTTGGGCGGGCCCATTTTCAGTATACTCAGGGTACCCCGGTTTTTATTACACCAACGGTAGCCCCGGCCCTGCCCGTAGTGGTCGGGCTCATGGAGGGAGGCCGTTTTACTAGGGGTAGGGCCCATTCTCAATGGGCCAGCCCAAAGAGGCTTCGTCTGCCCATATGCCTAAATGAATTGGGTTGTTCATTTGTAGAGCCGGAGACGTTGTCACCCTCGAGTATCAAGGTGTCACTCCTGGTGCTGCATGAATGACGCATGGTGTGGGTTGCCTGCTTGAGCCGGAGCTATCTTGATCACCGGCGCTGCTTACACTCCCCGTTCCTGGGCTATAAAGTGCTACAGCGGGTGGAGGGGGGCTCCACATTCCTTCCCAATTCCGTCGTCTCCAGCATGATGGCTTCTCCCCGGCCGGCTAGCCATCACTTTTTGCCCTATACTCGCCCACCGCCACCTTCTCTGAGCAATGCGCAGTTGCCGCACTGGGAGGTGGGTGTGCTAAACTTAGTTCCGCCCCAGGTGATGAGAGCACTGTCCCCTCCTCTTCAGCAGCCCATGGTAGCGTGTCTTCCCGCTTCTTCCTATGGGGCGACGGTCACGCCACTTCGTTCGACTCCGGTGGCAACGGTCGCGTTGCTCCGATTGTCGACGATGGTGCTGGGGCAGCATGGTCTTCAGCCCCCGCACGTTGCCGTGCTGCCGCGTCCCGTCCCACCGCCTCAGCCACGGTAGTTCCTACCAGAGCGCCCTAGTAGGATGGCTACGGTGGCAGAGGCGCGGAGAACATTCCATCGGGCGCGGGCCATTCGCCTACGCGATGCGATAGCTTCTTGGACGCGGGCGATGCAGGAGGTAAAATAGGCGTGGGTCCGCATTCAAGCAGATCCGTCACTGGAGAGACTACTGGGGCGGGAGATCGATGCACTCCAAGCTAGGGTGAACAGGGAGTTGAGTTTTCTGGCGATCTGGATTGTCACTGAATCCAATGTGGAGGAACGCATCCAGATGGGATCATCGAAGCCCCCGCTTACTTCATGGCAGATTCTCAGTTGGGCGATGGGGCAAGCCAGCTCTCTGGACCCCGAGCAGGCCGCTCGCTGGGCATGCCTACAGGGGGTCTTGCCTGGCGAGGGACCCCTAGGTGTGGGTGCCTCTTCGTCTTCTTTGGGTGAGCCTGGCCCTTCCACCGAGCTGAGGCTTTGAAGAAAGGGATCTTCTCGTCGTTTGAAGAGTGGTAGAATCTTCTTTTGAGTAGCTCTGCCGGTCTTAGATTTTATGGTGGCAGCTGCCTAGTGTCAGTTGGTTCCCCTGGCTTACGTGCCCTTTTGTCTCAGGTACCCAAAGCCGGGGATATTTGCAATATCCGGACGTTTAGTTGTTTGCGCAAACTACTCTTTGTGATGTCATCATGGCAATCTGGGACTTTTAATGATCTTGGCAGATGAATTCCTGAGGTGCCTTGGTACGAGCTGAGGGCCTGGCTTGTCCCCTTGGTCGATTGATGTGACCAAGAATTTTATCTTTTTCCAGTCTTGTAGTGTGTCGGGGAGGAGCTTTTATGTGTTTGCCCTGTGGATGAGGGTAAATAAGCTTTTCGCTTAGTTCTATGTCTAGAACTTTGTGTCATCCGAGGTAGAATCCGGTCATCCACGGTGGTCGTGGGGAAATGCAGTTCTACGTCTAGAACTTTGCATCGTCCGGGATAATACCCGGGCATCTATGGTGATCATGGGGAAATGGAGTTCTATGTCTACAACTTTGCATCGTCCGGGATAGTACCCGGGCATCCACGGTGGTCATGGGGAAATGCAGTTCTACGTCTAGAACTTTGCATCGTTCGGGATAGTACCCGGGCATCCACGGTGGTCGTGGGGAAATGCTTTTTTTCTTCGGGCGGAATGCGAGCAGCCGGGATGTGATTCTAGGGCTTTTTGTTTAGTCAAGTTACTCGTGTTAGTCATGTTAGTCATGTTAGTCGTGTTAGTCAGGTTAGTCATGTTAGTCATGTTAGTAATCATCCGGCAGGTTAGTCATGTTAGTCATGTTAGTAATCATCCGGGGGAGGAGTCCCCGGGCCTCCATAGGGATCGTGGGACAGCGCATTTCCATGGATGGAATGTGTGCCACCTAGATGTGATTGATACGTCTTCAGCGTATCTACTTTTCCAAACACTTTTGCTCTTGTTTTGGACTCTAATTTGCATGATTTGAATGAAACTAACCCGGACTGACGCTGTTTTCAGCAGAATTGCCATGATGTTGTTTTTGTACAGAAATCAAAGTTCTTGGATTTGGACGAAACTTTTTGGAGAATTTTTATGGAATATATAAAAATTATTGGCACAAGAATCAACTAGAGGGGGGCCATTGGCTGCCCACGAGGCAACAGGGCGCGCCACCCCCCCAGGCGCGCCCTGGTATCTCGTGGGGCCCACGTGGCTCCGCTGACCCTAATTCCAAGCCTATAAATTCACAATTCCAGAGAAAAAAATAAGAGAGGAAGTTTTATCATCTTTCACGATACGGAGCCGCCGCCACCTCCTGTTCTTCATCGGGAGGCCAGATCTGGAGTCCGTTCAGGGCTCCGGAGAGGGGGCTCTTCCGGCATCGTCATCACCAACCCTTCTTCATCGCCAATTTCATGAGGCTCACCGCCGGGAGTGTGTAATTCCTTCGTAGGCTTGCTGGACGGTGATGAGTTGGATGAGATTTATCATGTAATCGAGTTAGTTTTGTTAGGGCTTGATCCCTAGTATCCACTATGTTCTGAGATTGATGTTGCTATGACTTTGCTATGCTTAATGCTTGTCACTAGGGCCCAAGTGCCATGATTTCAGATCTGAACCCTTTATGTTTTCATGAATATATTTGTGTTCTTGATCCGATTTTGCAAGTTATATGCACCTGCTATGTGTTATGATCCGCATACCCCAAGGTGACAATAATTGGGATTCTTTCCGGTGATTGCCCTAGTTTGAGGAGTTCATGTATTCACTATATGTTAATGCTTTGTTCTGGTTCTCTATTAAAAGGAGGCCTTAATATCCCTTAGTTTCCTTATGGACCCCGTTGCCACGGGAGGGTTGGACAAAAGATGTCATACAAGTTCTTTTCCATAAGCACGTATGCCTATATACGGAATACATGCCTACATTACATTGATGAATTGGAGCTAGTTCTGTGTCGCCCTAGGTTATAACTGTTACATGATGAATGTTATTCAACGTAATCACCGATCCAATGCCTACGAGCTTTTCACATATTGTTCTTTGCTAAGTTACTACTGTTGCTGCTACTGTTACAATTGCTACCAAACTCCAGCTAATATTGTTACCATTACTATTGCTACCATTACTATTATTGCTAATGCTATCAAACTATCATACTACTGTGCTACTGATCACTCTGCTGTAGATATTTAGTTTCCAGGTGTGGTTGAATTGACAACTCAACTGCTAATACTTGCAAATATTCTTTGGCTCCCCTTGTGTCGAATCAATAAATTTGGGTTGAATACTCTACCCTCGAAAACTGTTGCGATCCCCTATACTTGTGGATTATCAGCGATACCAGGGCTTTTTGTTAGTTGGGTTAGAACACGCTCTTTAGCTTGCAGATGGACTGCTTCTAGTTAAGAGGTGTTGGTTTCCCTAGTTCTCATGAAAAGAGCAATAGGGAAGGCACCCTCGTCAGTTTGCAGCGGACTGCTCCTGGTTGAGATTTTTTTTTGTCATCCCCGGTCTTTTATGAGAGGAACGGTAGGGAGGCGGCCCTCGTCAGTTTGCAACGGACTGCTCCTGGTTGAAGGATGTTTGTTTTCCTGGTTCCAACAGGAAGAACCGAGGGTGAGTACACCCTTGTCAGCTTGCAGCGGACTGCTTCTGGTTAAGGCATTTTTGGTCTCCCTAGTTCTCACGAAAAGAGTTGTGGGGAAGGCACCCTCGTCAGTTTGCAGTGTACTGCTCCTGGATGAAAGCTTCTTGCCTTCCCCGATATTTTACGAGAAGAACTGTAAGGAAGTTGCCCTCGTCAGTTTGCAGCGGACTGCTCCTGGTTGACGGTTTTATGCTTGAACTTCAGTTGCCAAAACCTTTCCTTCAATTTGCAGCGGACTGCTCCTGGTCAGAAATCGTTTGGCCCACCTAGTTTTGGGTAGAACTTTGCTTGTGCGGAAGAGGTCCCGAGAGCCTTCCCTCTTCAGTTTGAAGTGGACTGCTCCTGGTCCAGGGGCCTTGAGTCACCTTTATCCTTTACAAAAATCTCATTCGATTGGGAACCCTGCTATTTTTATGAACAACAAAAAAAAAGAGGAGCATGATAATAATAGAGACTAAGTTTAACAAGGACTAAGTTAGATACAGACTTTCTACGTTTTGATTATTCTACCGACTAGAAGGTTGGACGGTGGTCCGGGTGCAGTTCTTGTGTTCACGGGGATCGAGGTCGTGATCGGCGCCGGGGTGCTTTTGTTTGGGATTCATCGTTGTTGTCCGTCTAATTTTGCCTGGACGGGGATGCCGAGATGCCACAAACGACTGCCTTAGCGCCGTCGTCGGGCTCGATCTCCCTTTACTAACCCCCCTGGCCTCGGTCGCCAGGCTCCTCGGATGGCTTTCTAGCAAGCCGCGTCCTGTTCGCCCGAGGGATGTTTTGCCTCTTTAGGGGACGCCGGGTGGTCACATCGGCGCCCCAATCTGAGTTATTATCTTGAGGGTAGGGGCATTGTTCCCATGTGTTTGCCTTGACATCGACGGGCACGGTGGCGTGTGCGTTCGGGTGATGCCCCTACCACTCGGCATGGAAGCGCTGCGCCGAGCTACATGATGGTCGCGGGTGTTCGTGACTCACTGGAGTGGAGGCCCTACCTCCTTCGGGCCATTGGCGAGCCACTCCGACCAACTCAGTAATCTCCCTGAGCCATGGGCACAAAGGCGATTGTTCGCTCATCGAGACGGAGGGTTATTGGAGAAATGCATGTGCTGCCTGGAGGGCGACTGCCGGGGTCATCTTACCGTCGTAAGGTCGCGGCGTGTGGCGGCCTTCCTGGCCATCAAACCGCCCAGCTATCTGCGTCCCTCCATTGACCGGATCTCCTTCCCTCACAATGTCTTTTGTGCGGGAGAGCCCAGGGTCACGCCGGGGCTGGTGCCTGCTAGACATGGTCGATGCGGATGATGACAAAATCAAAGGAAACAGAGCCTTAGCCCCTTACCTGATGCACCAGATGTCGGAGTGTAAACTCAGGACATCAGGGATAAAGAATACCTTGTATTTGTGTGTTTGGCCAGGGGGTAAAACGCTCTAGGTTTCTTTGAGAAAGCTAGAAAGGTGACACGATGGTTTATACAGGTTCAGGCCGCTGGTGGAACCGTAATACCCTACTCCTATTCATGGTTGATTTGGTATGTGTACATGGGAGACATTACAAGTGCTCGGGTGTCCTAACTACGGTGCTCGAGTTCTGGACTCATGTTGCCCGAGCACTCACTCTTCCTTCTACCTCCTCTAAGCTTCAATCCTTGGGACTGGTGATTCTTGTGTTGAGCTGCTTGTTTGATGTGTCTTTCGATGTGTTCATCCTCTCTCGTTTTTCTTCCTCCCTCAAAATGGTCACGGTCCTACCCTTATATAGGAGCAGGGGGCACCACAATGGCCCATTTCGCACATGTGAACATGTACAAGAAATGCGGGTGCCAGCCCGGTATAACCCTCTTTGTCTTCGGTCCTCATGTAGCACAGGTGATAACCTGTGTAACACCCCCAGGGGTTAACTACAGTGTCCACATGCTAATCATGCCATGTCATCTAATTTTACTAAACCAAAATGCCACTAGTCTCAAATCAAACTTCAATTTAAATTCAAATATAAGTCAAATTATTATTTCTTCAAACATGAAAAGTAAAGTGTTCATATTTTTGCAAATAATTAGTAGGTAATTGTCATGAAGGAACCAACATTAATTGAAATATTTAAATGACCTTAATTAATTAAAACAATGCCAAAATAGCAACATTTATCCTATTTATAATTAATAAAAATTCAAATGAAATCGTTTTGCCTCCAAACCTTTTTCTGGCAGTACCAGATATTGCATAGTATTTATTGAGCCAAGTCTCATATTTTACAAATGTCAATTTGAGCCAAATCAATATGCAAAACAGTGGTGAAAAGAATAAAGCAGAAAAGAAAAAGAGAAAATGGCTAAGCGGCACTGTGCACTTGGCCCAGTTGACCCAACAGTGTGGCCCGGCCCATTTGGGTCGGCCTTTTCGTCTAGCTCGCGACAGGGCAGGGGCGCCCGAGCGCCTGTGCGCCGTCCATGCTCGGATGAGCTCGCTGTCGAGCATCGCGCGGCTCCCCGCCATGGTTAAGGTGCCCCCGAGTCCCCTCGCTCTCTCCCACTGCAAACCCTAGCGCCCCATTTCCCCCTCCTCGCGCCATATTCCCCTCTCCCGAGCTCACCCGACCACAGTCGTCGCCGCGCTGCCATCACCACCATGGCCACCGGCCCCCTCTCACCGTTCCAAGCTGTCCAGCGGAAGCGCCATCGTCGACTACTTCATCCTGGAGGAGCAGATCGAGCGGGGGAGCCCCATCGCTGTCGCCATCATCCATCCCCTTCGTCGGCCGCCGTCTCTGTCACCGGTCGATCCCCTCGACTCCGACTGCCTCCGTCGTCCCCGGGCCGTCCACGCGCATCCCAGTGAGCCCGCCTCTTTTCCCGCATCTTACCGAGCTCGAATTTGAGCTCTAGCATGCCCCACCGAAGCCGCAGCTCCGCCGCCCGCCATGGCCGACGTGTGCCTTGCTGCCAAGCTACCCTTGCCTCGCCGTGCTTCCTATCGCGCTCCTGGTGACCCCGCGCTGCTACCCAGCCCCTTAGCTCACGTGCCTTCGCGCTGCAACCGCGGCGCCCATAAGGCCAGCACTCCGGCCGCCGCCCAACTTGAAGCCGCCATCGCCACAGCCCACCTCCGGCAGCCCCACGGCCACCGTTCAGTGCGCCTCATCGCGCTGCGTCTGCCGAGCCCACCCATAGCTCCAACCGTCGCCGGAATCGTCCGGCCGGCGAGCTCCGCCGCCTCTGGTTAGCGCCGGCAGTTAGCCGCCGGTGACGTCGCTGACGTGGCATCATTAGCCGCTAACTAACCCCCCTAACCCCCTGCTAACACTCGCTGACGATGGGCCCCGCACGGTTTAATTAACAGACTAATAAAACTGTTTAACTAATTAACTAAAACTGACAAGTGGGACCCGCAGCACAGTTCATTCGGATAGGGCTTACACAGTGTGCGTGCTGACTCAGCACTGGACCCACATGTCAGCCTCTGCTGACTGGGTGCTGACTGGGCAGTTGACCCAATCAACTGGGCCCACCAGTCAGCCACATAAGCAACACTCTGGGTACACCCACTGGGTACCCGTAGCAATTTCACAATTAATTTCGAAATTAAATTAATTCCAGAAATTCCAGAAAATGTTTAAAACTTTGAAAATTCATATAAAATCAACAGTAGCTCGGATGAAAATAATTTATATATGAAAACCGATCAGAAAAATATGACGAATCCGAATATGCCACCCACATACCTGCCACACCCCTCTAACCTACTGAACAAGGAACCGTCCCCTCCGGTTCAGTGTACCAATAATCACCGGAGCTGGGAGAACACTCCCGGATAATTTCCCGCTCCGTCTAACTTGCGTAGTGCAGTATTAGAACACCCCTAGCACTGCATGTAGACATGTCATGCATCCCTGTTGCATTGTTTGCCGTGTATTTATTGTTTCTTCCCTCTCCTTCTCTCCCGATAGACCCCGAGACTACCGACGACATTGCTGAGTACGACTACGACGTCGACGACCAGACCCCTTCAGCAGAGCTTCCAGGCAAGCAAAACCCCCTTGATCATCCAGATATCGCCCACTCCTTCTCCCTTATGCTTGCATTAGTATTGCTTGTCTTGTTGCTCCGATAGCTCCTATTCTGATGCATAGCCTGTTTTCGTCGCCTGCTGTTGATACCTACATGTTGTCCCATGATGCTTAGTTAGATATGCTATTGATTCATCTGTGGCCCTTCACCCTTGTCCGTTTGCCATGCTTGATATCGGGTCGTGATCACTCCGGGTGATGATCACGGAAATGTTTACATATTGCAATACTTAAACTGTTAAAGTCGGACTGGCCCCAAGGGTGCCCGCGAGAGAATAATATTAAAGACGGGTCGGCTCCAAGAGCAACCGCGCGTCATCTGTTACCAAGTCGGAGCGACAGGAACCCTGTTCGTCTCTGCGAGTTACTAAATACGCCTAACAGATTTGGGTATTTGACCTGAGTAGGCCGCTGGCCTTATACGCACTACCACCACGTGGGATAATGGTTTAGTGGGGCCCTCTACGTCGTATGTATCAGCCGAAAGTTCTTCCGATGTCACAGCTCAGAGATGCGGGCTGATTGCTGGGGTGGGCTGGTTACGTCACTTATGTATACATTGTCGCGCCTGGGCCCCGGCCAGTCTCGCAACATGCAGGAGTGCAAAGGGCGATGGCCCAAGACCCCTTCGCACTTAGGATTTAGACCGGCGTGTTGACCTCTCTACTGAGCCTAGGTAGGACTGCGTCGTGTCGATTACCCGAGGCCGGGCATTACCCAGCAAGTGTGTCCGGCTAGATGTGATCGAGCGTGTTGGGTAACAGTAGTGCACCCCTGCAGGGAAGTTATCTATTCGAATAGCCGTGTCCTCGGTAACAGGACGCTCAGAGTTGTATCTTGATCTGCTACAACTACAAATGGATACCAAGTGATTACTGAACTGTTACTACTGCTCTCGGGATCACTTTCTCACAGGGTAGTCGAGGAAGGATCCCAAGGCAATACTAAAAATATGATTGATTATATATTATCTTGTGCTTCTCTCTTCTGATGCTGCAAGAAATGCTTCAAGATGCTAGTCTTCGTTAGGCTAGGCTTTTTCCCCTCTGTTCTGGCATTTCTGCAGTTTAGTCCAAAGAAATAGCCCCATTCCTTTGATACCGATGCATACTTAGTAAAGTTCTGATATCAGTCTTGCGAGTACTTTGGATGAGTACTCACGGTTTCTTTGCTATCTCTTTTCCCCATACCCGAATGCTGCGATCAGACGACGGAGCCTACTACAACGTGGAGATCCCCGACGACCAGGAGTAGTTCGGAGGCTCTAGGCAGGAGGCCTTCGCCTTTTCGATCAGTGTCGCTGTTTGTGCTAGCCTTCATAAGGCAAACTTGACTAACTATGTCTGTACCCAGATATTATGGTTTGTATGACTTATGTATTCGGGTCCTCGTGACCCCCTGGTTTGTAATATGAAGATTTATGTTTTAATTTGAGTTTAGAGTTGTGTTGTGATATCTTCCCGTGAGTCTCTGATCTCGAGCGTGCACGTTTGCGTGTATGATTAGTGCACGGTCGAGCAGGAGCGTCACAACCTGACACTATGGTAGTCAGGTACTTGAGTGCACCTGATAGTTATCTTGTCTCCTTGGGTCCCACCCGTCAGCATCAGCCCTGATGGGACGGGAGGCGCCGCTGTCCCTTAGTCAAAAAGGGATCATGTGACCTCGCTGTTGTCTACGCGATTAGGTCAGTACCTTATCATCCCGAGGCGGGCGCACCGCCCGTGGTAGGCTACGCGTCGTAGCCCGCGTCCACATTTAATGTGTGGTCGGGAATGTGACCGTGCCCGCAGCCGTAAGATTCACCTGCATGCACGGCACGTATGCCTGCGTGCTCTTGTGCTCGGGACACCGAGCACTTGCTCCTAACGTCATTGCTGACGTATCTGAGCCCGGTTTGATTGGTACAGGTTTACTTGGGATAACTCTTGACAAAGATCTGCATGCTGCCTCACTTAGCTTGATGATGACTTAACTCCTTCTGGGTGTTCTAGCATTTTCTAGGATGGGCGATTTCCTTCGATATAATGACGTGGCTTTTGGACAGGTCCATTGTTGGTATACTCAGGGTACCCCAATTTTTATTACGCCGATAGTTGCCACTAGGGATAAAAAAATGATTGCGTAGTTGTCCTTTGAATGCAGGGTGAAGACAATATCTTCTACTTCATGTCATCATACTTAATGCAATACTCTGTTTTATTACTTAATACTTTAAGATGCATGTTGGATGGCGGTCTTGGGGTGGAGTATTAGCTATAGATGCAGTTGGATAACGATCTATAGATATTTAGACATGATGCTCATATGTAATTATCCCATGAATAATCATAATCATAAAAACTGCAATTTAATCGATACACAACTATAAGTTGTTCACCACACCATGCTATCTTTTGGAGAGAAACCACTAGTGAACCAATGGATCCCGGTCCATTCTTCTTCCTATTTCTTCCGATCATGATCAACGTTTTTTACAATCCTTTGCTTTTATTTCTTTTCATTGCAATCAATCTTCCATACACTCTTACATTTAATCCTTGTAACTAGCAAGGCTAGTAAGATTGACAACCTTACTAGTTTCGTGGAGGGCCAAGGTAGTTTTGTATTTGTGTATGAAGGTACTGATCATTGGCTGCTTAGCAAACTCCTACTGGTTCGATAGACCTTAAGGTCATCCACTTTGACGGAAAATTGCTGCTTGCTACAAACCCTTGCACTTGGGGGCCCAACACCGTCCTAGTTGAGAGGAAGCATGACTTCACCATCACCAGCCACCCAATGTGGTTACAACCAAATCGGTTATGGTTGGTGGATCGACACACACACGCATGCTATTATGTACAAGTTTCAGGAATATCTTATTGCAGCCTGCAGGTTTCATTCAGTACGAACCAGCCATGTGTACTAAAATCACAATGTGCTTTAAATTGGATATGCATATATCAATTGTCTTGTCTAGTCTCTTCATCGTCGTCATCATCATGACACAACTGTAGGGGAACGTGCCATGCAACAAAAAAATTATGCTACACGATCACAACTAGGAACACTATGAAGGCGCGGGTAAAGATCAAACTCACCAACGAGCAGAGTAGCGGAAGCAGTGAAGAAGTTGGTGAAGCGCGACGATTCCTGCAGGTCAGTTATACCTCCTAGCCGTGAGAATTTCTCCGAGATGATCCGCCAATCTAGAGTCGAAGTAGACAACCCCTCTGAGGTATCCATACGTTCTGAAGTAGTAATCCGACAGCGCTCCGTCGTCCAGGGAGAAGAGCTTTGAGAATACTAGAGAGAGAGAGAAAGACTAGCCTAGCGGCGATTCCCGTCTAATTAGGAGTCTAATTCTATTAGACCAATTAGACCGGAAGAGAGAAATTAGAGAGCAGCTATGTGGGAGGGCTCCTCCAAAGGATTGGTGTGCTCTAGGGGAAGCCCTCCCACACACACACACACACACACACACACACACACACACACACACACACACACACACACATATATATATATATATATATATATATATATATATATATATATATATAGGTGGAGGGGGGCCAAGGGGCAGACGACTTGGGGAGGGAGACCTCCCCCCAAACTAGGGACGGAAGGTCCCCTCCCCTAGTCCAATTCGGCCCCCCTATACCATCTATAGGTGGCGCCCCTTTTGGGCCACTTGTGGCCCATGTGGGGCAGCCCCCTTGGGCCTAGCCTAGTGGGTTTTCACCCCAATATTATTCTGGAAAATTACCGGAAGTTTCCAGGAACTTTCCGGAACCTTCCAAACTTTCCATATATAGACCAAAAGTTTTCCGGACACATATTATCCCTTTCCAAAATTCCCGAAACACTTCCGAGACTATCTGGAACACTACCGGAACAGTGTGAAACACTTCCGGAGCACATTCTCTCATTCTCTTTGATCACCTAGTTCTCATAAATATTACTAGTCGTTAAGCGTGTGACCCTGCAGGTTCGGAGATAAGTGGACATGATCCGGAACACTTTTCGGTCAATAGTTAACAGCGGGATCTTGACACCCTTGTTAACTCCCACATATTTACGAAGTTCTGCAGCGAACCTTTTGTTCCCGCATACCACTCCCTTTGCTACACGATACATTACAAAACTAGAGGCGAGACTTTTATCGGTATCCCCATGATCAACACCTTGATCACTATACCGGTTATCCTCATTAACGGTTTTGTTCTCTTTACCCGTTTCCCTAATGTGGTATCCTTGTGATCTCAATCACATGTGTCTGGACAGACGATGATGATATGGTAATACCGAGTGGGCCCAGAGAGTATCTCTCCATCGTCGGAGGAGCAAATCCCAGTCTTGTATAATCAATACCGAGACATACTTTTCTGGTATACCCGTAAGTTACATTTATTGTCTCCCACTTATGGTGTGACATTCGGTAACCCCAAAGTAACCATCCGGTATGTTGGTATATGATATTCTCATGGTCTAAGGAGGTAAGTAAATGTTAACATCTTATATGAAAATACCGACAACATAATGACGATATGATATCGCAGTAATTCATAAGTTGGGTCTATCCAACACCATTGTTCCGATAACAATGTGTTCTCGTTATTGATAGCATCCTTGTTACTTTAACAATGCTCACAATCAGGAAAACAAGATCATCATCAATACATGAGCTAGTCCTAGAGGCATGACTAGGGATCCATTTGGTGTTTATATTTCCACACATGCAATTGAGTTTTCCTCTGAATCTCATATTCAAGAACCAATGCAATTATAGCATAGAAAAATAAACTTTAATTATGAACATGGAAATATAATAATACATTTATTATTGCCTCTAGGGCATATTTCCAACAACAACCACTGTCAGAGGGGTTATTAAACTGATTTCCATTAGCACTGCTGCATGAAGAAGACTAGCTCATTGGTCAATTAGACTTTTCCCGTCAACAAACCTGGTTTTCCAAAAAAAATCTCTGGTTCTCGAGAAAAGGAAAAAAGATCTGGTTCAGTGCAATCACTGAATTGAACTTGTGAAATTGGTAAGAATTATGCACTCTGGTTTTCGATTAAGGGGGAGTAGGTCCCTATATCTCACTGGCATTATGTGCTCATCTGAATAACTGAATATACATAGCATATTTTAGTGTGTTCAATGATGTGTGAGTAGATGTGATGGGAAGAAACTTTGTTTTCATTCTGATAGCTTCTGCAAGTACTTTAGCTAATGGATGAATTGGCAAGCAATGGCGTAGCCAGGCCCGAGGTGGGCCGGACCGCGGCCTGGGGCGTGGCGCCGAATCTATTCGTTGACTGTAGTACCATGGGCACTGTTTTGTCACTGTAGCATGCTATCAGCCCTGGGCTTGCCCGGGGCCTGGCCTGATCCTGGCTATGCCATTGTTGGCAAGCATCCCACAGTAGAATTCAGATATACAAGTACCTGCCTAGGCATCAAGCTACTAGCTAGGACAAAAGACAATGGTTGTTTTGTGCCTGTTAGTAGCATTGACACGCCAATATATCGTTTTCTCCAACTTTGATTATATATATGTTTGCACTAATCAGAGGGAGGACTTAAGACTTTAGAGATTTATAATGCATTGCAAACATCTCATCATATAGCTCTTATACATTCTTCCTTCCCGACGCACGACACAGACTCGACTGAAGACTAACTCATTCAGATAAGAAATTTGATATGGCCATCTTATATAACCATGTGTTTATTTAAGGAGGCAGTCCTTTTCAGCCCATCAGTATTGTGTATCGCTGGAAGCAATGATGTTGCAAATATGACAGAATGACTTCCAAATTATGTATGTCACACACCAAGTTAATTAATAATTTCTATCATTTTCTGAATAATGTAATTCCTATCTCTTGGCTGTTTTTTTTTCTGCTCTATGATTGGGAAGTTAATTTAGTTTATAGTTTGTTCCAACTCATAACCAAATGCACATATGCATAATATGGAAAAGATAAGTTCTTGCTGAATTTTGTTATCATCCAGAGGACAATATACATCATACTATGGAGAGCACATATGAAGCTTGAATATGGCAGGAAAAAAAATATTTGTCACCTATAATATATTTTCTACGGTTATAGTAATATAAACAACTCAGACTTCACATGCAGTCCAGTTGATGAATAAAAAACGGCTATCTCAAGCTTAATTTTTTACACAGCCTTCAGGCCGGGGTCTTTTGGTTAATTAGGGTCTTAACTTAGTCTAGTGGAACCTTAACATATGTGAAGAGACTTGTTCTCACGTCTTTCATATGATACTGCATTGCTCAAAACTTGTCTGAGTCAACAGGAATTAACAACATGATCTGCTGCGACACGCCCGGACTGCATATAGTTAGTAAACAGAATCTGATAAAGAAACCGAACCAAATCTTTGCGTGGTCCAATTATTCACCACATGTCACTGTTAGGCCTGTAGTTGTTATAGTTTGGTGTGGATTGTGTCCAAGTCTCTACTTCACTTGTGTCTCCCCGCCCATGCTACACGCTAAATTAACAACCAAGACTAGGATTGATTGCAATTTGGGCATCGATCTAGGTGAGATCAGTTAAACTTGGCAGTTTACTTGCAAGGCAGGGTTGTATTAACCAATGAGTAAAGTATACGATTAGTATACGTAGTTGTCGCGAAAGTTCAATTTCATACATCAAGTTTGAAATCTTACAGTTCAGTACATGATGTTGCATAAGCAATGTTTTAAATAGCGGCCTATGGCAAATAGAGGCAGCCTCAATAGCGCGCTCAATTGGCTCTATAGCGCGCTAAATGGCGCTAAATTGTACACAATGCCGTTTAGCATGATGCCCCTCCAAACGCTATAGCGCCGAGATAGCGCGATATTTAAAACTATGTGCATAAGTGGGTCAGTAGCGATACAAAGCAGCCCAGCCGAGAGGCGCAATGCTGATGTGGCATACCATGTGTGCTCGGTACTATTTTGGTACAAATCGCAGGGTTTTTCTTTTGACAAAATCCAATTGCAACTTCTCACTTTACCCCTCATTCAGTAATTAGTATCCATATATTGTCACTCACCAAAATCCCTAACTCCGGTGTCACCCTCGTCCCCAATTCCACGGTGTTGTTCATGTACTGCAATGGGTCCGTGGTGCACAAGGACTAGCCGTGTTTGGCACCGCCGGTGCGGGACGACGGCACCGTGGACGTGGACTGGAAGGACACGGAGTTCGACGCGGCCTGCGGGATGGGCCTCCGGCTGTACAAGCCGCGATAGCGGAGCCAGCTGCTGCCAGTGTTCTTCTACTACGTACCATGGCGCCGGCACTTGAGTCAGGGGACCCGGAGCCTTGGATGCCATGGCCAGTAGGGGCTGTGGCGTCCCTGCTCCTTGGCCGCCGGCCGGATCTAGCTCTTGCGCATCCAGGAGTCGTCGTCGTGGTGGGCCCATCTCTGATCTATCTGGATTGGGCGGCTGGGGCGTGGGGGGATGAAAAGGAGTTGCCTTTCCATCCCTCCTCCTGTGGGTGACGGTCGCGCCGTAGGTTTGCGCGGCAGGGGCGTGGGGGTCTGGATGCCAGGGCGCCGGTCCTGTAAGGTGAGGCTGTACAGTTGGCTTTACGGCGAGCAGTGTTGCGGCGGTGGTGGCTCTCTCCTTGGCTGTGTCAATGGCCGGGGGAGGGGGGGGTGATCCTGGTGTTATCTTGGCTTCGGCGGTGGTGGCTCCCTGGTCTAGATCTGGTGGCGGCGGTCCTTCCCTTCGGTTGGGGCGGTGACCTTGGTACCTTGGTGTGGCGTGGGTGGGATTCTGAGCGAAAGCTCCATGCTCCGTCACCCGCGACGGCGATGCCTGTGGGTGTCGCATCCCTCTTGGGGGAGTCCTTGTGGTTCCCCTCCCCATGTCAAGGCTCCGGGTGAAAACCCTAGTCCGTCATTTCGGTCTCGGCGGCGGCGGCGCGTTGCGTCGTCACCCTCTTGGAGGCGTCCTCGTGGAGCTCAAGTACCTACCGGTCAACGCGCGTAGGCTTCTTCGGGCATGCTTTGACCCTGGCATGAAACTTCTTCGACTCTGGCATGGGGTGGTCTCATGTGTCTCCTGTACTCGCGCTCGACTTTGTGTTGGTGGTGTTTTCGCTACTTTCTAGGATGTCAATTTTATTTTGACCTGCTTTGTAAGAGGACTTCCTTATCACGTTTTATTAGTTCGGCCATTTGTGCTTTATTTATAAAGCGGGGCGAAAGCCTGTTTCGAGGAATGTTGAATGTTTCCGAATGAATATACTTCAAATATACATACAAGTCTTGGAGTGAATCTCATTACTGAGCAAGAACTGCTACCTCGTCAGTTATAGTTAACTCATTGCTGGGTTCAGTTTCTTGATCTTCTACAGTAATGACATCATCTGGCTCCTCTACTTCACTGTCTCCCTTTTCCCCACTGCCTATTTAATCCTCAAAATCACTACGACTTGATCCAACGTCACGCTCTTCTTCCTGCTCTCCACTGTACACAAATATCTGCAACTCCTCAATCAGTTATTGATCAGAAATCCTATTACAACCACTGTCATCAAGCAGAAACCGCAGGCCTTTCACAAGTTCTCTGCCAAGAAGCAAAAAAATAGTACTTCATTGAATCCTTCACTGCAATATGATCACTGAGATGGCCCTTCATCTCTAGCAAAGATAGCTTGTCACTCTCATAAGAAATTAGTTTATGAGCCGGGTTTCCCACAGTCGGCTGCCTTTGACTTTGTTCCCGTCTGGAACAATTTCAGGTCTGCACCTCATAAGTCATAACTCATAACCCTTATCATTTGACCAATTAGATTCTTACATTATCACCCCCTAAAGCTATCTTGCTAGTCATACGATTTACAAATGTTTATTCGACAATCCTGCTAAATTGACATAAAGAATGGTTTTTCTTGTTTCTCTGGGCGGAGGCAGTGGGTGGGCTAGCGGGGGCCAGACCCCCCCCCCCCCCTCCCCCCCATGGATCGGCCCTCCTCAACAGGTACGAGAGAGGACTACGGTACTTTTTTTTTTGAGAACTCGGTACATTGGATGTTATTAATCCCAATCTACTCGATCGGAAATTAGCGATGAAATAGGATAACCTCTAACTGGCAAACGTGCTGATTGCTGAACGGCCCAAGCCCAAAAGTATAGCCCGGAACTAGCCCAGCCCACAATTGTTGCATTGGCAGTCGATCAATTGCTTTATCCACATCGACCCGACCTGACGACTCAATTTGGTTATCATCTCGCCCGTGCTAGGGTTCCATCGAGCATCGCCGTCAGGAGCTGGCAAAGGTGCGGCTGCCAAGCGCGGGGTGCTTCGCGCCTATCGGCTGCCTGCCAAATCTGAAGCCGATCAATCCAACCATCTATTTTCTCACTGCAATTCTCCCACGTCAAGCGTGAGTCCAAACCTGATCTGGTGATTTTTTTTTTGAAACTGGGCAAAAGATTTGCCACTTTTATTGATTAAGAAGAAGGTTTAGAGCCCCCGCAAAAAAAAAAGAAGGTTTAGATGTTTTTAGGCCAAAAGGCCGAATTACAACACATTACTCTCGCGGCATTACATTACTCAAGAACTTAGCCCCCGCGAGCACCACAACTTAGTCTCATCTTTAATTCTAGCGACAAGAACCCCATTCCTTTCTTTCCAAATTTCCCACGAGACTAACATCATAATAGAGAGCATCGAACAACGAGATTGCGAGATGTTGGATGCAATTATGTTCCACCAAGACTTCACTGAATCCACAGTCCCCCAGGCCGAAGGATGCACATCAACCAAACCCAGCCAAGATTTGATCATTCCCCAAACTCGCACGGTGTAGCGGCATTAGAAAAGCAGGTGCGCCACGGAATCTTGCACTTGCTTGCATAGGGGGCATCGGTCACAGTTATGCCACCCCGCCGTTGAAGTCTATCAGCCGTCCAGATCCTATTGTTGATAACCAACCAAGCGAAAAATTTACACTTGGGGGAGCCCAATTCTTCCATACCAATTGTAACATGTTTGTGTCCACCAAGCCCAGGAATTGAGCCTTATAGGCCGACGCCTCAGAGTAAAGAACATCACTAGTGAACTTCCAGGAGATAGTGTCAGCCACATCTGGGATGAGATGGACAGCCGAAATTTTTCCCCAAAGATCGACGAATTCAACAAGATGGCTGGTGATTCTCATATAGGCATATTATAATAATGCAAGTCAAAACCTCATCTGATCTTTATTTCGTGCAACACTAAGCAGAATCGCTAGTGGGGTGCTGACCTGCCGTTCATCTGTGGTTATGGCATCACATCTAAATCTCGAGATGATAATGGAATTTGTAAATGCAAGCATGGATTATAAGGACATAAGGTAAGAGAGTATCTGCTGGAAGTCTAATTTATTTATTTTCTAATTTGTCTACGATTCACCATTGATGAGATTATCAAACATGCTTTCGAAATGAAGGTAGGTGCCAATAAATTTCGTTTTAGCTTAGGAACATGCAATACGCATTTTCAAAGTAAAGTTTCTTCGACCATGATTGCCTATATTGGGATGAAAATAGCTGCAAAATTCATGGCCGCTGAGACTATTGACTTATTAGATTAGCTTGGTGGATGCTGGGTTCCATTTAAACAGAGAAAATTATGGCTTGCTTTAGTTGCAAAAGCATATGCTGTTATTCGAGATTTGACTTATACTTGTGCTAGTTTTTATGCGCCATCCTCTTCGCGCCCCCTATTGTTCAAATCCTGGCTCCGACCCTATCTCTGCCCTAAGCATGGTTTTGGGTACCGAGTGAAATATTCGGATACTGGGCGGTATCCGCGTTTCTCGTTACCCCACGAGAAATCTATGTACCGAGCAAAAAAAAATCGACTTATTTTGAAAATTTTAAATTTAAACGTTACAGGAACTCTAACAAAATGCATGGCCACTGGTGGTGTATTGGTAAACCCGGGCTTCCGTATTGATTTGTGTGGTCGCCGGTTCATGGTTCGTCCTTGCTTTTTTTTCCCACTCTTATTTGAGTATAGAAAGGGCGGTAAGCGAAAAAAATATGGACACGGCGGGATTCGAACCCTCGAACTTTAGGTACGAAAAGGATAGATGTGTCTAACCACAGCGCCAGAATGTGATTGCTGAACGAAAGGAGTCCAGTGCTGCTGCATAGCATGTTAAAAAAATTGAATTCAAATTTCAATTTTAAATTTGGTCCAAAAAATTTCCAGTATTTCGCGGATACCGCGGTAACCGCGAATTTCGGTGTCCCGCGAGAAAACAAGTCCACTCGGGATCCAAAACCTTGGCCCTAAGCCCCTAACTACATACTTGGGAGTCAGGGCTATCTTGGTTCAAATTCTGTGATTGTCAACTTACTGAATGATGGATTTGATTTGTTCGAGCCATCTAGTATGTTATTGAGACCACCATGGGCATGGTTTTCATCATTCAACCTAAATAGAAAAGCAGGCCTAGAGGGAGCAGGCAAGGTAGTAGACTTTCCAACAAGCATCAGGATCACATTGGACATGCCGGATCTATCACTTGGATTCTCTTGAACACATAATAGTCCAATGTGTACACACTTGAGAACCTCACTTTCAGAGCTGTTGTTGTAATGCAATGATGGATCCACTAACTCAGCTTTTGCCCCCTTGGTCCTTTTCTCCCATACCTGTGCACAAGCAATGACTCGTCAAAAGAGCTTACTATGTCATCACATATTTTAAGACTTGGAAATCACTGAATATAATACTGACATAGGTTAAAAGATGCCCAGCCATCATTGTTTCAAAGGATACAATGTTGCTCCTCCCAGTCACAATTTCTAGAATAATCATTCCAAAGCTGAACACATCTGATTTGGTTGAAACATGTCCAAGAACCGCATATTCTGGTGCCATATACCCACTGTACATTAGAAAATGGTTCAGCATTGCTTCTTTTGTGAACGTGATAGTTCACTACAAGAAATATGTCAACTTGCGACCATCAATATTGGTCACTGAATGGTCATTGTTTTCTATTTGTGACTTTTTTGTGACCAAAAACAGTTAGTCAAAAGCTGGCCGTCTTTAATGAAACTTATCGACCTTTTTTTGTGAGATGGTCGTAGACGATTACGACCAAAATAAAAGGTCATAGATTTTACGACCAATTATTTTGGTCACTGGCAACCTGCCCACACCACGTCAGATCCAACGTGGCAACCTGACGTGGCAAAATTGCGACCAAATGAATTGTTCGTAGATTAGAATCAGCCCGGTCCAGTTTTGTGTTTATATGGGCCGAGCCCAACAATTCAGCCCATTTATTATTTTTTCCCTATCAATTTTGGTCAGCTACATGGGTGAAGCCCAACAATTTGGCCTTTTTATTTTCTGGGCCTCAGCCTTTTTACAGTCCACTTCATTTTTGGGCCTCGGTCTTTTTACAATTCATTTCTTTTTTGGGCCTCAGCCTTTTTACAGTCCACTTCATTTTTGGGCCTCGGCCTTTTTGCAGTCTATTTACGTTTTGGGCCTTGGCCTCTATCAATAAGTTGGTCCAACTCATCAGCTTTCTATTTCTCACATTTTCACAATACAGAAATGACAAATATTTCAAATGAAACAGAACTATATACTTGAAATGATAGCCAAAATTAGCCTATTACAGTCTTTACATAGTGTTCATACAACCAGACGTGCTGACTACTACAGAATACAGTATAACTAGCTACGAAGTACAACCAGAACACGAGGCAGATTTATAGATAACCACCACGCTTCATCGTCTTCTCTTCCAAACTTCAAGATACAAATCACCTAGCATTGGGAGGATCACGCATCAGAAGCATATAAAACATCAAACAAAGAAATGAATGGCATGCAGTATGAAAATAAAGATAGAAGTAGTATATTTTAACTTATCTTGCAACCATCAATATAGTTTGCTTATAAGAAAACATATGGCATGATGCTTATGTGCTCCTAGATTACTAAAGACAAATTGCACACTATGCACTCAATTTGACACTTGCAACAGTTTCAATGTAAATCAACAGTTAAAACTAAAAAGATGCAATGCTGAAATCTAACTCATGACTGTAGCAAGAGCGCTCCCAGCAGAACATCACAATTCTGCATTTCTAACCTCTACTTGCAACATTTAATGCTGGCAAGAACATATGGAGGCAGATATAGTTCCCAATGATATTTATATGACCGATGTATTTCTTACTAATAAGGTGCATACAGATGTAGTCTAGGCTGGGGACACACAGGAGTTCGAAACATTTCAAACTGAAGAAATGAGAACAGGCAACAAAGCATTAGGTTTGCAAGTTAAAGTAGGCCACAAAGTAACTTCTGTGAGGCACTTTGTTGGAATTACAACATGTTACATTAAAGGTCCATGAAGCTACCAAAATTCTAGAATACCAGGAGATAGTAGTTTAGCTGCTGAAAAAACAAACAATTTACTAAGAATGGCTAGTGGTAGAAATACAAATCAAATTTACTCAATCATAAGGCATGTGAGCAGGACATGATGAATATGGCATGAAACACCAGCAATGTAATATTGCAACCAAATCATCATAGTTCAATATCTTTGACATGATGTAATCAAAAGAAGTACTCGAGGGCCTGGAGCACCAAATGTTTAAGAAAAGTACAAATTAACAAGTGAACACGGTAGTACCAGACTGAGCTCGAACGACAATGAAATTCTTCAATATGTAGGTCACACACTTCTGCACCCAAACAAGCAAGTAAAGCTACATTGATTAGTACATGCAGCTAAATTCCACTGAATATTGAATGATATGAACTCAAATCACCTAGATACTAACAGGGGATACACATGGGAAGATGCATCAGTATGAAGATACAATGGCTGAGCACAAGGGAGCAAGTTCAGATAACTTGTTTATTAGCATATAATCCATAACACGATATATTTTTCAGTAAATAGAAAAGGCAGGGGTGAACCGTAAAGTGTCAGCTTTAGGCCTATCCACGAACCCAGTGAACCATCATACCTTGTAAGTTCAATGGTCTTTCCACCAACCCAACGAAGGCAATACGAAAGGTCAAGATTATGTAGCAACAATTTTAGATTATCAGCCTCATCCTCAAGGTGCAGAAAGCTTATTTACAACAGATTCGGTTTACAAAATTAGTCATCAGGAACCATCAAACTGAACAAATACACAAATTTCTGTCTATTTGTCATCAAGTACCATCAACCTGTTGAATCGGCAGGAACCACCAGGAGGAGGCGAACATACCAGAAAAACAAACTGAACACACCAGAAAACAAAATAACAACCACTACACTGGTCAATTCGTCAGAACTTATGTGAATCTCACGAGTGAGGTTTGAATTTATCTTAATCTTCTGCGTGCTCTTGTTTCTGGGAACTAGGAGACTGATGTTCTCCGTATATAGGAGCGAGCTAAACAAAGAGACTGAACAGAAGCTCACCGTGGGAGTCATCCACCCCATGTAGATGCCGAGCGCGGAGAGCCCCAAGAGCAGCAGTAGCGAGAGCAGACCTGCAAACCACGAGCAAGTGCGTCAGTCGGCTGAGGGGGCCAGCAATCTTGCTGAAGATTTGAGAGCTCAGGGATCGGGCCCACCATTGCAGCGGTAGTGGAGGCGGGAGGAGTCTGGCAGGACGGCGCCTGCGACGAGCTTGGCGGGGAGGAGGGTGCCCGCGGCGGCGAGGTACGCGAGGTAAGAGGCCAGCACCACGGCCGAGCTCCAGGAGGGCATCAGCGCGGCGACCACGTCGGCGGCGGCGGGGGCGTCCATCCCCGTCGTCGCAGCGAGAGGGGATCTCAACCAGTCGCTGCGAATGAAGCGAACTGCGGCGGGAGGGGCCGAGCGCGACCAATCTGGAGGAGGCGGAGATGCGAGAGGCCGGTGTGATGTGGGGTCGACGACGGTGGACGCGGGGGGCGGACCGAGGCAGTGGAGGGCGTGATGCAGAGGCGAGGGAGAGAGAGGCGGAGAGATGCAGGCGCTGCCTTTCTCGGTGACGTGCTGGCCAGGCGATCGAGCTCCGGTGGTCGGAGGCGGTGAAGAGGAGTGGGTGGGGCGGCGGTTGCTGTGGATCCCGACGAGGATAGAGGGAAAAGACCCACCGGAGCCACGCCACCGTTGGAGCCGCCCGAAACCCTAACCGTGGGCGAGGGTAGGGGAAGCGCCCGGCAGATCTGGCCGGAGAGGATGAAGGCTCGGAGCGAGGGGAGCATCGGGGCGTGCTGTTCGCGTCGGATCTCGCCGGATTTCTTGGCGACTGGAGGCCGCACGCGCTGGATCTCGCCGGACGGGAGGGATGATCGAGCGAAGCGTGGGGGTCATGTTTGTGTGCTGGGCGCCATCGATTCCCGCCTGAGGTCGCCGGGATCTGGCGCCGGAGGTGGCGGCGGCAAGTGCATCGATCGGGAGAGAGAGGAGGGGACAAGGGGTTGGGTGGGGTTCGTGCGCGAGAGAGAGAGAGATGGGGGGGCTGCTGCGATGGGTTGGATGGATGGATGGACACGGATGGATGGATGGATGCTTGCCACGTCATCGATCCATGCCACAACTGAATGCACCAATCAGAATTAAGCTTATGTAATTTTGTGTTTTTCTTTTATTTCTCTTTTTTTTACCCTCTTATTTGGGTAAACATTCAACATATTACCCTTTTATAGTTTGTTCATATGACTCAATATTGTGCACATATGTGTATCTTGGGATGACAAACAATGTTGATTTGGGGGGTTTTCATTTTCTTTGCACAAAAAAATCATTTTCAATTTTCGGAGTGCCAAAAATCGGTTTTTTTTGAAGAATCTACCAAAACTTTGTTGCAAAATTGTACCACACCATTTTTCAAAAATATTATAACACATTTTATGTACAATTGACCAAATGGTTGCCATTCAAAAGCTTTCGATCCACCTCTCGTCAAACTGACAAATTCTGCCGATTCAGCAGGAACCAGGTCAAATTTGAACTAGACATGCCTCATAGTTTGCTCTTTATTTTTCCAAAAATCATTTATAGGTGCAAAAGTATCTATTTAATCAGAGATACTCCAAAAGTTTTGCAAGATTCAACCCCTAGCTACGAACGGTCATGCCCGTCGTTTTGACCGCATTTTGAAACGGGCATAAGAAATTCAAAAAAAATCAAAAAAAATCAAAAACCTTCGCATTGTGTCATTATATGTGACCTAGTTTCCAGGAAAAATAACAAACTTGGACTACGACAAATGTCTTAAAAAAGTGTTCTCAGAAACGAGCTATCTTGTATGAAGTTCCATGGCTTTAAGGCAAATGGCCAATGTTATGGCAACATTCATGGCATAGTTTGTTCAAATGATATCATATTTTGCACAAGTTTGCATCTTGGAATGACAAACAATGTTGCCTAGGGAAGTTTTCATTTTCTTTGCACGGAAATTTCATTTTCCATTTTTCGAGTGCCCAAAATGAATTTTTTTGCGAAGAACCTAGCATATATTTGTTGCAAAATTGGACCAAATCAATTTTATAAAATACTAGGCCATATTTAATGTAAAATTAAACAAATGGTTGGGTGTCAAAAGCTTTTGATCCACCTCTCGTGAAAAAGACAAATTCCCACCGATTCAGCAGGAAGCGGGTCAAATTTGAAGTACAGCTGCCTCATAGTTTGCTCTTTATTTTTTCCAAAAATCATTTCTAGGTAGAAAAGTATCTATTTAATCAGAGATACTCCTAAAGTTCTTGCAAGATTCAACCCCTAGCTACGAACGGTCATGCCCGCCGTTTTGACCGCATTTTGAAACGGGCATAAGAAATTCAAAAAAAATCAAAAAAAATCGAAAAACTTCGCATTGTGTCATTATATGTGACCTAGTTTCCAGGAAAAATAACAAACTTGGACTAAGGTAATTTTTTTTTAAAAGTGTTCTCAGAAACGAGCTAGCATGTGTGAAGATTCATGGCTTTCAAGCCAAATGATCAATATTATGGCCACATTCATGGCATAGTTTGTTCAAATGATCTAATATTGTGCACAAGGGTGCATCTTGGAATGGCAAACAATGTTGCCTAAGGAAGTTTTCATTTTCTTTTGACGAAAATTGCATTTTCTATTTTTCGAGTGTCCAAAATGAGTTTTTTTGTGAAGGACCTACCATATAGTTGTTGCAAAATTGAACCGAATCAATTTTCTAAAATAATAGGCCATATTTAATGTATAATTGACCAAATGGTTGCGTGTCAAAACCTTTGATCCACCTCTCGTGAAAAAGACAAATTTCCGCCGATTCAATAGTAAGCGGGTCAAATTTGAACTGCAGCTGCCTTATAGTTTGCTCTTTATTTTTTCCAAAAATCATTTCTAGGTACATAAGTATCTATTTAATCAGAGAAACACCAAAAGTTTTTTAAGATTTAACCACTAGCTAGAAACGGTCATGCCCGCCGTTTTGACCGCATTTTGAAATGGGCATGAAAAATTTAAAAAAAATCAAAAAATTGGAAAACCTTCGCATTGTGTCATTATATGTGACCAAGTTACCAGGAAAAATAATAAATTTGTAATACGGCAATTATTTTAAAAAAGTGTTCTCATAAATGAGTTATCATGTATAAAAATTCATGGCTTTCAAGCCAAATGATTAATCTTATGGCCACATTCATGGCATAGTTTGTTCAAATGATCTCATATTGTGCACAAGGGTGCATCTTGGAATGGCAAACAATGTTGCATAAGGAAGTTTTCATTTTCTTTGGACGAAAATTTCATTTTCCATTTTTCGAGTGCCCAAAATGAGTTTTTTTGTGAAGGACCTACCATATATTTGTTGTAAAATTGGACCAAATCAATTTTCTAAAATATTAGGCCATATTTAATGTACAATTGACCAAATGGTTGCGTGTCAAAAGCTTTGATCCACCTCTCGTGGAAAAGACAAATTTCCGCCGATTTAGTAGGAAGCGGGTCAAATTTGAACTGCAGCTGCCTTATAGTTTGCTCTTTATTTTTTTCAAAAATCATTTCTAGGTACATAAGTATCTATTTAATCATAGATACATGGTGTGGTGGCGAGACGTCGAGGTTTGGACGGTGGCCGAGGGCACCAACTCCAGAGCGCGTAAACTGGCATGCCAGCCGCGTGGTCACCGCGTGACCGTGGCGTTGCCACGCGTTCTGGGCGGCCTAGGCATGTCTAGTGGGTTGGGGACTCCCCCGGTAGGTGTTAGGAAGAGGAATACAACAGAAGAATCTCACGAGGAGACTGAACTAAGCTCAAACATGAATTAGCAGCCAAGTGTTTGATTAGCGGTGGGGGAAATGCACATGTCCAATGGGCCTGAGTTTTGGCTGAGGATGATCATCTACTAAGGAGACTGTCTTGGCAAATTTTCAGCTCAAATGGAGGAGCCTAGGTGGCACTTGTTTTGCAAAGTACCACACTGGAAAGAAATATGGATATTGAAGCTGGGCTCAAATGAACGAATGGACCAAGCTGAAATTTGGTGGAGGATGGTCATTTGGGCATAGGAAAGCACTGTAAAAATTTGATACCATTTGGACATGCCAAAGTGGTACTTCCTTCACAATTGGCTAAATGAAATTATCTTAAATTTGGTGGAGGGAAGTTATATAGGTAGGAACATGCCCTGGTAAAGTTTCAGCAATAATTAAGCAATATAAAATATAGTTGCTTCACAATCTGAAAATATGACCAGAATAAAATATTGGATGATGAGCTCACATGGATTTCTGGATAGAGCTCAAATTTTGTGGAGAGTGATGATTTGACATATGGAAGATTTGGAAAAATCTCAAATCATTTGGATAATCCTAGCTAGTACTTCATTCACAAAGCTTCTCTCTGGATAGAAACTTTGGAAATTTGCTGAGGAAGATTTACTAGGCAAATGGAGCTGAATATTGTCATGTGGCAATGATTTGGATATGAAAGAGTGCCTAAAAAGTTTGAGGGCAATAGGAGGGGTCTAGATAGCACTTGCTTTGCAATGTGCCAATCTGGCCAGAAAATAGAAATTGAAGCTGGGCTCACATAGATGATTTGATTGAGCTGCAATTTGGATGAGGATGATACTTTGGGCATATGAAGGCACTGTAAAAATTTCATACCATTTTGATAAATAAAAATTGTACTTCCTTCACAATGCTCTCCACTGAACAGAAAATTGGGAAAAATATTGAGGGAAATTGGCTAAATTAAATGAGCTAACATTTGGTGGAGGGACGTTGTATGGGCAGGGTCATGTCCTGGTAACTTTTCAGCAATTATAAAGCAATATAAAATTTAGTTGCTTCCCAAACTGAAAATATTACTAGAAAGAAAAGATTGGATGGTGAGCTCACATGGATTGTTAGATGGGGCTCAAATTTTGTGGAGAGCTATGATTTGGGCATATAGAAGATGTGGCAAAAATTCAACTCATTAGGATATGCCTAGCTAGTACTTCCCTCACAAAGCTTCTAGCTGAACATAAACTTTGGAAATTTGCTGACGAAGATTTACTAGGCAAATGGAGCTGAATTTTTTCATGAGGCAATGATTTGGATAGGAAAGAGTGCCCAAAATTTTTGAGGGCAATCAAGAAAATATAGATAGCACTTCCTTCACAAAGTGCTGTTCTAAACAGAATAGGAAAATGAATATTCCTGAATTATTTTTGAACTAGGCAAGGAAGGTTTTTGACATATTTGAGGAAGATATGATCCAAAGAATTTATGAGATTTTTTTGGAAATTTTGGGAATGACAGAAATGTAGGCTGCTTCACAACCTAGTGCAAAAATTGACACATGGACATGACACATAGGCAAAACTGATGAGGTGGCGCCTAGTCATAGCAATGCACCACAATTTACAAGGCTATGACCATCTATATTGGTCGTGATCAGCTAGAAATAAGGCAGCAGACCAGTGCTGTCTGCTTTATGACCATTTCGTGTAAGGAAATTACGACATTTCTTACCAAAATGGTCGTTATGGTCGTAGATTTACGACCATTTCTTCCAGGGTCACTGACAGAAGGTCACAAGTTCACATATTTCTTGTAGTGGTTATGAACTTATGATAATATTAACCGAATCCATACACACTTACTAGGTTCCAGCTACTCTTCTTGAGATATGCTTTGTATGATCACCCTCAAAAATACTTGCCCAACCAAAGTCAGAGATCTTTTTGATTCATATCCATTTCTAGTAATATATTGCTCGGCTTCCACAAATGATTTGCCGAGCTCCTGCTCACGTTAAATAAATAAAATCAGTCATCCAGAATCAAAATTATATGTTTGTTCTACTGATGTTCATGCAATGATTAGTTTAATTGACCTGAACCGATGTTTGTATTTGTAACATCCCCAGATCTTAACCCTGTCATTAAGCTAATTAAAATGCCATGTCATCATGCTTTACTAATCCAAATTGACACTCGATTAAAATCAAAATCAAATTCAAATTAAATTTGAAGTCAAATTATTAGTTCTTCAAACATTAAAAATAAAATGTTTGTATTATTCTATAAATTCCCTAGTCAGTTGTCATGTTGAAATCAACTTCATTTGACCCGCAAATAAATTCCTAGGAAAATAGTAAATGATCCAATAGCAAATAAAGTAGCCTTTTCGAAATAAATGATTATTTATTTAACTCCAATTGCCTCCAAACTTTGTGGACAGCTCCTAAATATTACCTAATATTTTTGTACAAAGTTTCATATAAAACCAAAATCATTTGGCGGTTCAAATATGTACAGAACAGTAGCTAAAATATAAAACGGTGAAATAAAATGAAAAGGACCTATTTTACTGTGCACTTTGGCCCATCTACAACAGTGCAGCCCAACCCACCTAGGCCATCCACTACCTCGCTACAGGAAGCAGGGGGAACCGTGGCGTCCATCCGCCGGCCATGGCTGTGCCATGCCGTGCGTGGCGGCCATCCCCGACCTCCGATGCCTATAAAACCATCCCTCCGCGACCCCGGCGCCCAACCCTAGCTCTGCTCGCCCCCATCTCTCTCTGCCCCGCTCACACCCGCCGCCGCCCGCGACCCCCATGGCCGCACCGCCGTGAAGCTCGCGGCCACCGTTGCCCCCGGCGCCTAGGAGCTTGACCTGCTACTTCGTCTATGTCGCCTGCTTCGCCTACGAGGAGCAGATCGACCGGAGCCGCACCAACGCGAGTGAATCGACCATCTTCTTCCTCTGCCGTCGTCGGTGTTCGTCGCCTAATCCGCACTGCCCTGCTGCTCCTAACCTATCGCCGGGCCCTCGTGTGCCTTCACGGTGAGCTCCTCGTCGGAAGACCTCTTCTTACGCCTCGAACCCGTGTCGTAGCTGCCAACCCCGCCTGCAGCCGACGCTGTTGTTCGCCATGGCCGCTAGCTCGACCATGACGAGCTCGGCGAGCCTCGCGCGCTCTGCCCGATACTCCTGCGCACCTATGGCCGCCCCGTGTGCGCCCCCGGCCGCGCACCGCACGCGCGCCCACGCACCCGCGTCGCTTCCTGCCTCGCTGCGCGCCGTCCCTGTCGCTGCTCGCCGCGCCCGCGCTTGCTGGGAGCACGCGCTCACCACGCGCCGGCCGCGCCCCGTGAGCCTCCCTGTTGCTCCCTGGCCGCGCGCCTGCACGCCTTGCCCTGCCGCGCCTTGGCCTCGCCCGGCCAAGCCCTGCGCGCGCCCTCTGTCTCCCGTGTGCGCCCGCGCTGCTGATGTTGCCGCTGCTTGATGCCTGCTGTTGCTCTTACCGCCGCCGCTGCCTGCCGCGTGCTGCTGCCGCTTTAGCTGCTGCGCTGCTACTGCTTGCTTGCCGCTGCTACTTCCTCCAGCTGCCGCTTTGCTAGCTGCTGCTCCAGTCGCTAATAATGGCCATGGCCGTGGCCATGCTGTGTGCGTGTGTGTGCACAGCCACCACTGGCCGGCCGTGCAAATTAGATAGGGGCTAAGTACTAGTTAGTTTAACTACTAGCCAATGACAGTGACCCCCGCTGTTAGTTCATCTAATTTAACTAAGGTCTAATTAACCATAGGCAATGGCACAAGGGACCCACAGGAACTATTCACTGGTTGACCCATGAAAATTCATATAAAATAATCCGTAACTCGGATGAAAATAATTTATATATAAAAAATGATCAGAAAAATAAAATGAACCCGAATACGCCATCCACATACCTGCCACATGGCCCCAACACAGCAAACATGGAACCTTTCCCTCTGGATCGTCTGACCGATAAATGCCTGGAGCCGGGAAAATATTTCCGGATATTTTCTCGCTCCGTCTATATCACTTAGCACTGCATTTGGTCACCCCTAGCATAGCATATCACCATGTCATGCTTTGTGCTGCATCTGTGTGCTTTATATTTACGGTTTCTTCCCCCTCTACTTCTCCGGTAGACCCCGAGACCGACGCTGACGCCACCGAGTACAACTTCGTTGCAGACGTTCAGCCACTTGCCGCAGAGCTTCCAGGCAAGCAAAACCCACTTGATCATCCAGATATCGCCCATTCTTTCTCTTTTATTCTTGCATTAGATTTTGCTAATGTTGTTGATCCGATAGCTCCTATTCTGATGCATAACTGTTTTTGATAACCTGCTATTGATACTTTATCTGTTAACCTATATGCTTAGTATATGTGAGTTATTGTCCCATCAGTGGCCCTACACCCTTGTCCGTGTCGCCATGCCTTTCCAGCTGGGTTGACCGAGATGATGGATCATTGTACCGAAACCCGAACACACCTAAAGGCCCTTACAGTTGTACGACTCTACCGAGCTGTATCAAGTGTGATCTACCGAGGGTGATTCCTTGTATTTGACTCTCGATGACGACTCTGTAGTGTAGCACCTCTAGTGTGATCTACTGAGGGTGATTCCTCGTATTTCACTCTAGGTGATGCCTCTGCCGTGCAGTATATCAAGGTAAACCTATCGAGGGTGATTCCTCAGACTTCACATTGATGGTATGGACCTGAACCCCGGCTGTTACAATTCTAAAGGCGGGTCGGCCCCAAGGGTACCCGCGAGAGATAATGTGGCAGAACGACAGGGCAGGTGGAGACCATCGAGGAGAGAGGTGGGCCTGGTCCCTGGTCGTGGTCCGCGTGTTACCAAGTCGGAGCGACAGGAATCCTGTTCGTCTCTGCGAGTTACTAAAACACGCCTAACGGATTTGGGTATTTGATCTGAGTTGGCCGCTGGCCTATACGCACTACCACCACGCGGGATAATGGTTTAATGGGGCCCTCTACGTCGTACGTTCCTTCCGAAAGCGATCAAGATGTCACAGTTCAGAGATGCGGGCTGATTGTTGGGGTGAGCTGGTTACGTCTGTGGTGTTTCCACAGTCGCGCTTGGGCCCCGACCAGTCTCGCAACGTGCAGGAGTGCAGAGGGCGATGGGCCCAAGACCCCTTCGCACTTAGGATTTAGACCGGCGTGTTGACCTCTCTGGAGAGTCTAGGTTAGTCTACGGCGTGTCGATTACCCGAGGCCGGGTATTACCCAGCAAGTGTGTCCGCCCAGATGTAATCGAGCGTGTTGGGTAACAGTAGTGCACCCCTGCAGGGAAGTAATATATTCGAATAGCCATGTCCACAGTAACAGGACGCTTGGAGTTGTATCCTGATCTACTACAACTAGAACTGTATACTTTTGTGATACTTAACTGTTTTACTACTCCGGGATCTCTTTCTCGCTGGGTAGTCGAGGAAGGATCTCCGGGTGTTGCTGATGAATACATGATACTAAATATTTTATGTAAACTCCTCTCTTCTACTGCTGCAAGATGATGGCTGCAAGAAGATGTAGTCTTCGATAGGTTGAGTTTCTCCCCCCCTTATTCTGGCATTTCTGCAGTTTAGTCCACAGATATACCCCATTCCTTTGACACCGATGCATACTTAGCATAGTTCTGATGTAAGTCTTGCGAGTACTTTGGATGAGTACTCACGGTTGCTTTGCTACTTCTTTTCTTCCCGGATATTGCGATCAGATGATGGAGACCAGGAGCCAAAGGATCCCGATGATGATTCTACGTGGAGTCGACTTCGAGGAGTAGTTCGGAGGTCCCAGGCAGGAGGCCTGCGCCTTTTCGATCTAGAGTCGTTGTTTGTTTTTCGCCTTCTTGAGGCACCTTTATAATTGTCTGTAGTCAGACCTAACTCTTGATGTAATTTCGGGTCTTGCGTCCCTGGCTTGTAACTTATGAGACTAATGTTTATCCTTTGTGTCGTAGAGTTGTGTTGCGATATCTTCCCGTGAGTCCTTGGGCTTGATCGTGCGAATTTACGTGTATGATTAGTGCACGGTCGAGTCGGGGCCTCACAGTATTATCTTATTACCCCCATTGAATTTATCTTTTAGTTCTAATCTATATAGTAGCTTCATGAAAAGCTTGATTTTATTTTTTTCTCAACCATTTTCATTATTTAAAGAACATTGTAGTGATGAAGTCAGTACAACTAGTATTTGTCAATCCAAAGTTTGCTTGGAATAAGAAATAAAGTAGAAACTCCAGTACCGAAAAAAGGCATCAAGACTTTTCTTTTGAATATATTCCTACACAAGTAACTTATCCTCTCCATCGAGGAAGGCGCCTATTAACTTCACCAGATTCCAGTGCTAAAGCTTGGCAATTAATAAGAGCATCACCAACAGCTGCCCTATTATAGGGCAGCACTGCCTTTTTGGGCTTTTGGAGGGCAAAAAATGTCTCCAACAGCTGCCCAAAAACAAAAAGGCAAAACAAATTTGGGCAGCCCAAAAACAGGGCACCTCCGGCTGGAAATTTGCAGCATGAAGGAGTCTGCCCAAAAACCAATTCAGCTGCGCGCAAGAGACGAACTGCCTCCTTTCCCTTCCCGCGCGACGCCGCCACCCCACCTCCCTCCCCTCGTGACGCCGCTGCCGGCCACTAGAGCGCCATTGATTGGCCCACCAAGGGTATCGCCGACCTCGACGAACTCACCGCCCTCGCCGCCGCTGCCTCTGACCCCATGCCGCCTTCTTCCGCTGCCGCAGCGAAGCCCAGTGCCCACCACGCCGTCTTCGCACCCCCATGGCCCGCTGGAGGGGATGGGCCGGTCGGCTGCCCTCCAGAGCAGGCCAAACCACTGCTGAAGGCGCGCGGCAAGTGGCCGCCACAGGATCCCGCACTGTCGGCGTCGGCGTCACGGGTAAAGAAGCCGAAGGCTGCTGCGGTAGGCCGCACCGCCATGGCTGCTGCGGTAGGCCGCACCTCCATGGCTACTGCGGTGGTGCACCCTCCTCCCCCCTCCACCTCCCCCTTTCATGCCTCCGCCGTCCAAGGTAAAAGAGCCGGCATCACCTGTCGCCATAGCCGCCAGTGTCCACAACTTGTCCGACGAAGTGTCCCAAAAAATTCCAATGCAAGTTTTTTCAATGCAAATAGTTCAATGCAATAGTTGAATGCAAATGTCACACTTTCACCTTGTTTAATGCAAATGTTCAATGCAATTGTTGAATGCAAGTTTTGTTCAATGTATGTAGTGTCGATGACGAAACTTTTTTGCACAACATGAATGTTTCATTTCAAGATGTTGATGTTAATGATTTTCCCTCACAAAAATATACTATGTATGAGGAAAGAGCCTAATCATGATATGTATGAGGAGGAGTTTGTTGATGCAACTCCAAAAGGAGGAGGATTGACAAATTGTCAAGAAGATGAAAATGTGTTGGTATGTGTGGCATGGAAAAAAATAAGCCTTGATCCCACGGTTGGAGTTGAGCAACCTATGGCCACTTATTAGGTACGAATTAAAGAGTACTTTGATGAGCACAATACAAGTGGCTATGACCGAACGGATGCTTCCCTCCGTCACCGATGGTCAACAATTTCTGCGGATTGCCAAAAGTGGTCATCTTGTTTGAAACATGTCAAACACCTTAACCCAAGTGGTTGTAGTGCCTTTGACAAGGTGATTCTTTGCTCAACATTCATCAAGTGCTTTCTTCATGTCTTGTATGTATAGGTAACTATTGGACTAACTAATTTTCTCATTTTTGTTTTGTAGCTCTACGTCATTTCTTTCAAATATATGAATTTGTGGAGATGAAATTGCAGTGCGGCTGTTGCATTTTAGGGCTGCTGTAGGAGCCGCGGTGCCCTATTTTTGTGCCCTAAAATTTGGTCCGGCCGCTTTTTGCTGCCCTAAAATAGGGAAGCTGTTGGAGATGCTCTAATAGCTCATTTTTTAGCTCACAAAGGCCCATTTTTTATCCTTCAGATAATCATTTTTACTGTTATTTCCTGTCCATTTGGCATCATATCCTGAAAATCAGCAACTTAAATTAATATAACATCATAAAATCCAACTATGATTGTAATCTAGCTTGACATGTACCTATTGTTTATGCTAGGATAAGAGGCGTAAGGTGAAATTAGCTTGCTTTGAAATAGGATCGAGAAGTCACAAAGTCAGAACCCAGTTAGTAGATAAATTTTGAATGATCGAGATAAAAAAGAAAGCCCACACCACTCGAAGGCAGAGAGCACATAAGTGCAAAGTGGGATTAAAAAAACATAAGGGCTTTCATCTAAGGTAGCTAATCTGTACTGTCCTGTTAATGGATGGTTCTCAATTGTTCATGGCAGAAAATAGGAGTCAACTGAAAGTCAGGTGAAACAATATGGTGACAATAGCAGGAAGCTGTAGACAACTACTAATACTGGGTTTGTTTCTGTATTGCCTTATAGACTTGCCCAAATCCTCCTTCCCCCAGTTTATTTTCTTCAGAAAAATTACTTGTTTTTATTCTTACTACTGATGGGTCCAATAGCACTGATTTAATAACTTCAATATCCTGTGAACAAGCTGTATCTGCATATAAAATACCAAGAACTGACCATTGGTCTTTTTTCCGCAGAGAGCCAGTAAAAGAGCAGCTACAAAAGAAACAGTACCAAGGGAGCAACCTGTAATGGATGCTTTTTGAAAGGGAGGGTGAAATGGGACTGCATAATTCAATTTGCTAAAGTTATCACGGTCCCTGTTTGACAATACTGTGAATGTACTTACATGATTGTGTCTTCTTTAGACTGGATCTCTTTCTCCATATGCAAATTGATATAGCTGAGATTAAACCAAGTGTTGTTACCACAGGGAGGATTGCAGGGCTACTACCATTTCTGCTTGGGTTGCTGCCGTTTGCATTTGAACTATTGCCATTTTCTTTGGGTTTAGTACCATTTCCATTGTCTGCACACATGTTTAAACAATTAGACCTGCTTTTCATCAACAATATTATCTTTTAGAAATTGTGATGAAGGACGGTGGATCACACCAGAAGTTGGCGGTGGAGTGGCTTGGCTGCAGCCCAAATACGTGCGCCCGCCAGCGAGATTGCCCGGAGGGTCACAGTTGCAAGTGATGAAAGTGCCCCCACCTGCAGTGACGTCGTAGGCTACACTCGCACAGCCAACTCTGGTGGAGTTGGCCCAAACAAGATGGGTGTACTCGCCACAGGCTTGCCCCTGCTCAGACGCGTTGCTTGCGCGTTTGTGGTTCTGCTTTTCTCCGAGCCACGAGAACAATGCGTCCGAGACAGTCCAACTGATGCCCGCTCCACCTTGGAAGATGTTCTCATCCAATTCCCATCCACCCCATGTGCTTATAGAGAAGTTACGCACACATGAGTGGGGAAACCACGACGGTGATGATGGAGAACTGATTGGTGATGTCGATGGTGAAGAATCCCCCTCTCCAGAGGTCAGATTAGCCTCCAGATAGCCCTTCGGGAAGAGATCGGTGGTGGTGGCGGCTCTGCCTCATAAAAAAATCCATAAAAATTTTGTCTCACGTTTTTGGTTGGGAGAAGTTATATGGGGGAAGAGGCGTCAGGGGGCGAGCCACAGGAGGGCCACGTGCCACCACTTGCGGCCAGGCCTTGGGCCACGAGCCAGGGCCGTGTGGTGGTTGTGGGCTGCCCTGGCTAGCCCTCGTAGTTTCGTGGCTCATTTTCTTCGAAAGTTCTGAAAATATTTTTATATTTTTTTTTCAGGGACCTATTCTGCACAAAAACAACACCACAAGGATATCTTGCTGAAAACAGTGTCAGTCCGGTTAGTTTTTATCAAATGTAAATTAGAGAAAAAAAAGAGAATAAAAATATAGCAAATGTGTTCAGAAGGTAGATATATTTGAGATGTATCATCTGCCAGAGCCAATCTCCTGTCCTCGACCCACCACTGCCCATCTCCTCTCCTTGTTGGTGTCAGCGGAGGTGCGACGCTACTCCGGCCGCGGGTGTTTAGGGTCCTGGACCCCAGCAGCGACGAGTGGTCCAAGCTCTGTCACATTTGTATTTTTTTCTAGATCCCTATAAAGTGACTAGTGAAGTGACGGGCGAAGTGAGTGATGTACACGTCACCGGTAATTGATTCCAGTGGCGATTCTAAGTTATGCGCTCGTCACTGGTAATAAAAATACCAGTGACGGGCAAGGCACCCGTCACTGGTATTCAACTATAATTTTGGGCCCATCACTGGTAACAATTTTTGCAGTAGTATCCGATAGCTCCAAGTCTTCGACAGTGATTGGACGCAGAATGCAGACAAAAAGCCATCGGTGCCGCCAAGGGCCCACATGGAGCTATCCGGCAGCCCCGCACTGTCTTCACCAAAGTCAGCCAGCGGCAATTCATGACACGAAGCTAAGCATCCAGGTAGGCGGAACAGCCAGGGAGGCCTCGTCAGGGCCCGATCATGAGCCATCCGCCGTCATGTGCCACACTCACGCCATCCAACCGCTGCAGCATGCCTCGTGTCCACCATCATCATGCACGAAGCCAATCATCCAGTCACCGGGACTGGTAGGACAGTCACGTTAGGGCCCGAGCATCCGCCGTCCGCCGCCATGTGCCACACTCGTGCCATTCCACTGCTGTCGTACACCTCTTGTCTGCCGCTAACATGCCACGCTCGTCACCACTGCAAGGCCAGGCGCTGCCGGCCCACCTCGAACGACCAGGAAGGTGGTCGCTGTAGGAAATATGCCCTAGAGGCAATAATAAATGTTATTATTTATTTCCAAGTTCGTAATTATATTTATATTCCGTGCTATAACTGCTATGGTTCTCGAGTCTGCAATAACCACGAGGCTCGGAGGAAAACTCATATGCACGTGTGGAATAATAAATGGTAATATGTATTCCTAGTCTGGCCTCTATGACTAGCTCAAGTGTTGCATGATGATTTTGTTTTCCTGATCATTGGCATGAGTATGCCGGCAACTTTGAGGACACAATGTTAGAAGAACACCCGTGTTGAATTGACCCAAATTGATGTTATGCTATGAGATACATTTGTCATGAGTTGATGGTATATAACACAGAGAAAGTTAATGTTTGCATAATTCCTTAGACCATGAGAGTATCAAGTTCCTTCACACTTGCTTCATGAACTTTGGGGTTTGTTAAACGTCATCCGTAAAAGGGTGGCTATTATGGCGGATTACGGGTTCATAGAAAAGTATGACAAGGAACTTGATAGCTCAAGATTGGGATTTGCTCCTCCGACGATGGAGAGATATTCTTTGCGCCCTCTCGGTGTTACGGTATCCATCATCATCTGGCTAGACACAGCGTGATTTGATCACGGGGATGCCGGAACGCGGAAACAAGAAAAGAGAACAAAACCGGTAACGAGGAAACTGGCATAGTGAACAAAGTTGTTGATTCACGGGGATGCCGATAAATCTCACCTCTAGTTTTGTAAACATATCGCGAAGCAACTGGAATAACACACGACAACTTGCGGTTCACTTGAATAACCATTCGTGTGGGTATAGGGATCAATATGGATGTCCACGGTTCCGCTATTGATCATTGATTGGAAAGAGTTTCGGTCATGTCTATATTTCACCGACCCTACGGGGTCACACACTTTAGGGTCATCTATCTGCTGAATACCAGATAAGGAGTCTGAGAGAAAGTCACCGGAAAAGTTTCGGAGACCACGGAAAAGTTCTGGAGAGAAAACCGAAAATGTTTCGGAGTAAAACCATCACACCGAAAATGTTTCAAGACGCATCCAGAATAATTTAGAGGGTGCCGGAAATGTTCTGCGACCTTCCGGAATTTTTTCGGAAGAAATAGTCGCGGAAAACAGCTTGTCCCAGAGTGAGGGGACAAGTTCCCACGAATCGTGGGGGCTGTTTTTGGGGGTGCCCCCTATAGTGGTGTGACGCCCTCTGCTCGACCATGCACTAATCATACACGCAAACGTGCACGCTCGAGATCAGAGACTCACAGGAAGATATCACAACACAACTCTAAACTCAAATTCAAACATAAATCTTCATATTACAAACCATGGGTCACGAGGACCCGAATACATAAGTCATACACACAAATAATATCTGGGTACAGACATAGTTAGTCAAGTATGCCTTAAGAAGGCTAGCACAAACAACGACATAACGATCGAAAAGGCGAAGGCCTCCTGCCTAGGGCCTTCGAACTACTCCTGGTCGGTCGGCTCAACCCAGTAGTTGTGGCCTCCGGGGCTCTCCTGGTAGTAGTCTCCTGTGGTGGCTTCTGGCTCCTGGGCTCCGCCATCTGGTCGCAAGTATCGGGTATGGGGGAAAAGAATAGCAAAGCAACCGTGAGTACTCATCCAAAGTACTCGCAAGACTGACATCAGAACTATACTAAATGCATTGTATCAAAGGAGTGGGGCTATATCCTTGGACTGTACTGCAGAAATGCTGGAATAAGTGGGGAAGAGGCCTAGCCTATCGAAGACTAGCATCTTGAAGCAATCTTCCAGCATCAGAAGAGAAGAGAGCAAGATAATATATATCGATCATAGTTTAGTAAAGCCCTGAGATACTTCCTGGACTACCCTACGAGAAAGTGATCCCGAGAGCAGTAGTAGCAGTTTATCATTGTGGCAGTATCCATTTGTAGTTGTAGCGGATCAAGATACAACTCCGAGCGTCCTGTTACCGTGGACACGGCTATTCGAATAGATAACTTCCCTGCAAGGGTGCACTACTGTTACCCAGCACGCTCGATTACATCTGGCCGGACACACTTGCTGGGTAATGCCCGGCCTCGGGTAATCGACACGAAGCAGCGTCCTACCTAAGCTCAGCAGAGAGGTCAGCATGCCGGTCTAAATCCTAAGCACGAAGGGATCTTAGGCCATCGCCCTTCGCACTCCTGCACGTTGCGTGGGTGGTCGGGGCCCAGGCGCGACACTGAATACACCAGTGAAGTAACCAGCCCACCCCAACAATCAGCCCGCATCTCTGAACTGTGACATCTGAAGAGCTTTCGGGAGAAACGTACGACGTAGAGGGTCCCATAACCATTATCCCACGTGGTGGTAGTGCGTATAGGGCCAACGACCCACTCAGATCAAATACCCAATCCGTTAAGCATGTTTAGTAACTCGCAGAGACGAACAGGGTTCCTGTCACTCTGACTTGGTAAAACATAACGCGCGGGTGCTCTTGGAGCCGACCCGTCTTTGGTGTTATCTCGCGGGCACCCTTGGGGCCAGCCCGACTTTAACAGTTTAAGTAATGCAGTAGTGTAAACATTTCCGCGATCACACCCAGAGTGATCACGGCCCGGTAACAAGACTGGCATACGGACAAGGGTGATGGGCCACCGATGAAGCAGTAGCGTAGCTAACTAAGCATTATGGGACAGCAGGTAGAGTATCAATAGCAGACATCAAAATCAAGCAATGCATCAGAATAGGATCTATCGGAACAGTAGCAGGGGCAATTCTAATGCAAGAATAAGAGAGAGGGAATGGGTGATATCTGATGATCAAAGGGGGTTTTGCTTGCCTGGAAGCTCAGCTGAAGGGGCCTGGTCGTCGGCGACGTCGTCGTACACTGCGGTGTCGTCGGCAGTCTCAGGGGCTATCGAGAGAGAAGGAGGGGGAAGAAACAATAAATACATGGCAATAATGCAACAACGATGCATGAGATGCCTAAATGTTATCCAGAGGTGTTATACTGCCTATCTAATTGCATTAGTTATTTTAGGAATTTATTTGGATTTATTTTATTAAGGTTAGGCACTATTCATTTATCGGATACGGGCAAAATGTTCTATGTTCTGTATGTTAGAGGGGTGTGGCAGGCATGTGGATAGGTTATTTAGATTCTACACATTTTTCTGATCATTTTTCATATATAAATTATTTTCATCCGAGTTACGGTTTAAAAGATATGATTTTTCAAAGTTTTAATCATTTTCTGGAATTTCTGAAATTATTTAATTAGGATTATCCGAAACAGTAAATGATGACGTCAGCATGACGTGGGGGTGACGTCAGCGGTCAACGGTGTCGGTGGACTGGTCAATCTGACCAGTGGGTCCCACCTGTCATAATTAGGATTAATTAAACTAACTAATGATTAATTAGAGGTGTGGGGCCTACTGTCAGTGTCTAATTACTAATTAATTTAATTAACCGATTTAATTAACGTTTTATTTATTTTTTTAAAATGTTTTAAATAGGTGGGACCCACATGTCAGTGACATGGTGCCGCCACGTCAGCGGTGGACCGGGTCAACGGGGCCCGCGGTCCCACCAGTCAGTGGCATAGGGGCCCCACACGTCAGGCCACGTCAGCGACGACCGGCGACGTCGCCGGAACAGCGCCGGCGACCAAATCTGGGGCGGCGCGGCCTCGGGTGTCGTCGGAATTTGGCCACAGGGCACGGGGAGTGGCGCGGTTAGGCTCATTCGAACGGGCTCTCTGAGCCGCGTCGAATGGCGGTGGTGCCGTGGCCGGAGGAGCTCCGTAGCGACGAGGGCGAGCTCGTCGGCGGGTGGCCGGAAACGGAGCTACGGGGCACGAGGGGGAGTTCTAGGGGCACAGGCGGACGCATCGCGGTGCACTGAGCACGTTCCCGTGCTCGGGCGAGCACGACAGCAGCTACCGCGTCGGCAGCGAGTTGCACGGCGGCGTTGGCTTCGGACGGCGACGACATAGGCGGCCACGAGCGCGGAGAGAAGCCAGAGAGAGGGGGAGAAGACGGCGAGGCTCACCGGGAGCCTGTAGACGTGCTAAAGTGCGCGCGGGGAGGTTGGACGGCGACGAATTCGACGGCGGCGTGCGGCGGGTCCGAGGAAGAAGACGACCTCGTCGGCGTCGATGCGGGGGCTTCGAGCTCGAAGTAGACGGGGTAGGGGAAGTAGTCGAGGACGGCGGCGACGATGAGCTAGTCGGAAAGGCGATCGGGGCTCGGCAGCCGCGGGATCGAGTGGGGGACGGCGGCGAGCTTCCGGGCGAGGTGGGAAAGAGAGCTAGCAGGCGAGGGGGAAAATATCGGGAGGCCGGCTAGGGTTTCCAGGGGGCGGTCTTATCCCCTCCGCCCTCTGTAGCGACGCGGGAGCGAGGAGACGCGGCGGGGACAGCTCGCCGGCGACGGGCGCGGTCGGTGCGCGCGAGCGACCGAGGCTGAACAGGGAAAGGAGGGGGGCGACCGTGCGGGGTGGGCTGGGCCGACTGGTTGACTAGAGCCCAGCACGGTAGGCCTTTTTCTTTTTCTTTCTTTTCTTTCTGTTTTTCCTTTTTAGTTTCTGTTTTGTAAAATGTCCAGCCCCACTTTGGGTTTTGTAAAACAGGTGACTTAGTCCAAAAATTACAGTGCATTATTTAACACTGCTAGAAAAAGGTTTGGAGTCCAGACCTTTTCATTTGGATTTCATTTAAATGAAAAGGGGTTAAATACTTCTGTTTTGGTACTCTTCCATGTTGTCATAGTCATTTCACTACTCCAATTAATGTTGGTTGTAATTTTACAATTGCCTCTGGATTATTTGCAATATTTTGAACATTTTAGTTTTCACATTTGGACAACTTTTATTTTCACTTTAATTTGAATTTGAATTTGATTTGGAATTTGAAATGTGATATGATGCAAATGATGATCAAGCACTGTTAATCCTGATGACCTGACATTATCAAAAGGTGATCACTGTAGCTTAATTACATGGGGTGTTACAAGGGGGCAGCCCCTTGTGGCTGGACAAAGTGTTGGGGGCCCCCCATGGTGGGGGGCAGCCCCCACAAATGGTGGAAGGTGTTGGGAGCAGGCACCCCCATGGGGAGAACCAAGTGTTTGGGCGCCATTGTGGATGGGGGGGCCCCCATGAGGCAACTCCCCACCTTTTGTGGGGGTGGGGGGCACACCTTTTGTGGCTGAAATTTTCAGGCCCTCCACCCTCCCTCACACTATAAAAGGAGGAGGAGAGTGCTCTCCAAAATCCATATCAAGTTCTCACCAAATGGCATGTATGATCTGCCTTTCGTTCTCCCTCACACGAAATAGTTTCGTTCAGCCGCTAGGCTGTCTAGTTTCCGGTAGGGATTAGCTCTAGGCGGCGAAGCCCTGCTGGATAGGTGACACCGTATGTGTGCAACCAAGTAGAGAGGTCGTACGTTCGATCTTCTGTCAGAGGGACTATTCGAGGGGCCTCCCGAATGACTGTCCGGGGGACGTCCGAGAAATTGTTCGAGGGCCTCCCGAAGGACCGTCCGAGGGACTGCTTGAGGGCCTCCCAAAGGGCTGTCCGAGGGACCGTCCAAGGGGATGTTCAGCGGCCTCCCAGAGGGCTGTCCGGGTGACCGTTCGAGGAGCTGTCCGAGGAAGAAAATCCTCGCGGTTGGGAGGTTGTAGATTGCTAGCTGCGGGGATCTGCACCGATGATCTTCACCAACTCTACTTCAGCTACGCTTCGAGTTGGTAACAATCAGATTAAAACCTTGTATGCATCTTCATAGTGGTCCTGGGCTGGTGCGTAGGACGGAAATTTTTTGTTTTCTGCTGCGTTACCCTACAGTGGCATCAAGAGCCGTGCTATGCGTAGATGCTGGTTTTGATCTAGAATACATGAGATGTATGGGTATTGCAGAATATAATATTGTAGTGGATGAGATCTATTACTGAAAATTATTTATGCAGGTAGCAGATGAAATCTATTACCCGGTGTTCTTGTTGCTTCCCTTGAAATTGCGTATTTCTGATCTTGACGGCATGATGGAATCTTACAAAGTTCTGGCAATCCGTGATCATGATGGATCAACAAAGTGCTAACAATTCTTTGGGTTCCACCATAGTTAAAGAAAGATGAAATTTCACAGACTAAAGGGCAATGCAGATATGATCTGCACAGGGTTCTTGCGTATGAGGAAGTTCAATATGGGGCTCGAGATTTTATTATCTCGTGTTTCATATGCCCCGCAAAGTAAATCTAGCTACTTGAATAATCATACTTGATGGTGAACGTTGGTAGCTTCGGTTTGTTTCGAAACCTTAGAAGCCACGAAAAATAATATTTTGCATGAACCGATTAGAGGCGTCTGATTTGGTTTTGCAGGATGCATGGGCATGAGATGTGGTATAGCATTCCTCATATTAATTTGAATATGTATGAGATGACTATATGATGTAAATTAATTAACCTGACCTGCGTGTCCTGATTAGGCATGATGGCTGGAGCCATATGATTGTCACTTTAAATGACCTGCGTGTCAACCTTGTTGTAATGCATTATTTTATTAGCTATAGAGAGAGCAATATTATCTGGTGCATTGACAAGGTAGTGACAAGAACTGCGAAGATGGAGGCTGGCGCAAAAGCCGAAGACGGAGAAAAGAAAAGAAACAGGCCTTGGCAGAAAAGTTCTGCCACGACAGCAGTTTTCGAAACTGCTGCCACGGCAACATTTTTTTTGGATATTCACGAAGACGATGAATCCTTCTCCGAAAGAAAGGCCTATACCATATCATGCTATTATGAATTGCCTGAGATGTTTATCCCTTGTTTTGGCACCCTTTCGATTGCGCGGTAGTCGCTTTTATTAGGGTGATCTCTCACTTGAAATATCAAGTAGTTAGTGTTCTCCCAAGTATAGCACCGTCTGAAATATGTGTCTTTTCAGGGTGCGCCATGTCAACATGGGTACGAACGAATTGAGAAGTATGAGGAGGGTGAAGGTCGGACCTCACAGCGAGATCACTTGGTTGTCTTGACGTTCATGGCAGGAACGTCCTGAGCTCGGAACACGCCCATCGAAAGATGAACAAGAGTCACATAGAGATGTGATTGGCAAGTTGGCCTACCGATTGAGATTTTCGTCATCAGTGATGACTAACATCAATGGCGTTGAATTGCAATACGGGTCTTGTATCACTCACAATCAATTATGAGAGATATTGATTTGAGTAGGAGCGCACTTTAGAATTAATTTATTTAATTCTTAGTGAAATTAATTATGGACATTGTCTAAGTGTGATTTGCACAATAGTTATAGAATAATGGCTCGCGTTTCCACCTTCCCTGTTAAAATTGAATAGCTGAAAATTTATCTGGTTAAAACTTTACGATTGGTAACGTAATGTGAGGATTGTCCTCAAGAGTGCCGAGAAGGACTTTGTCCTATCGCTTGCTTTCGGTATGCTCCCGCTAATGCTATGGATAATGTGACTCTCATCCTTTGATCCAAAAGCTAGAATTCCGTTACGGTCAAGTGCAATATGTTTGCTTCCATGAGACCCGAACATCAAAAGTTTGGGATAGTTATGTGATATTCATGGAACTGAAAATCAGTTTCAGATACAAACAAAGGCTAAAAGATATGAGATATCTAAAGCAATGTTTGTTTGCAAAGTATTAGTGAAGTGTTCACTATGCAATAGACTGATAAGAGAGGGATCCAGAAGAACGCCTGTCATGTGATGAAGGTGAATAAAACAACAACTTAAAGAGAAAGGAAATATCCAAAGGGTGTCCGTGAGACTTACACGCCTAGGAAGTCCGGGGCTGACACCACTCTTAAAGTTGGGTGCTTCCTCTAAGAGTAGGAGAAATGTTGGAAGTAAAACTGTTAGAAGTATAAAGGCAAAAGAAAGAAGACTAGAATGTCCAGCTCATGTATGAATGTCATATGAGTTATAGATGTATGGAAGGCTGGTCAAAGATATAATTCTTGGGAATTATGATTAAACATGTTAGTCTATGATTCTTGTGTATTGTGATTAAAAGTTGATCACATCGATACCCGCTCGATTGCATTCTTTTGCGACTCGATGCAAGAATCACTACGGCCTAAACGACTTGCCAGTAATGAGGTTTAGATACGCGTTGGGAACATAGTAAAAGTTACTATACCTTCCATCGGTGTATTAACTCTGTATTTATTTAATTCATTTTTGGGGTTTCATACACTCTAGCCCATTGCATAAAATATGTTGCAAGAAGGTTGTTCATAAGAGAACAATTGTTCTTCGGTGTTATGAATAACATAAGGGCCATGCTTCCATTATGAATGGCATGTATGTTATGAATATTGATGATAATACAATATATCCATAACACTAACGCTAAATGTCACAAGACTAAAATAATACCACATTTGTGTGGCACTGCGTTTGGTCACATTGGAGTAACCTGGATGGAGAAATTCCATTGTGATGGATTTTGAAGTCATTTTGATTATGAATCATCTGATACTTGCAACTTTCGTCTGATAAGTGAAGTTATTGAAATACCATTCACAGGCCATAAGGAACGACCAATGAACTGATTGGTGATCATACATTTTGATGTGTGTAGTCCGATAAATGTTGTTACTAGCAGTGGATTTGTCTATCTTTAGTAATGACTGAAGTAGATATATGGATATTTACTTAATGAGACGTAAGTATGGATCTTTTGAAATTGTTCAAAAGGTTTTCAAAATGAAGTAGAAATTATTGTAACAAGAAAATTATGTTTCTACAATTAGATTGCGGAAAGGAATATTTGAGTTACAAGTTTAGCGAATGTCTGATGAGTTGTGAAAAGAGTTTCATAACTTACACCTCCCGGAACACCACTGTGAGTGGAATGTCCGTGAAGATATAATCAAACCATTTATGACATGATAAGATCAAAGATGACATAAATCAATTTGCCATTATCCCTTTTAAAGTAATGCTTTAGAGACTGTGGCTTTTACACTGAAAAGAGCGCCATCAAATCTGTTGAAATGACGCCATGGTGTGGTACGCCCAACCATGTTATATCTTTTCTTAACATTTGGAATATGAGGCTTGTGTAAAATGTTTACAAACCTATTCCAAATCAGACAAGTGCCACTTTGTAGGTTATCCCAAATAATTGGGTATTTTTCCATCACTATACTGAGGCAAAAGGTTTGCCACATAGAGCGGTATGATTTTGAAGAAAATGTTTCTTGCAAAAAGGTGAGTGGGAGGATAGTGCAACTAGACGAGATAATAGTATCTTCGTCGTTAGTTCATAAGAAAGAAACCTTGAAAGTAATTTCAGAGTTTCCTACTATGACTGATATGGAAGCCTATACATGAGTTGTATGGACTTCGGTCGAACTTGCACCTGAACGACGTAGGCAGAAACTCGTGCAAACCTCTCAGGTGCGCAAACGAGATATTGTTGTTAGACAACAGTAATGAGGAAACTTGCATAGTGAACAAAGTTGTTGATTCATGGGGATGCCAATAAATCTCACCTCTGGTTTTGTAAACATACCGCGAAGCAACAGGAATAGCACACGGCAACTAGAGGTTCACTCGAATAATCATTCGTGTGGGTATAGGGATCAATATGGATGTCCACGGTTTCGTTGCTGATCATTGATCGTAAAGAGTTTCAGTCATGTCTATATTTCACTAAACCTATAGGGTCACACACTTTAGGGTCATCTATCTGCTGAATACTAGACAAGGAGTCTGAGAGAAAGTCACCGAAAAAGTTTCGGAGACGACGGAAAAGTTCCGGAGAGAAAACTGGAAATGTTTTGGAGTTACCGAAAATGTTTCATAATAAATCCATCACACCGAAAATGTTTCGGAACGCATCCAGAATAATTTTAGAGGGTGCCGGAAATGTTCTGGGACCTTCCGGAATTTTTTCGGAAGAAATAGTCGCAGAAAGCATCTTGTCCCAGCATGAGGGGACAATATCCCACGAATCGTGGGGGCTGTTTTTGGGGGCGCCCCCTTTAGGAGGCAACCCATTGTGGCTGGACAAAGTGTTGCCCCCCCCCCATGGTGGGTACCAGCCCCCACAAATGGTGGAAGGTGTTGGGAGGAGGCACCCCCATGGGGGGAACCAGTGTTGGGGCGCCATGGTGGATGGGGGGGGGCATGAGGCAACTCTCCACCTTTGGTGGGAGCTTGTTTTGTGGGGAGGCTCCACACCTTTTGTGGCTGAAATTTTCAGCCCCTCCACCCCTCCCTCACACTATAAAAGGAGGAGCAGAGTGCTCTCCAAAATCCATCTCAAGTTCTCACCAAATGACATGCATGATCTGGCTTTCTTTCTCCCTCACAAGAAATAGTTTCGTTCAGCCGCTAGGCTATCTAGTTTCCGGTAGGGATTAGCTCTGGGTGGCCAAGCCCTGCTGGATAGGTGACAACGTATGTGTGCAACCAAGTAGAGAGGTCGTACATTTGATCTTCTATCAAAGGGACTATTCGAGGGGCCTCCGGAAGGGCTGTTCGGGGGACCGTCCGAGAAATTGTTCGAGGGCCTCCCGAAGGACCGTCTGAGGGACTGCTTGAGGGCCTCCCGAAGGGCTGTCCGAGGGACCGTCCAAGGGGCTGTTCGAAGGCCTCCCGGAGGGCTGTCCGGGGGACCGTTTGAGGAGCTGTCCGAGGGAGAAAATCCTCGTGGTTGGGAGGTTGTAAATTCCAAGCTGCGGGGATTTGCACCGACGATCTTCACCAACTCTACTTCCGCTGCGCTACGAGTTGGTAACGATTAGATCAAAACCTTGTATGCATCTTCATAGTGGTCCTGGGCTGGTGCGTAGGACGAAAAATGTTTGTTTTCTGCAGCGTTACCCTACAGTCGCCGCCGCCACCCCCCATCGTCGAGGAAGACGCCCGCCGCCATAGGGCCTCATGCCACCGCCCCTCGATCTAGGGCGACAGTCAGTGCCACCCCATGCCAGATCTGACGGTGGCCACCGTAGCCTAGCCGCCGCCTCCCACCTCGAATGCCGCCACCTCCCGCCATGCCAGCTAGCAACCATCAAAACCGAGCTATGCCGCCTCATCCAGGGCCGCGACGCCAACACCTCGCAAAGAGAGAGGCCCTGCTGCCGCCGTCCAACAAGAGTGTTTTGCTCGCAGGCATTTTTTGACGGCAGCGAGGGGAGCAGTGAGGGGAGAGGAGGTCGGGGGGGGGGGGGGGGGGCTGGTTAAGGTTTGCCCTTGCCGCCCCCCAGGAGCAACGCGGGGGAGATGCCCACCTACTCCGAGTCCACGATCACCGGCTTCACCGATTACAAGTCTGAGTAGAGCTTCATTCTCGGAGTAGCCTTAGTTAGATAGTTTGATGTCAATGTAGTGAATGTAGCTGCTGATGTCAACTCGGAGTTGAACTTGAGTAGAACTTGTGATGCTTTTGGGTATATGAATCATTAATGCTTATGTTGCTTATGTTGCATGTGTTCTTCTAACCTTCTGTTGCTTCTCCTACTTGTTCAAATCTTGTTCTTCTGCTTGATAGAGGAGGTGGTATGTGGTGTACAGAGGGAGGTGTCCAGGAGTGCACAATTCATGGCAGGCATGCAATGAACAGGTGTCCGGTTACAACAATAGCTCCTTTCAAGGGTTTAAGAATAGGCAGGAGGCAGAGGATGCTTACTCCAAGTCCGTGCTCAGAGCGACGAGCAATGTTGGAGTAGGCAAGGGTGCAGGTCAGATTGGGTTTGGTGGGCTGAAGAACTTGATAATCTTCATCCAGTTCGTCGCTATTGTGGTGTTGATATTATCATGTCCACTGTTAGTACATCGGGGAGAATGTTACTTCTTTTCTATAAGACATAACCAACACCATTAACTGATGAAATTATTTGTTGTGATTCTTTCGCAGATGCTCCGGCAAAATATGAACGCTATGACGAAGCATATCTAGAGCTCGTGTCCATGGAGATCATCTTCTACTCCGAGTGTGTGGTGCTTGTTGTTCATGAACTTCTTATCTTATTCTTTTAATGACCCCCCGGTTTAAATATGTGATTCCGCAACGATTACAGCCAAACGAGGCCTCCCAAAGTGTTGTTGCCAGATTGATACTACTTGTGTGCTGCTAGATTGGATGGATAAAGAAGAAAACAAATTGTGACGAGGGAGATTGAGAGGATATGCGGTGGTTAAAAGCTGAAAAAAAATGAACTTTTGGGTAAAATGACTTCTAAAACCATGAGTTAGGATCTAGCATGCAACTGCACAAACTACTGAAACTTCATTTTCTGTAACAGCAAATGCGATTTGATGAAATGCTTCGGGGAATGAGGAAGCGATTTTGTGTACATCAACTTGCCACCTGAAATTCTTTGCATCAATAAGATGATCACAGATAGTAAAAAGTTAAACAGGAAATAAGCAAATGCCATTTCGTGTTTTACATTATATGCAAAAGGAAATTTCAAGGAGAAAAAAAAACATGCATTTTTCTAATCATGTTAGAGATTAGCAGGATGAAAGGGTTAAATGAGAAACTGCACCGCAACAATGTGTTTTCTGACTCTAATGATGGTTCATTTCACGCAGCTTTGGTTTGCCATTGCCGAGTTGTCGATATTCTGGCCGATGGCAGTTAGAGTCCAGGAAGACACGGTCTCCTTTTGTTGTGTTAGACGTGACATTCTGGTGGGTGTTTTGCTAGAAATCAGAAGAAGTCGAGGAAGACACGTCCGGATGCCAGCCAGATTGATATTCTAGAGTTGATCGTCCTCTATTTCCCTCCACCGCCATTGAGATTGTCATTGCCGTCCCTCCACCTCCATCATCGCGTCTGCCTGCCTGCACCTCCCTGTGTCGCTGGCCGAAATCTTCATGGGCGTCTCTCGCTGTCAGCTAGCTGCTGGCTCTTGGTGGATCGTGGCGACTAGCCGCTAGTTGTTGGTGGACCGTGGCGAGGTCGACCAACATGCATCTCATCCGACGGCCAGGACACGTCCAATAGGAAGCTAGCGACCACTACTGATCCCTAGCGATCCTCTTTTTTTTCTCCCGTTGCAACGCATGGGCAAGTTTGCTAGTTGAATAATAAAGAGAAGAGCCGTACCCTAGATCTTGTGTCTATTTTGTGCCTCCCTTCTACTTTTTGTCTGTACTTCCGCATTGCGTTCCATGATAGTTTCAACACGTTATCAGCATGAAGCTCCACCAAGACGCGCGACGAAGAGGAGAGGACTTTGACGCCAAGACCTACAACGACAACCCCTCGCCGGGACGACTATCTACACTGCATCGACAATCTTCACGGCTACGAACCAACCTGCATCGAACTTTATGAGATTAATGGTATAGATCATCAACATGATATTTCTCCTTGTAGATCGGTATTTCTCGAAAAAAATCCCACAAGTAGATCAGATCTCGTTTTTGAATACATGACCCACTGGATGCAAAATTTCCCCAGCCATCGCCTAGCCGCATGGCAGATGCCATCCCAAGACCGATGGATGGCTAACAATGGGGAGATTGATGATTGTATCTGGAGGAAGTGGCGGTATGTAGCCGCCAGTGCATCTGCATGGACGGCCGACAACGTGGTGGTATCGTGGGTCGAGGAGAAGCAATACTATAATTGCAGCGATGGCTCGGGTAGGGCGGGACCAAGTTACATTCACTACACGCAGATTGTGTGGGCCAACACAACCAGGGTCGGGTGCGCCGCCGTGACCTGCGACGGAGGCCGCGTAACATTCGTCCTCTGTGAGTACACCCCGAGGGAATTTGCAGGGTATCTGGCTGTACGCGGCTGCGGGCAGTTCAACCGGTCAGGTACATAGTTTCTGACTCAACAATTAAAATTCCATGACGGTTAGGTGTTTGTTACAGATTTCCAAAACTTGCAACCAATAGGCTAATGGTCATGGAATTAAGTTCCTTCTAGCGGGCCATACAGCGAGAACATCTTCCAACACGGAGCAGGCACCAGCTAGACCGTCTCTGATGCATTGTTCTCCAGGCTCGGAGAGAAGCAGAGCAACAACTGCACAAGCAACGCGTGCGAGGAGTGGCAAGCTTGTGGCGAGTACACCCAGCTAGTTTGGGCCAACTCCTTCGAAATAGGCTTTCGCCCCGCTTTATAGATAAAGCCACCGAGGAGGTTAGGAACTTTTATAAGAGTGTTGCAAAAGGACAGTCACCGAGAAGGAAGTGCAAGAGAAGATGAAGCCATATCTGGACATGTAGAAGAAGCCACTCAGACCGACGGTGATCCAGGCAATCCGTGCGTTGGTGAAGGTTAATGTTTGATTTTTTTCCAGAATGTTGGGCACTGTTGCAAGAGTGTTGTCGAGTTTGCGGAGGCCGACTTGGTTGGTTATGAGGTGATTCCGATGGTCTTGGGCCTAGGAGCCCTTGTATCCAGCTCAGATGACGTGCCTTGATAGCTAGAGGTGTGTGTGAGGGTTTTTTGCCGGTTTTCCTTAATTAATCATGCTTTGTATGGTTTTTGGGTCCGGTTTCCCCTATTAACTGGACCAACTCTCTTTTTCTTTAATGCAATGCGGGAGCTCCCTGCCCTCTGACGAGGTTCGTAAAAAAAATAGATAAAGCCACACGGCCGAACGATACAAGATATTGAGGTGACCCTTTTACAAGGCTGATCAAACAGAAAAAAAAAGACACACAAGACGAACACCGCCAACAAGGCACCTGAAGTGCAAAGTAGGATGCCGCCAGCTTGGCGCCAAATGAAAGCACGGGAGCGATCAAACCAACCTAAGAACATACCCTGGCACCCGATGATCAACAAAACCCTCGCCTCCTGGATGAAAGCAACAGACTTTTTCGCAAAGTCGCCGCCGAACTGACGCCGGAGAGGACCCTCTGCCCTCTTGCTCAGGATCGCAGAGCTCCGACCCTACCAGCGATCGAAGGGACCTGGCAACCTGTCGGCGTAGTCACGAGTATAAGAGAGGAGGCAGACGAGAGCGCCTACCATCAGAACTGAGAACACTTCAAGAGATGCTCCAAGCCAACCCGAGCAGGCCGCCATGAATGGAGGAGACCTACACTCAACGACGACGACCTCAAGAGGGTTACGATGCAGATGCACCATCACCACCGAGTCCGCTAGCATGGATACGCTTCAAAAAGGGGGGAGGGGAACCACGACGACGGCCCCCAAGAGGGAAGCGGCACCCGCAAGTGTCACCGTTGCCGATGCCGTAGCGCTGAGCTTTCACTTGGTACCTTCCTCACACCTTGTTGTGGAAACCTCCACACGGCCCATCCGAAGATGCCCACCACAACGTAATTGGGCCTCTATATCTGGATCCGGGCTAGGCTACCACCACCGGCAGCAGCATTACCAGGACCACCCGCTGTTGCACCCCTTGCCATCCGCATAGCCAAGGGGGCAACCAAGACCACGTCCACGGGGCTTGCAGGAGAGCCGACCATGCAGTCCATCTTTCAGGGCCACCGCCCCGGCGTCCATTGACGTGACAAGATACCGGGGATGGCCCATGGACCAGGAAAGCCCGGTGATGGGCCGGCCTCGAGGCCCAGGAAACTTAATGGAAGGCGCGTCCGGGTGTGCAGGCTAGGGGGCCGGCTCCAAGACAAACCATGTTCTTGGCGTGCAAGGCAAGAACCCTTCACCGATGAGGTCGGTTAGGACTCTTGTAAACCCTAGCTCTCGTCCCCTATATATGGCAAGGCTAGGGGTAGCAATTCCCAACTATTCCAGTAGATACGAACCTTGGTAGTCATCATCATCATCATCTTGTAACCCCCTCGCACGAGGTGCTCCCACATCAATACTAAACAATGCATGACGTAGGGTATGTGACGGTGTCCTGGATTAGGGGGTGCTAACCTAGCCGGCCCATCTCCTCGGTTGGGCCGATATGCCCCCGTAAGTGATCAAGATGGGCTCCGGAGGCCACACATGGGAGACGTGATCAAGGCTGTCTCTACCGAAGACTTGTAGTACACTTCAAGATTTGTCCAGCCGCCTTACTCCTAGATACCGACCTTGTAACCCTAGGTACCCTCCCTGGCGTGTATATAAGCCATAGGGTTTAGCCCGTAGAGGGGAACAACGCAATATTGCTCACCTAGCCCTAGAAGTTAGACACATATTACGATCTCGAGGTAGATCAACTCTGTACTCGATACATCTCCATCAATATAAACAGAAGCAGGACGTAGGGCTTTACCTCCATCAAGAGGGCCCGAACCTGGGTAAACATCGTTTCCATCATCTCTGTTACCACCGATCCGAGATCCACAGCTCGGGACCCCCTACCCCGAGGTCTACCGGTTTTTACACCGACACTGGTGCTTTCATTGAGAGTCCCGCTGCGCGATCACCAGAAGGATTGATGGTTCACCTGCAGATCAACTGCGCCAGCGATCACCGACGTTTATGCCCCCGGACAGCTTTTTGTCTTCGGCTGCATGGTATTTTGGGCCGACTCGACGGGTCACCTGACCTCTGTCGAAAACTATGCCACAGGTCAGATCGTGACTTTCGGTGGCCTTGAGTACACTGCGGATTCCTGTCGTGAACTCATCCTATCGGGATGGACTCCTGGCCGGATCGAGAGCTCGGCCGGTCCTGGAGGCTCGACTCCGGAACCGAACTTTGTCACGGCGTCTCTTGAGACCCCTGATGCCGCCACTCCGGCCAGTCTCTCCCCAATCACCAGTCCGGAGATAGATCCGGCTCCCGCTCCCGAAACTGCGCCGGTGCCGGAATTGATTTTGAATCAGAACCCGGAATTATATTCAGATTCCTTTCATTCCGAAGACACGTCTGGTTACACGCCGGGTGTACTTCGAATCAGCCCTGCCTATGGCGCATCCATGAATTCCTAAGAGTTATCTCACCTCGATGAGATGCTTGACCGCATCCGGAGCATGTCCATCTCGGACGGCAATACTTCGGTTTACAATCAGATCGGACTTAAAGCCGACGATAGGGAAATTTACATCCCACCCACCACCCACCTACTCGCCAAGATCGATGATTTAACCGACATGTTGGACTATGACGAACCCTCAGACATGGAGGAAGACGCTGATGGCCCCATCGAGAACACCTTGCCCCCGGTAAACACGGGTAGGTGGGCCGCCACATCCACCTACGATGTTTATATGGTGGACACCCCCAAATCCCCTCCAAGACATCGGCGAAGGCGCCGAAGGGGCAATAATGGGGAACCCAGTGGCAATGACGCGACAGCTAATAACGGCGACGCGGAGGACTGCGACGCCGATAAACAGGAGGAGGACATTCAAGCCTCCCCAGTAAGGAATGGCACACCAGACCGACCTCTTGTGGACTCCGATCCCGATGACCTCTTCCAAGGGTCCGACGACAACTACATGCCAGAATCCGAGGAGGACGAGAGCCTCGGTACGGAGGATTACATCGTCCCCGAAGATCCCTTTGAACAAGAATGCTTCCGGCGACGCCTCGTTGCGATGGCCCGGAGCTTAAAGCGCAAGCAGCAGCAGCTGCAGGAAAATACCGATGCGCTAAATGAAAAGTGGGTTGAAGTGCTCACTGCCAAGCAAGATATGGAGAACCGATGCCATAGTGCACCGAAATCATACCCACGCAGGCGCCTTTTACCGGAGTTCGATGAAGAGCTCGCTGACGACCTCGATCGGCCCCCTAGAGGCCGGGACAGGCCAAGACGAGAAGACCATGGTGAACGGCCACCTCCACGCCGTCATGGCAAAGACCCCGTGGAGTACCTGGACCCTAGCGATTCTAGACGTCGTATTGAGGAAAACAGGGGCCCCCCTCGGTCCATCTACGGATCAAGGGGACGTGCGCCCGCTGGGCCCGACGGCTATGATGCCTGGATGGACAGGAACGGCCATGCCCGAGATCAAGCCTACTCACGGCTTTCTCCCGAGATCCGACGAGATCCTCCTCGGTCCCGGGGTTCGGCTCACCCAATCTGCTTTACAGACAGGGTGATGGAACATCAATTCCCGGAAGGGTTTAAACCCATTAACATAGAATCATATGATGGTACCACGGACCCAGCAGTTTGGATCGAGGATTTCCTCCTGCATATAGACATGGCCAATGGAGATGATCTCCATGCCATTAAATACTTGCCGCTCAAGCTAAAGGGGCCGGCAAGGCATTGGCTTAACAGCCTCCCTCCTCACTCTATCGGCAGCTGGGAGGCCCTAGAAGACGCTTTTCGAGCAAACTTCCAGGGCACATATGTCTGACCTCCGGACGCTGATGACCTCAGTTGTGTCACCCAGCAGCCAGGCGAATCAGCCCGGAAATTCTGGAATAGGTTCCTCACCAAGAAAAACCAAATCATAGACTGCTCCAAAGCCGAGGCCATCGCCGCATTTAAAAACAATATTCGAGATGAATGGTTGGCCCGACAACTCGGCCAGGATAAGCCGAGAACTACGGCTGCCCTGACCTCACTGATGACCCGCTTTTGCGCGGGAGAAGACAGCTGGCTCGCCCGAAGCACTCATAATGGCGAGGCAGGCACCTCGGAAACTCGCGACGCCAATGGAAAACCAAAGCGCATCAAAAATAAGCGCAGGTATAAAAATGGCGGAAGCGACACTGAAGACGCCGCGGTAAACGCAGGATTTACCAGACCTAAAGCCGGCCAGAAAAGAAAACCCTTTAAAGGGAACAAAGACGGACCTAGCCAGCTTGATAGGCTCCTGGACCGCCCATGTCGGATTCACGGTACTCAGGAAAAACCAGCAACCCACACTAATAGGAATTGCTGGGTCTTTAAACAAGTCGGCAAGATCGCGGCAGAGGGTCAGAGTAAAACCCAACACCGCAGCGACGACGAGGATGAACCTCGGCAGCCCAATAATGGAGGCCAAAAGAAATTTCCTAACGAGGTAACAGAGGTCAATATGATCTATGCCACCCACATCCCTAAAAGGGAGAGGAGGCGTGTACTTCGGGACGTATACGCGTTGGAGCCAATCGCCCCGAAGTATAATCCTTGGTCGGCTTACCCGATCACTTTTGACAAGCACGATCATTCGACCAGCATCAGGCATGGCGGATCGGCGGCACTCGTCCTGGACCCTATCGTGGATGGTTATAATCTCACACGCTTCCTCATGGACGGGGGAAGCAGCCTTAACCTCATCTACGAGGACACAGTTCGAAACATGGGCATCGACTCATCTCGGATCAAGCCGAGCTCTACCACCTTTAAAGATGTCATTCCAGGCGTCGAAGCCCGCTGTACCAGAGCGGTTACCCTCGAGGTAGTCTTCGGCTCGCCAGAGAACTTCAGAAGCGAGGATTTAATCTTCGATATTGTCCCATTCCGAAGTGGATACCACGCGCTCCTAGGGCGCACGGCCTTTGCACGCTTTAACGCAATCCCGCATTATGCCTATCTCAAGCTTAAGATGCCGGGACCTAATGGGGTGATCACAGTTAATGGTAACACCGAACGATCACTTCGGACAGAGGAACAGACCGCGGCTTTCGCAGCCGAGGCACAGGCGTCCGAGGAGGCAACCCGCAGCGATAAATGCGCCACCCGCGCTGTAAAGCGTGCCCGGGCTGCACAGATCGACCTCGGCCAGGTACCCCTGCACCTGAAATAGGGATACGGGCTCCTCGTGTGCCCTCTCTGGAGTGGGCACTACGTCCCAAGGGAGCATAATTTTGCATTAAAGATTCCCTGGGCTGTCGAGGAGCCGAAAACATACTCAAACGTTGGCGCGGATCAACCAAGCAAAGACGTGGCTTAGAGCCCCTGTACAGGCAAGTATCTGTAAAAGAAACAGCCAAACACGCCTACGTCTACGTGGTTTTAACCACAGGGTGACTTCGGCAACACCTCCCTTAAAGGAGCTCGGTCAATAAAACACCTAAAGTGTATAAAGGGCCGGAATGGCATCAACCTTCACAAGTGCCTCACCATTAATGGTGAAACATCTGGTCAACAGTTTGGAAACGCAGACGTGCGGCAGGCAGTGGCCCGGGTTCTTTAAAATCCATTAGCAATTACCCGCCCTGTTTCTTCATCTTCCTTCTTTACCATTTACATTGTACTCTTTCAATTACTCTTGTCACAACTGGGCATGCACACGATTGATATCATGAAATAAAGAAACTATGCCCCTTTAAGGTCTCTATTGTATTTCTTTATCAGCATAGCCTCTCTGGGACGAAGAAGTTCTTTAAAAAAGATGCAATTGTATAAACAAGTCCGAAGTATTCGGCGTCTCGGATTTTTGGCCTTATATGCATCAGTTTCGAACCTGGATTTCGGTCAATAGTTGGGTTGCCCTGCTCCTATGTGTACCCCTTACGTTTCCGATAAATTCGGCTAAGGGCGTAACGGGAGAACCACTGCGATTGCGCCGCCAGGTCAATTGGCATTGCGCCTCAGTGGAGAAAGCTGAAAACTGACTATCTAGGTATGCGCAAACTGGTCTGCCATCCGTAGACCGCGTCAAGCGATGTGACGATAGAGATCACCCGTGTTAAACGAAGGGCTTCTATTACTAGCCGAAGTGTGTCGTTGTATTGACCTCGGTCGACTCGGCCGAACACTTCCCACACCGGGGCCTGGTTATCAGCCCCCACAGTCAAACTCTCCTATGACTAAATGAAAGGTATAAAGCCCCTATAGTCCGATTGCCTAGTTCCTATAAAAGCACCGACCACCCCCGGGTACCGAGACGTCGGCTAAGGGTCAAATGTGCCTTAAGGAACACCCTTTGTATAACCTACACGGGGGCTGAAGCCAACGACTGGCCACTTTCATTTTAAACAGTCATATCGGAGGAAAAATTAATTGTAAGCACAACACACATGGAATCTAAAACCATCTTCATTTCATTCAAAAGATCAAGTTTTGTATAACATAAACTTCGGCATTCCGAAGTACTACCTAAAAATACAGAGTGTCTTTGGGACACATGGCTTCTGTGGTCCGAGCTCCCACTTCCACCTCGGGGAAGAACTGCTCGGCGGTCCGCGGCTTGTCGGCGGGAGAGCCCGCGGCACACGTCTCCGCATCCACCTTGCGGAAGTGACTCTTCACGCAAGCATACGCCCTCCGCGCCCCTTCGAAGCACGCGGACCTTTTCCAGCGATCCACGCAGGGCACGGCATCCCGAAGACGGGCCGTAAGGCCGAAGAGACTCCTCGGCATGGCTTCACCAGGCCACAGCGCGATGCAGAGGTCTTGGAGTGCCGGTCTCGTCATGCGAAACAGCTCTACCAGCTGTTTCACTCGGTGATTCAGTAGCTGCGTGGACGGCGACCCTAGAAACTGCCCCCAGAAGGCCTTCTCCGCCTCGTGGCCCGCCAGCTGGCCGAAGTAGGCCACCGCGTCCGCCGCGCTCTGTGGGAGATCAGCAAAGACCTCTGCGGAATGCCATAACTGGGTGAGCTCGACACACCCTTTGCTGCCAAACGAACACTGCAGCAAATATATCTTACCCGAGGCAATTTGCTCCACTTGCTGGAGCACTTCGCGGTCAGCTCGGGCCGAGGTCTTGAGCTCGGAGTGGGCATGTTGAAGCTTCTCAAGCTCCTCTTTCGTTTGTTGCCCCTCCTCCTGAAGTTTGTCGCGTGCTTCGAACACGCCCTTCAGGGTCTCCTCGACCTCTAGCACCCGTGCCTGGTGCTTCTCCCCGGCTGCCTTCTCGGCCACGGCAGCAGCAGCCTCCTGCTACCACACCTCCTTCCGAGCCCTTTCGAGCTCGGCCTTGAGCATCTCCAGCACCGCTGTCAACACATTATACCTCTTTATCCAAAGTACAGTGCAAATCTAAACTTGCTTACCTTGAGATTGCTCAAGTTTCCGATTCATCTCTGCCATCTCTTCGGAGACGGAGTCCGGAACCGAGGTTGAAACCTGGAACAAAACATATCCTCATTATAAAGGGAATAATTAAACATGCTCCAGGACGGCTGCCTCCAGCAGCGTCCTGGGGGCTACTCAACGAGCTCCTACTTAATCAAGCGACCCCGATGCCGGTTTCTTGAAACCGACTTCGGGCCCGGGGGCTACTCACTCACTAAGCCATTTAGCAGGCTGTACTTTTGTGTCCTCGGACAAAATTCATAAAACAAACACCTTAAATAAACAAATTGAAAGCGCAGAAGGCATACCTCGAAACCTGCTACGAGGTTCTTAAAAACCTCGTGCAGGCTGGCCCCTGCGGACTGGTAGCCTTGCAGCGTCGTGCCTATCAAGGCACGGTGCTCCTCCTTGATGGAAGAGCCCTTTAGGGCGTCCTCCATCTCCTCGGTCCACCCCACGCCGGCCCGCCCTTCGGCAGTGGTTTGGGGTGGAGTGATGACCTCGGGTGCATCCACCCGAGCAGCCTCCGCCTGGGATAGCAGAGCTGAGGTAGACGCCGGCTGGGCCAATGGCTGGCCCAGCCCTTCTTCGACGACCTCGGGGCGCTCCGTTCCCAGTTCTTGGTGGGCCGAGGTATTGACCTCGGCCAAGTTCGCCACCTCGTCGGCCCCCGTCAAGATGACGTCGGGGACCAGGGTGGATGTTGCCTCCCCTAGTCTGTCATGCTTCGGGGGAGAAGCAGCGGGCTCTGGAGTCCCGCTGGCGGACGGCAACCCGCTCGAAGAACCGCTAGGAATTACCCTCGACGGGCTACATGTGAAAAGTCGCTTCTGTAAGATTTCCCTTGCTGAAAAAATGACTCAAGTAAGGAAGACAAGGACAAGCGCTTACCCTCGGGGTGTCGGTTTCTTCCTCCCCATAGCGAGGAGGTCTTCCGCTGAGTCACGGGAGAGCACGGCTCTCTCCGACGACTTGTTGGCGGCCTCAGATGAGGCTCGCCTCGGCCTCTTTGGGCCCTTCGGCGGCATGTCCGCGTCGGCGTCTTCTAACACCGACCTCTTCCCCTTCGGAGGGGGAACCTCCTCCTCCTCAACCTCCTCGGCGCCGCCGTCTTGAGCGGCGGAGGTGTGGGTCTCTTCTGACCGGGTGACCGAAGTCCCCTGGGTCCGAGCACTTGACCTCCCCGTCTGGTACTTCGTCCCTTTGGAGGCCACCACATGCGGCTCCTCGGTCAGAAGCGCTGAGAGCAGGGGAGTTGGGGGCTCCTCTGGCAGTGGGGCCGGGCATCGGACCCCTTGTACCCAGGCCAGCCACTTCTGCAAAATGTCAAAACATGACGATTCAAGTAAGAACTTTGCTCCTTAGTGCAATGAGCAGAAAACAAAGATTGAAGGGCGGAACCACTCACCGGGGGGGACTCATAGCCGTGTTTGAGGCCGCGGTCCTCCCCTTCCTTGGGGATCTTGTCCTTGGCCAGCTTCATGAGCCTTGACCACATGGCTGCCAAGGTGGAGCGGAAGAAGGAGGTGATGGTGTCCATGTCCTCGGGCTTTTGTGCCCACATCGGGGTAGCCCGAAGTTGAAGAGGAAGTATGCTGCGGTTGAGCATGACATTGATGACGTCGGCCGGCTCAACCTTTCCCGTTGTGGACCACCACATAATCCTGTCGATCAGGGTCTCCACCTCTTCTGGCTTCCCCCAAGCGACGCCCTTCTCCTTCCAGGACTTGAGCTTCTTGGGGGGCCCGGCTGAGAAGGCCGGGACCTCGGTTTGGCCAGGGGCGAGCGGCTCGGTGATGCAGAACCACTCTCTTTGCCACTCCTTCACCGTTTTGATGAAGGTGCCCTTGAACGAGGTGGCCCCCTGGTTCTTGTTGATCATGGCTCCTCCGCACTCCACGAGATCGGAACCGCTCAACTTCGGTTTGATCCCGAAGAGCTTCAGCCACAAGCCGAAGTGCGGCTCACAGCGGAGGAAGGCCTTGCAGACCGTGATGAAAGCGGCGAGGTGGAGAGCGGAGTTAGGGGCCAGATGGTGGAAATCTAACCCATAATAGTACATTACCCCGCGCACGAAGGGGTGCAGCGGGAACCCCAGGCCTCGGATAAGGTGGGGGACGAAGACCACCCGCTCCCCGGCGCTGGGAGCGGGCCCCAGCTGGCCGGCCACTAGAGCGCGGGCGGCGATGGCGGGGGCCAGATACCCCGCGTCGCGCAGCTCGGCGATGGTCGCAGCTGTCACGATGGAGCCGCCCCAGTGTCCCTTGAGGGTGTCGGCCATGGCTGGTTGAGGAGTTGGGCTCGCGAAAGGGAAAGGCGCGCTGGTTGGATCTGGGCGCTGGAGCTAGACGAGGCAACAGTGGGAAAGAATGGGAGCGTGGGCTATCGCGCTGTTCTCCCCTTTGCTCTTATAGGCCTATGAAAGGCTAAGAGTCCCGCCCGCAGCGCCGATAAATTCGCGGTTGCTATCAAAAATGCCGTTAAATCATATGGGGGGAAACAAAATCTTGATGATATCCCTAAGAAAGCACGCACGATCTCTGCCTCGAAGGGACGTGCCAGTAAAAAGGCTGCCTCGAACCACGATTTGAGGGGGAAGCAGTAACTACTCAACCTGTCGTAGGACAAGCCTCCCCGATAAAGTTGTCAGGCCGGATTGGATCGTTCATACCTGAACAACAAGCCTTCGAGGCTAAGATATCTATCCACTTCGGGCAGGGTACGAGCTCGGTTGGACCATGGATATTGATGCTCCGTTAAGAGAATCCGAAATGTGGAGTGGAACTCGTCTGTCAAGCCGAGGACTCCAGATCCGAGGAGATGATTGTTGAATGTCGTCCTCGACGTAGAAGACCAGTTCGGGGACTACTGAAGGTGTCCTGGATTAGGGGGTGCTAACCTAGCCGGCCCATCTCCTCGGTTGGGCCGATATGCCCCCGTACATGATCAAGATGGGCTCCGGAGGCCACACATGGGAGACGTGATCAAGGCTGTCTCTACCGAAGACTTGTAGTACACTTCAAGATTTGTCCAGCCGCCTTACTCCTAGATACCGACCTTGTAACCCTAGGTACCCTCCCTGGCGTGTATATAAGCCATAGGGTTTAGCCCGTAGAGGGGAACAACGCAATATTGCTCACCTAGCCCTAGAAGTTATACACATATTACGATCTCGAGGTAGATCAACTCTGTACTCGATACATCTCCATCAATATAAACAGAAGCAGGACGTAGGGTTTTACCTCCATCAAGAGGGCCCGAACCTAGGTAAACATCGTCTCCATTGTCTCTGTTACCACCGATACGAGATCCACAGCTCGGGACCCCCTACCCCGAGGTCTGCCGGTTTTTACACCGACAGTATGACCTCACCCTGAGGGCCTGAACCTGGGTAAACCCCCCTTGTGTGAACTCCCCTTTGGTGCTTCTGGCCACGTTCACTACCGTACCCAGGGTACTAATGGTTTTTCCCCACCGTCAGTTGGCGCGCCGGGCAGGGGCTGCGGCAGCCGGAGACCGAATCTAGATCAGATCTCTAGTCGTGCCCGACGACTTCATGCCAGGCCAAACATTCATCTTTGGCTCCTTCAAGTTCATCGCTGATGGCTTGGGTCTACTCTACGAGGAGACGATGCCTTCCCCCATCAGCTTCATGCACCTTGGGAGCCTCGAGTTCCACTTCGACAGACACGGTGACACCATTTGCCTCCACGCTCCTCCATCACCCTTAGCGCACGAGGTGAAGCTGACCCTAGACGATCTCGGAATGGCTGGATCTTCATCAACCCAACAGCCCGCCCGATCGAAAAGCATCCACATGATCTTGCATGCCGCCAACACACGCCGGGCCCAGAAGCACATGCGTTGTGCTGTCTACGTAACCACACCGGCCTCTACCGAATTCTTGGAGTGGTCAGACTCCACCATCGTATTCAACCGCAATGACCACCCGCCCTACATCCCCCATCCGGGCAAGTTTTCCCTGGTGGTAGATCCAACCATCGATGGCTTCCACCTCCCCCGGTTCCTAATGGACAGGGCAGCGGGATCAATGTCATCTTCCCCGACACCTTGGAAAAGATGGGAATCTCCAAATCCTGACTGAACCACTCGCCAACCGGCTTCCACGGGTTTGTGCTAGACGGAAAGGTGCAACCCCTTGGATAATTCGATCTGGACGTCATTTTCAGGGATGAGTAGAACTTCCGATCAGAGACAATATGCTTTGAGGTCGTGCCATTCGGCACGGGCTACAACGCTATCCTTAGCAGGTCCGCCTATGTAAAGTTCATGGCGTTACCCTCATATGCATATCTCCAACTGAAGATGCCAGGACCAGACGGTACAATCACCATCCACAACAGCGCTAAAAAAGTGCTCGAGCCAGAGGTCGCCAACATCGAGCTCGCGGAGGCCACCCTAGCTTCAGCAGAGCTTGAGGAAATCAAGAAGTTGGTCGATCCAGCCATGACAAGCTTACCCCACAAGCCTAAGCCCCGACCGGCCTTCCAGCCGGTAGAGTAAACAAAGAAATTCCAAGTGTACCCCGAAGACCCAACAAAAACAGTGATCATAGGGGGAGACTTGAGCCCGGAGCAGGAGGCCGCCCTCCTAAAGTTCCTGAGGGACAATTGGGATATCTTTGCCTGGACGCCCGCAGACATGCCCGGGGTACCTGCGCGGATCGCCTAGCATAGCCTAGATGTTTTAAAGGATGCCAGGCCCATCAAACAGGCCCTCCGATGCTTCGCCACAGAGAAGCGGCGGGCAATTGGTGACGAAATTACCTGGCTCCTAGCTGCCGGGTTCGTCAGGGAGGTTGCTCGTCTTGAGTAGCTGGCGAACCCCGTAATGGTGAGAAAGAAGAACAAATCCTAGCACATGTGTGTTGACTACATCGACCTCAACAAGGCATGCCCGAAGGATCTGTTCCCTTTGCCACGCATCGACTAGTTTATTGACTCCACCGCAGGATGCGAATGGCTCTGCTTCTTGGACGCCTACTCCGGCTACCACCAGATCTGGGTGAAGGAGTCTGACCAGGAGAAAACCTCTTTTATCACACCATTCGGGCCGTTCTGTTACATCACGATGCCCTTCGGACTCAAGAACGTAGGAGCGACATATCAGCGCACAATTCAAAAATGGCTTCACGATCAGATTGGCATCAATGTGGAAGCGTACGTCGACGATGTCGTCATCAAATCCAGAAGCGGAGACAACCTACTAGCCGACCTCGAGTAGACCTTTGCTAACTTCCGCCGGTTCAGCCTGAAATTGAACCCTGAAAAGTTCATCTTTGGGGTCCCCTCTAGGAAGCTCCTCGGCTTCATTGTCTCTCAGCGAGGCATAGAGACGAATCCAGAAAAGATCAAGGCCATCGTCAACCTCGAGCCACCTGAGACGGTGTGAGAAGTCCAGAAGCTCACGGGATGCGCTGCAGCCTTAAGCCAGTTCATATCACGACTCAGAGAAAAAACCCTCCCCCTCTACCGGCTTCTTCACAAGGGCTGCTAATTTCATTCGAGCGATGAAGCAAAAGCCACATTCGCGGACCTGAAGCGTCTCTTGCTATCCAACCCACTGCTAGCCTCCCCGGCGGAAGCCAAACTGATGCTGCTGTACATATCCGCTATCACGCAGGTCGTCAGCATGGTCATGCTGATAGAAAGGGAAGAGCAAGGGAAAGCACAGCGGGTCCAGCATCCAGTATACTACGTCAGCGAAGTCCTGTCTCCGTGCGAAACCAACTACCCACACTACCAAAAAAATCACGTACGATGTGTTTATGGCAGCCTGAAAGCCGTGCCACAATTTCCAAGCAAACCCCATAATGGTGGTCAGCCATGCCCCACTATCCAACATCATCAACAACAAAGACACCACATGACTCGTGGCCAAGTGGGCAATCGAGCTCTTATCGTTTGAAGTCACGTATAAGCCTCGCTCGGCCATCAAGTCCCACGCGCTCGCAGACTTCATCATCGAATGGACAAAGGCGCAATAGATACCACAAAACATTGACCTTGAATATTGGCTGATGTACTTCGACGGCTCCAGGACTGTCAACGGCCTGGGAGCCGGTGTAGTCCTCATCTCCCCCCACGGCGATAGGATGAGCTACATCTTCTAGATACACTTGGCCTACTCCAACAATGTTGCAGAATATGAAGCCCTCCTGCACAGCCTCCGTATCGTGGCCTCGATGGGAATACATCACCTCATCTATCTCGGTGACTCCGATCTCGTCATCCAATAGGTGATGAAGACGTTCGACGCAAAAGTCCCAAATAAGGCGGCCTACTGCTCTACGTTCCGCCAGTTCGAAGGGAAATTTGATGGCATCCAGCTCCATCACGTCAAACATACAAATAATGTAGCTGCAGATACTCTAGCACGAATGGGCGTGGCTTGTGAACCCATCCTCACCGACACCTTCCTAGAAATGCTCCGCAAACCATCTGTCAAGATCGAGGAAACCACAGAAGACACCCTGGCTCTTGACACCCCAGAGGCCGTGGCTGAGATGCAAGAAGCCAGAGCAAATGGCGCCTCGGATGAAGCCCTTGCAGTTATTCCGGCTCGGACTCAGCCACAGCTAGCCTACCTCATCAACAGGGAGCTCCCGGAGGACAGGAATGACTTCCAATGCATAGTTTGCCGATCTAAGTCTTATAATACCATCCAGGGAGTGTTGGGGTACGCAATAGAAAATAAAAAAATTCCAAACTACGAACACGCAAAGGACCACTATGAAGATGTATACAAGGTTTCGATCTGATCATTACCAACTCATAGCGCAGTGGAAGGAGAGTCGGTGAAGATCATTGGTGCGGATCCCCGCAGCCAAGATTTTACAACCTCCCAACCGCGAGGATATGTTCTCCCTCGGGCTGTCCCTCGGACAGCCCTTCGGACAGAAGATCGAACATATGATCTCTCTACCGGGTTGCACACATACGGTGTCACCTATCCAGCAGGGCTTCGCCGCCCAGAACTAATCCCTGCCGGAGACTAGACAGCCTTTCGGTGCTACGAAACTATTTCGTGGAGGGAGAGCGAGAAGGGCAGATCATTGCATGCCTTTGTATGAGAGAGCTCAAGTGAAAACTAGGATGAAATGGAGAGCCCTCTCCACCTCTATTTATAGTGTGAGAAAGGGGTAGAGGCTAGGGGATATTTTCCACCTAAAAGCCACAAAAGGAGGGAAAGGGGAGCTCCATGGAGGAGCTCCACTTCCAATCAGCCACCCTTGTGTGGGCCCCCTTTTGGGGGCCCCACCACCCCATGTCATCCTCTTTGACTTTTAGGGAAATCCCCAAAAGGTGGCTTTCCAAAAAGCCACCAAAAAGGGGTTGTACCCTAATAGTGTTCATCCCACAATTCGTGGGATCTTGTCCCCTCGAACCAGGACAAGATTTTTCTGCGACCGTTTTATCCGAAAAAAATCCCGAAGGTTCAGAACATTTCCGGCACCCCCTAAAATAATTCTGGATGCGTTCCGAAACACTTCCGGGATGATGGTTTTTTCTCTAAAATATTTCTGGTTACTCCGAAACATTTCCGGTTTTCTCTCCGAAACTTTTTCATCGTCTCCGAAACTTTTCCGGTGACTTTTTCTCGGACTCCCAGTCTATTACTCAGTAGATAGATGACCCTTAAATGTGTGACCCTGTAGGTTCGCTGAAATATATACATGACCGGAACACTTTCCAATCAATGATCAATAGCGGAATCGTGGACATCCATATTGACCCCTATACCCACACGAATAAATATTCGAGCGAACCTGTAGTTACCAAATGTTGTTCCAGTTGCTTCGCGATATATTACAAATACCCGAGGTGAGATTTAATGGCATCCCCGTGAATCAACAACTTGTTCACTATGCCAGTTACCTCGTTACCGGTTTTGTTCTCTTTTCTCGTTCCCTCGTTCCGGCTTCCCTGTGATCGAATCACACTATGTCTGGCCAGACGATGATGGATACCATAACACCAAGAGGGCCCTAAGAATATCTCTCCATCGTCGGAGGAGCAAATCCCAATCTTGAGCTATCTAGTTCGTTGTCATACTTTTCCATGAACCTGTAAGCCGCCGTAATAGCCACCCAGTTACGGATGACGTTTAACGAACGCCAAAGTTCATGAAGCAAGCATGAATGAACTTGATACTCTCATGGTCTAAGGAATTATGCAAACGTTAACTTTCTCTGTATTATTTTACCATTAACTTATGACAAATGTTTCTCATAGCATAACATCAATTTGGATCGATTCAACACATGTGTTCTTCTAACATTGTGTCCTCAAAGTTGCCGTCATAGTCATGCCCATGATCAGGAAAACGTAATCATCATGCAACACTTGAGCTAGTCTTAGAGGCGTGACTAGGAATACATTTTACCGTTTATTATTCCACACGTGCAAATGGGTTTCCCTCTGAGACTCTATGGATATACCGACTCAAGGACCACTGCAGTTATAGCATGGAATACAAACATAATTATGAACATGGAAATAAATAATAACAATTATTATTGCCTCTAGGGCATATTTCCTATAGGGAGAGCTCTACAAGTGAAGCCTCATACACATCATTCAGCGTTACGTATCGGGAGAGAAAGACGGTCAGCTCCTACAAGACATCCACGCGCGGGCCTGCGGTCATCACGCGGCCCCAAGAACTCTGGTCGTCAAAGCTTTTCGCCATGGGTTCTACTGGCCCCATGCCTCGCGTGACGCTGAAGACATAGAACGGAGCTGCGCCGGCTGCCAGCGGTTCACGCAGAAATCCCATATGCCAGCCACAGCTCTCAAAACGATCCATCTGACTTGGCCTTTCGTCGTCTGGGGGCTCGATATGGTTGGACCACTTGCCACGGCACCTTGCGGCTTCAAATTCCTTCTTGTCGCCATCGACAAGTTCACCAAATGGATAGAGGCCAAGCCCATCACAAAAGCAGAGGCCGACACAACGGTCAAATTCATTTCCGGCATCATCTACTGATTTGGCGTGCCCCACAGTATCATCACTAACATTGGCTCAAACTTCAGTGCCGAAGTGTTCAAAGAGTTCTGCTACAATCGGAGGATAACCATCGACTACGCCTCCATCTCGCATACACAGTCCAATGGGTAGGTGGAGCATGCCAATGGGCTCATCATGTAAGGCCTCAACCTCCATCTCGTTACCCCGCTTAAACAAGCAGTGGGTAAATGGGTGGATGAGCTCCCATCCATCCTTTGGAGCCTGCTGATGACCCCGAATAGACCGATTGGGAATACGTCATTTTTCATGGTATACGGGGCTGAGGCAGTGCTCCCCTCCGACAGCGACTATGATTCCCCGCGCATCCGTGAGTATGATGAGGAAGCCGCCGAAGAATCCAGGAAAGACAATGTCGACACCAAGGAAGAGGCAAGGCTCATCGCTCTCGAACACATGGCTGTTTATGAACAGAAGATGCGACAATATCAATGCCGGTGAGTCCGGTCCCGCGAGTTCAACATCAGCGACCTCGTCCTCCGCCTGAAGTAGAAGCCATGGAAGAACAAGCTCTCTTCTCCATGGGAAGGACCGTACATCATCCATGAGATCCTCAGCGATGGGTCATAACGGCTCCGCGACCGCAAGACAGGCCGGGTTACGCACGCACATGGAACGCTGCCCAGCTAAATCTTTATACGCACAAGCCATTTATTTTCCCCTATTTGCTCACTTTCACAAAAATGTTTAGCTCGATCAGAATAATCATTGAATAAAGAAGTTATGTCTCGTTCACATGAGCATTAAGATATTTTTTACCCTGGTTGCTAAAAAAGAACAAGTGAACACCTCGGGATAGACATAGAGGTGGAAACCAATCGTATCTCACTGCTCGCCAGAGTCGGGGGCTGCATCGCGCATAGCGGACCTCCCCGTAGTCAGCCCAGTGGTTGCATCGTAGAGTTCCTTCTATCTGTACGGACCCCGGGGTTGTTTCATCCTTACCGACCTCCTTGTGTGATTCACACGGGACTGTATCGACGTAAGAACAAAACAGTGATCCCATCATAGGAAAACACTAAGGAGATCGGAGACTAAATCTTTGGTCGTGCCAGTAGACCAGAAACAAAAATAAAGACCTCAGACATACACACGTCTTGGTCAAAAGACGTATTGGAAATAAGAACGACTAATTCAAGTAAACAATGTATGAATAAAGTTGCAACAAAAAGGCACCATACGGGCCATAGGTCCATATGACCATAACGTTATCACGTATTACTCCATGAGTTTATCCAGGTCGCAATCAGCACCAACCTGCCTCGCCAGCTCTGCCACGGCCTCGAAAAAATCCGCTGGCTCACAGCCTTCTGGAGCGGTGGTGCCGTGGTGGCGACCTCGGTGGTAGATATGTCAGGACGATGTGCTCCCAGATGCGCCAGCCCGCTCCGGGCTCCCTCAAAGGCTGCAGATTCCTGCCATTTGGCAAGCCGGCTTGGGCATGCGTTCACCAGATCAATTAGCGTGTGCAGACGAACGTCTATCCCCTTCGGGCTCCACAGTGTACCGGAGACCCGCACCAGCGTTTGCGTCATCCGCTTGAGAATGGAGGTGGTAATGCGCAATCTCTCGGGAAAATATGTTTTAGAGCACCTGCACCCAGGCCCTTCTTATCTAGCCATCCATTCCATGCATCGCGATACGTGTAAATACATTTCTCTTTTTTGTTTTTCTCATATAGAACATGTCTTGAAGTTCAAACCTTTGCAGAAAAGCAAAGCTTTCTAACTAGAATCTAGGATAAAAAATTTAGATTTTTTGGTCCAACATAAATATACAAAATAAGTTTTGTTTGATTAAAAATTCTTATATTTAGTATTTATGTCGGATAAAAAATTCTGAAAGATTTATCCTAGATTCTAGTTAGAAAGCTTTGCCGCGCTGCAAAGGTTTGAACTTCAAGACATGTTCTATATGAGAGAAACAAAAAAGAGAAATTTCATGTAGAAAGTTAGTTGTGTCGCACGAATCTTAAAGCGTAATTGGAGAGCCAGGATAGCAGGACCGGGGTGCAGGTGCTATAAAAATCTGCGTCCTCTCACCAATCTCTCATCAGCAGATGAAGCCCGCATCTCTGAAAAAATAACTGCGCAAAATGAACTTCGCTAAAAAATGGTATAAGCAAGATTGAAACAGCTGAAATCACACCCAGAAGGGAGACATGTGTCACACGGCTCCGTCAAGATTCCGGGTCGGCAAGCGAACGCCGGCAAGCTCGATATCCTGCCTCCCTCAGCACATCTGCTTCAGCGTGCAGGTCGTGCTCATGTTCTCCAACAACATGAATGCTAGTATGGATATCTAAGACCTGCTACCGAAGAGCATCATCGCAATGATCCCCAGTTTCTTTTCGGGCCTCGCCTAACAACCTACGGGCCCCATAGTACTTCTTCTCCGCTACTTCACAACAAGCAAGAGAATTTTGTTAGCTTCACAATGGGCACGGGAGACAGTGCAAGCAAAGAAAGCAACACTTACAGATCATATCCGAAAAAGAGCTCTCCAGCATGACGGTTTTAGCTCTCTCTTCGGACAAAAGGCAGCGGAGCTCTGTAGCTTCTGAATCCAGTTGGTGTTGGAACTAATCTTGTTATTAGTATTAAGTTCATAGGATTAGATCATGTTTGTTTCATGAGTAATGCATGTAGTCAAAGCTGCGGCCGTGTGTGGACGTAGAGTTGTGTTCACGTGCACAAGGCAAAGCTAATTAGGTTGTATTAGTTAGCTGCATGCATTATGTTCCGCGGAGTCCGAGCGGCCAAGTCGCGTAGCAGATAGATATGGAGAAAGAAGTGGGCGTAGTAGTTGTGGCATGCTCAGACTGAGCTCCTAGTTTGTTACCTGCATAGACTTGCAAGTGACTCAAACATGTACGTGTGTAGCTAGCTAAGTGGACTAGTAATCGGATCTAAGCCGATGTGTGTGGCTGGACCGTTGTGTGTGTGCATGCATGCAAGTAGTGCGTGCGTGTGTGCATGGTAGTTAGGCTGCGTTTTAGCCATGAGTGTCCGGCTATTTAAGCCATGTAATTGCATCTTGTGAATGTGAGAAGTGAATACAAGAGGAGGCACAAGGTGTGTGCGTGCCAAGTCTCTGTGTGTGTTCCTCTCCATTGTGTATAACGTGAGAAGTGTAGTCGTGTCCACTGCGTACTCGCGTGTGTGTATCCTTTGATCTGTTGGCTGCTCCAACAGTTGGCTCCTGTGCTGGCACAGAGCCTGCGGAAAAAGGCAAAGCTTGGCCACAATCGCTGCTCTCCCGCAAAGCAGCCTTCATGTCCCCTGACACATCTGGACCCTCTTCGCTTCCCTTTGAGAGGGAAGCTGAGCTCGTCGAAGACGAGGCTACGATGGCGGCCTCCGCCCTCAGCAATGGCTTGACCACGGGGCCCGTTTCCTCTGTCCCTGGGCTGCCTCTAGCCCGGCTACCTCCAGCTTCCTCGTCTGCTCCAAGGACGATGTCAGCAGCCCTTGGCGCAGCATCTCCGTCCTCAATGACGGCCGAGTCCTCTCCCGATTCCCCATCAACAGATGCACGTACACCATAAGGTTCTGACGTCTTTGCAGGCTCTTCTGCAACCCGGTTAGGGGCCCCCACGAGAGTCACGCCTGATGAAGCCATCTCATGATATGGAAGACGGATGACCGAAGGAGTCGGTGTTTGTGGGGGCATGTGGCCTACTAACATTTTGCCTACAAGCCCTAGGCAACCTACAACTAAAGACACTATGACACCAAGGAAAGTGGGAACTGAAGCCAGAAAGCTAGAAAATAGCAGCGCACCTGCACGATGACTTGCGAACCCCGACTTTCGATCGTTGGGGAGGGATCGGCGCTTCAGGAGTAGGGACGCTTACGATTAGCGATTTCGACCCGTCATCATACTGCAGGGACAGGCCTGTTGATGCCTTCTTATGACCCTCCGCACTTCCTGCCCCAAGCAGCGAAATGGACGGCCAGGCCTCCGCATACTGCGGCCTCTTTATGGGCGATGCAGCTCGAGGACCGACGGTGCCTCCGACCAGCCTGGTTTTCGGGTCGGGTAGCGGCCGCATCTGGCTTAGCAGCTCTTCTGGCACCGATTGACCGGGCTGAGGGGCTCTGACAAAAGGGCTCCAAAGGCCTGCGTGTAGGTCAGAAGGAAATGCCATATAACTGGTCAACCACCAAAAAACAGGCGGGAAGAAAGTATGCTTACAATGTTTGGACGATGGCCGCGATGAAAGGGCTCCATTGCGACCTCCAGGATAATCTCATCCAAAGGAACGTGGGTCACGAAGTGCATACGAGACCTTACCTCGGACCATGAGAACTCCGCATGATTCAGGCAGCAAGGATCCCTCGAGCCCTCATATTCAAACATTGGGTGTGCCCGGGCCGCCAGAGGCTGGATGTTCCTCTCTAGCCACTGACGGTGACATACACCGGGGATGGCTCACCGAGGGAAGCCCAGCAGAAGGCCTGCCAGAGGATGTACAAGGCCTAGCGACGGAGGGGAGCCCAAAGAAGAAGATAAGCACCATGTGACCAACTTAACCTCCAAGCTAGTGCGGCGGCAGCCCTAGACTGGATCTCCCTCTGTAAAACCCTAGCCACCATCGAGTATATAAGGGGAGGCTAGGGAGCTCTCATGGCTATCTACTTCGGTAGAAACAACTCTCGGTAGTCATCTCATACACACCATTGTAAACCTCTCGCACGAGGTACCCCTCCACCACGAATAACAAACACGAGCAGGATGTAGGGTATTACTCTCCGGAGGCCCGAACCTAGGTAAATTCCCCGTGCGACCTCCGCTCTGAGACTTCTAGCCATGCCAGGACCCCTACCGAGGGATCTGACTGTTTTCTGCATCGTCAGTTGGCGCGCCAGGCACGGGTTGCATCGGCTGGAGACTGATCTCAGATCGGATCTTCCTCAGCCTCCGGCGGGCTCCCGCCAGGGCAGAGCCTCACCTTTGGCTCCCTCAGCTTCACCGCCGACGGGGCAGGCTGGGTCAACAACAACCCACCGGCCCACCCTGTCCGTATGATCTATGTCGGCGCCGTGGCCTCCATCACCAATGACCACAACGACCTCTGCATGTGCCTGCCGTTGGTCCAGAGGATCGCGCCGGCACATTCATCGTCAACCATGGCATCTTCGCTGCAAACTTCCGGCCCGACGCATCAGCTCGGGCCCCAGGAAGCCACATACCAGTAGGACATCTTAGACCGCCTGCATAACCAGATCGACCATGAGGCCGATGGCTGGGCAGATGTGTCAGGCTATACGACAACCTCGCCGCCGACCTCTGACTCTGAGGACGACGGCACACCGACAACCCTGGCACTCCCAACCTGGGCGTCGGGGGCTGGGCGCTGCGGCAACTTCACACATCTCCACCAGCCCACCCCGACCTCACACCTCGTCGCAATGATTTGCGGCAACTGCTTTATCACGCACACAGTGGAGGGCTGCATCGTCAACGGCTCTGATTCTGATGATAGCACCGACCTGCTTGACATCATCTCGCTCTCGGATAGTGAGAGTAGCGAATGCGAGATAATCTCCCTCACCAACAACGACGAATATGCTGGGCTACCCACTATACTGGAGGCCCTAGGCTCGACCTCCTGGAGTGAGTCGGAGCCATCCGAGGAGACTGGAGATAGCTAGCCAACATCTGAAGAGGCCTCTCAGCCCGATGCCATACAAGCAGTATCACTGCAGCATGTCATGATGACAGAACCAGTGGGAACGACCACGTGTGAGACATCCCAGATACCGCTCGCAACGACCACATCAACGACAACTGCAGGGCTCCAGGCCACACACCTCCCGGCCTTCGGGCCGCAAGCAGGCATGACGCATGCGTCTACAGCGCCCATCATCACCACGCAGGAGCAGGTCGGCACGGCCGCCCCGGGATTCACGCCTCCAGGCTTCCCCACGACCGCGGCCGCTAACCTCAACTTCACTGACGCCGCAAGAATGCTGCCGCCCATCACCGTGCATGGCATAAATTACCTCACTATGCCTATACTAGGCACCGTCCCAGCATCCAGGGAATTGGAGGCCCTTCGCACATCGCAGCTAAACACGCAGCTGCAACTACAGTAGCGCACCTTGGAGGCAGCCGCGCGCGAAGCACGGTGGCAGGAGACAATGACACATGAACAGTTGCGACGAGCCCACCGCCGTCCGCGGGCTCTCCTAAATGACCTGGTAGCCCGTGGACGGGAGACGGGCATAGGTTTCAACAAACCAACAGAAGCAGCACCGCCACCGACTCCAGCACGTAGGCTCCAGGCCGCCGCGGCGCTAGTCGACAAGTTACAAGCTACTCCAAGAGACCCAAAATCCTGGCCGATCTGACGCAGGTCCTCTACAGGACAGTGGACCTCCAGGACAACATCGAGCGCTCACGGGACAGACTCGCTGGCACCACCAGTGTCCTTTTCGCCGCAAATCATCCACCCCGCGACCAAAGGCAGGGGTCAGTGCAACTTCCAGAGGCCGTACTAGAGGCAGATGCCGGAAACCTCCACCAGGCAATCTCAGCTGTGGCGGTGCAACAATGAGCGGCCCTCCTACCAAGAGGCCCAGCCACAGCAAGCCATCTAGGTCCTCATCCTGACCCCAGAACTAGGGCAACAGAGCAATACGGGCAGAATCAAGGATCCCCGCCGCCGCGCTTCAACTCACTCACATCCAGCATCGCACCTCCAAGTTTCGGTCATGCGGTGATTACACACCCATTCCCACAACCGTTCATTGTGCGCGGCGTCGAGAAGTACTCAAGCGACACGAAACCAGATCATTGGCTCAACGATTACCTCACCGCAATTGAGATGGCCAATGGAGATATCGGCAACGCACTACGGCACATACCTCTGTGCCTCACCGGACACGCTCGGTCCTGGTTGAGCGGCCTGCCGCCCAACTCCATCCACACCTGGGCCGATTTCTAGCATGCTTTCCTCAACCACGTTGAGGGAACATACCACTGCCCAGGGAGTGGCGCTGACCTCCACAGCATCATACAGGGCAACAACGAGTCTGTTCGTGACTTTGTCGCATGATGGCTCAAGAAGAGAAATACTTTAACAAATATCTCTGATGAAACCGCCATCGAGACATTCGTCAACGGTGCATAGGACACCTTCTTCCGCCACAAGCTCGGCATGAATAGGGGTGAGGGAAAGCTAACATAAATGGCAGCCCTCATGAAGATAGCCAACAACTACGCTACCAGTGAGGAGATCGCACGGGCAGGTCGGCATCCCATGCTAGGCATAAAAATCACGGAGCCCGCAACAGGCAACAGCTCCAAAGGCCACAGCAGCAATGGCAAGGAAGATTGCAAAAGGAAGGAAGAAAAAACTCGAAGCTAGTCGCTGTAGTGAGCGAGGTAGAAGAAGCTAGGGCAAAGAAAGAACGGTTGGGTGGTAAGTCCAGGCGACCTCCCCGCACCTATGAGGAGATAATGAATGGATCATGCCTGTACCACAGCTATGGAACCCACAAGGCGGCACACTCCATTAGAGAATGCCAGCTCAACGAACAGCTCATCAAGGAGAAGAGCAATAACCTCGGAGGAGACCTCAGCGGCAACAACGACGTAGCTCCCCAGCTCCAACAGCTCGCCAAGATTCGCAGCCATGAAACTTAGGCCAACGGGGGTTCCCGAAAGATGTGCGTCGGGTGAACATGAAAACATCTGAGCCGATGCCAAGGAGGCACATATGCAGGTGATACCACACACGTGCCAGGAGAAACAGCCGATTCCTTGAGTGGTCGGAGCACACCATCTCTTTCAAACAGGAGGACCACCCAGACCACATAGCCAGCCCAGGCAGGATGCCTCTAGTCACAGACCCACTAATAGGGAGCTACAGGCTCTCTAAAATCCTCATGGTTGGGGGCTCCGGCATCAACATATTATACATCAGTAGCCTGCATAGAATGGGGATACCACTGGAAGCCCTCCGCCCATCGGCAACAGAATTTCACGGATTAGTGCCGGGCCAGACAATGGGTCCTTTGGCATTCTGCACAACTATCGCTGCGAGCTCATCTGTTTCGAGGTTGTCCCCTTTCCAGGAGGGTACGACGTAGTCCTAGGAAGAACAGCCTTCGCCAAATTCATGGCAATCCCATGCTACGCCTACATGAAGCTGAAGATGCCAGGGTCATATGGCACCATTACAATCAATAGTAGCCCGCAGCATGCCCTTGAGGCAGAGGCCGCCAGCCTCATACAGGCCGAAGCACAGGCCGCCCACATCAACAGCGGTCGTCCTCATGCCAGAAAGGAGGCCGCACAGGTACAATGGGGGGCGGAGGCCTCACCGGTACAGTGCAGCACATAGGCCATGCGTCCTTTAGTGGAACAAGCGACCACCAAGGCCAGTGGAGGTCGAGAAGGGCGCAAGATCGACAAGTCATCCATGACTCAGCTATCTTAGTAATTTTAAATTCTTGTTTTTACTTAAACACAGATTAAATCGTCAGACTTTGTGTTATCCTCATATTAGCTCGATCATGTATTAGACATTGAATAAAAAGTGCTTTGTTACGCAATCATTTCATTCTATTTCAATACCTGTCATCTGATCGCTAATGAGCACACAAAGCAACTAGTACTGAACCTCCCTGGGGGATGTTTGCGGATTGGTTCAAGAGACCTCCCTATTTACTAGACCCGGGGGCTGCATCATTATTTGGACCTCCCCGTAGTTGGTCTAGGGGTTGCATCCAGTAACCCCACAAATAAACACCCGGGGGCTTCATTCACGGTACACCGACCTCCGTCGTCCAAGCAACAAGATGACTGGTCAAAGGCTTACGGCCGACCTTGTCATTTCGGTCGCGACACATAGCCTTAACATATGCTGAGAATCTACCCAGAGCCCGCTGCCACCTCTATGCAAAGCGCAAAGGCAAGCACGCCGGGCTCCCAAGGGGTCTCTGTTCCAAAAACCAATGGTAGCAAGCGATATATCTTGGTTGAACAAAGGTGTTCTCACAGCGGATTAAAAAGACGTCGCATGGCACAAATATGACAGGTCAAACCAAATAATACAAACCTACAAATCAAATGTACAAGGTTTTTTCATGCAAGATAAACTTGCAGCTTCATCACCTTTCGGCACCCTTTTGATGATCCTCTGTAGGTCACAGGATTCGGCAGTATACTCAGCGTCCTCATTGACCACTTCAAAGAATTGCCTCGGGTCGCGACCTCCCGGCATGGTGCGTACCAGTGGCCATAGGTTCATGATGGGGTGATGCACCCGCACGCTGCTACTTGTGATCTGCGTTGGTAATTCCCTGAAGAGGAAGGGAGATGCAGTACAGTAGAGATAAGTATTTCCCTCAGTTATGAGAATCACGCAACACCTCGTTAGCAGCACCTGCACACAAAACAACAAATCCTTGCACCCAACGCAAATAAGGGGTTGTCAATCCCTCGGCGGTTAATTGCAAGATTAAATTGTATGTGATAGATAGATAGATTGAAACAAAAATACAAAATAAAATAAGTAAAATAAAACTACAGCAAATATTTTTAGGGTTTTAGTAATTGATAAAAGTAGACCCGGGGGCCATAGTTTTCACTAGAGGCTTCTCTCAAGAAAATAGTATACGGTGGGTAGACAAATTACTGACTCGCCGCCTCCTGGGGCAGTCTGCCCACGGTAGTTTGATGCTTTCCTCACAGCAAAACCACAAATGGGAGAATATTCATTGTAAAATGCTTGTGTTGCATTGGATGAATGAAAATCCATGCCCATTTGCGGCACATGGTGGCTGCGGACCTCTTGGCTGCAACTCTGAGCTGCAACAACACTGTCATTCTCCAGAAAAATGTCTATGTCGTCCTGTGTCAATTGTTGGTCATCATCATCCACATCTGCATTATTAGTCTGTTCAACCTCAACTTCAGCAACAATAAGATCATTGTTTTCTTCAGTGACAGCAACAACATTTCCAAAAACAGTTGTATCAGCATCAGAATCATCACTCCGTGGATCATCTTTCAATGGCATTGTCTTCAACGCGCATCCCTAAAGCTTGCAAAAAGTCTGCACCAGGAGCTGGCAGACCATCTTTCCATGTCAAAGCTTGCAGAGATGAACCAGCCTCATAGGAATCACTCAAGTTGTTGTCCCAGTTTGGAGTCACATTGTCTTCAAGATAGGTGCTCGACGTAGGGATGTCCAACTCAGTTTGCTGACTCAAGTTTGAGTTTCGCCCTGTTATCTCTGCAAAAAAAATTGTCCACAAACAACAACAAGAAGTTTTATTAGATACATGGTTTTAATCCAAATGATTGTTGATCATACTAATTTATCTATGCTAATATATAATTTGTTTTTGGTGCTTTTTCAGGTTGTTGATCATACCTCAGCACCAACAGGATAGCGATTCGTGTGTGGTGAACCAAAATAGGCAGCCTGCACAGCACACAGATAGTTAAGTCATTTTAAATCATCTCTTCTTTTCCATCAACAACAAAACAGCTTCGGTGTGTATCAGTACAAACCTTAGAATCAGCAGCAAGTAGCATCTGTGTATATGACATGTTCATGCCCAAATGTTCATCCAACGCCCCTGCTTGCATTTTTTTTTTGGTTCAAATTTGATTTTAGATACAGTTCATGTCCACTGGAAAAGAGAAAACACACTATTTTTTACATGTTTCTCTACAAACGCATTTTACTGATTTTTTTTCCAACACAAAAACTTACACCCTGTCTCTACTGCTTGAAAGGGCCAACATGCTGACTAGCCGGAGGAATCGATCTGCCATCACCAAAAGTGGGTTCCTACACACATTATAAATGAAACAATTTTTTTAGCTAGGGTTCACAAATTCACACATAACTGAAGCATGATAAGTTTTGTAATTGTTTCTTTGCCTGGAGAGAAGCAAACTCATGTACCCAAGGAGGAAATGAATAGGAGGGAAACATTGGAACAAAACTTGTGCTGTTGTTTTGTGTTCCAAAGGAGCTAGGGTCAAACATTGGTCCAGGGTATTGTTGATGTCCAGGCTGCAACTACAAACACACAGTAAGTTTAATTTTCTTGTTTTTTCATTTTTTTGGGTGTTCATATGAATTATGCAAGAAGAGTAAAAACAAAGAGAGAAACACTTTACCTGAGTACCAATGTAGTCCCCTCCAAAGTGAATTTCATTAGCTGCAAGCAAGAGTTTTTTTTTCAAAAGTCAAAAACTATAATGTTCACAATCATTTTATTGTTCTGATTGTCATGCTTCATATAAAAGATCAGAAGGCTATCTTTTGAGTTTTTGCAATTTTTTTGGTAGCTACATTGCTGTAAATGAGGACGCCATGTTTTGAAGAACCCATTTTTCTTTTTTGTGGTATCCAATCAACAAATTGATGCTGCATCTTGAGTATATTTATTGAAAGATAAAAGGATTTTCTTTGTGCACAGCACCTTATCTTTCAGAATATGAGGCCTACTTGTTGACAGTAAGTTGTTTTCAGTTTGAAACATAACAAAACCCTGGAAAAAAACTGAAAATCATGCTTGTGGTCGACCCCCCTACAATGCACTGTTTTGGACTTTTTCAGGCACACAGTCACACAGGTGTTATGTTTCTGTTTCTTCTTGTTTTTAGTCTCCACACACATTGTACTACCAGCTGATGTAGTTATTTGTTCCCTGAATTTTTTCCAAGACCAACCAACAAGACAAAAGTTGTGCATACATGGGAAATCATAAGGAGTATCAAGAAATCAACAGAGAAAGTTGTCTCACACTCACAGAGGAAGGGGACAAAGATTATTTTGAAAGAGGCAATTTTCATGGACACACACAAGGATCTGCAAGGGCAAAATCAGGACTACATACTAACCCTGGTAAGAACTTCCACTGCCCGACATGTTTTTCCTCCTGCAACTTGCTGTTTTCCCTTTCTCCAGATCTCCCAATTTGTCTCTGCTTTGCTCTATCTTGTTGGTCCATCCATGGCGGCTGTGTGGGGGGAGAGAAGGGTTGGGTGGGAGAAAGTAGATGGATTGGATGGGAGGACGCAGGAGGGGCAAGGGTTAACGGGTGGAGGGGGTAGGGGGTCTGGGGATGGGGGCACAGGTCTGTTCCTCCACCTGACAAAAGTGGAACAGAAGGTAGCATAAACCCTGTCTGGGTTTTGCCCACCTTTCTCCCCCATCGAAGCTTCCTCGACAAGCAAGTGCATCTTTTTTTTGTCAACAGGGCCCAGACCTGGGCGTAGTTCTTTCTTTTTTTGACAAACAAACAACAGGCCCATGGAAAAGCCCAACAATAAGGCCTGGCGTGGGGGAGGAGGGTGGTGCCCGGGCTGGGTGGGCTGGGACAGGCCGTGGCAAACAAACAAAAAACAGGCCCAGACAAACTAACAAGCTGATCGGGAGGAAGGGAGCGATCGAAAGATACAAGGGCTGAGCCCGACTCTTTCGTGAGTTGGTCTCCAAACCGACTTAGACAAGAGGACTCTCTCTCTTCTATCTTAACTAATTAAGAATTAACTAATTTAAAAAAATCTGACAACGCTGATCACAAGATTCCAAAACAAACTAGTACTCCATCACGTATCATTGACTTTGAATTTTTGGATAACTAACACACGCACCTACTAGTACCCATCACGTATCAACACGGTGTTCTGAACTTGGGCTCGACTTCATCGGTTGGTGCAATTTGGATTGAAGTTTCTCCAATAAAAATAATTGTCACCTTCTTGCTACCATGATAAAACTTGCTCGCCTCGTGAACTGCCTGGTTGGTGCTGTGAATAACAACATGCTCTTTTCTTTTCTGACGCAGTGCAGACACTACATATCTCTCCTTTCTTTTTCTTTTTTTTTGATCAAAAGGGGTTTGCCCCCACCCCATTTTTATTAAAAACGGGGCAAAACACCCAAGCCAACATTTCAAAGCTCCTGGATCTAGCCAGAGTAGCAGGATCAGAAAAGAAAGTACAGCAAAAAAGGTTCAGCCACACAAGCCTGAGCAAACTTTTAAACATCTCCTTTTGTCTCTCCTTTCTTCCTTGATTAGCTGTATTAACAGCATCGTTGGCAACGGCACATGGGTCACATCACTCTCTCTTACACACCTTCCTCATGAGATTAATAATGACGTGGACCAATCTTTTTTTTTTAATGAATGACGTGGACGAATTTGAACCCAAATACGAATCATCATCTGGTACTAATGGTGGCTGGATATTGTTGGGTCTCTCCGCAGGCCGTCCGACCAGAGCTCCGGCGTGGCCGGCCTCAGTCTCCGACGAAAGAGAGTGGGGATGGAAGGGATATCAAACGGACGACGAGAAGAATGCACGAAAGATATTTCTATGTTGCGTCACTATCGCACACTTTTCTCCTACTATTCTTCGCTATTTATAGACAGAGCTACAAAAAGATCTCAGCTGCTTCTTCCAGAAGCGCTGGCTGCAGATCCAGCGCACGACCCTACTGATACGTGGCAAGTCTAGTGTGAGGCGTGGAGTACCTCCAGAAATATCTAAGCTGATACGACTCGTGCTGACGTGCTACTCACGCCCGAGTCGAACTCCATCCGACTGAACGCTCAGTCGGCTGGCTACTCAGTCGGCTATCATCCGACTGAAAGCTCCAGTCTGTATGCCCAGTCCGATTGAACACTAAGTTTATTACAACAATCACTCCCTACACTTTGCGTTCAGGATTCACCTCCATCATGCCAGTGCTCGAGCGTAGCTTCAGAAGACGGACTCGACCCAGTGGCTTCGTGAACATGTCGGCGAGTTGATGTTCGGTCGCTATGAACTCCAGCTCAATCTTCTTCGTCTCCACGCAATCCCTGATGAAGTGATACTTCAGCTCGATGTACTTCGAGCGGTTGTGAAAGGCGGGATTCTTGGCAAGTGATATTACCGATTTGTTGTCCGCCTTGAGCACCACACCCTCTACTTTGTCGTCTCTCAACTCGGCTAGTAGGCGTGCCAGCCAGATTCCCTAGCAAGCAGCAGTGGCGGCGGCAACATACTCTAACTCGCAGCTCGAAAGAGCCACAATCATCTGCTTCTGGGACTGCCAGGTTACGGGGCTGCTCCCGAGGAAGAAGAGCGTGATAGACGTGCCATTGCGCGTGCCCACGTTCCCGCCGAAGTCGCTATTGCTATAGCCAACTAGGCGCGGTGCACTGGTGTTCCTACCGAACTTGCAGCCGAGGTGAGTCAAGCCAGCGATGTAGCAAAGAATCCTCTTGGAAGAATCCTCTTGGCCGCCGTGAGATGTTCTTCAGTCGGCACCTCCATGAAACGCGAGACGAACTCGACTGAATACGTCAAGTCAGGTCTCGTGTGCACCATGTACCACAGGCTCCCAACGATGCTGCGGTACTCGGTAGCATCAGTTGTTAGCGCCATGCTGGCCTTGGATAGCTTGAAACGCTGCTCCATGGGTACGTGGCAGGGATTGGACCCTGCCATGCCAGTCTTCTCCAGCAGCTTCTGGGCATAGGCGGACTGAGAAATTGTGATCCCATCCACACCCTGTCGGACCTCGATCCCGGGATAGAAACTCAGCAACCCGAGGTCAGACACCTCAAACAGGCTCTTCATCTCCTGTTTGAAACTGTCGAGATCACCTGAGTCGGACCCAGTGATCACCTGGTGGTCCACGTAGACTCCGACTAGGAGTCGTGATGAGGCTGACCCGCGCACATATACTACATGCTCCGACGTGCACCTACTGAAGCAGAGCTCAGTGAGGCACGCGTCGAGCTTGATGTTCTAGGCACTGGGTGCCTGCTTCAGGCCGTACACCGCCTTGTCGAGTCGCAGCACCAGGTGCTCCTTCCCGACTGATGCAAAGCCGGGTGGCTGCGAGACGTAAACCTCCTCCTCGAGCTCTCCATGTAGGAAAGTCGACTTTATGTCCATGTGGTGAGCCGCCCAGCCCGCACTTGCAACTAGAGCCAGCAGAAGTCGGACTAACACAAGGCGTGCTACTGGAGCGAGCACCTTGTCGTAGTCGATGTCGTGCTACTGGACGTAGCCCTTTGCGACTAGGCGTGCTTTGTGCTTCAGGACCTCACCCTGTGCATCCTTCTTCACCTTGTACACCCACATGAGGCCGATTGCTAGATGCCCGGGTGGGAGAGTGGTGAGATGCCACGTGTGGTTGTTCTCGATAGCTTCCATTTCCTCCAGCATTGCACGCCGCTAGTTGGCGTGTTGTTTCGCCTCGCTGAATGAGCCGGGTTCCTCTGCTGGGAGGAAGTGGGGCCCCTCGTCCAGCTCTGTAGCTGAGCCGACGTCAAGCACGTTTTGCATTGTGCGGAACCGGCGCGTTAACTCGGTGTCGTCCGCTGACTCAAGAGTGCTGGAGTGGATCGACGATGGCGTAGCAAACTCCACAGTCAGGGGCGCAGAGGTTGAGCTCGGACCCGGGGTCTGAGGTGTGCCGACTGAGGGACCAGTCAGCCTCTGCGATGACCCGAATTCAGGTTCCCGAGCTGTCGGGCTCTGCGAGGGGCGAGGCCCCTGGGTTGCACTCCCCTCACTAGGAGTGGCCGAGTGACTACACACCCATTGCCCAACCTTGAACGTGTCGTCGGAGCCGAACATGTTAACTGGGTTGTCCGACGAACTCCAGTCCTAGCAAGTGCTCTCGTCGAAGACGGTGTCGTGGGTGATGAAGACTCGGCGTGACATGGGGTCGTAAGCCGAGAAACCCTTCGTGCCGGGCTCGTACACGATGAAGATCATCCGCCAACTTCGGTCATCCAGCTTCTTGAGGCCGGGGCGCGTCTCCTTGACGTGCACAACACACCCGAATTGCGTCGGCAGTGCACAACTGGCTTGCGGCCATGCCATGCTTCGAACGGCGTCTTGTCGTCCACGCTTTTAGTTGGCGATCTGTTCAAGATGAACACCACCGTAGAGACTGCGTCACCCTAGAACTCTCCGGGGACCTTCTTGGCCTTGAGCAGGCTGCGGGCCATGCCCACAACCAACTGGTTGCGTCGCTTGATGACGCCGTCCTGTTGTGGCGAGTAGGGGGGCAGTGAGGTGACGCTTCACTCCGAGTTCAGCGCATAATGTCGTGAAGGAGCCGGACGTCAACTCGCCACCCCGATCAGTCCGCAACTTGCACCCTGAGTCGGATTCGGCTCCAGCCTGGAGTCGAATTATTGCAGCCAGCGCCTCGTCCTTCAAGGCAAGAAGGGAGAGCCACATGTACCGAGTGGCATCATCGACAAGTAGATGGAAATACTTCTTCCCACTCGGAGTAGCTGGCATGATCGGCCCGCAGAGGTCGTCGTGCACCAGCTCGAGCCGACTCTTGGCACAGTACTTGGCGTGCTGCGCGAAAAACGTGTGTCGCTGCTTCCCGGCCAAATTGGCATCGCAGAGCTGGTTCGCGTGCTCAGCCAGAGGAAGGCCACGCACCATGTCATCCTTCGCCAGCTTCCGCAGGCTGTCAAAGTTTAGGTTCCTGAACCGGGCATGCCAGGTCCAGGCGGCATCCATCCCGGTGTGTGCTGCAAGACACGCAGGCTACATGACCCAAAGCGTAAGTGTATAAAGCCAGTTGGCTGCACGCTGTACCTTGGCCAGTAACTGGCACTGCCAGTCTCGAATGCGGAGCACACCTTGCTCGATAAGCACCTGGCAGCTGCTCTCGTCGGGCTGGCCCCGGCTGATGATGTGCGTTCAAAGACGGGGAATGTAATACACCCCCATGATTGCGCGGTGCTAACCCATCTTATAGGTGAATAGCACAGTACCTTGGCCGCAGATGTCGACGATGGAGCCATCGCCGAACTTCACGGAGCCTACTACTCAAGTGTCCAAGTCGACGAACATGGCGCGATCACCAGTCATGTGGTTCGTCGCGCCCGTGTCCAGGTACCAGACACCATCGTGAGCATCTTCCTCGCGCTCGAGGTGCACCTGGGTTGAATCCTCCACCAGTCGGAGCGGCCTGGCTGGCTTCCCGGCTGTGGACGGATGATTCGATTGGTCCTCTAGTCAGAGTTGTCTCAGGGCACCTGACTCCGCCTCCAGTCGGAATGGCCCGGCCGGCTTCCCGACTGCGGAAGGCTGATCCGACTGATCCGCTAGTCGGAGTGGCCCTGGTGCAGCCGACTCTGCCACCACCTGAGTTGGCTCCTAGGTAGCCGACCGTTTTTCCGCTGCCGACTGATTCGGGGTGGCCGACTCAGCAAGCGCGCATACATGCAACATCAGGAGTGTCGCGTCATCGTCGTCGCCCTGCACGAGGTGTGCCTCCTCGTGTTGCTTCTTCCGGTACTCGCAAGCCCAGTGTCCGACTCGGCCACAGTACTGGCAGGTGCCATGCGTCTTGTCGTTGCTGACTTCAGTGTGGTAGCCTCTGCCTTGCGCACCCGGGGGCTTTTTGCCACGCCCACGGCCGCGAGGCTTTGGGCGGTCTCGCCCATGGCCACCACTGCTCGATGACCCGCCGCCATTGCGCAGCTTCATTCGCGTGAACCACTCCTCTTCAGAGAGGAGTAGCTTGTCGGAGCTGCTGCTCGTGCAAGCCGGCTGGTCGAGGTCGTAGCGTTCCTCTGGGGCCTTGAGCCGGCTGATAAGCTTCTCGACGGAGAGAGTGTTGAGATCCACCAGGGTCTTGATGGCGCACACCATCTGGGAGTATGCCCTCGGGACAACAGAAAGGAACTTGCGGACGATGGCTGGCTCGCCAATCTTGTCACCGAGCAAATCAAGTTGCGTCACCAGAGACGAGAGATGCATACCGAAGTCGTCGATGCTCTCGCCGTCATGGAAGTTGACCGCCTCGTACTGCCGACGCAGAGTCGCTGCTGGCCACTCCAAAACTGGAGAAACCTGGCCAAGTCAAAAAAGAAAAAAAGATTAGGCGAGCTTGCCGAAGCCTGGCCAGGCTTCTAAGTCGACCAGACAAAACAAACCGGACGAGCTGGTCTAAAGATGGCGCGGGATAGGGAAACCAAACACGCCCTATAAGATACCTTGGCTTTGCAGTGGTACCCCCAGCTGACCAGTGATCAAACCCCAGGTTTGACACTTTGGTGTCTCATAAAGGCGGAATATTCGTCCAGTGGGATGCGGCGTTCTCATGGATAGCGAGGCGCCTACGGTGACTTCGTCAATCTCAAGACCCGCCGGCTCAATCTCTCGAAGATGCTCATAGGGATAGGGTGTGCGTGCATGCGTTCATAGGGTTAAGTGTATGTACCTGTTTGTGAGCGTCTGCGTCTATATCATGTTTCTTAAAAAAAAGATACCTTGGCTTTGCAGTCTCAGTTTGCTTCTTTATTTTTGGTTTGTGTCAGTTTGCTACATAGAGCTAAGCTATTCAGGCTCCTACTGTACCAAGTGTGTATCCTCGTTGCTGGTCGAGACAAGGCAAGCTCCAGCAGATGATTCAAGCATACACTTTTTACAAATTGCCCCGTTGTAGGCCGGCACAAGAGCACTATAATCTTAATTAACCGTACTAATTGACGAGGACATATACTAGGGATAGGGTAACAGGCCTGACCTACAAACCCTACCCTAGGATGCCACACGCCTTGTACTGGGCCCCAGGACCAGATCAGTAGTCAGATGTTCTGCAACCTGACATTCACTCGGAGTTCCATGAACCACTTGGGGGGAAGAAATTCACTCGACCGGCTTATTTCACTCGGAGTACCTGACAGTTACTCGACCAGAGAAGACCAGGGGACTCCAGGAGCGCAACGGTCAGGACGTGCATCCACCCACGTTAATTGTAATCAATGCACCCGTTACCGGTAACGGGCGCGCTTAAACCCCCTCTTTAACCCTTGGTTATGGCGGCATTCATGGGGGCCTGGCGGACTCTATATAAGCTACCCCCTGGCTCCATTCCAGGGGTTCACAATCTTTGTAATCTGTACACTTAGAGAAAACAAGCTCTAGAGCACCGAGACGTAGGGCTATTACCTCCACCGCTGAGGAGCCTGAACTCGTAAATCCGAGTGTAACAACTGCGCCGTAGCTAGGCTCTGCCCTCTAATTCGTACCCCCATACACTACTGTCAGACCTATACACACGACAGTTGGCGCCCACCGTGGGGCCGGCGTCTAGCGACTTCCGGCGTAGTTGTGTTTTTCCCGTCATCACCATGGTTTCCGGCGGCGGACTGACACTGGGGGGCGAGATCCGTTTCGGTGTCCTCAGTTTCATCGCCGACGATTCGGCGTGGTCGGCGTGGCTTCAGGAAGCCCCACTGGATGTCGAGGCGTTGCCCGTCCGCGGCGCAAGCACTTCCGCGCGAGCGCCTTCGGCGTTCTTCTTCGACAACCATCGACTCCGTACCAGTCGGCGCCTTCGCACTTTACCGGCCGCCGTCGCAAGCGCTCCGGACGCTCACGGCTTCAACGGTGGATCAAGCATGCAGTGGCCCTTCAGGCTGCGGCCCCACAAGTCGCGGCAATCGAGCCCGATGAGCCCGTCTTCGACTTGTTCGCCTCCTTGCATGAGCACTCAGAAAGCTTATCCGAGTGCGAGAGCAGCGATCCCGCTGCAGAGGTGATGATGGCCGATTCCCCGCCCAGTCCGCCTGGGTACGGCCACGGCGGCGCGGAGACCGGTGACCCGTCGCGCGCTGATCTTGGCGGCGGCGGAGATCATCACGACGACGAGTACTACCCCCAACCTCTCACTCGGCAGCAGAGGGGGGAGCTGCAGTGCAGAAACGAGCAGACCCTCCAGACGCCCATCGTTGGGATGACTCCCAAGGCTCAGGCTTCGGAGGCCGCGCGCCAGGCCAATTTGGCTGAACGCAAACGTCTGGAGGCGCTCCAGAAGTCACTCGACGATCGCGCCCGCAGACAGCATCAGCCCAGTTCCAGTCGGCGGCGGCGGCAGTTGTTCTCGAATGACCAGCAGCAGAATTTCCAAGTATTCCGTACTCCCGTTCAGAATTTGACGGCGGCCACTCAGATAGCAGATTCCATTGAGCCGTCCTGATCCGAGGCGGGAGAGGGTCTACGGCAGATCCGGGCCCTGCTCAAGGCGGCTGAAGAGCAAAATTCAGCGGTGTCCCAGTCGCGCAACAGGATTCATAGTAGATCCATCAGGGCTGACACCGTCCAGTCGGCCCACAGCCCGGTGTCCCCAAGAAGAAACAGACACTCGCCTCCGCGGCGAAATGACCGAAACGACCGAGACCAGTACTCGGGGCAGGGTCGCAGTCGGAATACGCCTCCGCGGCGTCAAGATGATCGTCGTCGTATGCAGTCGCCCCCTCCGCGGGATGGCTCGTACGCGCCCTGGCCGTACGATGCCAGGCGTCCTTACGGCAATGATCGGAGGGCCAGCCCTCCCCGCCATGGTGACGGTTATCACCAGAGAGAACCGGTCGACCTCCGCGATCCACAGTTCAACACGAGATCAGTACTCACTCAGAACCTGGTCGACAGAGGCAGAGCTCTGAGAGAGAACTTGGACAGAGATCGTCCGAGTGGAAGTGGAGCATTCATCTCCGGGCCCGAGTGTTTCAGCAGAGCAATCAGGGCCGCCGAGATTCCGCCTAACTTCAGATTGGCGGCTGGAGTAAATAAGTTCACCGGTGAGTCCAAGCCAGAAACTTGGTTAGAGGATTACCGAGTGGCTGTGCAGATTGGAGGTGGTAATGACTATGTGGCTATGAAGCATTTACCCTTGATGCTGGAAGGGTCCACCCATGCCTGGCTCAACCAGCTCACTCCGGCCAGCATATACTGCTGGGAAGATTTGGCCCGAGTGTTCATCAAAACATTCGAGGGCACGTGCAAACGCCCGACCGAGTTGACTGAGTTGCAGCATTGTGTGCAGAAGCCGAATGAAACCTTGAGAGAGTACATTCAGCGGTGGACAACCTTGCACCATGTGGTTGAGAACGCCACGGAGCACCAAGCCGTCTGCGCCTTCAAGGCAGGAGTTAGATATAGGGAGCTCATCCTGAAATTTGGCCGGTCGGGATCTCTAACCATGAGCCGAATGATGGAGATTGCCACTCGGTATGCCAACGGAGAAGAGGAGGACCGTCTCCGTAACGGCAAGGGGAAAGCTAGCGAGCCTAACCTTGGAAGCAACAACCACAGTCAGAAGCCAAAGCGTAAAGCTGACGGGTCGGCTCAGGCCGAGGCTGCCGCACTGGCCGGTCAGGCCAAATATAAAGGGAAGGCCAAGGAAAAGTGGATCCCGAAGAAGAAAAAAGATCAGTCGGGCCAAGATGTCCTCGATTTGCCGTGTCACGTCCACACCAGAAAAGATGAAGAGGGCAATCTGATATTGCCCAAGCATACCACTCGACAGTGTAGATTGCTAATACAGCAGTTTCGAGAGGGTCAGTCGAGTGAGAAAAGCCCGAATGATGCTGATGACGAAGACAAAGATGAATCTTATCCTACTGTCAATGCAACTCTGATGATCTTTGCGGATGTTGAGAGCAGGAGCCGGTTGAAGGTTATCAACCAAGAAGTGAACATGGCTATGCCGGCGACGACAAAGTTTCTGAACTAGTCGAAGACTCCGATCACCTTTGATCAGTCGGACCACCCGGCCTACATTGTCACCCCTGGGCGGCAGGCGCTGGTGGTCGATCCGGTCGTGGGGGGAATTTGGCTGCGAAAGGTCCTCATGGACGGTGGAAGCGGACTGAACATACTCTACGCTGATACCCTGAAGGGGATGGGCATCCCGATGTCCCGTCTCAGTGAGAGCAGTATGCAGTTCCACGGAGTGATCCCCGGCAAGAAAGCAAAGTCACTCGGGCAGGTTGCCCTGGATGTAGTCTTTGGAGACGACAAGAACTTCAAGAAGGAAAGGCTGACCTTTGAAGTGGTTGACTTCCGCAGCGCCTATCATGCCATCCTTGGCCGGCCAGCCTATGCACGCTTTATGGCCCGCCCATGTTATGTGTACCTTAAGCTGAAGATGCCCGACCCCAAAGGCGTGATCACAGTCACTGGCAGTCGGCAGCGCGCGGAAGAATGTTTGCAGCAGGGGTCCAAGATTGCTGATGAGCAGATGGCTATGGTGGAGTTGGAGGAATACAAGAAAAACGCTGATCCGAGTGATCTGCTGCGCTCCAAGAAACCAGCTGCTGAGTCTGCGTTCCAGTCGGCTGGCGAGACGAAGCCTGTGCACATTCACCCAGAGGATCCCGAAGTAGCACCCACCAACATCTCAACGACACTCGACAGCAAATAGGAAGAAGCGCTCACCCAGTTCCTCCGTGAGAACTGGGACATCTTCGCATGGAAGCCATCCGACATGCCGGGTGTACCCAGGGAGCTGGCTGAGCACCGTTTGCGAGTCGACCCGAAAGCAAAACCTGTGAAGGAGCATCTTTGTCGCTCTGCTACATAGAAGAGGAAGGCCATCGGCGAAGAAGTTGCTCGGCTCCTAGCAGCTGAGTTCATCCGTGAGGTGTACAACTCCGAGTGGCTCGCCAACATCGTCATGGTCCCGAAGAAGGATAAGTCTCTCCGAATGTGCATCGATTTCAAGCACATCAATCGGGTCTGCCCCAAGGATCATTTCCCACTCCCCCGCATAGATCAAATCGTAGATTCCACCAGATTCGACTGTATGGGCCAGATGAAATAAAAACAGCTTTTATCATCCCATTCGGGTGTTTCTGCTATATCACCATGCCATTCGGTCTTAAAAATGCTGGTGCCACTTTCATGCGCATGGTTCAAAAGTGTTTGCACACGCAAATCAGTCGGAACATCGAGGCGTACATGGATGATATCGTGGTCAAGTCCACAAAAGGTTCCGACCTGCTGGCTGACCTAGCTGAAACTTTCGCAAATCTACGGAAGTATGATATTAAGCTGAATCCAGCAAAGTGCACTTTCGGGGTGCCCAGGGGCAAGTTACTCGGATTCCTCGTTTCCGAACGAGGGATAGATGCCAACCCCGAGAAGATCAGTGCAATTGTACGAATGAAACATCCAGAACGGCTTCATGATGTACAAAAGCTCACGGGTTGTCTTGCAGCTCTGAGCCGATTCATCTCCCTTTACCGATTGATGAAGAAGTCTGATTCGTTCGAGTGGACTACTGAAGCACAAGCAGCGTTTCTTCAACTCAAAGCCCTGCTTTCCAACCAGCCGGTGCTCGCCGCTCCAAACAGCAACGAGCCGTTGCTCTTGTACATTGCGGCCACTGGTCAGGTTGTCAGTACCGTCCTCACAGTCGAGCTAGAAGAAGAGGGCAAAACTTACAAAGTTCAGCGCCCAGTCTATTACATTTCTGAAGTCCTGACTCCATCCAAGTAGAGGTATCCTCATTATCAGAAGCTCGTCTATGGCATCTACCTGACAGCCAAGAAAGTAGCCCATTACTTCCAAGAGCATGTCATATCAGTCGTCAGCGACGCCCCGCTGTCCGAGATCATGAACAATCGGGATGCGACTGGTCGAGTGACGAAGTGGGCTATCGAGCTCTTGCCCTTGGACATCAAGTTTGAGGCGAAAAAAGCAATCAAGTCCCAAGCATTAGCTGATTTCTTAGCCGAATGGACAAAACAGCAGCAGCCGACTCAGAGTCACCCGGAACACTGGACCATGTTCTTTGATGGTTCCAAGATGCTGAATGGTTCAGGAGTTGGAGTTGTGTTAGTGTCTCCGAAGGGCGATCATCTCAGCTATGTTCTGCAGATTCACTTCGATTCCTCCAACAATGAGGCTGAGTATGAAGCGCTCCTTTATGGTCTGCGTATGGCCATCTCACTCGGCGTCCGACGCCTGATGGTCTACGGAGACTCGGATCTAGTGGTGAATCAAGTGATGAAGGAGTGGGACATCAGGAGCCCTGCTATGACAGGATACTGCAATGCAGTGAGAAAGCTCGAGAAGAAATTCGAGGGACTGGAGCTCCACCACATCCCCCGAGCCAAGAGTCAAGCGGCAGACGATCTGGCGAAGATCGGGTCCACTCAGAAACCTATTCCAAGCAATGTGTTCCTTGAGCATCTGCATTCCCCAACGGTGAAAGAAGATCCCTTCACTGAAGAGCCCCCGCAAGTGGTCAGTCCCTCCGATTCGATTGAAATTGAGGTCCCAGCAGTCATTGACTTGGTCATGGAGGTTCTGGCGATCACGCCCGATTGGACGGTGCCATACATTGCGTACCTGCTCAGACAGGAGCTTCCAGAGGATGAAGTCAAGGCCCGCCAGATTGTTCGCAGGTCCAAGGCCTTTACAGTGATGGGTGATCAGTTGTACAGAAAGAGCATCACCGGTGTGACTCAGCACTGCATCTCTCCGGAGGAAGGACGACTGATCTTTGAGCAAATTCACTCGGGAACTTGTGGACACCACGCGTCCTCTCGGACAATCGTGGCTAAAGCTTACCGAGCCGGCTTCTTCTGGCCACATGCTAATGAAGCTGCGCAGGAGATAGTCCAGCACTGCGCCGGGTGTCAGTTCTATGCAAACTTATCACACAAGCCTACGTCTGCCCTGAAGACGATCCCACTCGTCTGGCCATTCGCAGTTTGGGGACTTGACATGGTGGGGCCCCTTCAGACAGGGGTGAGTGGATTCACCCACTTGCTGGTTGCAGTCGACAAGTTCACTAAGTGGATTGAAGCCAAACCCATCAAGAAACTAGATTCTCGCATAGCGATCAAGTTCATGAAAGAGATCATCTTCAGATACGGCGTGCCTCACAGCATCATTACTGACAATGGCTCAAACTTCGACTCCGAAGAGTTCAGAGCGTTCTATGCCGCCCAAGGCACTCGGGTCGACTACGCATCCGTGGCTCACCCACAGTCGAATGGACAAGCCGAAAGAGCGAATGGACTGATCCTTCAAGGGCTAAAGCCGCGACTTATGCGTGATCTGGAGCATGCGGCCGGAGCCTGGGTCACTGAATTGCCGTCAGTTCTGTGGGGCCTGAGGACAACCCCCAATCGGTCTACCAATCGCACTCCCTTCTTCATGGTGTACGGAACTGAAGCCATCCTGCCAAGTGACCTGCTCCACAATTCACCCCGAGTGGAACTATACTCCGAAGCTGAAGCAGAGCAGGCGCGGCAAGACGCCGTCCATCTCTTGGAGGAGGAGAGGGAGATGGCTCTAATCCGTTCAGCCACCTATCAGCAAGACCTACGGCGTTTTCACGACAGGCACATCAGGGGTCGAGCCTTTCAGGAAGGTGATCTTGTGCTCCGAGTGGATCAGCAGCGACCTCACAAGCTTGCTCCTGCATGGGAAGGTCCTTTTGTCGTTTCAAAAGTTCTGCATAACGGGGCATACCACCTGTACAACCTTCTGAACCAAGTAGACGAGCCCCGCGCTTGGAATGCAGACTTGCTTCGACGTTTTTATACTTGATGTTGAGATGTAATAAAAGCACTCGAGTGATGTTTGATGAATAAAAGCATGACTTTTCCAGTTCTACATTGAGTTCACTCGTACGCATTCTCTGGCTTACGACCCCCAGTGGGTGTATGCCCTTCAACTTAGCTGCGAACCAGCTTTCGCCTAAGTTAAAAACTTGCTCCGAGTGAAGAGCATCCCTCTCACTCGGGGGCTTGGCTGCGAACCAGCTTTTGCCCAAGTTAAAAACACTACTCCGAGTGCAGAGCGTCCCTCGCACTCGGGGGCTTGGCTGCGAACCAATTTTCGCCCAAATTAAAAACCTACTCCGAGTGAAGGGCGTCCCTCTCACTCGGGGGCTTGGCTGCGAACCGGTTTTCGCCCAAGTTAAAAACCTACTCCGAGTGAAAAGCATCCCTCTCACTCAGGGGCTTGGCTGCGAACCAGTTTTCGCCCAAGTGAAAAACTTACTCCGAGTGAAGAGCATCCCTCTCACTCGGGGGCTTGGCTGCGAACCAGCTTTCGCCCAAGTTAAAAACCTACTCCGAGTGAAAAGCATCCCTCTCACTCGGGGGCTTGGCTGCGAACCAGCTTTCGCCCAAGTTAAAAACCTACTCCGAGTGAAGAGCATCCCTCTCACTCGGGGGCTTGGCTGCGAACCAGCTTTCGCCCAAGTTAAAAACCTACTCCGAGTGAAGAGCATCCCTCTCACTCGGGGGCTTGGCTGCGAACCAGCTTTCGCCCAAGTTAAAAACCTACTCCGAGTGAAGAGCATCCCTCTCACTCGGGGGCTTGGCTGCGAACCAGTTTTCGCCCAAGTTAAAACCCTACTCCGAGTGAAGAGCATCCCTCTCCTTCGGGGGCTTGGCTGCGAACCAGCTTTCGCCCAAGTTAAAACCCTACTCCGAGTGAAGAGAATCCCTCTCACTCGGGGGCTTGGCTGCGAACCAGCTTTCGCCCAAGTTAAAAACCTACTCCGAGTGAAGAGCATCCCTCTCACTCTGGGGCTTGGCTGCGAACCAGCTTTCGCCCAAGTTAAAACCCTACTCCGAGTGAAGAGCGTCCCTCTCACTCGGGGGCTTGGCTGCGAACCAGCTTTCGCCCAAGTTAAAACCCTACTCCGAGTGAAGAGCGTCCCTCTCACTCGGGGGCTTGGCTGCCAACCAGCTTTCGCCCAAGTTAAAAACCTACTCCGAGTGAAGAGCTTCCCTCTCACTCGGGGGCTTGGCTACGAACCAGCTTTCGCCCAAGTTAAAAACACTACTCCGAGTGAAGAGCGTCCCTCTCACTCGGGGGCTTGGCTGCGAACCAGTTTTCGCCCAAATTAAAAACCTACTCCGAGTGAAGGGCGTCCCTCTCACTCGGGGGCTTGGCTGCGAACCGGTTTTCGCCCAAGTTAAAAACCTACTCCGAGTGAAGAGCATCCCTCTCACTCGTAGGCTTGGCTGTGAACCAGCTTTCGCCCAAGTTAAAACCCTACTCCGAGTGAAGAGCGTCCCTCTCACTCGGGGGCTTGGCTGCCAACCAGCTTTCGCCCAAGTTAAAAACCTACTCCGAGTGAAGAGCATCCCTCTCACTCGGGGGCTTGGCTGCGAACCAGCTTTCGCCCAAGTTAAAACCCTACTCCGAGTGAAGAGCATCCTCTCACTCGGGGGCTTGGCTGCGAACCAGCTTTCGCCCAAGTTAAAACCCTACTCCGATTGAAGAGAATCCCTCTCACTCGGGGGCTTGGCGGCGAACCAGCTTTCGCCCAAGTTAAAAACCTACTCCGAGTGAAGAGCATCCCTCTCACTCGGGGGCTTGGCTGCGAACCAGCTTTCGCCCAAGTTAAAACCCTACTCCGAGTGAAGAGCGTCCCTCTCACTCGGGGGTTGGCTGCGAACCAGCTTTCGCCCAAGTTAAAACCATACTCAAAGTGAAGAGCGTCCCTCTCACTCGGGGGTTTGGCTGCGAACCAGCTTTCGCCCAAGTTAAAAGCCTACTCCGAGTGAAGAGCGTCCCTCTCACTCGGGGGCTTGGCTGCGAACCAGCTTTCGCCCAAGTTAAAAACCTACTCCGAGTGAAGAGCATCCCTCTCACTCGGGAGCTTGGCTGCGAACCAGCTTTCGCCCAAGTTAAAAAATTACTCCGAGTGAAGAGCATCCCTCTCACTCGGGGGCTTGGCTACGAACCAGCTTTCGCCCAAGTTAAAAACGCTACTCTGAGTGAAGAGTGTCCCACTCACTCAGGGGGCTTAGCTGCGAACCAACTTTCGCCTAAGGTGCACACATTTAAAGACTCGAAAGAAAGCATTTGGATAACTTTAGAAGTTCAAAAGGAAATGCGAGTACTCGGGCCCTGAGCCCGAAAGAGTTTAACGGATACAGATCCACTCGGCATACCGAGGCAAATGGGTAAGGCTTAATGCTTTTCTCATACTCCAGAAGGGCTGGCCGGCTCGACGAAGGTGTCTAGGTCGATGCCATCTGCGATCCGAGTGGCGGCCTCTATGAACGTCTCCATGAAGTCCTCAAACTTGAGCTTCTTCGGTTTGGCGACTTGGAGAGACTTCAGCTTCTCTTCCTTGGCGTCCTTGCAGTGCACACGGATGAGAGAGAGCGCCACGTCGGCTCCGAAGCGAGCAGCCGACTTCTTCCATGCTTGCACTCAGCTGGGAATCTCGTTGAGGCGAGTCATCATTGCTTCCAGATCGGTGTCGAGGGTGTCTTTTGGCCACAACTCCTTGTCAATCCTTCCGAGTGCACCCTGCAGGCGGATGATGTACCCCTCAACATCTTCAATGCGAGATTCAAGTCGCAAGACCCCTAGGGCAGCCTTGTCACCGACGAGTGACCTGGAAGGATCCAGATCCTTCTCGATTCTGTCAGTCTCAAACTCGAAGTCCCGGCAGTACTCTGTAAACGAGAAAAGAGGAGAGTCGAGCATCAGTATGCATGAAGTTCACTCGGAAACAAGTTGAAACTCACTCGGGTGTTACAAGTTAACTGCAAGCTTGGTGTACATCTCCTCCGTGAAGTCTTCTATGTACTTTTCCAGAGCATTCTTCTTTTCTGTGAGCTGGGCAATCTTCTCGCTCAGAGTCTTCTTCTCTTGCTCGTAAGCATTCGCCTGAGCCTTGAGTTTGCCGTCCCACTCGGTTTGCTGCTTCTTGAGCTCGGCCACTTCCTTCTTCGCCTCCGTAACGGCGGCCTTCAGCGACTTGTTCTCTCCTTCAAGCTTCTCGAGTGAGGCCAATTTCTCTTCGGCGGCCTTGGTCTTTTCTCTCGCCACCTTCTGTGCCCCCGCCAACTCATTGTCCTTATTCTCGAGTGCCTGCTTCATAGTTTCTAAAGAAACAGAGGTTCTGAGCCGCACTTGGAGTCGATGGTTTTCACTACGCACATCTGTTCGAGTGAAATCACTCGGTTCAAAGAATGGAAAGAGATGAAAGCAGAACGCTCAGTAATCAAAGCTTACCTCCCATGGTCTTGAGCTCCGCTTGGGCGCAAGCTGTATTCCTCTTCACCACCTCCAAGTCAAGTCGGAGCTGGACCATCTCCTTCTCCAGTGACACGTACTGAGCCCCAAGCTCGCAAGTTTTCTGAAACACAAGAGAGAGCAGACCAGTTAATGTTAAGGAATATTCCGAGTGCCCAGAGACCAGCACTCCTGGGAGGAACAAGCTTGACCAATACCAGATCCGGAAGTACCCTTTGTCAGGGAGGAACAAGCTTGACCAGTATCAGATTCTAAGTTCTAAGACTCCCACCGACTGCCCGCAGTCGACGACAGTCTCGGGGACTACACCCAGTGGGTGCACTTAGTGTGCCCCCACTGGAATGGTATCCACTTGGAGCGGTCCGCCCGATCCGAGTGACGGCCAAACACAAAAAAAAACAAGTTCTAAGACTACCGCCGACTGCCCGCAGTCGACGGCAGTCTCGGGGACTACACCCAGTGGGTGCACTCAGCGTGCCCCCACTGGAATGGTCCGCCCGATCTGAGCAACGGCCAAACACAAAAAAAACAAGTTCTAAGACTCTCGCCGACTGCCCGCAGTCGACGGCAGTCTCGGGGACTACACCTAGTGGGTGCATTCAGCGTGCCCCCACAGGTCGACACACCCCCAGTGGGTCTACCGAAAAAATACCGACTGAAACTCCTTCGGAAGAAAAATGAATTGGAGAGCAACTTACAAGAGCACTTACTCGAACGTTCTCCTGGAGAGCAGCGCTGGCATCGTACGCCAACTTGCCAACTGCGCACATCTTCTTCAGCCGCTGGGTCATCAGATCCGCCTGGATCATCGCCTCCTTGCTGGCTCCGGTTTGGTCCTCTGGCACTTTATACAGACTGAATATGTTGACGGGAGGAGTCGGGGCCGAGACCAGTCGACAAGGCTGAGACGGGGCCAGTACTGGCCTGAGAAGAGCCTTGCCCCAGAGACACAGTAACCTTAGGCGCAGAGACAACTTGAGGCGCTTGGCTTGGCGGTGCCGTCTGTGTGCTGGTCTGAGAGGCAGTCGGAGCTGCGGTCTCCTTCCCGGTGCCCTTCTGTGGCGGTCCTTCATCGTCGTCCATGACGTGGATGATCTCTGCAAGCGCTACATCCACCCGACACAGTCAATCGCAATACGCAATTCAGTCGGATGGCGACAATTCAATCGGATCATAGATCAAGGTAAAAAAATGGAGTCATTGCTAACTTTCTGAGAAGTGGCCGCGTCCGCTGACTCGGCTTCAACGCGGTCTCCGTCGATCTGCATGGGAGACGTCGTTGAGGTTGCAGCCCTGGTTCATAAATTTCACTCGGTCAGAAGGGTCCAGAAGTTCACAGAAACAAAAAAAACAAAGGCGTGACACTCACGTTGAGGCGACAGGCACGGTGACCTTGATCCTGGGTAGAGCCTTCCGAGGCTTGGGGGAAGCAACCTTGAGCTGCTTGGCGGTCTTCTCGGTCGGCTCCGGCGTCGATGTCCGAGCGCGCTTCGAAGTCTTAGCACTCGGAGCCGCTGTCTTCTCCGAGCCAGCACTCGGATCATGAGTCTGCTTAGAGCGGCGCTCAGAGCGCAACTCTGGAGACTGGGAAGACTCGACCTCGTCGCTCCCTTCCGAGTCGTCGCTCTCCTCCTCGTTGTCCTCCACGTAGCTGCCCTCGACGCTGCCATGATCGCTCTCCACGTCCCCGACGAGGTGTTCTCCATTCGGCACAGGCGAGAGCATCTTCTAGAACTCATGCAAGACACGAAGATCTGAGACAGCCAGTTCAGTCAGTTCACTCGGATTATTTAGTTCACTCAGAGAATTTGCGTGTAAATAATTCACTCGGAAATGCACGTCTTACCTCTGTCGGTTGATGCGCGTCGTCGAAGGGCAAGATCCGTCTCGACCCTCACGGATTGTCGCGTGCGCCAGTGATGCACCTGATCCACTGTTCCACCGTTTTCTCCTCAACATCTTCCAGATGCACTCGGGTCGGGTCATTGGCTCCAGTGTAGTGCCACATGGGGTGAGCCCGCTCCTGCAGCCGCTGGATCCTCCGACTGAGGAAGACCTCCAGAAGATCCAGGCCAGTCACTCCGCCCTGAATCAAACCGACCACGGCACACACCAAGATCCCCACTTTATTCTTCTCCTCCTTAGCAATCGTCAGCGAGGGAGGAGTCTTGACCCTTTCAGTCGTGTAGGGAGGAAGACCAGTCGACGAACCGGAGCAAGGCAGGTCATTGCAGTAGAACCAGGTCGACTGCCAACCCCTAACCGAATCGGGAAAAGACATGGAGGGGAACGCACTCTTACCCCTCATCTGGATACTTAAGCCGCCGCACATCTGGGTCACGTGGGTCCTCTCTCCATCGGGGTCAACCTTTTTAACCGACTGAGATCGACACGTGAAGATATGTTTGAACAATCCCTAGTGTGGCTGGCAGCCTAAGAAGTTCTCACACAAGGAAATGAATGCGGCGAGGTACACTATGGCATTCGGAGGAAGATGATGAAGCTGGGCACCGAAAAAGTTCAAAAAACCGCGGAAGAAAGGGTGGGGTGGCATGGAGAAACCTCGCTCCACGTGAGTGGTGAGGAGCACGCGCTCTCTGGGGCGCGGTGCGGGCTCGATCCCCCCCTCCTCCGGCAGCCTCCACGTCCCGTCTCGCACTAGCCCGTCCACGATGAGCCCGCTGATGTTATCTACCGTGGTGGTCGGCGGGAGCCAATCGCCCTGGATCCACCCGCGCGGAGGCGCGACCCTGGAACTCGACGCCTTCTTCCCCTTCGCCGCCTTCTTCGCCCTCTCGAGCTTCGCCGTCTTTTCCTTCGCCATCGCCGCAGAGCTCTCCAGCGCCAAGGGGGATTCGCGCGGAGTGGGTTGCTGGGGAGGAGATTGGGCGGACTGGAAGAGTTGGAGAAAAGGGGATCTGTTCTCTCTCCCTCTCCGACGCAGCGGCCTCTTATGCCGTCGCCCGTTCCGCTCCCCAATCCCCTCCAGCGATTCTCGGGCCCGCGGATCTCCTCAAATCTCGCTGGCGGATATGCAGCGGTACGTGGCGAAAAGTGGGGCGAAAATCGAGGCGTTACACCCCACTTTCCCCACTCGTTGCGCTGCAACCGTTCGCGCGCGCTCGAATCTGATTTCAAATCCCGCAAGATCCGGGGTCCAGCAACCCGATTGCTCGCCCTTTAAAGACATTCCATAAACACTCGGATCTGTTTCGTCACCCGACGTGATGACCCATTCCACTCGGATGGAGATTGCTCATTTCATTCGGATGGAAACTTTCACTCGGAAGTCATGTGGTCCAGAATCCGTCAAGGTGCCGCACGAAGACAAGGACGTCTAGTGACCATTAGGAGTTCTTGAGCGCCCCCGTAGCACTCAACTCACCTGGGAATTCGCCTTGACTCGACCCGCTTAACCTCGACCGATTCGGGGGCTAATGACGAGGACATATACTAGGGATAGGGTAACAGGCCTGACCTACAGACCCTACCCTAGGATGCCACACGCCTTGTACTGGGCCCAGGGCCAGATCAGCAGTCAGATGTTCTACAACCTGACATTCACTCGGAGTTCAATGAACCACTCGGGGGGAAGCAATTCACTCGACCGGCTTATTTCACTCGGAGTACCTGACAGTCACTCGACCAGAGAAGACCAGGGGACTCCAGAAGCGCAACGGTCAGGACGTGCGTCCACCCACGTTAATTGTAATCAATGCACCCGTTACCAGTAACTGGCGCCCTTAAACCCCCTCTTTAACCCTTGGTTATGGCGGCATTCATGGGGGCCTGGCGGACTCTATATAAGCCACCCCCTGGCTCCATTCCAGGGGTTCGCAATCTTTGTAATCTGTACACTCAGAGAAAACAAGCTCCAGAGCACCGACACGTAGGGCTATTACCTCCACCGCTGAGGGGCCTGAACTCGTAAATCCGAGTGTAACAACTACGCCGTAGCTAGGCTCTGCCCTCTAATTCGTACCCCCATACACTACTTTCAGACCTATACCCACGACACTAATTAGCTTCTACAAGGACAGCATCAAAAGAATCCCATCATCTTGGTGCAACATGCATGAACTTGGACACAATACAACAAAAGTACGAAATAAACAAATGGATCCCCGTGCCAGCAATGGCACTACGTGTTTGTTGTATAACTTGTATGGGGCCGTGAGGGTGCCTAGGTGAAATTTTGTTTTCCAACCCTTTATGAAAATATGTTCATTAATTTAATCCACAACGACTAGACCGTTTGCTTGGCGTCTGACATTTGACAACGTTATTTTTTTTTTTTTTTTGATAACCATTTGACAACGTTGTTGAATAGCATGGCGCCGTGATAGCTGCCATGTGCGATCTCGTGTGTTGGACAGATTTGGGACGGCACCTATTATATGTCGTGGTATTAAGCAAAAAACAAATCTATTTTTGGAAATAATTTCTCAAGGGTCTATTTGTAAGGAGAATAATTTAAGAATGGGTCAAAGTGAAATTGTTTTCTCGAGGCCATCACAGGCAGGGAAATTTGATTAATAGAAGGGGATAAGTGCAGCAGATTACCAATGACAAATAGGGTGACTGCGTAGAAATGGAGCCAAAATTTTGGTGCCCCAATTATTTATTTATTTTTGAAAAGGAGGCATGCCCCCGGCCTCTGCATCTCTTGATGCACACAGCCATTTTATTAATCAACTAGGTCCAACAAAAAGTCTCCAACAAAAGTACCAAAGTCAAAAAAGAAAGTTTGCCACAACCGGCGAAAATAGGTCTAGATGACTAAACACCTATTTTATTATTGGACCGCCATCCAAATCGGTTGTATGTATCATGTGCAACCATCTCCCATCGGTTGCACCAAATATCTATATGCGCCCTGTGGTCCTACGGATCCAGGTAGACGCCCTGAAGATGACCTGCAATTTTTTTGTAATGGTTTGTCTGTTAAAGGCAACTTCATTCCGACCATTCCATATGGCACAAAATAATGCACATACTTCAACTCAAATATGTGCCGTGGTGTTAGACTCTACCCCAGCTATCCCAAATGGAGCCAAAATTTTGGTGCCCCGATGATTGGCGGGGCAGACACGGGCAACATCCAAACAAGCCCGTAATAAGAAAGGGATGGCCACACTGGCCAGGGGAGAGGAACCACCTGAGTGCATGCATGTCTTTTCCAAAGATATTGGCTTATAAAATTCCCTTATCGCCGTCACCTCAGCCTTTGCAATGGGAGACTAGTAGCCGTGCTTATGTGCTGGGCTGAACCTCGATGCAGCGTACCCAGACCTTAGCACTGGCTGGGGCTGGCCTCTTCTTCCTTCTCGCCCTCCCCACGAACGACCGGCTGGCCGGCACTCGACTATATAGCCGCCCTGCAAGGCTGCAAGTTCCTCTGTCCCTCGCCGGGCACAACTTCACATCTCACTCCGAATCCCAAGACTGCGGGCTGACCGGCCGACCGCGCCGGCAGCTGCATGCGTGACTTGGAAGCTGGAAAGATGCGCTTCATTCTCCACGTCTCACCGGTGAGGTATGCATGCATGTATGCTTTAATTGCCCGGTCGGCCTCCATTCATCGATCCATCCAGCTGGTGCATGCAGCGGAACGGACGACCTGCAGGTGCAGATTCATGGATGTGAAACACAACTGATGAATCGATCCATGGATCGTTTTTTGCCTCTGCCAATGCCGCCCTCTCCGGTCCTCTCTCTAGACATATGTACGGAAAAGCTACGCTGCTGTTCAATCGATTCACGCATACCGCTGCACATGCACGTACCTGCACGCTGCGCTTGTTACTTATGAATACACATCTTACCACATGGCTACAACTTAAATCATAGTGGGTCTCGTCTCCGGAGTCATATAAAAAGATGCTTGATAAGTAGCTCATCAGGTAACCATTAAAAACCAGTGCGAGGCCAGCTCACGTTTCCAGTAATCTGTAATCCTTAGCTTATTTTGGTTCTACAACGGCAGTAGCTAATGGTGTTTGCTTCCTCGTTTTCTTTGGGGGGTCCACCAAAACCAAACCCCCCGTTCTAGACTATTGCATCATCCGATCACTCATACAGCCTGAATGGTCAGATTTAATTTATGCCATCCTTGACCAAAAAGCGTTGCTATGATCTCTCTGGACTAGTCATATATGAATCATAATGATCCAATCGCACATACAAGGATTTGAGTACTAGGACCATCCAGTACTGTCTTCTTCTCAGCTTTGGATTAACCTTCATGACTATTACTCCCTCCAATCATAAATAAATGATATTTTTGACACCGACGGTTTCCAAAACATAATTTGACTAGTACCTTTTTATTACAAAATATTTATGAAGTACCGCAAAGATATGCTTTCATGAAACTATAACTTGAGACAAATCTACTCAAACAATTTTTTAATATCCAAACTCAACATATAAAACTATAAAAGTAATATGTAACCAAAGATTAAAATAGCTAACTTAAGACACCATCAAAACAACACTTATTTGTGACTGAAGGGAGTACTACTCTATCCAGGGCAGATCCAGCCAGGGGGCAAAAGAGGCTCCCCTCGCCCCAACCTGCCTGCCAACCAATGGAGCTCCCCTTGAGACCCGTTCATTTTTCGTGGACATGGAAGGTGTCTAGAGGTAGAAAAAGAGGAAATCACCCCCTTCGCCTTTGTTCTAGATCCACCACTAGAGGAAGTTGGGAGGAGCTAGGAGACAGGTAGCGCCAGGCTCTCGTAGCCATATTATGAGGTTGCAAAGACACTAGAGAGGCTGATTAGTGAGCCTGGATGGTGTGAGGTGGCGGATTGGCTGCACACCAGGGTAGGTATTTCACAAAGTATCTTCTTTTGTCACACACCAATTCCTTTGATGTATCAAATTTATTGCATCACACTACATGTATTGGCGTGTTGATGTTGGCTTTGCCCTACATTACATTCCACATGCCCACATGCAATGGTGTAAAAAAAGGTGTATTGTCTCGCCACTTTCTTTGGCGTGTCAAAAGAGTTTATTTCTTGTAAATTTAGCTCCAAGAGAAGTATTACAAAAACATTCTATCAAAAGATGCTAAAAACTTATGTGCGAAGCAGACCGCCGCTGTGTGAGGAATGATGTCAGTATGATGAATAAATTGTTATCCGCACCTTAGACATGGTTTTGCAATGAAATAGTATGTGGTAGCGAACCAAGCCCTTATAGCACAACCTACTCAAGATACATTAGAACAAATAGCATTACTATACACTGCCTTGTGTGCGCTACTCTATTTTACTCATTCACTTTGTACACTCAGAAACTAAGGAAAGTCAAGAAATTAACCTACTACCTCATGTTGGGCATCTTGAGCTTAAAAGCAGCGTTCCAGAGGACGAACCAACAAGGGAGGCGGGCAAACCACTGCCATCGCCTTTCAACGGCGGCACGTGAATGCCTTCTTCGCTGACATCGCCGCCAGACGGGAGGACGGCTATCGGCCGGCACAAGTACGATGACCCAAGCACGCCAAGGGGCTTCTGTGCCAAGTACTTCTCCGTGGAGGCGTGCCTCCTGCTCGCCCTCATCACCGTGCTACTGCTGGTGCTCCCGCTCGTCCTGCCGCCGCTCCCACCGCCACCGTTGGCAGTGCTGCTCGTGCCAGTCGTGATGCTGGCGGTGCTGCTCGTGCTAGCGCTCATGCCGGCGGCAGGTGGCCAGAACGAGGTCGCCGACCCGGCATCCTATTTGTAATCATATAGATTGATGTACATTACAAGTTTGCTAGCTATCCGCTTAGCCTGAGGATTTCAATTTCTTCTTTTGTTTTCACTTCTGTTTGTTCCAGTAAGGATGTTTTTCCTCTGTGTTGTCTAATAGTTAACATCCTGCTTTTAAAATCTGACTGTCAGCATGTGGAAAGGGAAATACTCTATGTGCAACACTATTTAGACCATAAAGTTCATTTATAGTATCCCTGCAAAAAAAAAAAGGTTCATTTGTAGTAAGACATTATTTTAGGTGCCAATCTTTTAATTCTGAGTTGTACTTAAGTTTTAAGAAAATGATTACATTGTGCACATGATGTTGAAAACTAGGCCAATAATTTATTTTCATCGATATTAATAAAATATTGTAAAAGTAATGCTAAAGCTTTATTTTTCATAGATAGTATTCTTGGGACCAGTGGCAGTGAAAAGTTGAAAATAATAATTATAGACAACTGTTTATCACAAGCGAAAAAAATATTTTTTTGCAGGAAATCAATTGTGTTAATAGTTTTATTTTGCATATTGTTAACTCCTATAAACTTACTTAGTGAATAGAACAATTTTGGCTACGTGTAATGAAATTGCAACCATATTTAGGGGCATATGTGATTTTAGTGATTAGTAACAATATAGTCAATGGGACTGACATGTTTTCTAAGAATGTGCAAAGTTAGGTCTCATGGATGCATCAAGAATAAAGCCACCCAAGCTGGGAAAAGTGGGATAGGTTTCTGCTTCACAAGGTTTCCACAGTCCAATATCAGCAAAATCAGAGTCCGGAGTAAAAAAGTTATGTCCAAAATACGAAGTGATAATCTACTGAAAATATAAACCGCAGATGCATTCACAAAAAATAAATACCCGGCGTCCACATGTTTTGCATCAAAGGATCTTCTAGCGTTCACAAAAATGAATGCGTCGGATATTCCAGCATCACAACAAAATTTACGCTGGGCATTTTTTTAAACGTAAATTAATTAGTGCCCGAGTTAGATGTGGTTATGACAAAATTTAAAAGATGCACACCCGATGTTATAATGCTGCCTCCGCCACTGCTCTACCTCCACGAACGACGTGTTCTTCGCCTTGGCCGGGCTGCCTCGTGGTTTGCCTCGCTCTACCATTTGATGGAAGAGAGAGATCAAGACTGCAATCAATTCGACGAATCACACCATTCCGTTCCCTGATAATATAATTCGGCAACTCCTCCTTATAATAGAAAGCAAAGAACACTAAATCAACAAGACCATGCGACCAAAACTGCACAGATCTGCAAACTTGCAGAGTACAAAATAGTTAGCACTTATCGCAATCAAGGATTTGAGGGGAATAGAAAGATCTGAATCATAAGAGAATCCTACAAACTATTAAGATGGAGGTTTTTTGATAAAGGGCGCTTTTTATTGACTAATAATGTCGCATCAAGAGAATACAAGCATCATGAGCACACACCCGGCCTCTGCATGACTAGGATGCACACAGACAACACCAGCACGCACACAAAGAAGAAGAAAAAAGTGATCTCCGAAAGTCATGTCGAAGCGAACTCAGGCATGCAGCAGCAATCATCAACATCAACCACCACCGATGACAGCACCCGAACCATGGGAAAAGTGCTTCAACAATGACATCTCCAAGAAGGGAACGACGGGCGAGGGCCGCCATCGCCAGATCCACCCACGGAGGGTAGATCTTGGGTTTTAACCCTAAAGAAGTCCGAGCAAATTCTAGACAATGCCTCCACCATGGGGATGATGTGGAACACCAACATTGCCAGGTACAACCTGTGCAGGTCAGACCTAGATTTTTCACTCTGGAGCTCGAGACCCTGTGCTCAAGAGCACCACCAAACTTAAGTCACCCTATACTGTCACCCCCGCTTTCAATGAAGAAGTCACTGTTGCAAGCCAGATCATCACGCCTCGACAGCCGTACACGCTCATAGCCCTGACGTGGACATCACCACGCAACTGGACATTCCACGTGTACGAGGAGCAGATCAGAGCATGCCAGCCAGCATCAACAAGGTCACCAACAGCACCGAGAGCCCACTCAAGGGGCCAACCAGCAGCCCCAAGTCATCAGCAGTGATTGTACGGAAACTGCAGACATAAGGCCGTCGGTACCGCCAAGAGGCCACACTATTGCAGAAAATGTCATCAGTGGCGTGCGCAAAAACGTCATGAGTGGCGTGCGGAGCACACGGCACTGGTAACTAGCCACTGGTAATCACTTACCAGTGGTGTGCATCGTGTGCGCACACCACTATTAACTGGTAACTCAAGTAGGTAACATAAATACCAGTTGCATGCGCAGCCATGGGCGCACCACTGGTAGATCATACACCAGTGGCATGCACGTATGGCTGCACGCCACTGGTCCAGCCATATAATTTCTATTATATTTATAATCAGAAGTTATATTTATAATCAACAGTTAATCCAGATATCAATAGAATTCATATCATATCCAGATCATCATGCATATATCACATGAATGTGCAACATGCATGAAACCATAAACACAATGCAACATATAACAACTGTACAGTCAAGAAGACAGAGTAGGACCACAAAAATAACAAGTGTGACACAAGTTTGGCAAAACACGAGTGTAACTAGACAAGTTTGGAAAAACACAACCACACAGACTTACACAATACCGTCGTCATTCTTTTTCTTCATGGGCGCTTATTTTGATCGATGATTTCAGCTTTGGTGTGGCGAGCGTCTTCCCTTGAGTTGTACAAGGCTGGCATATGTCATCTTGTTTCTGTAGGCGAGCCGCCCGGTCCTCCGTCGTGTCTTTGCCACCGTAGAAAATTCTGGTTTTCATGACGACATCCTTGTTAATGATAGACGCAAACTCGTTCTGGATGCGTGCAAACTCTACGCTCCAGTCGTATGGCTTTTTCTTGAAGCGCCATTCCCTCGAAGCCATCGACCACCGTAGTCACCTCCACCCTCGCCAAGTGTGACGGTAAGTCCACGTTGTGCATCTTCTACCCCGGCATTGCTGAGTGGATTCGACCCTTTGCATTCGTCACCATCGAGCCGAGCACTTGGGCCTGGAGATGCCACAGAATGACTGTCTGCGAAACATATATACTAGTGGATGTGTCGTTGATGTTGGAGACCGAACAACAAAACCAAGACAATTTGTTGAGCCGGCGATGCTTACCGTGAGGTCGTTGATTGAAATTGGTGACCCGGGGCAATTGCCAAAGACAGAGGGGCTGCTACTCTTTGCAGTGGTGACGGTGGCGGCTGGGTCACCAAATTCAAGGGTGGCACGACTGGGTCTGCAAAGTCAAGGGTAGCTCCCGGGTAGCAGTCTGCGAAAACTGACGTTGTATTTCTCATATGGTTGGGGTAGGATGCGGTCACCTCCTTCTTCACTTCGGATGCCACTCTGGCCTCGATATCTTTGTCCTGCTTGGCTTTCTTTCTATGGCGGGCAAGATCACCGGTTTGGGGATAATATTTGTCCGATCGATCCACGCACCCGACACTCAATACCCGGCCAGTAGCCGACTTCTTTGTCTTGCCGAGAGACTTGTTAATAGGGTGTTCCCACCTTTTGGCATGGATAGAGTTCTGGGAGCTTTGAGGTTCCTGGCTTTGCTTTTTTTGCAATGAACGTGAACCGTTTAGAAACGTACCTACATGGAAAGAAATCTATGAAGGACCAATAAAATGAAGTGGGTTTAGAGGTTACCAGGACTTCGTGCACCATCTTCACTTTCTCGTGCTGGAAGAAATGTTCCCTAGTCACTGGGTCAAAAGTTGCGCGGGCCCTGACAAAATCCCTATGACGCCCTGGCTGGATTTTTGAGAAAGGGGGTTCTTTCCCTTCCGCGATATGCTTTGCATCCTCCTTGTCCCATTTTGGCTTCTTCCCTGGGTAACCACGGATGCCGAGGTTATGGTTACCCATCATCTTGTCCAACATTTCCTTCTCCGACACACTCTTCTGCTTGAAATTATCGCCCGAGCGAGCTTCAAGGAAGGAATTTCAGTCCTCGTCACACAGCGAAGGCCAGATCAGCTTTATCATGGTCTCAAAAGTCTTGTCCCTATATTCTGTATTGGCACGATATTTCCACGAACTCAAGGTTATGCTAAAAATGGTTAGGGCTTTACTTGCGAATCTTGATTTGTCGGCCTCCGATACCTCATACTTGTTGAACAACTTCTTCATGAGAAGAGCTAGATATTGTGCAGCATTTTCCCCCTTATCTCGCGGCATGTGATCTTGACGGTTTCATGTAGGATGCAACCTAGGCCATCGGAGTACCCCTGTGCGGCCTTTTTGGGAGTGGCACGTCTACCCTCATCATCGACTCGAGTGACTACGATTGTATCGATAGTCAACTCGTTTCGTTTCCTAGGCCTCCGCTGCCTTCTTATTCGCTGATCAGCTCTTGTAGCCTCGTTCGCCTAGTTTTCGTCAAGATCGGTCTCGTATTCACGACCGGTCCGTTCGTCATGATCGGTCGCTTCTTCAACACCGGTGCCGGACTCCTCTTCACATTTAGACTCCTTGGAATAGTCGTTGTCGTTGGTGTGCCATGAGGGATGGTCGTCCACGATGGTGGCACCCTGAGTTTCTTGTTCTAGGGAAAGATCCCGGGGAGCTTCCTTACGAGACGATCCCGAGGCATCTGTTGGTGTCCGTGACAAAGACGGGTATTTGTGGACATTTTGGAACTAAATGGGAAATTGTTAGAAAAATGACTTCAGCATGACAATGTTGTGCAATTAATAACACTAATAAAACAAATAAAAAAACTTGCTAAAAATATAAAATAAATGAAATAAATAAATTGCTAAAAAACTAGAAAATGACTATAAAGTAACTATAATATCTAGAATAACTATAAAATTAATAACTTGCTAAAATAACTAAAAAATCCATAAAAAATTCCGGCATGACTTTTGCTAAATATGACACAAATTGAGTGCCAGAAATTTGACAAAACGTTGACAAATCAAGATTTCGTCAAAACATTGGCGGTCATATTCCCCGTAAAAAGGAAACATGGATCGAGCAGCTAGAAGTTGCCTCGGCTCGATGGCTGGTACACATGACCACATGAACACATATATACACATGACCACACAAGCTCGATTCAAATAGACATGACCACATAAGCTCGATTCATGGTAGGGTTTACCATTCTCAATTGTTCCCTACCATCTTCCCTACAGACCCTTGTTTGTTTGCGCGTATGGCATCATCACACAGCAGCAGCAATGGCATGCAACATGATCAAAAGAAAAATAGCATACAACAGCAGCAATGGCATACAACCACAGAGGGCAGCGGCAGTACCAGTGGTCATGGAGGCCTGATGTAACTGCCCCAGTTCAGTAATATTAATTAGGAATTGATTGCGCATCATAATCATCTCATTGCGTCATGTTTAATTTAATTTAATTTGCAAATGAGGATTAATTCCAACCCTCACCATTTTATTAAGGGGAAAACCCCTAAAATTTGGCTAATTGTCCAAAGTGCCCTTCTCAAACCTTAATATTTTTGCAGGTGCCTCGTCTTTGCAATGTGTGTCGGGGCCGGATTTCCGGGACACAAAATCCCAGAAATTAACCCCTCGTGTCATCACCAGCCCCAAGATCATTGTTACTGGTGGACACGTCCCGGATACAGATTACCAAGCAATTACAAGAATTGAATACAAGACCATGAAGGTCTAATGATACAACAATGATTTCTAACAGCGGGTGGCGGAAGCGGGTAGCGGATCTCCAAGTCTGTTGGGGGCTCCATTCCCACAGGAACGGCTGACCGGGATAACTCCTATCTCACGTGGCTGCTATCTCAGGCTCCTAGTCCGCATGGGCGTCGTCGTAGCCTTCTTCTTCGAAATCATGATCTGACCAAGTAAATAGCCAAGGACAAGCCAGTGAGTACGTTTGAATGTACTCGCAAGACATCATGGACAAAGGATATAATGAAAGCAGGCAGAGTGCATCCAATTTAACCTTAAACAGGTCAAACAATATTATGACACGGTATAGAGCATGCAATTAATATAATAAAGCTACATGGTTAAAGGTGGATTACTACTCCGTTTCCTAGGATAGAAATAATTATCTAAACAATGCAACCAACTCCTATGGGATCCCAATCTTATGATGGAAATCCAACTTCATCTCAATCATGGATTATGACAACAATTCACACAAGATCAACTACTTCCTTCGAACGTTTTTATTATCAATCCATTAACAAAAGCATAGCATCAAATCATTCCAAGTATTTAAACAAAAATGGTATAAGCATGTGATCATATAAGAATATCGTATCTGCGTGAGAAGTAAAAGTTTAGTAAACATGATACCTGACATTCACACAACAAACAAGAATCTTAACAGAAATAAAAGGGTGGACTCGGGCGTTAGACCGCCCGTAGATCCAATAAATATAAAAGCGGAGATTCAGGCGAGATTGAACCGCTTGAAGGTCCAAAAGAAAATTAACACACAAGCCAGACGGGTGTCTTTGCGATGCCACAAAAGGTCTTTAGAGATAATGCCGCAGTCGGGCGTATGAGCGACACCTCATAAAGGGCTTATATATAAGAAAAGTAAAACATGCAAGTATCAAGCAGGGTATAATGTGTATCCAGGAGGTAGAACCTTCCCAGGAGATGCTCAACATTGCATATAATAGAAAGGGTTAGTCCATAACAACAATGATAATAATTTTCAGGATAGCATCAATAAGAATAACCATAACCGAATTCTTCATTTAGTTATTTCCTCCGAAGACCGACACTAAGACCGACACTTGACCTATCCAAACTGACGTCCTTGACCGTGGACACGGCTATTCGAATAGGTTTAACTCTGCAGAGGTTGTACTCTTTACCCACAAGTAAAGGCTTTCTTTAGCCAGCACCGAAGTGTTGACGAGTTCCGATTACGGCCTTTGGGTTGCAAACACACCTGACCAATACACACCAGTGTTATTTCCCTGGGCCAGGTATCACCCAAAGCCTCGGGCAAATAAAGCCTTAAGCCGGGGAGTCTACAACCTCGAGTAGCATGAGCAAACGACCGTATTTATAATGCGCGCAACTAGGGGTGCCCCCCTCTTCGGCTTCTCACCGAAACACTCATGCCCCCTCTGACCAAGTGGCAGGCATTACCCACTGATCAGTTGGCACCTCCACGTTGGCCCCTCTGTGAGGCATGTGCAGGAAATGGGTTAACAACTTACTGAACCATACCCCCCCTTACGAAGGGACTTGTGGTAGCACGAATCAAGTTAATCGAGGCATGAACACGCTCCGACGTGATCACCCTTCTATTGGTAACAGAACCTCCTTTGTACCTGCTCCCGCAAGTTAGTCATGACAAGCGCAACATTGCACAGTACGAGGAAAACATGCCAACACCACATCAACTGCTTCCCTGCAACCAAGACCACTAGCTATGCAACCAGGCACAGAATTCTTGCCACAGGGCAAATTCCCGAGAATAACCATATGCAAGTTTTACTAGCAAGCAAACAACCACACAATCATCATAACCAGTGTTCAAGATGCTTGCCTTGGGTATTTAGTAGAGTTGGTTATAACCCACAAGTCTTGAAAAGAATCATTTCCCTCTCAGTTCCTATATTCAAAATAATTCAAATACCACATAAATCCAAAACAGTACTAAAAAGTGTTTCATAAATATTTTAAATAAATACTAAAATAAACTAGATGAAAAATAAAGAATAACAGAAAAAGAATCAATTCATTTGGAGTTGTGGTTTAAAAATTAGAGGCAGTCAAAGTTTGGTCAAAATCTGAGTTTTATTTAAAAACTTAAAAAGAAAACGGTTCGGCAGGGTTTACGCTTTCCAGGGGCGCAGACGTACTTTGGGGAAATATGCCTCCACTAAAAGGCTTCGGGGTGACTTCTGGGTCACCGGCAGTGGGTCCCGCGGGCCCACTGGTCAGGTTTGACCGGTCCACCCCGCATCTCTCTCCCGCGGCAGAGCAGGGGCGGAGCTCCTGCACTCTTCGCCGGCGAACGGCAGCGCCCCAGGGAAATCTAAGCACATGAGCGTGCTCAGGGGACCCAGGCGATCCTCTGGGTACCCGTCTTGGCCTCCAAGGTGGGCGGAGCCGCCGGCGGTGAGCACTCCTGACGAGCTTCGGCGGAGGCAAAATTGGGGCTCTCGCCTACGAGCTTGCTCTGGTGGAATTGATGGCTGGAATGGATCCGCGGGGCCACGAGGAAGCTAATGGAGAAGAAATTGGAGAGAATGAGGCTTTGGAGGCGTCGGAAAAGACCGAAAGGTGGCGGCGGTTGTTTCGGCCGGAGATGAAGAAGACGGCCATTCCTGGTTGTTTGACTGCTCAAGGGAGCTTACAGAGGAGGGAGGAGAAGTGGTGGCGAGCTGAGTGAGCTCGGGAGGGGGGCCTTTATATAGCTCGAGGAGGTCGGTTCCGTGGCTTCCCGAAGTTAGGCATGGTGGGGCGGCCATTACTGAGGGGTTTGGGGTCGTTGCGAGGTCGGTGGTGGACGGCGGGGTTCAGGGAGGAAGGTGGCGGCCCGCAGTGAAGGTGAGGCATGTTGGTTAGCTCGGAATTGAGCCACGCGTCGCGGGCGGTGGCGTGCCCGAGACGGCGGCGTGCTGGACGGTGCCGGTCGGTGCTTGGTCGGCGCTAGGAGACGAGGGGAGGTGTCGGTGAGGTGCAGCGGGCCGGCGTAGTGGCTCAGGCACGCAAGGGATCCAGGGGTGATGCTGGGGACGTGCGGGGTGCGGGTGGTGTCCTGGCGTGCAATACGCGTACCCGGGACCCGCCCGGCGCGCTCTGGACGCGCATGCAATGTGCTCGACGAAATGCTAGGGTGCCCTAGGGTGAACTATTGGAGTTGATCTTTGGCAGGGTGGTGTTTACTAAGGTGGTAAGGATGATGGACATGTTGGTTGGGCCAGATGCTCTAATTTCCAATGCAAGTTCAAAAGAGTTGCAAGAATCTGCCATGCATATGAGGTGTTTGGTGAAATGCTAAGGTGCTCTAGGATTCTCCACTGGATTTGAAATTTGGCAGGATGGTGACTCATTGCATGGTGAGAAGTGTGGTAGGGTTGGTTTGGCAAAATGAAAAACTTGCAAGTGCAAGTTTTAGAGAAATTCAGTTCTGGACCAAACATGTGGAGAATTATTAGATGAACTTAAATGATGCAAATGGGGGTGAGCTTCTGGACTTAAGGGTTTCTTAGGAAGGACTACAAGGTGGAAAAGTCTTAGAATTGTTCGAGCATTATTTAATGGGGTTGTAGTTATAAGCTAGAATTGGACCAGAATTGAAAAGAGGATGGTTTGCTCAAAATTTTCAAATGACCATGGTGGGTTTTTGCACAAAAGTGAACGGCCTAAAAGGGTCTCCCAAAATATTGTGGTATTTTTATAAAATTTATTTAAAATAGTTTTAGTTCAACAGAAGGGTTTGAGAGTTTGAAAATGACATTAATAGAATTATTTTAGGGCAAATTTATTATGGAAATATTTCCTAGTAATATTTAAGAAGTAATAAAAGAGTTGCGCAAAAATTTTAAGACCATCAATATTTTTCCCAAAAAAGTTTCTGTAAGGAGAAGAAGAAAGAGGGAGAATGACTTTAAAATTATTAAAAGATCCAATTTAATTAACAAAAAATATTTCTGTCAAAGTTTTATTTGCAAAAACCTTATATTAAAATTTGGGGTGTTACAACGCCTTCCCCCCTTAAGGAAATCTCGTCCTCGAGATTTGTTAAGGGTGGAAAAGCTAAATGCAGATCACAGCAACAAACAGTCAATCATGCACAACCATAACTATAGCAATTCATTCATGCCACTAGGAACAGCACAAAAGGCATATTATGCAAACAAGGCACTACACACAACAACAAACATACTCATGACCGTTTACGGTCTGAAGGTGAGATCTACAGGGTCTTGCAGAAGGGTTCCCGGTGCTGGAGCACATTCTTCTTCTTCCGGAGGAAGGGAGGAAGCAAACGAAGAACATGCCCTTCCTGAGTTGGCAAGGGTGGTCCGCCAATGGCGATCTGGGGATTGAGGACAGCAAGATAATGAAGATAGTCCATCAGTTGCTGGGTTAGACGCTCCTAGGCCATCACATACTGAATGAGATTGGCCAGTGCGGGATCTCTTTCCATACGTTCACAGTGGAACGTAGCTTCTGCTCCGAATGCTGCACGGCTCGGGAAGTAGCAGTACTTCCTTTCCCTGGCACTGGGTACCAAGAATCGAAGGCGGGTGACTGCTTCATAAGCAGCAAGCTCAGTGGCCATGCCTGGGGTTGGCATGGATCTCCCGATGAAGACAATATATGGAGGGCCTTGGTTTAAATCCGCTGGTGGGATTTGCACTACTACCCAGTACTTCGAGGAATCAGAGGTGATCCTCAATTTGTACAACTCATACTGGGGTGGGCGGATGGAACCAAGGGTATTGCAGGTAAAATCCCACAAAACCTTAACAAAACTACCGGGTTTGCCTCTGGAGTTCTTGGGTGGGCTCCCGAGTGAGACATGGAGTGGTTGGATTATGCTGGCGGGGAAAATGATCGATGGTTGCTGATGCTGGGTATGAGAGTGGCTCTTATATAGCGGGGATGGAAAACATGATGCGGCGCCGGTACAACTTGGGTCGGGGCTCGATCCCTAAAAGAGAATTGACGTTTCACTATAGTGGTCGGTTAGGTTTGAGTGGTAATGGTAGCTATGGCGTAGGGGTCTCGAAACCTATTATGCAGACAAGCATGCCACACAACAAATCATGTAAAATCAAGCAACACAATTAAAACGGTAGCACACAAGCATTCCAATAATCGCACAACGAGCGGACTAATATGATTCCAGGGTACAGGATATAGAGGGAAACAACAGGGCCACCAAGGGCTCGGCAACTACTCTTGTGGGCTCAGTCCACTTCGTTGACATCTAGCTGGGTGTGCCCAGCTTATGTTGGGACTGCCCCGTGCGCTTCAGCTTCGGAGCTGGCCGGGGTAGGAGCGGGAGTCACGGGGCTGCAGTAATGACGGTGTCTCTCACGAGACATTGTAGCCACAGTCCCATTGGAGTAGGTATCCAACAGGCGGCGAAGTTCCTCTGGGTGGACGAATGCGTTGCCTGGCTGGACAATAGGGGCAGACATGGTAGGCTCGACGGGTCTCCCGAACAGCACTATCGGGGTGTTGGGGATGGGTGTAGCTTCACTTCTCATAGAGGTGAGAAGGCCAAGAGTCCTACGAGTTGCAATCAGATCATTGGTGACCTAATCGAAGAGTGCCTCTTGCGCTCTCAGATAGCGCACCAGATGCACAAGAGCAGGATTCTGCTGGCGACTTGGGTCGGGCTACCATAGCCATCACGACTAGGGTAGTAGAAGAAAGGGCGGATGTTAACTCTCGGCGACAGGTGCCGGAGTTGAACTACAGCCTCTCGGGCTGCAAGCTGGATGGCATGGGGTTCCTCGGAGGTCGTCCTTCCGGTGAACCGATAGGGGCATTCCGATGTGGTGCCCCTACCGTAGATGTGCACCGTGGCCCAGAAGTGACAGATAGCATCACTTGCGTGTTCCCGGTATACAACATACTCCGGGGGCTCCTCTATGCCAAAGGCACAATGAGTGAGATTGGCAAGGATGTCTACAAAGTCTCCAAGCTCAACTGTGGTGGTCTCGTTGCAAACGATGGCACCAGGCATCTTGGTGGTTTGGGGGTGTCAAAGCGAGAATGAAGGCTGTGCTGTGCTGAGTTGAGGCAAAGCTTCCTTTATAGGCTAACCGAGTCTTCCATCACGCGCTTGCGGATGGGACAACTCAGGTGCCTGCCACAGGCACACGACCAATGGGCTAGGGTGATAGGTTGGGCCTCGACTGTCAAAAGATGTCAGCTAGCCACTGATCGTGCCATCGGAAGGGATGGGCTTGACGGTGGACAGGAAAAGACTTGGATGGTGCAGAAGCCTAAGGATAGTGACCAGGCTAAGATCGGATTAGCCAACGGTCAGCCTGGCTCTGATACCAAGGCTGTCGGGACCGGTTTTTCGGGACACAAAATCCCAGAAATTAACCCCTCATGTCATCACCAGCCCCAAGATCATTGTTACTGGTGGACACGTCCCTAATACAGGTTACCAAGCAATTACAAGAATTGAATACAAGACCATGAAGGTCTACTGATACAACAATGATTTCTAATTGCGGATGGCAGAAGCGGGTAGCGGATCTCCAAGTCTGGTGGGGGCTCCATTCCCACAGGAATGGCTGACCGGGATAATTCCTATCTCACGTGGCTGCTATCTCAGGCTCCTAGTCCGCATGGGTGTCGTCATAGCCTTCTTCTTCAAAATCATGATCTGACCAAGTAAATAGCCAGGGACAAGCCAGTGAGTACGTTTGAATGTACTCGCAAGACGTCATGGACAAAGGATATAACGAAAGCAGGCAGAGTGAATGCAATTTAACGTTCAACCAGGTCAAACAATATTATGACGTGGTATAGGGCATGCAATTAATATATTAAAGCTACATGATTAAAGGTGGATTACTACTCCGTTTCCTAGGATTAAAATAATTATGTAAACAATGCAACCAACTCCTATGGGATCCCAAACATATGGTGGAAATCCAACTTCAGTTCAATCATGGATTATGACAACAATTCACACAGGATCAACTACTTCCTTCGAACGTTTCTATTATCAATCCATTAACAAAAGCATAGCATCAAATCATTCCAAGTATTTAAACAAAAATGATATAAGCATGTGATCATATAAATATATTGTATATGCGTGAGAAGTAAAAGCTTAGTAAACAAGATACCAGACATTCACACAACAAACAGTGATTCTTAGGAGGTAGAACCATCCCAGAAGAATCTTAACAGAAATAAAAGGGTGGACTCGGGTGTTAGACCGCCCGTAGATCCAATAAATATAAAAGCGGAGATTCAGGCGAGATAGAATTGCCCGAAGGTCCAAAAGAAAATTAACACACAAGCCAGACGGGTGTCTTCGCGACGCCACGAATGGTCTTTAGAGATAATGTCGCTGTCGCGCGTCTGAGCGACACCTCATAAAGGGCTTATATATAAGAAAAGTAAAACATGCAAGTGTCAAGCAGGGTATAATGAGTATCCAGGAGGTAGAACCTACCCAGGAGATGCTCAACATTACATATAAGAGAAAGGGTGAGTCCATAACAGCAATGATAATAATTTTCAGGATAGCATCAATAAGAATAACCATAACTGAATTCTTCATTTAGTTATTTCCTCGGAAGACCGACGCTAAGACCGACACTTGACCTATCCAAACTGACGTGCTGGACCGTGGACACAGCTATTAGAATAGGTTTAACTCTGCAGAGGTTGTACTCTTTACCCACAAGTAAAGGCTTTCTTTAGCCAGCACCGAAGTGTTGACAAGTTCCGATTACGGCCTTTGGGTTGCAAACACACCTGACCAATACACACTAGTGTTATTTCCCCAGGCCATGTATCACCCAAAGCCTCGGGAGAATAAATCCTTAAGCCGGGGAGACTACAACCTCGAGTAGCATGAGCAAACGGCCGTATTTATAATGCGCGCAACTAGGGGTGCTCCCCATTTCGGCTTGTCACCGAAACACTCATGCCCCTCCGACCAAGTGGCAGGCATTACCCACTGATCAGTTGGCACCTCCACGTTGGCCCCTCTGTGAGGCGTGTGCAGGAAAGGGGTTAACAACTTACTGAACCATACCCCCCCTTACGGAGGGACTTGTGGTAGCACGAATCAAGTTTGCGGGTTCACGGTAACAAGACTTGATCTAGGGTCGACTCTGGAGGTTTATGTTTCCTGCAGTGGTTAGCACAATAAAGTTTTCTCTTAGTAGCAACACCAAAACAGGGCCACAGCCCTAGCATGTCTCAATATGCATAACAATCGAGGCATGAACACGCTCTGACGTGATCACCCTTCTGTCGGTAACAGAACCTCCTTTGTACCTACTCTAGCAAGTTAGTCATGACAAGCGCAACATTGCACAGTACGAGGAAAACATGCCAACACCACATCACCTGCTTCCCTGCAACCAAGACCACTAGCTATGCAACCAGGCACACAATTCTTGCCACAGGGCAAATTCCCGAGAATAACCATATGCAAGTTTTACTTGCAAGAAAACAAGCACACAATCATCATAGCCAATGTTCAAGATGCTGGCCTTGGGTATTTCGAAGAGTTGGTTATAACCCACAAGTCTTGAATAGAATCATTTCCTTCTCAGTTCCTATATTCAAAATAATTCAAATACCACATAAATCCAAAACAGTACTAAAAATTGTTTCATTCATTTTGGAAATAAATACTAAAATAAACTAGATGAAAAATAAAGAATAACAGATAAATAATCAATTCATTTGGAGGTGTGGTTTAAAAACTAGAGGCAATCAAAGTTTGGTCAAAATCTGAGTTTTATTTAAAAATTTAAAAAGGAAACGGTTCGGCAGGGTTTAAACTTTCCAGGAGAGAAGACGTAGTTTGGGGAAATACGCCTCCACTAAACCTCTTCGGGGTGACTTCTGGGTCACTGACAGTGGGTCCCGCGGGCCCACTGGTCAGGTTTGACTAGTCCACCCCGCGTCTCTCTCCCGCGGCAGAGCGGGGGCGGAGCTCCGGCGCTCTTCGCCGGCGAACGGCGGCGCACTAGGGAAATCTGAGCAGATGAGCGTGCTCAGGGGACCCAGGCGATCCTTTGGGTACCCGTCTTGGCATCCGGGGTGGACGGAGTCACCGGAAGTGAGCACTCCCGACTAGCTCCAGCAGAGGCAAAATTGGGGCTCTCGACTACGAGCTCGCTCCGGTGGAATTGGTGTATGGAATGGATTTGCGGGACCACGAGGAAGCTAATGCAGAAGAAATTGGAGAGAGGGAGGCTTTGGAGGCGTTGGAATCGACCGAAAGGTGGCGGCGGTTGTTTCGGCCGGAGATGAATAAGACAGCCATTCCTGGTTGTTTGGCTGCTCAAGGGAGCTTACAGAGGAGGGAGGAGAAGTGGTGGTGAGCTGAGTGAGCTCGGCGAGGGGGGAGGGCTTTTTATTGCTGGAGGAGGTCGGTTCCGCGGCTTCCCGAAGATAGGCACGGCGGGGCGGCCATTACTGAGGGGGTTGGGGTCGTTGTGAGGTCGGTGGTGGACGACGAGGTTCGGTGAGGACAGTGGCGGCCCGCAGTTAAGGTGAGGTGTGTTAGCTAGCTCTGAATTGAGCCACGCGTCGTGGGCAGTGGCGTGCCCGAGACGGCGGCGTGCTGGACGGTGCCAGTCGGTGCTTGGTCGGCGCTAGGACACGAGGGGAGGTCTCTGTGAGCGGCAGCTGGCCGACACAGTGGCTCAGGCACGCAAGGGATCCAGGGGCGATGCTGGGGACGTGTTGGGTGCGGGTGGTGTCCTGGCGTGCAATACGCGCAGCCTGGACGTGCCCGGCGCGCTCTGGACGCGCATGCAGTGTGCTCGACGAAATGCTAGGGTGCCCTAGGGTGAACTATTGGAGTTGATCTTTGGCAGGGTGGTGTTTACTAAGGTGGTAAGTGTCGGTACCAAAACCAGCAGATCTCGGGTAGGGGATCCGAACTGTGGGTCTAGGAATCAAGGGGTAACAGAGAACGTAGAGACGGTGATTTACCCAGGTTCGGGCCCTCTCGAAGAGGTAATACCCTACGTCCTGCTAGATTGTATTGATGTGATTGTATAAAGGTTACAGAGTTGATCTACCTCGAGATCGGATGGGCTAAACCCTAGGCAATGGATATGATGATCCTCTACAGACTAAACCCTCCGGTTTATATAGACACCAGAGGGACCTATGGTTACATACGGTCGGTTACCATCAGAGGATAAACATGCCGGCTACGCTAATAATTACTTGGAGGAGACGCCAAGTCTTCGGTGGTTTCCTTCTGGTGTACGGGGTCGCCCACTATCCGGCCTTCCTTCGACGAGTAAAGGGCGGCCCGCTAGCCTGGCCTACGAGAGATAGGCTGGCAGCGCGAGCACCCCCCTATCCGGGACACCCTCAGTAGCCCCCGAACTAGCCTCCAATGCCGAGGTTGAAAGTCTTCGGCAGCTCCATGCTCCAAGGGTCTTCGGCTTGGGTGGCGAGTTCCCTCCATTACCTGTGTTTGATTTAGCACTAGTTCGGCCACCAACGGCTCGGTTGCCGAAGTGTCCTCCGATTGGCGAGGCCCCGTGGGGCCCGTCATACCGCTTTTCTTCGCCTAGAATTAAATGACGACCCTTGATTTCTGCGCATCCACGGAATGCGAGTGGCCCGATGGGTTTTTACAAAAATACCCCTCTTTTGGGGGGAGTCAATGCCCTTTTAATAGGCCAAGGACGCGGAGGCTAACGCACCCCACCCCCTGCTATTCTTCCTGACGTCCTTGCGAGGTCGCGACCAGCAAACAATGGCGAGCGTCCCAGGCTCTTCCTCACGCCCTCACGGCCCCCATCAAGGTGATTGGGTGAGCTGCTCCGTAACCCTCATGTGTTTACGCAGGCTCGAGACGCGGGGATATCTCCCTGCTTCAGATCTCGCATCCACCCACCCCGGATTAACTTCCGCAGACGGGGAGGCCCTCGCAGAGAACTTTCCTTCCCCCCACGGGGAGGAAAGGGTGTGCTTCGTGCCCTTCCTCTTGCGAGGCCTGGGTTTCCCCATTCATCCTTTCTTGCGGGGTCTACTACAGTTTTACGGGATCCAACTCTACCACCTTACCACAGGATCGATTCTTCATATATCGGGCTTCGTCGCTCTTTGTGAGATGTTCCTGGGCTGCGAGGCCCACTTCGAGTTGTGGAGGAAGTTCTTCTGCCTCGTCCCCCGTACCCAAGGAGGGACAATCTACGAGGTTGGCGGGGCCGAAGTATGGGGCATCGCCGGAACCGGATACCCCATAGGGACTCCGAAGAAAGACGCCGGAGAGTGGACTTCGGAATGGTTTTATATCGAAGACGTCCCCCTATTTGATCCAGTTCGGAGGGGGCTGCCCGAATTCTCATTGGTCTCTCCGAAGAAGCGGTTCAACTGGCACCCGAAGAGTTCTTCCCAAGAGGAAAGCACCGAAGTAACTCGGCTGGCCGCTCAAGTGAGGTGGCTAGCCCACAACGGGCTAACCGTTATCGACGTGATGGCCGCATCCATTGCTCGGTGCATCGAACCTCTTCAACAGAGGATACACCCGCTTTGGTGCTACAATGGGGAAGATGATGCAACCCGGTACACACGGATGGGACCTGCTGACCAGGCGGCGATGGCAGCCATACTGGCCGATCTCTTCAAGGGAGAAGAGCAAGAATTTGCTCGGTTAAGGCCCAAGGAAGGCTTCTCGAGCTATAAACCCATTGAAATGGTGAGTCCGACCATGTTTGATAGTTCGGAAGGCACCCCAAATTTTTCTTAACCAGATTTCTATCCTGTCCGAACAGAACTGGAGGCGCTGGATCGAGACAGTGAGCTGCCCTGCTCCTCAACCGGAGGATCACTCTCGTGACGATGATCCTGGGTTCCATGATGACCCTGAAACATCAATTGATTTCGAGGAGGGAGTCTTCTCCCAGGAGAGCCTTGATGGTTCTAAGGTGGCCCTTTTGGCCGATCATCCCGGGGCGCTTCCCTCCTCCGCTGTAAGTGGTCAACGGGCTTCTTCTCAAAAGAAACACTCAGCCGCGGCTGCTCCGAATACACTGACATCTACTCCCAAGGGCCGCCGTACGACGCACCGGACAGCCGCAAGAGCGGCACCAGCGGCCCCAGCGATGAGCGGTCGTGGGGTGACCAGACGCGCGGCCCCAATGGGAGCTACATCGTCCGCGCCCCGCCCGAAGAGGTAACACAGCCGCCGTACCGTCATTGCCTCTATCTTCGACATCCACCGAGTATGACAATAATTCTCTCCACGGTATCCTATAGATGATATGTAGAACCGCCCTTGGCTGAGGATGTTGAAGAGGTGCCGAGGGGTGACTCGAACCCGAGGTCGCCAGCTGTAACCGGAGTTACTCCGGGGGTCCCTACCGAGGACCAACATCCCGAGAACTCAGGAGGCGTCTCGGTCACTAACTCCGAGGTTGAAAGTGTGATGAATCATCGACGGCGTAAGGCGTCACTTTGGCACTCCGCGTTTTCCGATCAGGAGTTTAATGCTCTTAGTTCGGTAGACGCGTATCTCGGCGCTGCCCGAACGGGACTTGAAGGGGCAGTGAAGCTCATGTGTACGAATGTGCAGGTATAGTATTGGTTTTGGCAACTAGTATCTAACCCAGTAGCCCCCGAGCCTTAATTTGGGCGGGACGGCCGAGTTAAGGGTCTGATATTTATGATGCCATGCTATTGTGCAGAATGTTCGGGAGCAAAACAAAAAGCTGTCCGAGGACCTCAAGCTGGCGCAAACAGAGTTAGAATCTGTGAAAGCCGAGCTAGAGGGGGTGAAGAAATTCACCAGAGAGGCACATGGTAAGTGCCGAACTTAAATTTGTTGTGAGGAAAATTTGATGGAACACCTCGGCTAATGAAAGATAATTCCATAGCAGCCGAGTTGATAAATCAGCTTCAGAAGGATCTGGATACGGCCAGGGAAGCTCAAAGGTATGCGGAGTCACAACAAGAGGCCGGCTACCGAGTGCTTTCCCGAAGTCATGAGGAGAGGGATAAGCTCAAAGCTGAAAATCCACAACAGGCCCAAGAAATCTCGAACTTGAAAGCTCAGCTGGCCCTATCCCAGGGAGAGAGCCAGAAACTGAAAGCTGGCATGTTCGGTAAGTGCGTTCTAGCTTGTCAGGTTATGGGCTGCATGTCTTAGATGGTAAGGAGAACAACTCTCTCGTCTTATTGCAGTTCTTCTGACCGGACGCCCTGAGGAGGAGGCCAGCTTTTTCAGACGGGACCTATTGAAGGAGCTCTCCGCTATACATGAGCGGGCCCGAAAAGCCATGAAGAGCATGTTCCGGGCACTGTGGCCTGGCGAGGTGGCCCCGGAAGGTATGGCCGAACTTGCGAATCGATTCAAAGGAGCTCAGCGCCGCTTTGAGTCATGGAAGATGTCATCTTGTCGAGAAGGAGCACGAGAGGCTTGGGCGATGATCAAGACTCGCTTCACCAAGCTCAAACCGGAGCGTTTAGCTAGGGTTGGGCCGGTAGGGCCAGATGGGCAGGAAGTGCCCGTGCATCTGGTATATGACCAGGTTATGCCCGCAGCTCGACTGTCCCAAGCAGATTGTGCTCTGGAGACCATAATAGATGGTCTTGACCAAGATTAATATGTTGATTCAATGTATCTATGTACTTTACATCAAATAGTCTCCAACCCGTGCTGAAAACGTTGTCTTAACCGGCCATCAGCTTCCGCCTCCTCGACCAGGGGCCGAGGAGTGTTTCCTACTATGTGATCTGAAAATATCGGAAAACACTTCGGAGAACCAGGCAATCCGGCCACTTGGTGCAAACAGACAAAAACGCGCTCTGGGAGTTTTGTTATATTACTGTTTAACGTAAGAAACATCTTTCGACGAAAATAGTTCCTCTATGGGTTCCTTTCTTCGGGTTACCACGTTAATCGTGGACGTATAACCGAATACCCGAAGAAGATGGGGATGGTTACTTCGGGAAAATAACCCCGGAATCTTGGCTATTGTGACCAATTATTTTCACTTCCCTCGTGGCCAACCAATTGTGTTGTTAAGAATGCTAGCTTTTGGCTTCACCCGTCTGAGGTATGTACCCGGGAAATCCGGACATAACAATCACAGAGGTGCTCCCTTTACTCCCTAGCCGAACAATCGGGAACGTAGGGGGTAAACACAGGAGCGAGGCAACCCAGCTTGGCCAAATCTTAAGTCAAATTGATGCATATAGTGGCTTTAGAACGATACAGGAAGGCTGCGAACACGTACAAATGAATGGTTGCATAAATAAAATATGATTGGCTCCGTAAAAGAAGCCCCCAGGTAACAGCGTGTGGTACATTCAAAGATGTTTGCCGAAGAAAAACTTAACGTAGTTCGGCGTATCCGAACACAACCCGGGAAAGACTATTTACTAGAAAAATATAAATCCGAGAGGGATAAACCGAACAAGGTAAGGTCGCGGAGTTAGCCGTAGAAGCGTCATAGCCGAGCTGCGTTCCATGGGTTTGGTTCGAGGCAGTCGTCCTTTGGGTTGCGGAGACGATATGCTCCGCCCGCGAGTACTTGATCGATTATGAAGGGCCCCTCCCATTGGGGCGACAGCTTATGCTTCTGCTTCTCCGGGAGGCGCAGGACTAGATCGCCGACGCTATAGGCCTTTGCCCGTACTTCCCTGCTCTGATAACGTCTGGCCTACTGCTGATAAAAAGCAGAACGAGCCCGAGCTATGTCGCGCTTGCCCTCCAGGGCGTCCAGGTCATCTTGCCGATCCAGCTCGGCCTCCTTTTCTTCATACATACGTACCCGAGGGGCGTCGTGAATAAGGTCGCTGGGGAGGACGGCTTCTGCCCCATACACCATGAAGAACGGTGTGTAGCCCGTGGATCGATTAGGAGTGGTGCGCAGGCCCCACAATACGGAGTCAATCTCCTCGACCCAATGGCAGTCGGATTCTTTTAAAGATCGGACCAAACGGGGCTTGATGCCTCTCAAGATCAGTCCATTAGCTCTCTCGACCTGTCCATTAGACTGTGGGTGATATACCGAGGCATAGTCGAGCTTAATGCCTCAATTAGCGCACCAGTCTTTGACTTCCTGGGCGGTAAAATTGGATCCATTGTCCGTTATTATGCTATGGGGGACACCGTAATGGTGTACGACGCCGGATATAAAATCGATGACCGGCTTAGACTTGGCTGAAGTTAACGGCTTTGCCTCAATCCATTTAGTGAATTTGTCTACCATGACGAGTAAATATTTCTTTTTCTTGGTCCCCCCTTTAAGTGGTCCGACCATGTCCAGCCCCCAGACCGCGAAAGGCCAAGTAATCAGTATCGTCCGAAGGGCCGTGGGGGGCATATGGCTCTGATTTGCAAAGAGCTGGCATCCAACGCAATGTTGGACCAATGTTTGGTCGTCTGTTCGGGCAGTGGGCCAGAAGAACCCTGCTCGGAAAGCCTTGCTGGCCAGGGCCCGAGCTGCCGCGTGGTGACCGCCCATGCCAGCGTGAATCTCAGCCAGGAGCTGCCTTCCCTCCTCTTCGGGTATACATCTTTGGAGGATGCCAGTAGTGCTTTTCTTATATAGTGCTCCCTCATGGACTTTATAGGCTTTAGATCATCGAATGATACGCCTTGCCTCGGTCTGGTCAGCCAGTAGTTCTTGGCGGAGGAGGTAGGCAAGGAAGGGCTCGGTCCATGGCGCGATTACCGCCATGACTTCGTGAGCCGAAGATGTCATTTCGATGGCCGAGTCCCCGATAATTCCTTCGTCTGGTTCGATAGGCAGGGGGACGAGCTCTCCTGAGGTATTGGTTTCCGAGCCCTGGGCATCCTCCTGCCACACCACGGACGGCTTGAAGAGTCATTCTAAAAAGGTGTTCTCAGGGACACGGTCGTGCTTGGCGCCCATTCGAGCAAGGATATCGGGAGCTTGATTGCTGTCTCTAGGTATATGGTGAAACTCCAGTCCTTCAAAACGGGAGGAGATTTTTAGGACGGCGTTGCGGTATGCTGTCATTTTTGGGTCTTTTGCGTCGAATTCGCCATTGACCTGGGAGATGGTGAGATTAGAATCTCCCTGTACCTCGAGCCGCTGTATGCCCATTGACACCGCAATCCGAAGTCCATGCAACAGAGCTTCGTATTCGGCTGCATTGTTGGAGTCGGTGTACATGATCTGGAGTATGTACCGAATATTATCGCCAGTGGGGGATGTGAGGACCACGCCAGCCCCCAGCCCGGCGAGCATTTTGGAGCCGTCAAAGTACATCATCCAATGCGAGTATGTACTGTACTCCCTAGGGAGTTCGGCTTCCGTCCATTCCGCGATGAAATCAGCCAAAACCTGAGATTTAATAGCTCGGCGTGGTCGATATATGATTTCGAAGGGAAGGAGTTCTATAGCCCATTTGGCTATACGGCCGGTGGCATCTCGATTGTTGATTATGTCGTTCAGTGGTACTTCGGATGCCACTGTGACTGAGCACTCTTGAAAATAGTGGCGGAGCTTTCGGGATGCCATGAAAACTGTGTAGGCGATCTTCTGATAGTGCGGGTACCTCGTTTTACACGGGGTGAGCACTTCGGATACATAGTACACAGGTTTCTGCACCTGGAGCTTGTGACCCTCTGTCTATCATTCGACGACGAGAACCGCGCTGACCACCTGATTCGTGGCCGAGATATATAGCAGCATTGGCTCGCCCGGACTAGGTGCTGTCAAGATCGGGTTGCTGGCCAGTAGAGTTTTTATTTCCTCAAGTGCTGCCACCGCCTCGCTGGTCCACTCGAAGTTCTTCGTTCGTTTGAGCAATTTATAGAGCGGTAAGGCTTTTTCTCCGAGGCGTGGGATAAAGCGGCTTAAGGCTGCAACGCAGCCGGCCAGTTTCTAGATGTGCTTTAGCTCAGTGGGGATCGCCAGCTTGGACAGTGCCCGTATTTTTGCTGGGTCGGCCTCTATTCCTCTATGGGAAACAATGAATCCGAGCAGTTTACCGGCCGGCACTCCGAAGACATACTTTTCCGGATTGAGCCGTATATCGAAGGTTTGTCAGAGATCGTCCACCAACTGGCTGACGTGTTTTGTCTTAACGACCACGTCGTCCACATATGCCTCGACCGTTTTGCCGATTTGTTTTTCCAAACATGTTTGAATCATGCGTTGGCATGGAGCCCCTGCGTTCTTTAATCCGAAGGGCATTGTGTTGAAACAGAATGGTCCGTAGGGAGTAATGAATGTTGTGGCCGCTTGGTCGGACTCCTTCATTTTGATTTGGTGGTATCCGGAGTAAGCGTCGAGAAAACACAGCGAGTCATGCCCGGCAGTGGCGTCTATGATATGGTCTATGCGGGGCAAGGGAAAAGGATCCTTGGGGCAAGCCTTGTTTAAATCCTTGAAATCGACACACAACCGCCAGGATTTATCCTTCTTGGGTACCATGACTAAATTGGCCAACCACTTGGGATGTTTGATGTCTCAGATGAATCCGGCTTCGAGCAACTTTGCCAGTTCCTCGCCCATAGCTTGACGCTTGGGTTCGGAAAACCGACGGAGAGTCTGTTTGACTGGCTTGAAACCTTTTATTTTATTCAGGCTGTGCTCGGCTAATCTACATGGGATCCCTGGCATGTTTGACGGGTGCCAGGCGAAGATATCCCTGTTTGCACGCAGAAATGTGCGCAATTCTTCATCGACCGCGGGGTCCAGCTGAGCTCCAATGGATGCCGTCTTGTTGGGATCTGTTGGGTGTACTTGGAATTTGACGATTTCATCCGCTGGTTTAAAGGATGTGGATTTGGGCCTTTTGTCGAGGATTACGTCGTCCTTATCCACCGTTGAGCGGAGCGCGGTCAGTTCTTCAGCTGCGAGGGCTTCGGACAACGCTTCGAGGGCGAGCGATGCTGTTTTATTCTCGGCTCGAAGAGCTCTGTCCGGATCACTTATTACTGTGATTACGCCATTTGGCCCTGGCATTTTAAGCTTCATGTACCCATAGTGTGGGATGGCATGGAATCGTGCGAAAGCGTCGCGCCCTAATAAGGCATGGTAGCCACTGCGGAAGGGCACGATGTGGAAAAGCAGTTCTTCGGATTGGTAGTTCTCGGGGGTGCCGAAGACCACGTCAAGAGCAACTCGGCCACTACAACGTGCCTCCTTTCCGGGGATGATCCCTCGAAAGGTGGTGTGACTTTGCTCGATGTGGGATCTGTCGAACTGCATTTTGTCCAAGGTGTCCTCGTAAATGAGGTTTAGCCCGCTGCCGCCGTCCATTAACACTTTTAGGAGTCGAAATCCGTCCACTATGGGATCCACGACAAGGGCGGCAGCATCTCGAGTAGGGTGGGACCTCGGCTGGTCTTGTTCACTGAAAGTGATGGGTGTGTCTGTCCATGAGTCTGTCGCTGCCACATGGTGAATTTGAGCGAGCTCTCGAAGGGCCCTCTTCCTCAGATTCTTCGAGGAATACGTCTCGTAGATTGTTAGGATCTCGGCGTCGTCATCAGAGGGCGTTGCTGGACATTTATTTGAATACGGGCCTCCGAGGATGACTTCGCCGCTCTTGGCGACTTGCCTGACCACCCAGCAAGCTCGAAGGCTATGGGTTGGGTTTGCATTGAGGAGGACGGAGTGTATGGGGCATGGTTTGTCCAGTACTTCGTCAAGGACCGTTCTGGATCTTGTCAGGGGTTTCATCCTTTTCTCGGATGGCTCGTATTGAGTTGTCCGGCGAAGGTGTGTGCGTTTTGCCCGAGCCCGGTTTGGTTACTCTGTACAGATTGACTCCATTTGCTCGAGTTGAGCCTGCCAAGCATACTCCATGGCGCAGTATTTGGACGCCAGGTCCGATAAATCAGAGAAGTTTTGGATGTGTCGGCGGGTGAGGGCATTTAAGACGCCTTCGTCTCGGCAGTTCTGTCGGAAAACCTCCAGAATTTCCTTGCTACCGCCATTCGTCATCTTGTTTTTGACGATAAGGAATCTATCCCAGAAGTGCCGAACTGTCTCTCCGGGCTGTTGTTTTACGTACATTAGGTCCCATATGTCGGGCCGTCCGGAGTTATTTGGACAGTACTCGATGTGGGGGGTGGGCGGGAAAAAATTTGATCCCAGCGGGGTGTGAGTTCGGGGTTTTGGCGGCCGCGTCCTGGGTTGGCATGGAATCTAGCGCGCCGAGCTCTAGGTCCGGATAGTTGGCCGAGCTCGAGTGCGCGGACTCGAGGTTGCGTGCTGAACCAGACTTTGGCTCTAAACCCTCTCTGGAGCAGAGTTCGGCTGCCGAGCTGGAGGATGAGGCCTGTTGATCGGGAACTTCCACTCCATGCGCTTCCGGTTCCAGGGGGAGTGGCGAGCCCTCGGTCGAGCCTTCGATAGTGGCGACCAAGTGGGCGGCCGGAGGGGCGTGAATTTCCCTGACATCGGTCTTAAGCCCGATCTGATCGTAGACCGAGGACTGTCCATCGGTGATTCCCAAGGCTTGAATTCGATCTAGTATCCCGTTTAATAATGAGAGATCCGTCGGCTCCAAGTTCTGGCAGTTTACGGGGTCAACCCACAGTATGGCCATGACGGGGGCGTCCGAATCTCCCCGGCAGTCATGTTCGGCCGAGGCTGATCTCCGGCAGCCGAGCACAGAGATTAGATCCGGGCTCGAGGCAGGATCCGCAGTGGTGGCCGTCCCGGTAGTGGGATCTGCCGTACTCGAAGTCGATGCTTCGGGATTTGCGGGTCCTTTAGGTGACGCTGAGGACCCCGTGAGGATAAGATCTCCCCGGGAGTCGGCGACGAACTCGAAGTTTCTGAACCTGATCTCCTGGTCGGGGGTGAAGCTGTCGACCCGGCCAAGGCGGCCAGCCGGATCGGCGTGTAGCATGACGCTGCCGAACGCGAAGAGCTGGCCGGGAACGAAAGTGTCCCTGCGGCTAGCGCTGTTGTTGATGATTAGGCGAGTCATTGATCCTTGATGACCAACGGCGGAACTCTCAATGAAAGCACCAATGTCGGTACCAAAACCGGCAGATCTCGGGTAGGGGATCCGAACTGTGGGTCTAGGAATCAAGGGGTAACAGAGAACGTAGAGACGGTGATTTACCCAGGTTCGGGCCCTCTCGAAGAGGTAATGCCCTACGTCCTGCTAGATTGTATTGATGTGATTGTATGAAGGTTACAGAGTTGATCTACCTCGAGATCGGATGGGCTAAACCCTAGGCAATGGATATGATGATCCTCTACAGACTAAACCCTCCGGTTTATATAGACACCAGAGGGACCTAGGGTTACATACGGTCGGTTACCATCAGAGGATAAACATGCCGGCTATGCTAATAATTACTTGGAGGAGACGCCAAGTCTTCAGTGGTTTCCTTCTGGTGTACGGGGTCGCCCACTATCTGGCCTTCCTTCGACGAGTAAAGGGCGGCCCGCTAGCCCGGCCTACGAGAGATAGGCTGGCAGCCCGAGCACCCCCCTATCCGGGACACCCTCAGTAAGGATGATGGACATGTTGGTTGGGCCAGATGCTCAAATTTCCAATGCAAGTTCAAAAGAGTTGCAAGAATCTGCATTGCACATGAGGTGTTTGGTGAAATGCTAAGGTGCTCTAGGGTTCTCCACTGGATTTGAAATTTGCAGGATGTTGACTCATTGGATGGTGAGAAGCGTGGTAGGGTTGCTTTGGCAAAATGAAAAACTTGCAAGTGCAAGTTTTAGAGAAATTCAGTTCTGGACCAAACCTGTGGAGAATTATTAGATGAACTTAAATGATGCAAATGGGGGTGATCTTCTGGACTTAAGGGTTTCTTAGGAAGGACTACAAGGTGGAAAAATCTCAGAATTGTTTGAGCATTATTTAATGGGGTTGTAGTTATAAGCTAGAATTGGACCAAAATTGAAAAAAGGATGGTTTGCTCAAAAATTTCAAATGACCATGGTGGGTTTTTGCACAAAAGTGAACTATAGGCCTTAGAGGGTCTCCCAAAATTTTGTGGTATTTTTATAAAATTTATTTAAAATAGTTTTAGTTCAACAGAAGGGTTTCAGCGTTTGAAAATGACATTAAAAGAATTATTTTGGGGCAAATATTCCCTACTAATATTTAAGAAGTAATAAAAGATATGGCAAAAAATTTAAGACCATCAATATTTTTCCCAAAAAAAATTCTGTAAGGAGAAGAAGAAAGAGGTAGAAATGACATTAAAATTATTAAAAGATCCAATTTAATTAAGATAAATTATTTCTGTCAAAGTTTTATTTGCAAAAACCTTATATTAAAATTTGGGGTCTTACAATGTGGGCTTTCCCAAAAATTTAAGGATTGAAAAAGGATTTAATTTTGGAATTTGGTTTAATAAATAGGCCCTAACTAATTGGGTATATATTTTCTAAAATAGAAATATACACCCAAAAACCATGAAATAATTTATGTGGACTTGGTTTCGCCCAGTAGTGCCACATAAAAAGTTTCATCAATTTTGGTGCTATTTGGAATCCATGGGAAATTCAAAACAGGAGCAAATTATTTTAAAGGCAGAGATAAAAGGGTAAAGCACATTGTGCACATGGGCTGGCCTGACAGTGCAGTGCATCCAACACAGCCGTGCGCGCAACGCCGCCCAGCCCAGTCCACATCGTCCCCTACCTCTTTCGACTGCGTGTCGCTCATCCAGCCACCATGGTCATCGATGGCCGCCACCACGACATCTACAACGCTGCCCCGAGGTAGATAAGCTCACCCTCGGGTGCCCTAGCCTTCCCTCTCTCCTTCCCAACCCTCAGCTCTCTCCCCCCCATCCTGAAGCCACCACCATGGTCGCTCCCAACCCCAGTCGCCACCGTCATCGTCGCCATCACTGTCAAAGAGGCCAACGGACTCCCCGCCGTCCAGGACCGCGCCAGGAGAATTACCGCGTTGCCCCCAACCTTGCCAGTGCATGGAGCCACCCCGGGTCACAAAGGATAGAGCGCATTGAACCCTTCATCCTTGGCTCAAACCACCGTAGCCACCTTCTATTTAACGTCATCTGTCCTCCCTGATCGCGCCATCCGAATCATAGAGAGCTCCGCCTCACTTTCCCTCTATTTCCCAGCTCGATCCCGTATTCTAGCTAGCCCGCGTCGTTAGTCATAGTCTTCGTCGCCGCCATGCTCGTTCCTGCCAATGTCATCTTCTCCCGGCCCGTTCGAGCTCTGTGTTTTGCTCCTCGCATCACCAAGACCCCGACGCACCCATTGCCTTGTTTGATTTGCGCTCGTAGCATCGTCCTCGATGACCTCGTGCTTTCGTCGCAGTCGCCGATGTCGTCTTCGGCCACCCCCGGCTGCACCGCCACTTCAGATCCACGTGGCATGTCGCTCACATTCCGTAGGACCGAGCCCCGGACCATTTGGTCGCCGGAGCAACGATCCCAAGCGTCGCCGTCGCGCCCCATGGTCACCGATGATTAACCCCGGCGATTCGTTTAGTTAGGGGTTGGATAAGTTTAGAGTTAGTTTACTGAGGAGTGGGCCCTGTAGGGGAACGCGACAGAAAACAAAAAATTCTGGTACAGCGAGCACGCCCAGGATCACTATGGAGACTGCATACAGGGTTTGATCTGATCCGTACCAACTCGTAGCGCAGCGCAACAAGAGTCGGTGTAGATCGTCGGTGCAGATCCCTGCAGCTAGGATTTACAACCTCCCAACCGCAAGGATGTACTCCCTCGTCGGACAACCCTTCGGGAGGCGGTTGGACAGTCCCTCGGACGATGTCACGGACAGCCCTTCGGGAGGACCTTCGAAACCCGAATGGAAACTCGGACAGCCCTTCGGGAGGACCTTCGAAACCCGAACGGAAACTCGGACAAAAGATCGAAACTATGACCTCTCTACGGGGTTGCACACATACGGTGTCAGCTATCCGGCAGGGCTTCGCCGTCCAGAACTAGTTCCTGCCGGAACCCAGACAGCCTTTCAGCTCTACGAAACTATTTCGCTGGGAAGGAGAGAGAAGCCAGAAATGTCTATGGCATGTGTATGAGAGCAAGGATGAGGTTTGGAGAGCACCCCTCCACCTCTATTTATAGGAAAGCCAAGGGGTAAAGTTGGCATTCAAAAATACCAAAAGTACCCCCACTTTATGCCTTTTCATAAAAGAATAAAGCAAAGAAGGATGGCAAGTGGAGCTCCAAGGAGCTCCACCTCCCTTGGCCGGCCACTCTTGGGGGACCCCCCATGATGGGGCTTCCTTGGCTCCCAAATCCTTCTAGAAGCCTTTTGGAAAATATCCCAAAAGGTGCTTTCCCAAAAATATCCATAAAGCACTTTCACTATTCACGAAGACATTTTTCTGCGTCCGTTAAATCCCAAATTATTTCTGTGTGCCTAGAATAATTCCAGTACCCACTAAAACAATTTTGAACGCATTCCGAAAAAATTCCGGAATAATGTTTTTCTTCAGCGAAAAGCTACCATTGCGGTTCCGGCTGCTCAGGAACATTTCCGGTTTTCTCTCCGAAAAACTCCAGAAGTTACCAGAACAATTCTGGCACCCTCTAAGAATTTTCAGGCGTGTGCCGGAACCAATTTGACTTAATGGAATACCCTGAAACAACTTTTCTGTTTCACCGAAACTATTCCGGTGTTCTCTCTGGAACGTTTCCGTTTCGTCCGAAACTTTTCCGGTGATTTTCTCTCAGACTCCCTGTCTAGTATTCAGCAGATAGATGACCATTAAGCATGTGACCCTATAGGTTCGGTGAAGTATAGACATGACCCGGAACACTTTCGGATCATTGATCAACATCGGAGCCGTGGACACCCATATTGACCCCTATACTCACACGAATGAATATTCGAGTGAACCTCCAGTTGCCGTGTGCTATTCCTGTTGCTTCACGATATATTACAAACACCCGAGGTGAGATTTATTGCATCCCCATGGATCAACAACTTGTCCACCATGCAAGTTACCTTGTTACCGGTTTTGTTCTCGTTTCTGTGTTCCGGCATCCCAGTGATCAAATCACAATGTGTCTGGCCAGACGATGATGGATACCGTAACACCGAGAGGGCCCGAGAATATCTCTCCATCGTCGGAGGAGCAAATCCCAATCTTGAGCTATCTCGTTTCTTGCCATACCTTTCCGTGAACCCGTAAGCCGCCGTAATAGCCACCCAGTTACGGATGATGTTTAACAAACCCCAAAGTTCACGAAGCAAGTACGAAGGAACTCGATACTCTCATGGTCTAAGGAATTATGCAAACATTAACTATCTCTGTGTTATTAACCATTAACTTGTGACGAATGTATCTCATAGCATAACGTCAATTCGGGTCAATTCAACACAAGTGTTCTACTAACATTGTGCCCTCAAAATTGCCGGCATAGACATGCCCATGATCGGGAAAACAGGATCATCATGCAATACTTGAGCCAGTCTTAGAGGCAAGACTAGGAATAAATTTTACCGTTTATTATACCACACGTGCACATGAGTTTCCCTCCAAGCCTCGTGGATATTGCAGACTCGTGAATCATTGCAGTTATAGCATGGAACATAAACATTCATTACAAACTCGGAGATACAAATAACTGTTATTACTGCCTCTAGGGCATATCTCCTGCAGACTCCCACTTGCACTAGATTCATAATCCAGTTACATGGCTTCCCTAACACCAATGGCTATCCGGTGCTGCTCATGCTTTGCTCGTGGTAGAGGCTTTGTCATCGGGTCTGACACGTTCAGATCCGTGTGAACTTTGCGTATTTTCACTAAACCCGCTTCGACATGATGTCGAATGAGTTTATATTTGCGTTCAATATGTCTTGTCTTATGGTGCGAACTTGGCTCCCTTGCCTGAGCCACGGCGCCACTATTATCACAATAGATCTCCACTGGGTCCAGAGCACTTGGAACCACACCAAGGTCTTCAAGAAATTGCTTGATCCATACCGGCTCCTTGGAGGCTTCTGAAGCAGCAACATATTCCGCCTCCATCGTAGAATCTGCCACAGTCTTTTGTTTGGAACTTTTCCAATCAACTGCGCCGCCGTTCAATATGAAAACATAGCCTGATTGAGATTTGAAGTCGTCTGGGTCAGTCATGAAGCCTGCATCAGTGTAACCACTTACAATGAGCTCTTCATCACCTCCGTACACAAGGAGTAAATCCTTGGTCCTTTTGAGGTACTTAAGAATGCCCTTGACTGCGGCCCAGTGTTCCAATCCTGGATCACTTTGGTACCGGCTCCTAACACTTAGCGCATAGGAAACGTCTGGTCTTGTACATAGCATGGCATACATAATAGAACCAACTGCCGAAGCATATGGAACATCATTCATCTGTACTCGCTCATCGAGAGTCCGAGGACACTGATTCTTGCAAAGCACTGTGCCAAGTGACATGTGGAGTAGGCCTTTCTTGGAGTTCTCCATGTTGAACCTTTTCAACACCTTGTCAATGTACGTGCTTTGGCTAAGCGCTATCAGGCATTTTGATCTATCTCTATAGATCCTAATGCCCAATACATACGCCGCTTCGCCAAAGTCTTTCATTGAAAAACTTTTCTTCAATGAGTCTTTTATTTCGCTAAGAAAATTCACGTCATTTCCAATCAACAATATGTCATCCACATACAAGATTAGAAATGCTTTTGCGCTCCCACTAAACTTCTGGTAAACACAAGATTCTTCGTCATTCCTGATGAAGCCAAACTGTTTGACCACTTCATCAAAACGAATGTTCCAGCTCCTTGATGCTTGCTTCAAACCAAAATGGCTTTCTGAAGTTTGCATACCTTTCCAGCATCCTTATGAACGACAAAACCTTCTGGCTGTATCATGTATACATCCTCTTTGAGGTTTCCATTTAGGAAAGCCGTTTTGACGTCCATCTGCCATATTTCATAATCGAAATAAGCAGCAATTGCTAGTAATATCCGAACAGACCTAAGCATAGCTACGGGCGAGAAAGTCTCGTCGTGGTCCACTCCTGGAACTTGCGTGAACCCTTTCGCAACAAGTCTAGCTTTCTGGATAGTAATGTTACCATCCTCGTCCGTCTTTCTTTCGAAAATCCATTTACAACCAATGGGCTTTACGCCTTCTGGAAGTTCTTCCAAGTTCTAAACTTGGTTTTCGTACATGGATTCCATCTCGGATTTCATGGCCTTGTGCCATTCCCTTGAGCTGGGCTCCGCCATCGCTTCCTTGTAGTGCGCAGGTTCATCGTCTTCAAGAATGAAGATTTCGTTATGAAACCACTCAGGTGGCTGGATAGCCCTACCTGATCTGCGCGGTTCAGTTACAACATTGTCTGAAGTTTCCGCATCACATGCGACAACTTCCGGTTCGGTTGTAGGGATAATTAGCGGAATTCCTTCCGGTTCCTTAGCCATATCAACGGTTGCCGAAGATTCACTAATCTCATTAAGTTGTACTGTCCTCCCACTCACTTCTTTAGCGAGAAACTCTTTCTCGAGAAAGACTCCGTGTTTTGCAACAAAGACTTTGTTCTCGGAGGCGTGGTAGAAAGAATACCCAACTGTCTCCTTGCGATAACCTACAAAGTAACATTTGTCTGATCTGGGATCAAGTTTGCTTGGCTGTAAACGCTTTACGTATGCCTCACAACCCCAAATTTTGAGAAATGACATATCGGGTTTCTTCCCGTGCCATATCTCATATGGCGTCGTCTCAACAGACTTAGACGGTGCTTTGTTAGTGTGTGAGCGGCAGTTTCTAGTGCGTGACCCCAAAAAGATATCGGTAGATCTGTAAGAGACATCATCAACCTTACCATGTCTAACAGGGTTCGGTTATGTCTTTCCGATACTCCGTTTCTCTGTGGAGTTCCGGGAGGCGTAAGCTGTGAAACGATTCCACGGTCACTCAGATGTTGGCCAAACTCATGACAAAGGTATTCGCCCCCGCGATCAGACCGCAGAAACTTAATCTTTTTGTCACGATGATTTTCTACCTCATTCTGAAATTCTTTGAACTTTTTAAAGGTTTCTGACTTATGCTTCATTAAATAGATATAGCCATACCGACTTAAATCATCAGTAAAAGTCACGAAGTAGAAATACCCACCCCGTGCGATTGTGCTCATTGGACCACATACATCACTATGTATTATTTCCAATAATTCATTCGCCCATTCAGGATGACCCATGAACGGCGTCTTGGTCATTTTCCCCATCAAGCAAGCTTCACATGTGTCAAATGATTCAAAATCAAAGGATGGTAAAACTCCATCTTTATGGAGTCTTTGCATGCGTTTCTTTCCGATGTGGCCAAGGCGATAGTGCCACATGAAAGTGGTGGTGGTATCAGCCTTCTTAAGGCGTTTAGCATTCACGTTAAAGACATCATTTCCACATTCAAGATTTAGTATGAAAAGGCCCCCAACAATGGGTGCAAATCCATAAAACATATCCTTACAATAAAGTGAACAGCCATTGTTCTCAGACTTGTACGAATACCCATCGTGTACTAAACATGATCCGGAGATAATGTTTCTACACAATAGTGGAACAAAATAACAGATATTTAGTTCTAAGATAAATCCTGAAGGGAGACGTAGAGGCATAATGTCGATGGCTTGAGTGGCGATTCCAGTGCCGTTCCCGACGCGCATCACGACTTCATTCTTTGCTAGCTTGCGCACCTTCTGAAGTCCCTGTATCGAGTTGCAAATGTGAGCAACCGATCCGGTATCAAATACCCAAGACTTAGAATTTTCGCTAGCAAGCAAAACGTCAATGACATTAACTTGTATAACAATTATACCTTTTCCGGTTTTCCTGGACTTCTTATCTACCAGATACTTCTTGCAGTTTCTCTTCCAGTGTCCAGTGCCTTTGGAGTAGTGGCACACAGTTTCACTCTTGGCTCCGCCTTTAGGCTTGCCTTTCTTTTTGAAACTGGCGGTCTTCTTCACCAGCAACTTTTGCTGATTCTGCATTCTTATCTCATTTGTTTTGAGCATCACTTCATTAAGCGAAGTAAGGATCAAATCCATACCAGGTGTCTTTGGAAAATTAATTCCCCTTTCAGCAATACCATCGTAACAGTTTGCAAGTCTGACACCCTGCTCATTAACTAGAGATTCCTTATTTATATTGCATTCTTCCATAGCTTTAGTCATCTTATGAACTTCAGCTGAATCCTGTTTGTGATACAGAACATCTAGAGCCTCAATAATCTCGAAGGTACTAAGTCGTTCAAAACGGTTCTGTAGCACAGGATCCATGCAAGATAACATAAGGTTTTTGACAACACTGAAATCATCCTTTCGTGAATTAAACACGTTGATGATATGATATCCTGAACCATTTCTGGCGTGGGGGGTGTTCGAAATATGCCCTAGAGACAATAAGAAATTGGTTATTATCATATTTCCTTGTTCATGATAATCGTTTATTATCCATGCTATAATTGTATTGATTGGAAACTCAAATACATGTGTGGGTACATAGACAACACTGTGTCCCTAGTAAGCCTCTAGTTAACTAGCTCGTTGATCAAAAGATGGTGAAGGTTTCCTAGCCATGGACATGAGATGTCATTTGATAACGGGATCACATCATTAGGAGAATGATGTGATGGACAAGACCCAAACTATAAACGTAGCATATGATCGTATCAGTTTATTGCTATTGTTTTCTGCATATCAAGTATCTGTTCCTATGACCATGAGATCATGCAACTCACTGACACCGGAGGAATACCTTGTGTGTATCAAACGTCGCAACGTAACTGGGTGACTATAAAGGTGCTCTACAGGTATCTCCGAGGGTGTCTGTTGGGTTGGCATGGATCAAGACTGGGATTTGTTACTCCGTGTGACGGAGAGGTATCTCAGGGCCCACTCGGTAATACAACATCACAATGAGCCTTGCAAGCAATGTGACTAAAGTGTTAGCCACGAGATCTTGTATTACGGAACGAGTAAAGAGACTTGCCGGTAACGAGATTGAACTAGGTATAGAGATACCGACGATCGAATCTCGGGCAAGTAACATACCGAAGAACAAAGGGAACAGTATATGGGATTAATTGAATCCTTGACATAGAGGTTCGACCGATATAGATCTTCGTAGAATATGTAGGAACCAATATGGGCATCCAGGTCCCGCTATTGGTTATTGGCCGTAGAGGTGTCTCGGTCATGTCTACATAGTTCTCGAACCCGCAGGGTCTGCACACTTAAGGTTCGGTGACGTTTCGGTAGAATTGAGTTATGTATGATTAGTGACCGAAGGTTGTTCGGAGTCCCGGATGAGATCCCGGACATCACGAGGAGCTCCGGAATGGTCCGGAGGTAAAGATTGATATATAGGAAGTCCCGTTTTGGCCACTGGAAAAGTTTCGGGTATTTCCGGTAGTGTACCGGGAGTACCGGAGGGCCATCGGGAGGGGCCACCCACGTCGGGAGGCCACATGGGCCTGAAGGGGGTTGCACCAGCCCTTAGTGGGCTGGGCAAACCAGCCCTACAAGGCCCATGCGGCTAGGAATAAGTGGGAAAGGGAAAACCCCAAAGAAAAGGGAAGGGAGACCAAATATGGAAGGTGTCCTATTTGGACTAGGATTGAAGTGGAGGAGTCCACCTCCTCCACCTCCAAATTTCGGCCAGCCCTTGAGGGTTTGAGGCTGCCTCCTCCCCTCCCTCCCTCCTATATATACTAGAGGATTTAGAGGAGAAAAATAACCCTAATTGCCACGTGCTCCCTCTACTTCATCTAGATCGGTTTCTCCTCTAGTCTAGTTTCAGCGGTGCTTAGGCGAAGCCCTGCCGGAATTGTTCCACCACCATAGCCGCCGCGCCATCGCGCCGCCAGAGAACTCTTCTACCTCTCCGCTCTCTCTCTTGCTGGATCAAGGAGGCGGAGATCGTCATCGAGCTGTACGTGTGCTGAACGCGGAGGTGCCGTCCGTTCGGCGCTAGATCGGAAGGACCGTGATCAGGATCGCGAGACGATTCATGATTTGATCGCGGGACGGATCGTGATGGGATCGTGGGACGGATCGAGATTGGATCGCGAGATGGATCGTGATGAGATCGCGGGACACTCGGCGATTTGGATCGCGAAGACGTTCGACTGCATCAACCGCGTTTCTTAACGCTTCCGCTTAGCGATCTACAAGGGTATGTAGATTCACTCTCCCTCTCGTAGATGCTCATCACCATGGATAGATCTTGTGTGTGCGTAGGAAAAATTTTGTTTCCCATGCAACGTTCACCAATAGTGGCATCTGAGCTAGGTCTATGCGTAGATGAGATCTCGAGTAGAACACAAAGGAGTTTGTGGGCGTTGATATTCAGATTGCTTCCCTCCTTAGTCTTTTCTTGATTCAGCGGTATTGTGGGATGAAGCGGCTCGGACCAACCTTACTCGTCCACGTACGAGAGACCGGTTCCATCGACTGACATGTAACTTTGTTGCATAAGATGGCTGGCGGGTGTCTGTCTCTCCCACTTTAGTTGAATCGGATTCGACAGAGGCGGTCCTTGTAGAAGGTGAAATAGCAACTTTTATATCACCGTTGTGGTTTTTGCGTAGGTAAGAATCGTTCTTGCTAGATACCCATAGCAGCCACGTAAAACATGCAACAACAATTAGAGGACGTCTAACTTGTTTTTGCAGGGTATGTTGTGATGTGATATGGCCAATTACATGATGAGATATATGTGATGTATGAGATGATCATGTGTTGTATAGAATATCACGACTTGCATGTCGATGAGTACGGCAACTGGCAGGAGCCATAGAGTTGTCTTTAATTATTGTATGACCTGCGTGTCAATCATTAAGCACTATGTAATGCTTTACTTTATCGCTAAACGTTAGCAATAGTCGTGGAAGCAACAGTTGGCGCGACAACCTCATGGCGACACGTTGATGGAAATCAAGATGATGGAGATCATGGTGTCATGTCGGTGACGATGGAGATCATGCCGGTGCTTTGGATATGGAGATCAAAAGCACGAGTTCATGGCCATATCATGTCACTTATGATTTGCATGTGATGCTAATCCTTTTATGCATCTTATTTTGCTTAGGACGACGGTAGCATTATAAGGTGACCCCTCACTTAAATTTCAAGATAAATTGTGTTCTCCCCGAGTGTGCACCGTTGCGAAAGTTCGTCGTTTTGAGACACGCCGTGATGATCGGGTGTGATAGACTCTACGTTCGCATACAACGGGTGTAAGCCATGTTGCACGTGCGGAACACTCGGGTTAAACTTGACGAGCCTAGCATGTACAGACATGGCCTCGGAACACAAGAGACCGAAAGGTCGAACATGAGTCATATAGTAGATATGATCAACATGAAGATGTTCACCATTGAAACCACCTCAACTCACGTGATGATCGGACTTGAGTTGGTGAATTTGGATCATGTGACACTCGAATGACCAGAGGGATGTCAATTTGAGTGGGAGTTTTAAGTAATATGATTAACTAAACTCATTATCATGAACATAGTCAAAGTGTCTTTGCAAATTATGTTGTAGATTACTAGATCGCGCTGTAGCTCCCTTGAATTTTTATATGTTCCTAGAGAAATAGATTTGAAAGATGATGGTAGCAATAATGCGGACTGGGTCCGTGATCTGAGGATTGTCCTCAAATTGCTGCACAGAAGGCTTATGTCCTTAATGCACCGCTCGGTGCACCACCCCCCTCTAGCGTCGTCTGTAGATGTTGTGAACATCTGACAGGCACGTTCCGATGACTACTTAATAGTTCAGTGCGTCATGCATTACGTCTTAGAATTGAGGCTCCAAAACGTTTTGAACGTCACGGAACATATGAGATGTTTTAAGAGCTGAAATTGGGATCTCAGACTCGTGCCCATGTTGAGAGGTATGAGACCTCCAACAAGATTCTTTGCCTGCAAGATGATGGAGAATAGCTCAATCGTTGAGCATGTGCTCAAATTGTTTGAGTTCTACAATCACTTGAATCGAGTGGGAGTTGATCTTCCAGATAAGATAGTGATTGATATAGCTCTCCAAGTCACTGTCACTAAGCTACTAGAGCTTCGTGATAAACTATAAAAGGCCAGAGATGATGATCCCTGAGCTGTCCGCAATGTTTGACACCGCGAAGGTAGAAATCAAGAAGGAAGCATCAAGTGTTGATGAAACCACTAGTCTCGAGAAGGGCAAGGGCAAGGAGGGATACTTCATGGATGGCAAGCCAGTTGCTGCTCCAGTGAAGAAACCCAAGGTTGAACCCAAACCCGAGACTAAGTGCTTCTATTATGAGGAGAACGGTCGCTGAAGTGGAACAACCCTAGATACTTGGTAGATAAGAAGGTTAGCAACGTCGATAGAAGTATATTTGATATACGTGTTATTGACGTGTACCTTACTAGTACTCCTAGTAGCACCTGGGTATTAGATACCGGTTCGGTTGCTAAATGTTAGTAACTCGAAATTAAAGCTATGGAATAAACGGAAGCTAGCTAAGGGTGAGGTGACGATGAGTGTTGGAAGTGTTTCCAAGGTTGATGTGATCACCATCGCACGCTCTCTCTACCTTCAGGATTAGTGATGAACCTAAATAAATGTTATTTGGTGTTTGCGTTAAGCATGAACGTGATTAGATCATGTTTATTGCAATACGGTTATTCATTTAAAAAGAAATAATGGTTATTCTGTTTACATGAATAATACCTTCAATGGTCATACACCCAATAAGAGTGGTTTATTGAATCTTGATCGTAGTGATACACATGTTCATAATATTGATGCCAAAAGATACAAAGTTAATAATGATAGTACCACATACTTGTGGCACTGCCGCTAAATGTCATATTGGTGTAAAACGCATGAAGAAACTCCATGCTGATGGATCTTTGGACTCATTCGATTTCGAATCGGTTGAGACATGCGGACCATGCCTCATGGGCAAGATGACTAAAACCCCGTTTTCCGGTATGATGGAGCGGGCAATTGACTTATTGGAAATGATACATATTGATGTATGCGGTCCAGTAAGTATTATAGTGTGCGGTGAATATCGTTATTTTCCTACCTTCACTGATGATTTGAGTAGATATGGGTATATTTACTTAATGAAACACAAGTCTGAAACGTTTGAAAAGTTCAAACAAAATCAGAGTGGAGTTTGAGATCATCGTGACAAGAAGATAAAATGTCTACGATATGATCGTGGAGGTGAATATCTGAGTTACGAGTTTGGTATACAACTTAAGACAATGTGGAAGTTGTTTCACAACTCATGCCACCTGGAACACCATAGTGTGATGGTGTGTCCGAACGTCGTAGTCATGCTCTATTGGATATGGTGCGAACTATGATGTCTCTTATCGATTTACCACTATCGTTTTAGGGTTATGCATTAGAGACAACCACATTCACTTTAAAAGGGGCACCATCTAAATCCGTTGAGATGACACCGTATGAATTTTGGTTTGGCAGAAACCTAAGCTGTCATTTCTTAATGTTTGGGGCTGCGACGCTTATGTGAAAAAGGGTTTTCACCTAATGAGCTCGAACCCAAAGCGAACAAATGCATCTTCATAGAATACCCTAACGTAACAGTTGGGTAAACCTTCTATCTTAGATCCAAGCACAAAGAGTTTGTTGCTAAAAAGGGTCTTTTCTCGAGAAAGAGTTTCTTTCGAAAGATTGAGTGGGAGGAAGATTGTACTTGATGAGGTTGTTGAACCTTTACTTCAACCTGAGAGTAGCGCAGCGCAGAAAGTTGTTTCTGTGGAGCCTACGTTAGTTGAAAAGGAAGTTAATGATGATGATCATGAAACTTCGGATCAAGTTACTATCGAACATCGTGGGTCGACAAGGACGCGTACTGCTCCTTAGTGGTACGGCAACCCTGTCTTAGAGGTCATGTTGTTGGACAACACCGAACCTACGAGCTATGGAGAAGCGATGATGGGCCTGGATTCCGAGAAATGGTTAAGACCATGAAATCCGAGATGGGATCCATGTAAGAAAACAAAGTATGGGCTTTGGAAGTATTACCTGAAGGGCGAAAGGCCATTCAGAACAAATGGATCTTTAAAAGGAAGACGGACGCGGACGGTAATGTCACCGTCTATAAAGCTCGACTTGTGGCAAAGGGTTTATCACAAGTTCAAGGAGTTGACTACGATGAGACTTTCTCACCCGTAGCGATGCTCAAAGTCTGTTGGAATCATGTTAGCAGTTGCTGCATTTTTCAATTATGAAATCTGGCAGATGGATGTCAAAACATCGTTTCCTTAATGGTATCCGTAAGGAAAAGTTGTATGTGATACAACCGGAAGGTTTTGTCAGTCCTAAGGATGCTAAAATATATGCAAACTCCAGCGATCCTTCTATGGACTGGAGCAAGCATCTCGGAGTTGGAATATACGCTTTGATGAGGTGATCAAAGTTTTTTAGTCTATACAAAGTTTATGAGAAACTTGTATTTACAATAAAGTGAGTGGGAGCACTATAGAATTTCTGATAAGTATATGTGGTTGACATATTGTTGATCGGAAATGATGTAGAATTTCTGGAAAGCATAAAAGGTCGTTTGAAAAGAGTTTTTCAAAGGAAGACCTAGAATGAAGCTACTTAAATATTGGGCATCAAGATCTATAGAGATAGATCAAGACGTCTGATAAGACTTTCAATGAGTACATACCTTGACAAGATTTTGAAAGAGTTCAAAATGGATCAGTCGAAGAAAGAGTTCTTGCCTGATTTGTAAGGTGTGGAGTTGAGTGAGACTCAAAGCTCGACCACGGCAGAAGAAAGAGAAAGGACGAAGGTCGTCCCCTATGCCTTATCCATAGGCTCTGTATAGTATGCCATGCTGTGTACCGCACCTAATGTGTGCCTTGCCATGATTCTGTCAAGCGGTACAAGAGTGATCCAGGAGTGGATCATTGGACAGCGGTCAAGATTATCCTTAGTAACTAGAGGACTAAGGAAATATTTCTCGATTATGGAGGTGATAAGGAGTTCGTCGTAAAGGGTTACGTCGATGCAAGCTTTGACACCTATCCGGACGACTCTAAATAGTAGTCAGGATACATATAGTGGAGCAGCCATTTGGAATAGCTCCAAGTGGAGTGTGGTAGAAGTGTCTACAGTATGACATAGAGATTTGCAAAGTACACACGGATCTGAATGTCGCAGACCCGTTGACTAAAGACCTCTCTCACATGCAAAGCATGATCTGATCGAACCCCAGAACTCATTGGGTGTTAGATTCATAACAATGTAAATCACATGATGATGTGAACTAGATTATTGACTCTAGTGCAAGTGGGAGACTGTTGGAAATATGCCCTAGAGACAATAATAAATTGGTTATTATCATATTTCCTTGTTCATGATAATCGTTTATTATCCATGCTATAATTGTATTGATCGGAAACTCAAATACATGTGTGGGTACATAGACAACACTGTGTCCCTAGTAAGCCTCTAGTTAACTAGCTCGTTGATCAAAAGATGGTGAAGGTTTCCTAGCCATGGACATGAGATGTCATTTGATAACGGGATCACATCATTAGGAGAATGATGTGATGGACAAGACCCAAACTATAAACGTAGCATATGATCGTGTCAGTTTATTGCTATTGTTTTCTGCATGTCAAGTATCTGTTCCTATGACCATGAGATCATGCAACTCACTGACACCGGAGGAATACCTTGTGTGTATCAAACATCGCAACGTAACTGGGTGACTATAAAGGTGCTCTACATGTATCTCCGAGGGTGTCTGTTGGGTTGGCATGGATCAAGACTGGGATTTGTTACTCCGTGTGACCGAGAGGTATCTCAGGGCCCACTCGGTAATACAACATCACAATGAGCCTTGCAAGCAATGTGACTAAAGTGTTAGCCACGAGATCTTGTATTACGGAACGAGTAAAGAGACTTGCCGGTAACGAGATTGAACTAGGTATAGAGATACCGACGATCGAATCTCGGGCAAGTAACATACCGAAGAACAAAGGGAACAGTATACGGGATTAATTGAATCCTTGACATAGAGGTTCGACCGATATAGATCTTCGTAGAATATGTAGGAACCAATATGGGCATCCAGGTCCCGCTATTGGTTATTGGCCATAGAGGTGTCTCGGTCATGTCTACATAGTTCTCGAACCCGCAGGGTCTGCACACTTAAGGTTCGGTGACGTTTCGGTAGAATTGAGTTATGTATGATTGGTGAACGAAGGTTGTTCGGAGTCCCGGATGAGATCCCGGACATCACGAGGAGCTCCGGAATGGTCCGGAGGTAAAGATTGATATATAGGAAGTCCCGTTTTGGCCACCGGAAAAGTTTCGGGTATTTCCGGTAGTGTACCGGGAGTACCGGAGGGCCATCGGGAGGGGCCACCCACGTCGGGAGGCCACATGGGCCTGAAGGGGGTTGCACCAGTCCTTAGTGGGCTGGGCAAACCAGCCCTACAAGGCCCATGCGGCTAGGAATAAGTGGGAAAGGGAAAACCCCAAAGAAAAGGGAAGGGAGACCAAATATGGAAGGTGTCCTATTTGGACTAGGATTGAAGTGGAGGAGTCCACCTCCTCCACCTCCAAATTTCGGCCAGCCCTTGAGGGTTTGAGGCTGCCTCCTCCGCTCCCTCCCTCCTATATATACTAGAGGATTTAGAGGAGAAAAATAACCCTAATTGCCACGTGCTCCCTCTACTTCATCTAGATCGGTTTCTCCTCTAGTCTAGTTTCAGCAGTGCTTAGGCGAAGCCCTGCCGGAATTGTTCCACCACCATAGCCGCCGCGCCGTCGCGCCGCCAGAGAACTCTTCTACCTCTCTGCTCTCTCTCTTGCTGGATCAAGGAGGCGGAGATCGTCATCGAGCTGTACGTGTGCTGAACGCGGAGGTGCCGTCCGTTCGGCGCTAGATCGGAAGGACCGTGATCAGGATCGCGAGACGATTCATGATTTGATCGCGGGACGGATCGTGATGGGATCGTGGGACGGATCGAGATTGGATCGCGAGATGGATCGTGATGAGATCGCGGGACACTCGGCGATTTGGATCGCGAAGACGTTCGACTACATCAACCGCGTTTCTTAACGCTTCCGCTTAGCGATCTACAAGGGTATGTAGATTCACTCTCCCTCTCGTAGATGCTCATCACCATGGATAGATCTTGTGTGTGCGTAGGAAAAATTTTGTTTCCCATGCAACGTTCACCAATAGTGGCATCTGAGCTAGGTCTATGCGTAGATGAGATCTCGAGTAGAACACAAAGGAGTTTGTGGGCGTTGATATTCAGATTGCTTCCCTCCTTAGTCTTTTCTTGATTCAGCGGTATTGTGGGATGAAGCGGCTCGGACCAACCTTACTCGTCCACGTACGAGAGACCGGTTCCATCGACTGACATGTAACTTTGTTGCATAAGATGGCTGGCGGGTGTCTGTCTCTCCCACTTTAGTTGAATCGGATTCGACAGAGGCGGTCCTTGTAGAAGGTGAAATAGCAAATTTTATATCACCGTTGTGGTTTTTGCGTAGGTAAGAATCGTTCTTGCTAGATACCCATAGCAGCCACGTAAAACATGCAACAACAATTAGAAGACGTCTAACTTGTTTTTGCAGGGTATGTTGTGATGTGATATGGCCAATTACATGATGAGATATATGTGATGTATGAGATGATCATGTGTTGTATAGAATATCACGACTTGCATGTCGATGAGTACGGCAACTGGCAGGAGCCATAGAGTTGTCTTTAATTATTGTATGACCTGCGTGTCAATCATTAAGCGCTATGTAATGCTTTACTTTATCGCTAAACGTTAGCAATAGTCGTGGAAGCAACAGTCGGCGCGACAACCTCATGGCGACACGTTGATGGAGATCAAGATGATGGAGATCATGGTGTCATGCCGGTGACGATGGAGATCATGCCGGTGCTTTGGAGATGGAGATCAAAAGCACGAGTTCATGGCCATATCATGTCACTTATGATTTGCATGTGATGCTAATCCTTTTATGCATCTTATTTTGCTTAGGACGACGGTAGCATTATAAGGTGACCCCTCACTTAAATTTCAAGATAAATTGTGTTCTCCCCGAGTGTGCACCGTTGCGAAAGTTCGTCGTTTCGAGACACGCCGTGATGATCGGGTGTGATAGACTCTACGTTCGCATACAACGGGTGTAAGCCATGTTGCACGTGCGGAACACTCGGGTTAAACTTGACGAGCCTAGCATGTACAGACATGGCCTCGGAACACAAGAGACCGAAAGGTCGAACATGAGTCATATAGTAGATATGATCAACATGAAGATGTTCACCATTGAAACCACCTCAACTCACGTGATGATCGGACTTGAGTTGGTGAATTTGGATCATGTGACACTCGAATGACCGGAGGGATGTCAATTTGAGTGGGAGTTTTAAGTAATATGATTAACTAAACTCATTATCATGAACATAGTCAAAGTGTCTTTGCAAATTATGTTGTAGATTACTAGATCGCGCTGTAGCTCCCTTGAATTTTTATATGTTCCTAGAGAAATAGATTTGAAAGATGATGGTAGCAATAATGCGGACTGGGTCCGTGATCTGAGGATTGTCCTCAAATTGCTACACAGAAGGCTTATGTCCTTAATGCACCGCTCGGTGCACCACCCCCTCTAGCGTCGTCTGTAGATGTTGTGAACATCTGACAGGCACGTTCCGATGACTACTTAATAGTTCAGTGCGTCATGCATTACGTCTTAGAATTGAGGCTCCAAAACGTTTTGAACGTCACGGAACATATGAGATGTTTTAAGAGCTGAAATTGGGATCTCAGACTCGTGCCCATGTTGAGAGGTATGAGACCTCCAACAAGATTCTTTGCCTGCAAGATGATGGAGAATAGCTCAATCGTTGAGCATGTGCTCAAATTGTTTGAGTGCTACAATCACTTGAATCGAGTGGGAGTTGATCTTCCAGATAAGATAGTGATTGATATAGCTCTCCAAGTCACTGTCACTAAGCTACTAGAGCTTCGTGATAAACTATAAAAGGCCAGAGATGATGATCCCTGAGTTGTTCGCAATGTTTGACACCGCGAAGGTAGAAATCAAGAAGGAAGCATCAAGTGTTGATGAAACCACTAGTCTCGAGAAGGGCAAGGGCCAGGAGGGATACTTCATGGATGGCAAGCCAGTTGCTGCTCCAGTGAAGAAACCCAAGGTTGAACCCAAACCCGAGACTAAGTGCTTCTATTATGAGGAGAACGGTCGCTGAAGTGGAACAACCCTAGATACTTGGTAGATAAGAAGGTTAGCAACGTCGACAGAAGTATATTTGATATACGTGTTATTGACGTGTACCTTACTAGTACTCCTAGTAGCACCTGGGTATTAGATACCGGTTCGGTTGCTAAATGTTAGTAACTCGAAATTAAAGCTATGGAATAAACGGAAGCTAGCTAAGGGTGAGGTGACGATGAGTGTTGGAAGTGTTTCCAAGGTTGATGTGATCACCATCGCACGCTCTCTCTACCTTCAGGATTAGTGATGAACCTAAATAAATGTTATTTGGTGTTTGCGTTAAGCATGAACGTGATTAGATCATGTTTATTGCAATACGGTTATTCATTTAAAAAGAAATAATGGTTATTCTGTTTACATGAATAATACCTTCAATGGTCATACACCCAATAAGAGTGGTTTATTGAATCTTGATCGTAGTGATACACATGTTCATAATATTGATGCCAAAAGATACAAAGTTAATAATGATAGTACCACATACTTGTGGCACTGCCGCTAAATGTCATATTGGTGTAAAACGCATGAAGAAACTCCATGCTGATGGATCTTTGGACTCATTCGATTTCGAATCGGTTGAGACATGTGGACCATGCCTCATGGGCAAGATGACTAAAACCCCGTTTTCCGGTATGATGAAGCGGGCAATTGACTTATTGGAAATGATACATATTGATGTATGCGGTCCAGTGAGTATTATAGTGTGCGGTGAATATCGTTATTTTCCTACCTTCACTGATGATTTGAGTAGATATGGGTATATTTAATTAATGAAACACAAGTCTGAAACGTTTGAAAAGTTCAAACAAAATCAGAGTGGAGTTTGAGATCATCGTGACAAGAAGATAAAATGTCTACGATATGATCGTGGAGGTGAATATCTGAGTTACGAGTTTGGTATACAACTTAAGACAATGTGGAAGTTGTTTCACAACTCACGCCACCTGGAACACCATAGTGTGATGGTGTGTCCGAACGTCGTAGTCATGCTCTATTGGATATGGTGCGAACTATGATGTCTCTTATCGATTTACCACTATCGTTTTAGGGTTATGCATTAGAGACAACCACATTCACTTTAAAAGGGGCACCATCTAAATCCGTTGAGATGACACCGTATGAATTTTGGTTTGGCGGAAACCTAAGCTGTCATTTCTTAATGTTTGGGGCTGCGACGCTTATGTGAAAAAGGGTTTTCACCTAATGAGCTCGAACCCAAAGCGAACAAATGCATCTTCATAGAATACCCTAACGTAACAGTTGGGTAAACCTTCTATCTTAGATCCAAGCACAAAGAGTTTGTTGCTAAAACGGGTCTTTTCTCGAGAAAGAGTTTCTTTCGAAAGATTGAGTGGGAGGAAGATAGTACTTCATGAGGTTGTTGAACCTTTACTTCAACCTGAGAGTAGCGCAGCGCAGAAAGTTGTTTCTGTGGAGCCTACGTTAGTTGAAAAGGAAGTTAATGATGATGATCATGAAACTTTGGATCAAGTTACTATCGAACATCGTGGGTCGACAAGGACGCGTACTGCTCCTCAGTGGTACGGCAACCCTGTCTTAGAGGTCATGTTGTTGGACAACACCGAACCTACGAGCTATGGAGAAGCGATGATGGGCCTGGATTCCGAGAAATGGTTAAGACCATGAAATCCGAGATGGGATCCATGTAAGAAAACAAAGTATGGGCTTTGGAAGTATTACCTGAAGTGCGAAAGGCCATTCAGAACAAATGGATCTTTAAAAGGAAGACGGACGCGGACGGTAATGTCACCGTCTATAAAGCTCGACTTGTGGCAAAGGGTTTATCACAAGTTCAAGGAGTTGACTACGATGAGACTTTCTCACCCGTAGCGATGCTCAAAGTCTGTTGGAATCATGTTAGCAGTTGCTGCATTTTTCAATTATGAAATCTGGCAGATGGATGTCAAAACATCGTTTCCTTAACGGTATCCGTAAGGAAAAGTTGTATGTGATACAACCGGAAGGTTTTGTCAGTCCTAAGGATGCTAAAATATATGCAAACTCCAGCGATCCTTCTATGGACTGGAGCAAGCATCTCGGAGTTGGAATATACGCTTTGATGAGGTGATCAAAGTTTTTTAGTCTATACAAAGTTTATGAGAAACTTGTATTTACAATAAAGTGAGTGGGAGCACTATAGAATTTCTGATAAGTATATGTGGTTGACATATTGTTGATCGGAAATGATGTAGAATTTCTGGAAAGCATAAAAGGTCGTTTGAAAAGAGTTTTTCAAAGGAAGACCTAGAATGAAGCTACTTAAATATTGGGCATCAAGATCTATAGAGATAGATCAAGACGTCTGATAAGACTTTCAATGAGTACATACCTTGACAAGATTTTGAAAGAGTTCAAAATGGATCAGTCGAAGAAAGAGTTCTTGCCTGATTTGTAAGGTGTGGAGTTGAGTGAGACTCAAAGCTCGACCACGGCAGAAGAAAGAGAAAGGACGAAGGTCGTCCCCTATGCCTTATCCATAGGCTCTGTATAGTATGCCATGCTGTGTACCGCACCTAATGTGTGCCTTGCCATGATTCTGTCAAGCGGTACAAGAGTGATCCAGGAGTGGATCATTGGACAGCGGTCAAGATTATCCTTAGTAACTAGAGGACTAAGGAAATATTTCTCGATTATGGAGGTGATAAAGAGTTCGTCGTAAAGGGTTACGTCGATGCAAGCTTTGACACCTATCCGGACGACTCTAAATAGTAGTCAGGATACATATAGTGGAGCAGCCATTTGGAATAGCTCCAAGTGGAGTGTGGTAGAAGTGTCTACAGTATGACATAGAGATTTGCAAAGTACACACGGATCTGAATGTCGCAGACCCGTTGACTAAAGACCTCTCTCACATGCAAAGCATGATCTGATCGAACCCCAGAACTCATTGGGTGTTAGATTCATAACAATGTAAATCACATGATGATGTGAACTAGATTATTGACTCTAGTGCAAGTGGGAGACTGTTGGAAATATGCCCTAGAGACAATAATAAATTGGTTATTATCATATTTCCTTGTTCATGATAATCGTTTATTATCCATGCTATAATTGTATTGATTGGAAACTCAAATACATGTGTGGGTACATAGACAACACTGTGTCCCTAGTAAGCCTCTAGTTAACTAGCTCGTTGATCAAAAGATGGTGAAGGTTTCCTAGCCATGGACATGAGATGTCATTTGATAACGGGATCACATCATTAGGAGAATGATGTGATGGACAAGACCCAAACTATAAACGTAGCATATGATCGTGTCAGTTTATTGCTATTGTTTTCTGCATGTCAAGTATCTGTTCCTATGACCATGAGATCATGCAACTCACTGACACCGGAGGAATACCTTGTGTGTATCAAACATCGCAACGTAACTGGGTGACTATAAAGGTGCTCTACATGTATCTCCGAGGGTGTCTGTTGGGTTGGCATGGATCAAGACTGGGATTTGTTACTCCGTGTGACCGAGAGGTATCTCAGGGCCCACTCGGTAATACAACATCACAATGAGCCTTGCAAACAATGTGACTAAAGTGTTAGCCACGAGATCTTGTATTACGGAACGAGTAAAGAGACTTGCCGGTAACGAGATTGAACTAGGTATAGAGATACCGACGATCGAATCTCGGGCAAGTAACATACCGAAGAACAAAGGGAACAGTATACGGGATTAATTGAATCCTTGACATAGAGGTTCGACCGATATAGATCTTCGTAGAATATGTAGGAACCAATATGGGCATCCAGGTCCCGCTATTGGTTATTGGCCGTAGAGGTGTCTCGGTCATGTCTACATAGTTCTCGAACCCGCAGGGTCTGCACACTTAAGGTTCGGTGACGTTTCGGTAGAATTGAGTTATGTATGATTGGTTACCGAAGGTTGTTCGGAGTCCCGGATGAGATCCCGGACATCACGAGGAGCTCCGGAATGGTCCGGAGGTAAAGATTGATATATAGGAAGTCCCGTTTTGGCCACCGGAAAAGTTTCGGGTATTTCCGGTAGTGTACCGGGAGTACCGGAGGGCCATCGGGAGGGGCCACCCACGCCGGGAGGCCACATGGGCCTGAAGGGGGTTGCACCAGCCCTTAGTGGGCTGGGAAAACCAGCCCTACAAGGCCCATGCGGCTAGGAATAAGTGGGAAAGGAAAAACCCCAAAGAAAAGGGAAGGGAGACCAAATATGGAAGGTGTCCTATTTGGACTAGGATTGAAGTGGAGGAGTCCACCTCCTCCACCTCCAAATTTCGGCCAGCCCTTGAGGGTTTGAGGCTGCCTCCTCCCCTCCCTCCCTCCTATATATACTAGAGGATTTAGAGGAGAAAAATAACCCTAATTGCCACGTGCTCCCTCTACTTCATCTAGATCGGTTTCTCCTCTAGTCTAGTTTCAGCGGTGCTTAGGCGAAGCCCTGCCGGAATTGTTCCACCACCATAGCCGCCGCGCCATCACGCCGCCGGAGAACTCTTCTACCTCTCCTCTCTCTCTCTTGCTGGATCAAGGAGGCGGAGATCGTCATCGAGCTGTACGTGTGCTGAACGCGGAGGTGCCGTCCGTTCGGCGCTAGATCGGAAGGACCGTGATCAGGATCGCGAGACGATTCATGATTTGATCGCGGGACGGATCGTGATGGGATCGTGGGACGGATCGAGATTGGATCGCGAGATGGATCGTGATGAGATCGCGGGACACTCGGCGATTTGGATCGCGAAGACGTTCGACTACATCAACCGCGTTTCTTAACGCTTCCGCTTAGCGATCTACAAGGGTATGTAGATTCACTCTCCCTCTCGTAGATGCTCATCACCATGGATAGATCTTGTGTGTGCGTAGGAAAAAATTTGTTTCCCATGCAACGTTCCCCAACAGGGGGATCACCTAAAGGTTGATCAAGCACATAGTCTTTCTTAGGGCTCCTGAGGACAATCCTCAGGTTATGGACCCAGTCCGCATAGTTGTTTCCAGTCGCAGCTAACTTCACTCTCTCGAACATCGGTGCTAAGTAGAACGCGGTGTTGCGAGCCATTTGATCTACAACGGTAAACACAAGTTCAGTTAGACTTTGTTCATAATGGATTTGCACTAGTGAATAAAACATTTTATTCTAAAGTGCGCTCCCACTGAAATCAATATCTCTCAAAATTGATTATGAGTGATTCAAGATCCGTGTCTTGATTGTTCGCCATTGGTGTAACACCACTGATGATGAAAATCTTAACCGGTAGGCCAACATGCCAATCACATCTCTATGTGACTCTTGTTCATCTTTCGATGCATGTGTTTCGAGCTCATGACGGTCATGCCTGAACGTCAAGACAACCAAGTGATCTTGCTGCGAGGTCTCAACTCACCCGCCTCACACTTCTCTAATCGTTCGTACCCGTGTGACACGGCGCACCCCGAAAAGATAGGTGCCGTGACGGTGCTACACTTGGGAGAACACTATCTACTTGATATTTTAAGTGAGAGATCACCCTAATAAAAAGCGACTACTGCGCAATCAAAAGGGTGCATCATAAGGGATAAACATCTCAGGCAATTCATAATAGCATGATATGGTATAGCCCTTTCTGACGGAGAAGTCAAGTATTTCTTCGTCTTCGGCATTTGCGTCGGTGTTCACCTTCGCGAAGATTGCCACCACCTTGTCGATGCACCAGATAATATTGCTATCTCTATAGCTAATAAAATAAGTGCATTACTTAAGGTTGACCCGCAGGTCATTAAAGTGACAATCATATGGCTCCAGCCATCATGCCGAATCATGACACGCAGGTCATGTTAATAAATTTACATCATATAGTCATCTCATACATAATCGAATTAATATGAGCATTGATATACCACATCACATGCACAGCCTGCGAAACCAAGTTAGACGCCTCTAATCGGTTTATGCAAAAATTTATTTTACGTGGCTTCTAAGGTTTTGACTTAAACCGCAGCTACCAACGTTTTATCATCAAGTATGATTATTCAAGTCGCTAGATTAACATTCCAAGGTGTATGAAACATGAGACAATAAAATCTCGAGCCCCATACTAAACTTCGTCATACGCATGACCTCCGTGCAGATCATATCTGCATTGCCCTTTCGTCTGTGAATTTCATCTTTCTTTTGACTATGGCGGAACCCAAAGAACTGATAGCACTTCGTTGATCAATCAGGATCGCGGATTGCCAGAACTTTGTGAAATTCCACAATGCTGTCTCGAGATCAGAAATACGCAAATTATAGGGAAGCAACAAGAACATCGGGTAACAGATTTCATCTGCTACCCGCATAAATAATTTTTAGCAATAGATCTCATCTACTCCAAAATTATATTATGCAACACCCATATATCTCCATGTATTCTAGATCGTAACCTGCATCTACGCATAGCACGGCTCATGATGCCACTATAGGGGAACGCGACAGAAAACAAAAAAATTCGGTACAGCGAGCACGCCCAGGATCACTATGGAGACTGCATACAGGGTTTGATCTGATCCGTACCGACTCGTAGCGCAGCGGAAGAAGAGTCGGTGTAAATCGTCGGTGCAGATCCCTACAGCTAGGATTTACAACCTCCCAACCGCAAGGATGTACTCCCTCGTCGGACAGCCCTTCGGGAGGCGGTTGGACAGTCCCTCGGACGATGTCACGGACAGCCCTTCGGGAGGACCTTCGAAACCCGAACGAAAACTCGGACAGCCCTTCGGGAGGACCTTCGAAATCCGAATGGAAACTCGGACAAAAGATCGAAACTACGACCTCTCTACGGGGTTGCACACATACGGTGTCAGCTATCCGGCAGGGCTTCGCCGTCCAGAAGTAGTTCCTGCCGGAACCCAAACAGCCTTTCGGCTCTACGAAACTATTTCGCTGGGAGGGAGGGAGAAGCCAGAAATGTCTATGGCATGTGTATGAGAGCAAGGATGAGGTTTGGAGAGCACCCCTCCACCTCTATTTATAGGAAAGCCAAGGGGTAAAGTTGGCATTCAAAAATACCAAAAGTACCCCCACTTTATGCCTTTTTATAAAAGAATAAAGCAAAGAAAGATGGCAAGTGGAGCTCCAAGGAGCTCCACCTCCCTTGGCCGGCCACTCTTGGCCCCCCCCCCCCCCATGAGGGGGCTTCCTTGGCTCCCAAGTCCTTCTAGAAGCCTTTTGGAAAATATCCCAAAAGGTGCTTTCCAAAAAATATCCATAAAGCACTTTCACTATTCACGAAGATATTTTTCTGCGTCCGTTAAATCCCAAATTATTTCTGTGTGCCTAGAATAATTCCAGTACCCACTAAAACAATTTTGAACGCATTCCGAAACAATTCCGGAACAATGTTTTTCTTCAGCGAAAAGCTACCATTGCGGTTCCGGCTGCTCAGGAACATTTCCGGTTTTCTCTCCGAAAAATTCCAGAAGTTACCAGAACAATTATGGCACCCTCTAAGAATTTCCAGGCGTGTGCCGGAACCAATTTGACTTAATGGAATACCCTGAAACAACTTTTCAGTTTCACCGAAACTATTCCGGTGTTCTCTCCGGAACGTTTCCGTTTCGTCCGAAACTTTTCCGGTGATTTTCTCTCAGACTCCCTGTCTAGTATTCAGCAGATAGATGACCATTAAGCATGTGACCCTATAGGTTTGGTGAAGTATAGACATGACCCGGAACACTTTCGGATCATTGATCAACATCGGAGCCGTGGACACCCATATTGACCCCTATACTCACACAAATGAATATTCGAGTGAACCTCCAGTTGCCGTGTGCTATTCCTGTTGCTTCACGATATATTACAAACACCCGAGGTGAGATTTATTGCATCCCCGTGGATCAACAACTTGTCCACCATGCAAGTTACCTCGTTACCGGTTTTGTTCTCTTTTCTTGTTTCTGTGTTCCGGCATCCCAGTGATCAAATCACAATGTGTCTGGCCAGACGATGATGGATACCGTAACACCGAGAGGGCCCGAGAATATCTCTCCATCGTTGGAGGGGCAAATGCCAATCTTGAGCTATCTCGTTTCTTGTCATACCTTTCCGTGAACCCGTAAGCCGCCGTAATAGCCACCCAGTTACGGATGACGTTTAACAAACCCCAAAGTTCACGAAGCAAGTACGAAGGAACTCGATACTCTCATGGTCTAAGGAATTATGGAAACATTAACTATCTCTGTGTTATTAACCATTAACTTGTGACGAATGTATCTCATAGCATAACATCAATTCGGGTCGATTCAACACAAGTGTTCTACTAACATTGTGCCCTCAAAATTGCCGGCATAAACATGCCCATGATCAGGAAAACAGGATCATCATGCAATACTTGAGCCAGTCTTAGAGGCAAGACTAGGAATACATTTTACCGTTTATTATACCACACGTGCACATGAGTTTCCCTCCAAGCCTCGTGGATATTGCAGACTCGAGAATCATTGCAGTTATAGCATGGAACATAAACATTCATTACAAACTCGGAGATACAAATAACTGTTATTACTGCCTCTAGGGCATATCTCCTACAGGCCCAGCCCCTGCAGCTTTTAGATTAACTGAAGTCGCTGACTGATGTGCCCTGCATTTAATTAACCCTTGATTACCTTCTTTTGTCACTGACATGTGGGCCCTAGGCTTTTAATTAGGTTAATGATGATTAGCACTAAACCCCCTCACTAATCACTCACTGACAGTGGGCCCCACCCTCTAGTAAACCCTTAGTTAAGCCACATCATATGACATGTGGGACCAACATGTGCACTATAGCCCTGTTGACCAGTCAACTATTGACTGTGTTGACCCCAGCTCCTGGCCCACCCGTCTCTTTGGCTAGCATCACACTAACTAACAAAAGTATTTGCTGGTTTATTTTAAATCAGAAATGATTTTTAATATTCTAGAAAATGCTATAAACTTCTAAAAATCATATAAAATCAACCGCACATCAGAAAATATGTATATTATAGCAAAAAAATAGAAAAATGCATTGAATCTGTTTATGCCATGTTCATGCATGTTAAAAACATTTTAAAATTTTGTTTAGGTTTAAAAAAGAAGTAAAACCTTTCTTTTAATATGGAGTTTAGGGAAATGCTATGTATATTCAATTTCCACTCCATCTAAAATGACTAGTGTTGCATTAGATTATTTCAGCACCACCCTCTGCCATGTCATGCATTGCATATCATGATCATGCTGATATCTTTGCCGTAGTAGTAAATGCATCGTTTATTTTCTCCAGTGTTTCTGCTTCTTCGTTGTTTGGTTCCAGAGATGACGTGAGCAATGAGCAAGGTCTGAGCAATGCCAAAGCACCGATACAGGCAAACAAAACCTCCTTCACCATTCTGATACATCCTATTTCACTACTGGAAAAGGCTTATAGGTGGGCTCACATTAGTGGAGGGCGCACTCTAGTGCCTGCCAAAGGTAATCTAGAAAATTACCAATGGCGGGCACAAAACTGCGCCCGCCACTACTATTTGATTACCAGTGGCCGGTGCCAGGTTGTGCCTGCCACTGGTAATAGCTGTCCAGATTAGTTGTGCGACAAATAGTGCCAGTGGCGGGCACAAAAATACGCCCACCACTGGTACGTGAGTTACCAGTGGCGGGCGCATATATACACCCGCCTCTGGTATTTTTGATCCTATAACTATTATGTCCAAAAATACCAGTAGTGGGCGCATATACTTGCCCGCCATTGGTAAGTTTTTCTGCGTGCCACTAGTAAATCAAGTACCAGTGGTAGGCGCTTTTCTTGTGCCATCCACTGGTATTTTTTTCTGCCATTTTTTTTGTAGGGTTAGGGTTTTAGTGTCTTAGGTTTAGGCTTACGGGCCAAAAAAATTTCTACATTAAAGGTACATCATTGCAAGTTTCATGTAAGAGTTTGGCCCTTTTTACTATTAATTAGCTATTTTAAGGATATTAAATAGATTTGTAGGTATTTAATGGAGGTAAATATACTTAAAGGCTGAAATATAGCAAACCGGCCCAAAACCATGCCAAACTTTGGCATGTCACATGTAATGGTGTATGTTGAACGTGGAAAAGTTTGAACACTAAACGAGGAAGGAGCGGTTGCTTCGAATGCAAACCGCTCTATTTCAAATGTCTAGAAATACATTTAATTGCTTAAATATAACAAATGGATCCCGAAAAATGCCAAATTTTGACATGATACATGTAATGGTGTGTATTGAGTGTGCAAATTTTTTGAAGGTCAACCAATGATGAGTCCAAAATGTGTGATAATTTTAATCTTTATTTTGTGCCTACACGGTAGGTTTTGTGGGATTTTACCGCGTTCACGCACGTCTTTTTGTTGTTTTTCCTCAGGATGCATTTTCGGAAGTAAATGAAGCATTGAGGAAAGAACTTCATAAAATGGTGATAAAATCACATCAATAAATGTGATATTTAATTAAAATAAAAGAATGGAGTACCAGGGAGGAAGCTGGAAGCTGCCCAGCGCTTCCAGAGCGCAAGACGATGTCTAGTATGAGCGCACATGCTCGTACCAGCGCTCATACCAGCTGCCGCCGCCTCCTCTTCATCGACTACTTCCACCCCGTGGAATCGGATCGTGGATCAAATGCACAGAGATTCCAAAAACTCATCCAAAACGCGAAACCCTAGCCCGCGGAAGGCATCCGGAGGGTGAATCGATCCAAGGACTTCGCCGCCGCAACACCGCATCGACATGGCATCATCATCATCATCTCCATCATCAACGTCTCATGTCCATCCATTTGTAACACAATAGTTGGTGTGGATCCATCGTGATCCATCCTGCAACGTTTGTACCCTCGATGTGCGAGTAGTTTTCCTAGTTCTCGGGGATAAGGAGGAACCCTAGTATGAATAAGATCATTTGGTATTAGGATTTGATATCCTCTTTATATGTTTTTGTTAATAGTCTTATTGATGTTGGGTGAAGTCGACCATCCAACATATGCCAATTTTGGATGGAAGGTTATTACTGCCAATTTCGGATGGAATGTTATTACTGCTAGCGTGACGGCTGGTTGCGGAGGTAGGTTAGTGACAAGGCCTATCTCCCTTCGTCCCTAATCGTTGCAGGAGGGGGTAAATGGAGACCACTTTTAGCCGCGTCCACGGGGAAACCCTTATTTATCATTCAGTAACCAGAGTGGGGATGAGTGGTTGTGGCGTATGTGATACGTGGCTGCCGCATGTATGGACGTATCTATACTTGGCTCCGCCCACAAAGAGAAACATATAAAGTGGGTTAGGAATCTGACATAGCATTATGTTTAGCCATCGGTCGAGTAGACGCACGTATCTGTACTTGATTTCAACAGCCGTTACTCACGTCTCACAATGCTTTAATTACTTTTGCAGTTTATAATTCTGCTCGTTACAATCACCCAGTTATTTTACCCTTCTCCACTTTGCTTGGGATCGCATTTAACTTGCAGGCACTGTTATTTAAACCCTTCGAGAGATAAAGACTGAGTCATGTGCTCCCTGTGGTATCGATACTCTTACATTGAAAAAGCTACAACTAAACCCTGTGCACTTGCAGGACATCAACCGACAAAATAACGCTCGATTCACATGCAAACTTGGCACGTTCCCTCTCGAAACCTAGTTTCGTCATCGGAGATGGTCCGGTTTGTAAGCACTTTACATGACAACTTTTGCGCAATGTTCTCAATTTTTTACCACAACCTCTATGGGTCATATCATGACACCATTCCAAGTTTCGTAATTTTTAGGCGTCATTTGAATTTTTCTAAATTAAAATGCCAATAACCACCATGTTGGTGCCCCGATCTCGGCCACCTGGTGTATGAGACTCCTTATTTTTTTCTTACATGAGGCCTAAACATAGACTGAATACCACCAATACAAATTTTCAACCCATTTCTGGTGATTATTTCATGTACATGCAGTTCAAATATAGCAGACAGACCCCTAAAAATGTCAATTTTTGACATGGCACATATTATGGTGTGTATTGAGTGTGGAAAAAATTTCAGGACCAACCGACAAAGCAGCGGTAGATTCACGTGCAAATCTAGCATGTTCCCTCTCGAAACCTAATTTCTTTCTCCGAGATGCTCCAGTTTGTAAGCAGTCTGCGTGACAACTTTTGCGAAAGTTATAAAATTTTAACCACAACCTCTAGGGGTCATATCATCACAGCATGCCAAGTTTGGTCATTTTTGGACTTTGTTTCAATTTTTTGGAATTAAAATGCCAATAACCACCATATTGGTGCCCGAGTCTCGACCACTTGGTGTTTGAGACTCCTCTTTTTTCCTTTCATACCAAGTATCAGGATTTTTGGGGATTTCTTAGAATAAAAATTACAATAACCTACATGTCGATGGCGGGGTTCTGGGGTCGATCTCCCGTGTAGGGGACATAGCCCTTTGCTTGTTCAAATTTTCCCTGGGGGTGTGGGGGACGGAAAAACATAGCACTGGTGGGCAGTAGAAATAGCCCACCACTGCTAAACTGTATTTCCAGTGGCGGGTGTACTCTGGTGCCCGCCATAGGTACTTGGGTCGATCATGCATGGTTGAAATACAGCGTTCTGATTGGTCCGCCACACCCTCCCAGAGATTGATGAGGTGGATCTCATCCACCCGTCCACAACGAGCGTGTGCACACAGATCCAATCCTCTCACTTATCTCTCTCCCTTCTCCTCTCTCTCTCTCTCTCCCAGCAATACACACACACCAGATCCACGAACGAGCTCTCTCTTCCATCTCTCTCTTTCAGATCGATCTGCTCGAGCTTCGGCCAGTCTTTGCACACCCTGCCACTATCCTCCTGCGGATGTTGTCTGAGCTCAAGGGCCACCAGCAGCAGGGGCCCGACGCCACCTCCTCCAGCGGACGTCTGAACGAGTTGGAGGGCAACCAGCAGCAGATCCGATGCCACCCCATCCCGTGGACGTTCTCCTCATCGAAGATCTCGAGGGCGACCGCACCGCTGCTGCTCGTCCACCTCCCCTGTAGATGGCCTACATCAGTGGGAGAATGAGGATGCAGCGCCTGCGGTTCCTGGCGTAATTAAATCGAGAACCAGGGCAACGCCGCCACTTCCTTCCTTGCCTCCCTCTCTTTATCTCCCAATTTGTAACAACCATCGTTTACTAAATGCCGACTCCTTCACCTTTTCTCCGGCGAGGAGACAACTAGAGGAACGCCGCCAATTTTTTTAAATGCGTAAAAAGATACCAGTTGCGGGCATGGTTGTGGGCTCGCCACTGGTATATTTTAGTCACTGGTAACAGATTATTAGTGGCGGGCAGGGCGCCCGCCACTGATGACATGTTTGAAGTGGCGGGAGGTCAGTGGTGGGCGCCCCTCATAGTCTTGCCCGCCACTAATGGGCTTTTTCCACCCGCCACTGCTAGCCAGTTCTACTGTAGTGTTTCATGCTTCTTCCTTATTCTTGCATTAGTGTGTCGATTCAGTTGTCTAGTCTTCGATAGCTAGATGTTCCCTTTTCCTTTGCTTGGCCTATCCTTGTCACCTTACATTGCTTTTATCCTTATCCTAGCATGCCTAGTTGTTGCTTGATGTTTCATCATGTTGGCCCTACATTCTTGTCTTGCCTAGCCATGCTTAGAGTGGTGTGAGCCGTAATCCATCTGGGCGGTGTCACTGTCGGGGGGATGACCCCCGGTAGGCTCAAGGAGGCAAGTCAACATTTCAAAGCATCGGGACGGCCCGGTGCCCTCATTGCCGGCTGGCCCTTCGGCCGGCTCCACCCGCTGGAGGCAGCCGGCGGGGTCAGCGCCCGTCAAATCCGGTCGTACGACACGACATCCACCACGTCGTGGGGAGTGTGGCTACAGCACTGTCAGGACCGCTAACCGAGGCGACCAACTCCCGGATGGCCCGGCGCTGTAGAAGCGTCACGCCGACCACCCTCTGGCATGCTACAGCAATGAGCAGCCGGCGGGCCCCACAGCCGGCGGGACCCAGCAGCTGGCGGGCCCCACGGCCAACAGGCCCCTGCAGCCAGCGGGCCCCGCAGGAGGCCAGAGACGCTGGCAGTCGGGGCCCACCCCACCTTTTCAGGCATTTTGTAACCTGGGAGGCCCAAGTATAAGGCCTCCCAGGAGGCCCCCGAGGAGGGGGTCGTCTCATTCCACACTCACACACACTCACACGAGGCAGAGGGCAGAGCTAGAGCTCTCTTCTTCCTCCACCCAAATAGCTCCAGGAGTAACCATGTATTCCTTGTGATCTTCTTAGCGATCCTTGCAGGACGTAGGTGTGTTACCTCCATCGGAGGGCCCTGAACCTGGGTATGTCTCTGTGTCCATCCGTGCTTGTGCCCAATCCCGCATCCGGACACTGTCATCGTCCATCAGCCCCTAACCACACTGTAGGAAAGAAGTATGTCTACCAGAGGGGGTGAATGGGAGTTTTAAATTTTCTTCGGAAACTTGAAAACTCTCAGAACCCAGCAGCGGAGTGAATGAAAACAACGTTCAGTGAGCGAATGAAAAACTAACAAGTGAAAACTAAAAGCATACATCGAGATAAATCACATGAATGAGACAAGTCATATGGCACAGCTCGAATGTAAAGAGGAGAAGTAGAGGTGACCAGTGATGCTCGATGGCGACAGGGTATTTGGTAGACCAGTTCGCCCTTCTGCAAAAGGACTATGTCTGGTTGGAGGGGTTGTGATTTAACACAGAAGATAAACTCTCTTCGCCCTATTCTCCTCGACAATTGGTTCGTCAACCAATGCCGATCACTCGTGGTAGATGCTTGAGGTGATCTCCGAACCTTTACAGACTTCTTCTTCGAGAACCACAACCACTCTTGGTCTCTGAAGAAATTGACACCTAACCGTCTAGAGAGTTCGCAGCTCGCAAGAGTAATAGGCAGAGCGTACTGGACTTAGATTCGAGTGATGCTGAACCACTATCTAATTTTTCGGCTCTAGGGTTTTTCTCTCGAAGGATTTTAAACTGAAATCACTCTGGAGAGGGGGTTGCTCACACACACTTCTCAGAATCAAACAGAGCAGACACCGGACAAAGCCGGTGCGGGGTGGCTATTTATAGCCACAGCCTTCCCTGATGGGAAATGACCATTTTGGACATTGTAACACCCCAAAAATTTAACCATGTTTTTATTAAGTAAAATTTGGCCAGAAATAAAACTTTGATTTATGATAGGACTTTTATAATTTCAGTTTCCCTTCTGTCTTCTTTTTTTTAAAATCCTTCCCTCCATATAGAAATTTTTGTAAAAAAATTGTGGGCTTTGGTAGTTTTCTTAAATCATTTCATTTATATTTTAAATAACAGTAGGAAATATTTTCATAATAAAACTTGCCCCAAAATAATTCTTTTAAAGGCATTTTCAATTCTTTGAAATGCTTCTGTTGCACTACAACCATTTTAAATAATTATTAAAAAAATTCACAAAAATTATGAGGGTTCATGCGATTCCTATAAATCACTTTTATGCAAAAACCCAACTTGGTGTTTTGAAAATTTTGAGTAGAACACCCTCTTCTCAATTCTGTTCCATTCTTGAGTTTTAACTACAACCCAATTTTATGTTGCTCAAACAATTCTGAAATTATTCCTCCTTATAGTCCTTCCAACCAAACCCTTAAACCCAGAAGATCAACTCCATTTGCATCTTGTAAGCCCACCAAATAAATCCTCCAAGTTTCTGTCCAGAACTGAATTCTAGTAAAACTTGCACCAGCAAGTTTCTCTTTTTGCCAAACCAACTCCACCACCTTCTCTATCATTCAAGGAGGCATCACCCTGCCAATTTCCATAGCCAACAAAAGCACCTATATTTCCTTGGCATTTTACCAAGCACCTGGTGAGCATGACAGAAATTGGGCATCTCTCTGCATTGCACTGGGCACTACACCCTCTTTCCAAACCAGCATGTCCATCACCTCTCTCTCATGATCAGAAGCATCATCCTGCTATTTTTCAGCTCGTTTGGGTCACTGTAGATGCCACTGGCATTTAGTCGAGCACATGGTGCGCGTGTCCAGCGCGCGACCAGAGCACGCGTTTTGCAGCACTAGCATCAAGCTACTGCCGCGCCTCTGCTGCCTCTCCTGCTCGCCCTGGCCCTCCCCTAGATCGTCTGATCATCCACGCGCCTCGCCGACACCATGGCCTGGCCTCTAGTGCCGGCCAGCCGCTGTCCCGAGTCGCCGCCGCCGTCTTCCACTCGGGCACGGCACCACCCGAGCCGCCCAACCCCGCCAGCGCGTCCCCTCCTTAAATGCCAACCACCTGACACCCCGCCGTCCTCACCGACCACCCACCGACCCCAACGGCCTCGCCGCCGACCACAACCACCTAAGCGGCGCTGTTAATGGTCGCCGCCACCTCGGCCACCTTCTGGAGTTCCCGGAACCGCCATTCCTCGCCTATTTAAGCCCAACCGAGCTCCATCCGCTCAGCATCAGTCCTCCCTCGCCCTCCCTAAGACTCCCCGAGTAGCAAACCGACCGAAGCGGTCATCTTCTACAACTCCGATTGCTTCGGCCACCGTCACTCTCCGGTTGTTTCCAACGCCACCGAGCCTCCCCCTCTCCATTCTCTTCACCATCAGATCCCTCTCAACCCCACGAACCCATTCCCCCTCTCGATTTTGCTTGGGAGCCACCGTGGGCGAATCGCCCAAGTTGCTTCCGCCGGAGCTCTTCGGGTAAGCTCGCCGTCGGCGACTCAGTCCACTACGGAGGCCGAGAAGGGTATCCGGGGGACCGCCTTGGTCTCCTGAGAACGCGCATGGCTTCAGCTTCCCGAGAGATGCCGCCGTTCGCCGGCAATCGCCGCCGGCAGCCGCCTTCTCTGTTCTGCCATGGAGGGAAGGCGCAAGACGACCGGTCAAACCTGACCAGTGGGCCAGGTGGGGCCCACTGTCAGCGACCAGCGCCGTGTCAAGCCGCCAGTAAGTGGAGACGGTTTTCCCCAAAGCCGTTTTTGCGTGGAGAAAACGGATACCTTGGAATACGCCTTCGATGTCGACAGCTTCCCCGCGCGGTCGAACGGCTGGGCCCGGCCCAGTGGCACCGCACGGCTAAACAACGCTCAGGGCACACCTCTTGTTTTCTCTTTTTCCTTTTTCAGTAGATTTCAAATAATCTTACAGCAGCCTTTTCAAAACCTAATTTGATGATTCAAATTTCTAAATGCTCCTAAATTCATGCTCTATTAATTCAGCTAGGGTGAACATTTTTCCTAAGCTTTGTTTCTGTAGGATTTATTAAATAGTCCATTTCTTTATTTATTCCAGCTTAGAAACTCTCTAGGAAAATCATATGAACTCCAAATAAATTGATTCTTTTTCTGTAACTCCTAATTTTTCATCGAGTTTATTTTAGTATTTAATTAAAAAAATTCCAAACAACTTTTTAGCACTGTATTGGCTATATGTGGTAATTGCAATATTTCTGAAAATAGGAAATGGAGGGAAGATAAAAATTTCAAACTTTTGGAGTGCACCCAATTTTTCTACATGCTCAAGGCAAGCATCTTGAACACTTGATATGGTGAATTGCATAGTTGATCGTTGCTAGAATAATTGAATCCTAAGTATGTTGAATTCAAGTAGAATTTGCATATTGCTAGTTATGCATGCATGATCCTTGATAATATTCTATCTTCATTTAAACATGAGTATGAGTCAGGATGGTTATATTCACATGTCCCATATACCTATGCTGGTCCGGACCAATCTGCAGGAAAGAATCAGTCACAAGAAAAGTGACCGTGAGACTGAAATCTCGTTGTGACGAGAATGATCAGTGAGGGCATGTTGGGACATGCCAGATGGTTACCCTGTTGGGTACTACCGAGGAAATATGTTGTGCTAACCACTGCAGGAAAAATTAAACCTCCTGAGTCGACCGTAGATCGAGTCTTGTTCCGGTAACCCCCATACTTGTTTCATGCTGCCACTTGTCCCTGCCACAGGTAGGGTACGGTTCAGTAAGTTGATAACCCCTTTCCCTGCACACACCGTACAGAGGGGCCACGATGAAGGTTTCCAGGTACCGGTTATAATGCCAGTCATCGGCTCAGGGGGCATGGGTGTATCCGGCTGGGCCGAGAGGGGGGCACCCCTTGTAATCCGCGCGTATTAATAGTGATCCCATGCTATTCGAGACGATGGTCTCTCCGTCTTAGAGTTTTTCTTGAACGATGCTTTGGGTGATTCCTGGCATCCGGAAAGTTGAACTGGTGTGTGCTGGTTAGGTGAGTTTTCAACCCAAAGACCGTAATGGGAATTAGTCAACGTCTCGGTGTTGGCTAAAGAAATCCCATACACGTGGGTAAAGAGTACACCCTCTACAGAGTTTTACCTATTCGAATAGCCGTGTTCGCGGTTAAGGACTACAGTCTGGGTTGGTCAAGTGTCGGTCTCCGGAGGAAATAATAAAATTGAGCATGAGTTATTTTGCAGGATAATTATTGCCACTACCGATATTATCATGAATATTATTGATGATATGAATATTATTGTGGACTAACCCTGTCATTTTATTTTATTTTCTGAGTGTCTCATGGGCTAGCTAGACTACCCGGGCACTCAGTTTTTTTTTATTTTCTTTTCTGACTGTCTCATGGGCTGGCTAGACTACCCGGGCACTCAGTTTTTATTTTCTTTTCTGAGTGTCTCATGGGCTGGCTAGACTACCCAGGCACTCAGTTTTATTTTCTTTTATGAGTATCTCATGGGCTGGCTAGACTACCCGGATACTCATTTATTTTCAAGACCTCTCGAGGCGTCGCTTTTAGACACCCGTTTGGCATTTCTTTTCAAGACCTCTCGAGGCGTCGCTTTTAGACACCCGTTTGGCATTTCTTTTGGATTCTCGGGCGGTTCTGTCTCGCCCGATTCTCCACTTTTATATTTTCTTTTGGATTCTTGGGCGGTCCTGTCTCGCCCGATTCTCCACTTTTATATTTTCTTTTGGATTCTCGGGCGGTCCTGTCTCGCCCGATTCTCCACTTTTATATTTTCTTTTGGATTCTCGTGCGGTTCTGTCTTGCCCGATTCTCCATTAACTTTCTTTGTTTATCACTAACATTTCATATTTATTCTTTAGCACCGTATTAATATTCATCATGCCATGCTTTAATTTCGTTCAGCATATGCATATAATTTAACCCATCATGATCATATGCATTCGGTATATCTTTTGTTCATTATGTTTGCGAGTACATTCCAACGTACTCACTGGCTTGTCCCTGGCTATTTAATTGGCCAGGTCAGGATTTCGACGAGGTGTATTATAATGACGTCCATGCGGAGCCTAGGATAGCAGCCACGCGGGATAGGAGTTATTCGGGTCAGCTGTTCCTGTGGGAATGGAGCCCCATCGACATTGGAGAACCACAAGTCGCTTCCGTCACCCATCACTATAAATCATTGTTGTATCATTAGACCTTTATGGTCTTGTATCCAACTCTTGTAATTGCTTGGTAATCTGTAACAAGGACGTGTCCACCAGTAACAGAAATCCTGGGGCTGGTGACGACACGAGGGGTTAATTTCTGGGATATTGTGTCCCGGAAATCCGGCCCCGACAGACATGCGGTCCAGCCAATGGCCAACCGACACGTTCACAACGGTCGGATTTTTGGAGCAACGATAACATTACTTGAGGAACAAGTAATGCTAACTCCTCGGTCAGAGACAAATCTCTCGCAACGAAGAAGAACACAGTCTCTTGCTGGCAAGTATTTGCTCGGAACACAAAGAGATTTCTCTCGCAACTCACATAGGATTGGGTTTAGCAACAGAGAATCAAAGTTTCGAACACTATACCCCTCTTAGTAGTACGGTGGTCCGATGACTCAATAAGGAGAAAGAAGAACAACGAAATAAATGCTACATCTTCACTTCGTCTTCACTTTCTCGGCTGCAGTCAATTCCTTCGGACAGACACCGAACCAATTGCTTTGCGTCAACAATTTTTGGGGGGTCACTCTTGTCAGCATAATCTTCGGTGATAATCTTCGCTGCCACGCAGGAGATTATCTTCGGAGTTGGAACCAAACTCCTATTGACTCCAGGGACCTGTTACTCTGTGTGCAGTAGCAAACACATTAGTTCCTTACTGTTTATGTCAACAATCTCCAAAACACAAGGAGGCAAATTATTGCACCAACAATCTCCCCCTTTTTGGATGATTGTTGACAAAACAGATAATCATCGAAGTGAAGATAGATATGTAGAAAGTAATTCGAACAAGAGTGAACAAGTGTTACTTTGCTCGATGATGAAATAGACTCCCCCTAAATATATGCAGGGATAAAGATGTGAGATAAATTCTCCTGCAAGTATTGATGTATATAGAGGAAATTTCAATCATTCGAGATAATGATTCGCACTGATGAGATATAATCCATCGAGATCGTAGTGCAATCATTCGTTACTTCCGATAAAAAATCCACCTGCAAAACAAATGCTTCGAGAGAAATAGTGCAGCAGGAGGGGTTATTAACATTACAGCATGGAAGTTACTGAGAGATTTGCAACTTAGTACAGATAAACTTAAGCCAGAAGTTGCAAATCACACGAAACCAAAACCAACAAAACATAGAAAGCAAATCTATCGAAACTCGATGTAATTCTCCCCCTTTTGTCAAAGAGTGTCAAAAAGGTGACGAACAACATGAGTTTTGAAGCACAGAACTTGGATCACTCGGTGGCATCTCCTGAAGAACTGTCCGAGGTGATTTCTTCTTCAAAAGTGACAGGATTTTCTTCGTCTTCAGCAACATCAGATTTCCCATCAAGGATAACGGCTTGGGGCCGAGCAGACGATGTGGGTACATGAGCAGTAACCACAGGAGGAACACGAGATAGCACATTACCTTCGGTAGGTTTTTCGGTCGGTGAGGTGGCTTCAGATTCTTCGAGCATTTTGCGAAGCTTGAGATGAAGAAGATCAGTGGTTGGCTCACGAGCGGGGAGAGGAGTGGTACTCCACTCTTGAAAATCTTCAACAGTGAAGCCTTTGTCAATATAATCATATAACTCTTGGAGATTAACATTCAGGAGTTGTTTCTCGGTGAAGAACTTTTGAAACAATTTCCAGAGTCTCTTCTTGTTTTCATCAGCGATCAAATGCATGATTCTGGTACAATTATTGAGAGCATTGAGCTCAGAGGAGAGATGTTCTTTTTCGCGTCTATCCTCGGTGATATGCTGCATAAGAAGTTGTTGTGTGCGCAAACTTACTTCCAACTGCAATGGAGCTTGAGAGGAAATCATTCGTTCACGCTGAGGAAGACGTGGCCCGTCAAATTTCTGGTGATAATCTTGTGGGCTTGATGCGGGTGATTTGCCCGAAGAAATGTCTTCCATGACTTGCAGTGTATCGCGAACAAGAGGTATGAAGCTTTTGTGGCTTTCCTTTGCAAGATACACTGTGCGCATAGCATGATCAATAACTTTCTGAATCCATGGCGCGAACACTTTTATGCAGAAAGGATACTGAGTAGAATCCTTCAGAATACGCAGAAACATGTCTTCAACATCGAAGATGTATCGCTTAGAAATGGCATAGATGGCATTCTGAAGAACATCTGAGATTGATTTGTTCGGATTCATACCCGCCAGAGGGCAAATTGTATAGGAGAGCATGTGATACAGTGTCTGGTTCTCGAAGGTTAAGCGCTGAGGGCCACGAGGACCAGAGTAGTCACGAATCTTTTCTTGATCCATGGTGCACCGAAAAGTTTCATCAGATATGACATCAATGTTGTGCACCCAAATTTCAGTGTCTCCATGCTCAAAGCGAGGGAAATAGAACTGCGAGACGAAATCCGTTGAAGTGCATTTGATGCATTTTCCTTCGGTCATCCATTCCATGATCCACTTCGAGCTATCAGATTCATCGCCAGAGATATACAGTGTAGCATAGAACTGAAGAATTATCTCTCGGTTCCATGTTTGCTCGAATTCAAATGCCTTGGTGAGACAAAAATCATCCAGATACTGAAGCAATTGATGGAAACAGCCAATGTTTCGCATTGCAGAAATGTTTAGATATTCGTGAGGAAATATATTTTTGCTCTCATAGAGGACCCGAGAGTAATAGATAGCATGTTTGTAACACCCCATGTAATTAAGCTACAGTGATCACCTTTTGATAATGCCAAGTCATCATGATTAATAGTGCTTGATCATCATTTGCATCATATCTCATTTCAAATTCCAATTCAAATTGAAATTCAAATTTAAAGTGAAAATAAAAGTTGTTTCAATTTGGAAACAAAAATGTTCATTAAATAGCAAATAATCCATAACTAATTATGTTCAGAAAAACAACATCACCTAAATTACCTAGATGACCCTAACATCATCAAAACAGTACCAAACAACAATATTTAATACCTTTTTATTTAATTAAAATTCAAATGAAATCATATCACCTCCAGACCAATTTCTGGTATTAGCTAATATTGCATATTATTTATTGGGCCAAGTCACATATTTTACTAAACTCAATTTGTGCCTAAACTATTTACTAAACAGGAACTAAAAGGAAAAACAGAAAAGAAATGAAAGAAAAGGAGAAGGCCCACCGCGGCTGGGCCTATGTCAAACCGCGCAGCCCAGTCCAGCTGCACGGTCGCCTCCCTCCTCCCGCACTGCTCACCCGCGCGGTCGACCGCGCCCGTCACCGGTCGCCGTTCCCGCCACGCCCAGCCAGCCCGCGTCGCTACAGGAGATGGGGGTGGATAAGAATGCCCCCCAGGAAACCCTAGCCGCCTCCCCAGATCTTTTCTCCCTCCGCCCTCGCCGCTTTCTTCCTCCCCGCAAAACACCCGACGCCGCCGTCACCATGGCTCGCCATTGCCGCGGCCTCTGACCTCGCCGCACCTCTTCTCCATGCCGGATCGAACCGCCGCCCTCGGCTACTTCCTCTACGCCGACCAGCGCGAGCCGAGGAGTGGCACGTCGCGCGATCGCCGTCGTCGTCAACCTCGGATCGCCGCCGCCCCCCGTCGAACTCCGGCTACCACGAGCCTCCCCCGTGAGCACCACATCCTCTTCCCTCTCTTCTCTCCGTCTCGGTCATCCTCTGCCGTCCGATTCCACCAACACCCGAACGCGCCTCCGCCTGAGCCCGTCGCCGGTGTGGCTCCGGTGATCTATCGGTCGAGTGAGCATGCCCGTAAGCTTCCCCGTGACGCGTAGGTCTCCGCTAGCTGCTTCTTTTGCTCCTGCGCGAGCTCTTGCCTCGAACCCGATTGCGGCTGAACTCCGACTGCCGCGGGAGTGGTCGCCGCCGTCACCTCCGTCCACCTCCGGCCTCGCGACCACTCCGGTTGGACGCGGCATCGCCTTCCCGATCGAACGCACCCAGCCGCATTCGAAATGGTGCCCGTAGCCGAAACCCGCCGTCTTCACGTGGCCCTCCGCCGCGCTAGAGGTCACCGGCGTTGCTCCGGTCACCGGCGCCGGCGTGGGCTGACTTGGCCGGCCCCGTGGACCGCCTGTGCCACTGACGCTGGGCCCCACGGCCGCGTTGACCCGGTCCACCTGCTGACTGGGCGGCCCGTGTCACTGACACGCGGGCCCCACAGTTTAAAACGTTTTTAAAATAAATAAAAATGTTAATTAAAACGTTAATTAATCTAGTAGTTAATTAGTTAACTTAATCAGTCACTGACAGTGGGTCCCGCTGGCTAATTAGATAAATTAGTTAATTTAATCCTCTGTTTAATTAGCCTAGCCTATGACAGATGGGCCCAACCTGTCAGGATTGACTCTGGTCAGCCGGTTTGACCGCTGACGTCACATGGACGTCATGCTGACGTCACCATTTACTGTTTCGGATAATTCGAATTTAATAAATAAATAAATTCCAGAAATTCATTAAAACTTTGAAAAATCATATAAAATAAACCGTAACTCGGATGAAAATAATTTATATATGAAAAATGATCAGAAAAATCTGAAGAATCTAAATATCCTATCCACATGCCTGCCACACCCCTCTAACATACCGAACATGGAACTTTTTGCCCGTATTTGATAAATGAATAGTGCATAACTTTAATAAAATAAATCCAAATAAATTCCTAAATTATCTAATACAGTTAGATAGGCAATATATCACCTCTGCATAACATTTAGGCATGTCACGCATCGCCGTTGCCTTATTGTCGTGTATTTATTGTTTCTTCCCCCTCCTTCTCTCCCGATAGCCCCCGAGACTGCCGACGACACTGCAGTGTACGACGACGTCGCCGACGACCAGACCCCTTCAGCTGAGCTTCCAGGCAAGCAAAACCCCTTTGATCATCAGATATCGCCCATTCCTTCTCTCTTATGCTTGCATTAGTATTGCTTCTGTTGTTGTTCCGCTAGCTCCTATTCCGATGCATAGCCTGATTTTGTCGTCTACTACTGATACATTACCTGCTATCCTATGATGCTTAGTTAGATATGCTATGTCTCATCGGTGGCCCTTCACCCTTGTCCGTTGCCATGCTTGTTACCGGGCCGTGATCACTCTGGGTGATGATCACGGAAATGTTTACATTTTGCAATACTTAAACTGTAAAAGTCGGGCTGGCCCCAAGGGTGCCCGTGAGAGAATAATATTAAAGACGGGTCGGCTCCAAGAGCACCCGCGGGTTATGTGATACCAAGTCGGAGCGACAGGAACCCTGTTCGTCTCTGCGAGTTACTAAATACGCCTAACGGATTTGGGTATTTGATCTGAGTGGGTCGTTGGCCCTATACGCACTACCACCACGTGGGATAATGGTTATGGGACCCTCAGCGCCGTATGTATCAGCCGAAAGCTCTGTCAGACTTCCAATTCAGCATTGTGAGCCGGTCGGGACAAGGCCATCCAAGACTGCGGTGGTGCTTGGACTCCGACCCGCGACATAACGACCCGGAGTGCAAAGGGCGATGGGCCCAAGACCTCTGAGCACTTAGGATGTAGACCGGCGGGGACCTCTCTGTTGAGCTCTAGGTAGGGTTGCGGTGTGTCGATCTGCCGAGGCCGGGCATGACCCAGAAAAGTGTGTCCGGCCAGAGTTAATCGAGCGTGTTGGGTAATAGTAGTGCACCCCTGCAGGGAAGTTATCTATTCAAATAGCCGTGTCCATGGTAACAGGACACTCGGAGTTGTATCCTAATCTGCTACAACTATGAATGGATACTGTCACAATGCTAAACTGTTAATACCGCTCTCGGGATCGCTTTCTCGCGGGGAGTCGAGAAAGGATCTCAGGGCGCTGCTACTATATAACCTCTATATATGTTACTGTGATCTACTCTCTTCTGATGCTGCAAGATTGCTTCAAGATGCTAGTCTTCGATAGGCTAGGCTTCTCCCCCTCTATTCTGGCATTCTGCAGTATAGTCCACAGATACAGCCCCTTCTTTTGATACCAATGCATAATTAGTATAGTTCTGATGTCAGTCTTGCGAGTACTTAGGATGAGTACTCACGGTTGCTTTGCTATCTCTTTTCCCCATACCCGGTAGCTGCGATCAGACGACGGAGCCCAGGAGCAGCAGATCCCCGGAGTCATCCACTTCTACGTTGAGCTTTCCGACCAGGAGTAGTTCGGAGGCCCTAGGCAGGAGGCCTTCGCCTTTTCGATCAGTGTCGCTGTTTGTGCTTGCCTTCTTAAGGCAACTTGTTTAACTTTGTGTCTGTACTCAGATACTTCTGCTTCCGCTGATGCTTGTATAACTCGAGCTTATGTATTCGAGCCCTCGAGGCCCCTGGCTTGTAATATAAAGCTTGTATTATTTTATTTTGTGTCTAGAGTTGTGTTGTGATATCTTCCCGTGAGTCTCTGGGCTTGATCGTGTGCATTTGCGTGTATGATTAGCGCACGATTAAGTCGGGGGCATCACAATGTTCCTTAGTCCAGAAGCGAGGTGATTTCGAAGTGCACGGCCCATCATATGGACTATCTTGAAAGAATTTGGGGTGCGCATTCTGATTGAATAAAGGACCTTTGGCGCCTGCACCAGATGAGAACAATGGCAATTCTTCACGAGGGTTTGGATATTTGAGTTCTTCTTCAGGAGAGAGAAAGTCATCACCACACACAACTGAGTCGGCATGGCGAGCAGAGACAGATTTCCGTTTGGAGGGACCAGCATCTGGAATTCTTGTTGCTGTATCGATAGTTCACTTGAGTGGAGATGGAGCTGGTGTCACAATAGAGGGTGCTACAGAGGCAGTTGGCAGCAGGTCAGGTTCATCCACTGGAGGCACTCGGGCCGAATCTTGTACTAGAGGTGGTTGAAGTTGTTCCTCTGGAATCTGTTGTTGCTCGATAATAATGGGATCCGAGACTTTTGGAGCTTCATGAGCCGGAGAAGCTTGGGGCTCGGAGCAAGGAATTTCACCTTCCTCTGAGACAGATCGATGCGAGGGAGTTGGAACTCGAGTAGGTGATGCCACAGGCACTCGAGCAGGTTGGCCTTGGTGAGGGAGGAGCATCCGAGTCCTTTGCTGTTGGCTCCAAGGGAATAACTCGAACAGGAGATTTTTCTTTCTGAGACTTATCAGCTGGGCGTTCAGGCGACTTTTCCTTCGTAGCTGGAGGTATATTTTTCTTCGCAACCCTCTTTCGTTGCTTCTTCTTTTGCAGAGCAACTTGATCCATGTGGCCTTTGACCAGATCATTGTAGCCAGTGACCTTTGCTTGATGTTCGTTGTAAATCTTTCAAACCATTTCATCCAGATCGGAATGAAAACGCAATCTCCTATTGCGAAGGATAGACATGGCATGGTTGACGTCCTTATAAGATTCTTTGAGCTGTTTGATGACAAATTTGGACAAAGTTGCTTTCAGCCTATCGTTCAGATCAAGCAGCTCGGTAAACAAGTAGTTAATTTCAACAACATCTTCACGCATATAATTCACAAGAGAGCTGGCTTGTTCAATAACTTCAGAAGGTATTGGCAAAGATGCCACTTCTCCATTGAAAGGATTCTCAACAAACCGGTTGAGCTGTTCCATGATAAAAATATAATCATAATTGTGAGGAGCATTTGACTCGGCAATAGGAGCAGTCTGCACAGGAACTTGCTCGAGAGGAGTTTTAGAAGCCAAAGGGTGAGTCAAGGTAGGTGCAAACTTAGTAGCCTTCTCTGGAGTAGCAACTTGTGGAGCATCTTGTTCGGCAATAGGTGCCTTGATTTTCTTCAAAGCTGGCTTGGGAATTCTTTCGCCTGGCTTTGCAGTACTCACAGGGGCATCCACTACCAAATCTTTCAGGTTAATAGCATCTGGATGAGGAGTTGTGTTGACATGCTGTTTCATCATGACAGTTGTAGCAGGAGTTGTTCTGGCAGTGATCTTCTTCGGCGGAGCTTGAGGAGCCACTTGAGCCCGAAGATCAGGCAGCACGGTTGATGTGGTAATATTTACTTGCTGATTGAACTCAGTTTGTGAGAGGAGGGTCATCATCCGAAGAATCACTCATTTCAAATTCATCAGCTGATTGAACATTTTTCTTCTTTGGTGCACTCTTTCTCTTTGATGTAGCAATGCTGGGATCATGCTTGCGTTTAGTGCGCCCTTCAGATTTACCTTCGGCCTTTTTCTTCTCGACATCATTCTTGAGAAGGCAAAGGTTTTCCTCTTCATGAGCTTTTTCTTTTTCAGCCTTCTCCACTCGCTTGATAGCATTTCGCTTACACTTAGCAAGCTCATCTGGATAAGATTCAGGCGTGCGAATGGATGACTCATGAGGATTTTCACGAGGAGGACGTCTCTCTTTGGGACCACCAGGCTTTATGAGAGAAATTTCCCGGCAGTCACCCCATGGTGGATGAAATGCAAAGTTCTGAGCAAATCGGGGATGAACAAACTCATAGTTGAACCATTTGCGCACCCAATAGCGTCGAATCCATTGTTGACGCATATCTCTTTGATGTTTGGTTTCTCCTGGGACGGTATCGTAACGGTCATGAGAGATATATTCAGCTATGTTAGTGTATGCTTGTCTGCCACCCTTCTTCTTCTTCAGAGCATGCTCTTCTTGCTCGTTTGTTACTGGTTGATGGGCCTACCGTTGGGCCCTTGGCATTCGGAGCTTTAGATTCATCAGCTGTACCCAAAACGACATCTTCTCTGTTAGCCTGGCCCACTGGTTGAGCCGAGTCTTCAACTGACTGTATTTTCATGTGAATAAAGATAGATGCGAGGGAAAATGGGAACAGGGTTACGAGTGCACACAACAACAGAAATTGTTTTGACGAAGAAGTAGATGCAGACTTTGAGAAATGTTTCGGATGAAGGAAATGAGTAGAACGAACTAGTAGGTTTGAAGAATATTATACTAGTTATCGTGCTAAGCATTCCAATCGAACGAGACATAACACAAACCCTATATCTAAAAATTTCGGATGCAAGGGACTACAAACTACATCCGCACAAGTTACCTATCAGTAAAGATCTGAAAAATACGGTAAAAATATGCAATTTCTACCGCAGACGAACTCAAACAAGAGGGGTGGAAGAACGAGTTCGCACTGCACATACCCTAACTTGGTGGTGTGCAGCCACTACGGCGGCGCGGGAGGAGGATGTTCCGCGGCGGCAAGAAATGACTCCGGTGACCTCTTTCCGGCAGCAAAGCGGCGAAGATGATCGGCGTCGTTGAGCTCGAGGTGAAGCCGTACAGGTAGGGCTTCGGAAATAGGAGGTGGCGGAGAGGCGAGGTGAATGAAAGGAGGAGGACGGGGGCGGCAGCGTATATATATGAGCGGAGAAATTACCGCACCCGGTGAATCTGATCGGACGGCCACAGTCAGAGGACTATTGCGATTCAACGAAACAGATAAGCTGGCAGTTGATGATCAGCATGTGGCAACCGCCACAAAAGAACATGGTCCTGACTTGGGCGGGACACCCCAAATTTTGGACGGCTTTTGCCAAATTAGATTAAGTTCGGACCGAAACAAAATCGTGGTCAAGGACACTGTTGACACCTGATTTTGGTACGATGCAAAATGCAGTAAAGGTGGACTCAAGCGAAAGGGTCTTCTATACGAGATAGTTCATATTGCCGGTTTTGGCTTGCCGGTTTTGAGTGCTTGCCGATTTCAGGGAAGACCCAAACAGAGGTTGAAGATGACCCGGCAAGGATACGATCCGGCAAGGAGAAGACCCGGCGGGGGATGATCCGGCAGGAGACGACCCGGCAAGAAGACGATCCGGCAGGAGACAACCCGACAAGAAGATGATCCGGCAGGAGACAACCCGGCAAGAAGACGATCCGGCAGGAGACGACCCAGCAAGAAGACAATCCGGCAGGAGAAGACCCGGCAGGGGATGATCCGGCAAGGTGATCCGGCAAGATACCCTGATGGTGGTCCTGGGAAGGTGACAGCTCGAGATAACTGGACGCCATGAAGATGGTCCCAGACGGAGATGAGTGCTTGCCGGCGTGAGAAGCTTGCCGGCGTGAGAGCTTGTTGGCATGGAAAGCTTGCCGGTGTGGGCTTGCCGGCGTGAGAACTTGCCGGCGTGGAGATCTTACCGGCGAACAGAAGGCAGGCTCGAAGGATTATCCAGATAACCTCAAATGGAAGAGCGATCAACGGAGATTTGTTCGAAGCATACCAATTCGGTACTATATCTTAATCCGAGGTCATATGCACGGCCCACGCAAGGAGCAAGACAGAAGATTGGGCCAGATTCGGGCTGAATCCGAGTGGGGCTAGAACTAGGACTCTAGGACGTGAATTGATGTAATTTCTTGTAAGGAAAGCCTAGGTGAATCCTTTACTTGTACGGGAAGTCCAGCCGCCCTTTATATATGTTGGGGGTGACGGCCGATTGAAGATATCAACAATCGAACAAACACATCTACTACTTTTTACGTACTTTTACTTTCGTTTATTACCAAACCCTAGAAACCCTAGGACGAGGTTTATCTTTGTTGCTTTGCTCGAAAAGCATCCGTTCACCTCTCCGAAATCGAGGTACCTCTTTGTTGCATTGCTCATAAAGCATCCGTTTATCGTACACGAAAGTGCGGTTGGCGACTCCGTTATTCAATACATTGCACGGTGCAATTGTGTGTTGCGTGGAACAATTTCTTCGTCAACACAAATTGGCGACTCCGCTGGGGAACGAAGAACGCCGAGTACTTCCAATCTACTCGGCGACAAGAAGAACAAGGGCAACATCCAATCGGACAAGATGATCACCGATCCCAATAGCAACAGCGACATCAACCCCGACAACATCATCCCTGCTGCAATGGAAGATCTTTCGGAAGAAGACCGGCTGGAGATTGAACGTACACTTGAAGAGCAGAGGAAGATGATGCTAGCAGGATTCCAGAAGACTCGGAACGGTGTCGTCAAGAAAGTGGCTACGCCAGGCACTATGCCGAGTAATTCAGATCTACTCGGCACTAAGGTAAAACAATCAACCGAAGAAATTGCTCATTTAATTGATGCGTCCGTAGCTAGCAAATTCGGATCCAGCATGACAGATGCGGTGGACTCAATTTCCAAATCCGTGGCCGATAAATTTGAAGAGCTTAAAAAGCAATTTAGTAAAGATTTAGGGATTGGTTCATCTCATCATGTTCAATCATTAGGGCAACATGTTGAAAGTGTATCGGCTAACATAGATCAAATTCATGATGTTCTAAATAATGATCAAAGTGGCCGACACCATACTAATAGTCCGGCCCATAATTTTATTCCTAGTGTTGCTCCTCCTATTGTTTCTACTTCGGTTGCACAAAATTATGACAGCAATAACCGAAGTAGGGTTTTGAATTCCAATCTGCAACAACCCAATTATCAAACAGTAGCGTATACCACGCCACCGAGTTACAATCGGCTCGGAGCAAACTCACCACCAAGTTACAACCAACTCGGTGTAAACCCGCCGGGTTACAATCAATTCGGTACGAACCCTCACCGAATTGTAAATAATTCGGAGACTATGCCGCCAGCTGCCAGTACCGGGATTCCATATGGGCCGGTACTTGATTCGCATGTTAATGATCCTCCGTTGCAAACTTCATATGCTCAAACCGTATTGCCAGAAAATCCACCACATGCCGCTGTTCCACAAACCTATGTTAGTGTAAAAGATCAGATGATTGACATACTGAGTCAATACGGTTTAGCGCCGAAAGGTACAACACGTACCTATCGGAAACCATATCCTGAATACTTTGAATCCACTCCTTATCCTCGAGGTGTTAGGATCCCTGATTTTGTTAAATTCACCGGGGAAGGAGGTAGATCTACTGTTGAACATGTGGCACAGTTCTTAGCACAATGCAGTGAGTTTGGTAATTCAGATATTTATAGAGTTAGACTATTTCCTTTGTCTTTAACCGGCACTGCATTTACTTGGTTTTCATCCCTTGCTCCTAACTCTATTTCTTCATGGGTACAATTAGAGCAGCGATTTCATGAGTACTTCTATAGCGGTGAAACTGAGCTTCGGCTTTCTGACTTAACTATGGTTAGGCAGAAGTATAATGAGCCGGTGCATGATTACATTAGAAGGTTTAGGGATGTAAAGAACCGCTGCTACAGCTTAACTATAGCCGAAAAGGACTTGGCTGATCTAGCCTTTTCGGGTTTGCTTGCTCACATTAAAGATAAGCTAGAAGGGCAAGAATTTTTAGATGTAAACCAAGTATTACAAAAGGCTTTGGTGCAGGGAAACCGAGCTAGGGAAGTTAAGCAATCTAGTCGGTTTAGAGATAACAAAAACAAAGATAAGGTTATTCCTGCTGTTAATACTTTAGAGTGTGAAAGTGATTCGGCTAGTGATGATGAGTCAGACATATGTGTAGCCGAGTGGATCCAAACGCCAAAGTCCAAACCTTTTGCATGTCCTGCTTTAAGACCTACACCTACTAAGAAAGAGGAGATTAAATATACTTTTGATGTTAGCAAGTGTGATAGGATCTTTGACATGCTATTGCAAGGGAAACAGATCAGATTGAGAGGAGGTCATGTGATCCCATCTCCAGAAGAATTGGGACGAAAAGCTTACTGTAAGTGGCATAATTCTTTTTCACATGCTACTAATGATTGTAATGTTTTTCGTCGACAGGTGCAATCGGCCATCAACGAGGGACGATTGACATTCACAGAGGATGCCAAGATGAAACTCGATAGTGATCCTTTCCCTATTAATATGATCGAGTTTGACGGCAAGAAGATGATAATTTGGTCGGATCAGACCGAGTCAGCCAAGAAAAAAAATACTGTTGATGAGAATGCTCCGCCAAGAATGATTAAACCCAAAAATCCAGAGGTCGGAGTATGGAAGGTTAATGGAAAGAAAAAGCAAGGTCCAAGACCAAAGCCGACTGTTAGCATACTGCTAGAAAAATACACTTCACGTAGAGACAGTAATGTGTTCAATCGGCTTGGAGGGGTTAAGCGTCCGAGATCTCCTTCTGGGTTTGGTCAAGGTCATGACCCGACGAGAGACGACCCGGCAAGATGACCCGGCAAGGCGACCTGCAAGACGAGCCGGCAAGGCGAGCAACAGCCATGTTTTCCAATGGAACCGGTTTATTGGGGATGTCCACCTCCCATGTGTCCATATTTTCCTCCATGTCCTCCGTGGGGGTTTAATCCTTGGGCACCATACCCTATGGGGCCGCCGGATTATTTTCAACCAAAATGGAATCAGCCAAGTGCTAGATACAGGGGACCAGTGCATCAGAAAGGAGCTCGGTTCAATGAAGACACGATTCGAGGGAGTCGGTTGCCGGTACGCCAGGTGGGTGGCAGAAACAGTACTGGTTGCGGGCTCACTTGGGTGCGCAAACCCATGAAGGAACTCGAAGAAGGTCAACCGGCTGGAGTTACCGGAAACAATTCAGGAAGAGAAGACGTTGCCGGGTTGAAAGATGATTCCGTTCAAAAGGAAGATGCCAATGCACATACTGTGTCCTCCAGTGTAACTCGGAAAACTGGATCGGCTGGCGTGATTATCGATCCACTCATCAAAGAAAACAGTTCATGTGCATCCCCTGGTCAGTCTCCAGTTACTTTTGGTTCATTCAATCAGGATAGGGACCCGAATTCCAGCGGGAGCCAGAAATTTGCAATAGGGGGTGTATATCGTCATTGGAAAGACATTCCGGTTACTCAGTACAAGCCAGGCTGCTCGGGGGGCAACAAATCTGTCGGCAAGCTCTTTGCCCGGCAAGCTTTTCACCCGGCAAGCTCTTTGACGAGATACTCAGGAGGCAATCAGAACAGGCCAAGAAACTTGGGGGGCAGCAAGTCTGTCGCTCCAGGAACTAAACCGGGACCTCAATGGTGTCCGACAGGATTGAATCACACTCAGAAACGCCGAGTGCATCGGCTGCGAGCGTTGGAGATCAGAGAGGAGATAGCCGAGAAGAAGCGGGACGAGCTATTCAATAAAGAGAGACCAATGATACCCCAACTGGCGTGGAAAGAAAAGCAGAAGGTACAACACGTGCCTATCAGAAACCGTAGCCCGGTAAGCCCGGCAAGCTCGGTGCCAGCAGGCCCGGCAAACCCTTCTCCGGCAAGCCCGAACCCGGCAAGCTTGGTAAGCCCGGCAAGCCTGGTGTGGAAGGAAAAGCACATAGCAAAAGAGGGAAATGCAGTTGCCGATAACTCAATTGATGCTCCCGTAGGCTCGGTTGATGCAGTCACCAGTTATTCGGAAGATACTGCCCACAACTTGGAAGATGGTGGCAACAACTCGGAAGATGACGACAAGTACTCAGATGATGACATGACAGATGACAAGGCTGGCGGCGTCAACCCGGAGGATGGCAACAGTGCATTCGCTGATATGGATATTAACATGGTTTTTGCATTACCCGCCGAGTTCCGTGCGCCTGAGTCTGAAGTTGCCGAGTTGGTTCTTGGGCCGAGTAAAGCTATGTTTGAAAAACCAGAGAAGCCCGACAAGCACTTAAAGCCGTTATTCATTAGGGGACATATTGACGGCAAACCCGTTGGGCGCATGCTTGTCGATGGCGGCGCAGGTGTTAACATCATGCCTCTTTCGGTGTTTTCCAAGCTGAACCGAAAGGAGAATGAGCTAATGAAAATCAACATGGGGCTCAGTGGGTTCTCAGGAGAGCTATCTGAAGCCAAGGGCGATATATCTATGGAACTTACAGTAGGAAGCAAGACATTGCCGACTGCCTTCTTTGTAGTTGATGTCAAAGGCCGGTACAATGTTTTGTTGGGGCGTGACTGGATCCATGCGAATTGTTGCATCCCATCTACGTTGCATCAGTGCTTGATTCAATGGGTAAATGATGATGTGGAGGTGATTGGGGCAGACAACTCAACTTGCATAGCCTTGACGGAAGCGCCGGTTGATTGGCAACTTAGTGATATGCAATGCTTGACCGGTAGAGATCTATCGGACTATGACTACATTAGTATAGGTAGAGATGGTTTTGTGCCAGTAAATGTACAGCCGGCTGATGTAGCTCGGCTTAATGATCTAAATATCTAAATGATGAATAAAGAAGATAGCATTAAATGGTTACAACAACGTACAGAAGAATATCGTTCCGGCAAGAACGATATGCATGAAACTATTGAAGAATTTGAAGACATGGACAAGCTTGGGCATGGGTTTTCATCGGCTGATCCACTTGAAGAGATAGACATTGGTGATGGAAGCACTCCGAGACCTACATTCATCAATGCTAATTTAAAGGCCGATCAGAAAAGCAAGGTAACCGAGTTACTTAAAGAATTTGTTGATTGCTTTGCTTGGAACTATACCGAGATGCCTTGCTTAAAAAGAGATTTAGTGGAACATAGATTACCTATCAAACCTGGTTTTAGGCCGTATAAGCAACCCCGTAGAAATTTTAATCCTGACATGTATGACCGCATCAAAGAAGAAGTTGATCGGTTGACAAAAGCGAGGTTTATTCGGCCATGTAGATATGCAGATTGGGTGTCTAATATTGTTCCTGTTGAGAAGAAGAACACTAGCAAAATTAGAGTATGTGTTGATTTTAGAAACCTGAATAAGGCTACTCCGAAAGATGAATATCCTATGCCTGTTGCCGACATCCTTATTAATAATGCTTCGGGACATAGGATAATCAGTTTTTTAGACGGCAATGCTGGTTATAATCAGATATTTATGGCCGAAGAGGACATGTCTAAGAATGCCTTTCGGTGCCCTGGCTTTGTCGGTTTGTTTGAGTGGGTAGTCATGACTTTTGGGTTAAAGAATGCCGGTGCTACATATCAACGTGCCATGAATCTGATATTTCATGATCTTCTTGGCATTATATTAGAAATATACATTGATGATATAGTTGTTAAATCGGATGGGTTTGAACATCATCTTGCCAATTTACGACTCGGTTTTGAAAGAATGCGCCGGTATGGGTTAAAGATGAATCCCCTTAAATGTGCTTTTGGTGTGCCGGCTGGAAAATTCTTGGGGTTTATAATTCATGAAGATGGTATAGAGATTGACCCTAAGAAAGTAGAGGCAATTAAAAATCTGGAACAGCCGACTTGCAAAAGGGATGTGCAAAAGTTATTGGGGAAAATCAATTACTTGAGACGATTCATATCTAACTTGGCGGGGAAAATTGAATCGTTTGCTCCAATACTTCGGCTAAAGAATGAAGCCGAATTCGCTTGGGGGGCAGAACAACAGGAGGCTTTTAATAACATAAAGAAATATTTGTTGAATCCTCCGGTATTGCGTGCACCCAAATCTGGTGCGCCGTTCAGATTGTACATTGCTGCACAAGATAGACTGATCGGCGCGGTGTTGGCGCAAGAAGATGGCGGGAAGGAGTACATCATAGCATACTTAAGTCGCCGTTTGATTGATGCCGAGACTCGGTACGTGTTCATTGAGAAGTTATGCTTATCCTTATATTATGCATGTGCCAAGTTTCGACCTTATTTGTTGTCCAGTACTTGTGTGGTAGCTTGTCAAGCCGACGTAATTAAGTACATGTTGCAAAAACCGATTCTTAGTGGTAGGATTGGTAAATGGGCTTATGCACTAATAGAGTATGATTTGACATATGAATCGTTGTGTGCTATGAAAGGTCAAATTATCGCCGACTTCATTGTTGATCATAGAGTTAAAGATGAGGAAGATATTAATTATGTTAGCGTATGCCCATGGAAGCTTTATTTTGATGGATCGGTTTGTAGAGAGGGACAAGGAGTCGGCAATGTTCTGATTTCTCCTAATAATGTTATATATGAGACATCGGTTCACTTAGAATATCCTTGCACAAATAACCAAGCTGAGTATGAAGCTCTTTTGTTTGGGTTACAAAATTTACTGGATCTGGGTGTTAAGGATATAGATGCTTTTGGTGATTCGCTTCCGGTAGTACAACAAATTAAAGGCGAATTCCAGTGTTTTGATGGATTACTAAATAATTACTTGGACCGATGTTTAGACATAATTGAGTCTCTAGATACGTTCACAATCCATCATATACCTAGAGAAGAAAATTCTAAAGCTAATTGTTTAGCACAACAAGCATCTGGTTATCGCATTAGTAAAGGGATGTTTTTTATACTAAACAAACCGATGCATGTTGACAAGTCCGGCAAGCCCGGCGAGTCCGGTAAGCCCGGCGAGTCCGGCAAGCCCGACACCGGCAGGTCCGGCAAATCCGTCTCCAGCAAGTCCGACAAGCCCGGCAGGCCCAGCGTGGAGAGAATAGATGATGTAGGAGATGAGTCCATAATGTTGGATCCTTTGCCGCATGGTGTACTTGGCTTCGGATCGGTTCAACAATTAGTTGTACAATGTGGTACAGATTTGGTACATGAGTCACAAACAACCGAATTGGCAAATAATTTAGAGCCAAGTGATTGGAGAGTTCCTTTGATTAATCATTTAAAGGATCCAAGTCAAACGAGAGATAGGAAAATTCGGCGGCAAGCTTTGAAGTATACTCTGTTTAATGACGAGTTACATCGCCGAACTATAGATGGGCTACTGTTAAAATGCTTGGATTCTGACCAATCTAAATTGGCCATGGGTGAAGTGCATGAAGGCATATGTGGGACACACCAGTCGGCTCATAAGATGCGGTGGTTGATAAAAAGAGCAGGTTTTTATTGGCCGACTTTGTTGGAAGATTGCTTCCGTTATTATAAAGGCTGTCAGGCTTGTCAGAAGTTTGGCAATATACAATTAGCGCCCGCAGCTATGTTGAATCCAATAATTAAGCCGTGGCCGTTTAGAGGATGGGGCTTAGATTTTATTGGTGAGATACATCCTTCGTCTTCTAAACAACATCGCTTCATCCTGGTAGCCACTGACTATTTCACCAAGTGGACAGAAGCGATTCCTTTGAGAAATATGACTCATAGAGAAGTGATTAATTTTGTTTTGGAGCATATTATTCATAGATTCGGCGTTCCTCAAACTTTGACTACTGATCAAGGTGCTTCTTTTATGTCCCATCAGTTTCGTGAATTTGCCGAATCTTATGGGATTAAGTTGTTGAATTCGTCGCCTTATTATGCCCAAGCTAATGGACAGGCCGAATCTAGCAATAAAACTTTGATCAAACTTGTAAAGAAAAAGATTGAAGAACATCCGAGAAGATGGCACGAGGTGCTTCCGGAAGCTTTATGGGCTCATAGAATATCTAAACATGGAGCTACTCAAGTATCACCTTTTGAGCTAGTGTATGGCCAGGAGGCGGTGTTACCCGTGGAAGTTAAGTTGCAAGATCTTAGAGTAGCTAGACAAAATGATTTGTCGGCTGTGGAGTACATTGATTTGATGATGGACAAAATAGATGATGTTCCAGAAGAAAGACTAAAAGCTTTGCGAGAGATTGAGAAAGAAAAATTGAGAGTAGCCAAGGCTTATAACAAAAGGGTGAAAGAAAAATCGTTTCAAATTGGAGATCTAGTATGGAAAACGATTTTACCCATTGGAACTAAAGATAGAAAATTCGGCAAGTGGTCGCCAAGTTGGGAAGGTCCATATAAGGTTGTGGAGGTTGTTCCTGGCAATTCATATTTTGAACAATCTTTGCAAGGGGGGAAGTTGTCTAAAGCCCTCAATGGAAAATATCTGAAGAAGTACTATCCTAGCATGTGGCAAGAAGCCTAAATTAGGCAATGGCCGATACATAATTATCGCCCTGAGAAATATAGATGGCCGATGGACTATTGACATCGTCCTTAGGACGAACATGGTGCAAGTTATTTTTCGGCATGCAAGCTTTGCCGAAAAACAGGGGGGCATGTGTTGACACCTGATTTTGGTACGATGCAAAATGCAGTAAAGGTGGACTCAAGCGAAAGGGTCTTCTATATGAGACAGTTCATATTGCCGGTTTTGGCTTGCCGGTTTTGAGCGCTTGCCGATTTCAGGGAAGACCCAAACAGAGGTTGAAGATGACCCGGCAAGGATACGATCCGGCAAGGAGAAGACCCGGCGGGGGATGATCCGGCAGCAGACGACCCGGCAAGAAGACGATCCGGCAGGTTTTTAGACGACCCGGCAAGCAGACGATCCGGCAGGAGACGACCCGGCAAGAAGACAATCCGGCAGGAGACGACCCGGCAAGAAGACAATCCGGCAGGAGAAGACCCGGCAGGGGATGATCCGGCAAGGTGATCCGGCAAGATACCCTGATGGTGGTCCTGGGAAGGTGACAGCTCGAGATAACTGGACGCCATGAAGATGGTCCCAGACGGAGATGAGTGCTTGCCGGCGTGAGAAGCTTGCCGGCGTGAGAGCTTGTTGGCATGGAAAGCTTGCCGGTGTGGGCTTGCCGGCGTGAGAACTTGCCGGCGTGGAGATCTTACCGGCGAACAGAAGGCAGGCTCGAAGGATTATCCAGATAACCTCAAATGGAAGAGCGATCAACGGAAGAGTTGTTCGAAGCATACCAATTCGGTACTATATCTTAATCGGAGGTCATATGCACGGCCCACGCAAAGAGCAAGACAGAAGATTGGGTCAGATTCGGGCTGAATCCGAGTGGGGCTAGAACTAGGACTCTAGGACGTGAATTGATGTAATTTCTTGTAAGGAAAGCCTAGGTGAATCCTTTACTTGTACGGGAAGTCCAGCCGCCCTTTATATATGTTGGGGGTGACGGCCGATTGAAGATATCAACAATCGAACAAACACATCTACTACTTTTTACGTACTTTTACTTTCGTTTATCACCAAACCCTAGAAACCCTAGGACGAGGTTTATCTTTGTTGCTTTGCTCGAAAAGCATCCGTTCTCCTCTCCGAAATCGAGGTACCTCTTTGTTGCTTTGCTCGTAAAGCATCCGTTTATCGTACACGAAAGTGCGGTTGGCGACTCCATTATTCAATACATTGCGCAGTGCAATTGTGTGTTGCGTGGAACAATTTCTTCGTCCCCAGCGGAGTCGCCAATTTGTGTTGACGAAGAAATTGTTCCACGCAACACACAATTGCACCGCGCAATGTATTGAATAACGGAGTCTCCAACCGCACTTTCGTGTACGATAAACGGATGCTTTACGAGCAAAGCAACAAAGAGGTACCTCGATTTCGGAGAGGAGAACGGATGCTTTTCGAGCAAAGCAACAAAGATAAACCTCGTCCTAGGGTTTCTAGGGTTTGGTGATAAACGAAAGTAAAAGTACGTAAAAAGTAGTAGATGTGTTTGTTCGATTGTTGATATCTTCAATCGGCCGTCACCCGCAACATATATAAAGGGCGGCTGGACTTCCCGTACAAGTAAAGGATTCACCTAGGCTTTCCTTACAAGAAATTACATCAATTCACGTCCTAGAGTCCTAGTTCTAGCCCCACTCGGATTCAGCCCGAATCTGGCCCAATCTTTTGTCTTGCTCCTTGCGTGCGCCGTGCATATGACCTCCAATTAAGATATAGTACCGAATTGGTATGCTTCGAACAACTCTTCCGTTGATCGCTCTTCCATTTGAGGTTATCTGGATAATCCTTCGAGCCTGACTTCTGTTCGCCGGTAAGATCTCCACGCCGGCAAGTTCTCACGCCGGCAAGCCCACACCGGCAAGCTTTCCATGCCAACAAGCTCTCATGCCGGCAAGCTTCTCACGCCGGCAAGCACTCATCTCCGTCTGGGACCATCTTCATGGCGTCCAGTTATCTCGAGCTGTCACCTTCCCAGGACCACCATCAGGGTATCTTGCCGGATCACCTTGCCGGATCATCCCCTGCCGGGTCTTCTCCTGCCGGATTGTCTTCTTGCCGGGTCGTCTCCTGCCGGATCGTCTTCTTGCCGGGTCGTCTCCTGCCGGATCGTCTGCTTGCCGGGTCGTCTCCTGCCGGGTCGTCTTCTTGCCGGGTCGTCTCCTGCCGGATCATCCCCCGCCGGGTCTTCTCCTTGCCGGATCGTATCCTTGCCGGGTCATCTTCAACCTCTGTTTGGGTCTTCCCTGAAATCGGCAAGCACTCAAAACCGGCAAGCCAAAACCGGCAATATGAACTATCTCGTATAGAAGACCCTTTCGCTTGAGTCCACCTTTACTGCATTTTGCATCGTACCAAAATCAGGTGTCAACAGACACCAGATAAGTTTCGTTACCAGATGAAATTGTACATTCGTAACGGATCAGCACAGACTAGACGAGGCAGAATAGAGAGAAAAATAGGGTCCTAGGTATTTCACTCAGACGAAGAAATACAAACACCCGAGAGAAGAGCTATGAGTGAAATACATTCGGACGAACACAAAGCAGCTCAGACGAAAGACAACTCAGCGAAAAGAAATTGTGGTGGCGTTACCCACCGTATAAGAACTGTACGACCCCGAGCGCCGCACAATTATCATGGCACCTGGTTAGTCTAGTTCTTCGTTAATGTATTCACTCTCCGAAAGAAAATTTCACTTTGTCAAAATTTTCAAACTCTTCGAGTGTTATGCACCCATTCCTTCTAAGATGTGAAAGTGTTGGTACGGGTGCCGAGTCCAGCTTACTGCACGTTTGCGGAATCTAGGATATTTAGCTCACACCGTAACGCATAGAATATTTTCTCATCGAGAGGCTTGGTGAAGATATCAGCGAGATTTTCCTCGGTCTTGACGTGAATGATAGTAATATCCTCTCGAGCAACATGATCGCGAAGGAAATGATGCCGGATCTCAATATGCTTGGTGCGAGAGTACTGCACTCGATTGTGCGCAATCTTGATCGCACTCTCATTGTCACACAATAGAGGGATCTTCTTGACCTTGATGCCATAATCCTTCAAAGTCTGCTTCATCCACAATAACTAAGTGCAACAGGCGCCAGCAGCAATATATTCGGCCTCTGCCATAGAGAGTGAGACACAATTCTGCTTCCTTGATGACCAACATACCAATGATCTACCGAGGAAATGACATGTCCTCGAAGTAGATTTCCTATCAACCCGGTCACCTGCATAATCTGAGTCTGAATATCCAACGAGGTCAAACTGTGCTCCCTTAGGGTACCATAAACCTAAGGTGGGGGTGTGAGCCAAATATCTCAGAATACGCTTGACCGCCTGGTGATGCAATTCTTTCGGTGCAGCTTAGAAACGAGCACACATACAAACACTCAACATAATATCAAGTCTAGATGCACATAAGTAGAGCAAAGAACCAATCATCGAACGATAAGCTTTCTGATCGTAATCTTTACCGTACACATCTGCGTCTAGCTAGCCATTCGTGGGCATGGGAGTTTTTTAGCCCTTCTGTTTGCAATCTTGCATTTTGAACTTCTTCAGACAGTCTCCGAGATATTTCTCCTGAGAGATGAAAATTCCATTGTCCTTGTGACGAATTTGTAGTCCGAGAAAGAACTTAAGTTCACCCATCATAGACATTTGATATTTCTCGGACATCATTCGCCCGAATTCCATGCTGCAAGCATTGTTAGTACATCCGAAAATAATATCATCCACATAAATTTGACAGACTAATAGATCACCATCAATAGCACGTGTGAAAAGAGTAGAATCAGTGGATCCTGGCTTGAATCCTTTGTCGAGCAGAAACCTCTTCAGAGTGTCATACCAAGCTCGAGGGGCTTGCTTTAGCCCATAGAGAGCCTTTTTCAACCTGAAAACTTTGTTAGGAAACTGAGGGTTTTCAAAGCCAGGTGGCTGCCTAACATATACTTCCTCATCAATTTCACCATTGAGGAAAGCACTTTTCACATCCATTTGATAAAGCAGAATATCATTGTAGTTTGCATAAGCAAGAAGAATGCGAATTGCATCAAGGCGAGCAACAGGAGCATATGTTTCACCGAAATCAATACCTTCTACCTGTGTATACCCTTGAGCAACAAGATGTGCTTTGTTTCTCACAACAATGCCATTTTCATCTTGCTTGTTTCGGAAGATCCATTTGGTGCCGATGATATTGTGCTTCTTAGGATTTGGTTTGTCGACCAATTCCCACACATCATTTAATTCGAATTGCACCAACTCCTCTTGCATGGCATTCATCCAATCGGGATCATTCATGGCTTCTTCATACTTGGTAGGTTCTGTCAATGAGACAAAGGAGAAACTGCCACAGTAGTTAGCCAAACGAGTGCGAGAACGAGTTGTGGGTCGGTAACCTGGGTTCTCGGGATCTTCGAGGATTAATGCAGGGTCAACTCGATTTGCCACTCGTGGAAGAGGATTTCCTTCTTGATGATCATTTTCATTTTCCTCAATATCAGCATCAGGATGGGCATTAGTATTGCCATTATCATCGGGATTGCCATTAAGCTCAGCATTTGCATTCGGGATGCCATTTGTGTTCCGATTGGCATTTTCTTCGGCTGTTGCTTGACGTGTTCTTCTTCAAACCAAAGGGGCGTCTTCATCGGAAGAGTCAGGTGCATTTCCTTCAACTGGCCTGACGTCCCTGATGGCCATTTGCCGAATAGCATCTGAAATCGGTGGTTCATCTATCACATTTGGCAGGTGCTCCTTTTGAGACCCGTTAGATTCATCAAACCGCACATTTACCGTTTCCATAACTTTCCCGTGGTGAGAGTTATAGACGCGATAAGTATGCGAGTTCGAGCCATAACCAAGAAGAAAACCTTCATGTGCCTTAGGTGCAAATTTGGAATTATGATTCATGTCACGAATATAGCAAGGTGCTCCGAAAACACGTAAATAAGAAACATTCGGTTTCTTGCCAATGATAAGCTCATATGAAGTTTTCTTAAGGAATTTGTGAAGATAAACACGATTCACAACATGGCAAGCAGTGTTAATAGCATCAGCCCAGAAACGAATGGGAGTTTTGTACTCACTGAGCATTGTTCTCGCCATTTCGATGAGAGTTCTATTCTTTCGCTCAACAACTCCATTCTGTTGGGGAGCGTATGCGGCAGAGAACTCATGAGTTATACCATTTTCATCGAGAAAATCCTCGATATGAGTATTTTTGAACTTAGTACCATTATCGCTTCTGACATTCTTAATCCGCACATCATATTCATTCTGGGCCTGCCCCCCAAAATCGCCTAGAACTTCACTTCTAGCCCAAAGCCATGATCTGCAAGACCCGTAAGCTTGAGTCCGCTATGGCCGCCGCATCCGCCTCCACAGCCGTCGCGGAGGAGTGCCCGAGGGGCGACTAGTTGCCGTCGGTGGTCAAGGCACATACGCTGATGGATTTCGTTGCCAAGGGGCTATTCCCCTCCTACGATCTAAGTGCATGGCGGCTCTCGCACCTGCAGACGTAGCCGATACCCCGGCCGAACGGCCATGAGCAGGTGCTCGTCACCTCCTTCATCGAGCGAGGAATTTCAGTGTTGGTTCACCCCTTTGTGCGCGGTTCCCCACTTGAAAAATCATATGCCATTTCTTCCTCATGGACGAAGGCGTTCTCAGGGAGTCTTGATTTCCCACTAGGATGTGTCTAACATAACGTATGCTAAAGCATAGTTCTAGGTTCGAATTTCTAACCCACTTTGCATGCTTCTACAAGTGGGAGGAGCCAAGTACATATATGTGATACATGCAGCAGCCATGCATCACATACGCCAACACCGTTCCTCCCCACATCCAGGTTTCAGAACAGTGATTAAGAGTTTCCCCATGGACGCAGCTAAAGACGGTCTCCGGTAATCCTCTATCGAATTGTCATGAAAGGAGGGAGATAGCTTCTGTCACCGCAATACCTCCGCAAACCCACCATCGCACCGATAGTACTAACCTTTCGTCCATGAAGGCAAATGTTGAGTGATCGACTTCACTCAATATCTAGAAGATTATTAACACAAACATACAAAGAGGATGCCAAATCCTATCGACATTCAACACCTAAACATACTAGGGTTCCTCCATATCCCCGAGAACTAGGGGGTTTACTCGGACATGACAACAACAAGCATCAAAGGGGAAATCATTGTGAACATAGATGAACGATCAAAGTAATACAAGTATGAATTCACTAGGGTTTTGTATTACAAAGAGATGAAAGAGGTACGAGGGTGATGGTGACGGATGATGCCGTAGTCCACTTGATCGAGATGATGATGTAGCGGAGCCCTTCTGTCGATTCCTCCTCCGGATCCCCTCCGGAGGCTAGTGTTCTTTGTTCTGGCGAAGTTTCTGTTCTCTGTCGTGCGGAGCCATCGTGCCCTTTGGCGATCATGAACCACTCGAGCCCACCATGTTCCAGCTTGAACGCAAGGCTCTGTATACCAGATGTTGGAAACTAAGCTCGAGCACACATGCTAACACACACGCTAACCAGGAGAAGAACTCAAAACGAGCAGGAGACATGATTTTGGTGCCATTGTTACTTCCCGGCATTTCTTCCTCTTATATAGCCTTATTCGTTACAGAAATTAGACTAGGTGTGGCTTTATGCCACGATCAAAAGAGGAAAAGCCTTATGCAGAGAAAGCCCAGTGGAGGAAATGCCTCATGCTGGGAATGCCCCATGCGGATGGCGAAAAAGCCCCATGCAATGCTACGAAAAAGCCTCATGCAAGTGCATGCATGGCTCACACAGGTTGTGGCTCATGCCTAACTACGAGGCGACTAGATCAGAGATGCAACAATTTTTGTGTACATTTTTTAGTTTTGATGATTCTCATGGTACTCTGAAGTTCATCCGTGTCGTCGCATGTTAGAGCATCTCCAACAGGCGCGCTAGATAAGCCGCGCGCTGGAAAAACCGGCTTTTTGGCACGCGCGCGGCTGTTTCCGCGCTCCAGCAGGCGCGCGAAAGTTAGGCGCGCGGAAAAAAGCGGCGCGCACGGGGAAAAAGCGGCATCGCGCATGGCAGTTTTGGCGCGCGGTGTCCAGCGCGCTGTTAAAAGCCGCGCGCGGGGCGCCCGCCAACCGCCACCCTTTCCCTCCCCCGCGCCTTCTTCCTCGCCGCTTCCGGTGCCCCGCCGCCGCCGCGCCTTCTCCCCCGCCGCCCCGGCATGCCGCCGCGCCCCCGGAGCAGCTCGGGCTTCCGCGGCGTCCGCCTCCGCCCCTCCGGCGTGTATTACGCGGAGATCCGCTCCGATGATATACGTCTTGGGCTCGGCACGTTCGACACCGCCCACGAGGCCGCCCGCGCGTACGACGCGGCTGCGTGGCGCCTCGGGAGGCCACGGGCGCAGATGAACTTCTCCGACGCGCGGACGCGTGAGCAGGCGCAGGAACTCGCGCCTCCCCGCGGCTAGTCACCTAGGAGGATTGCCGGATCCAGCGGAGGCGGGAGCGCCGCCTCCTCATCGCCGAGGCAGATGAGCACGCCATGGCGGTGTGGCGCGAGCGCTTTCCGCAGGATGTCGACGCCGAGAACGAGTTCTGGGCGCAGAGGAGGGCGGAGCGAGCCGCGCGTCGGGCGGACAAGCATGAGCGGAAGGCACTGGCGGAAGCCCAGTGCGAGCTGGGACCTGCGTCGACCTGGGACGAGGATGATCCTCGGTGGATCGACGCGTTTACGTCGTTGGACTACACCACCGAGGAGGAAGAGTAGTTTCGTCGACGCGTTTATCTAGTTTTGTCTAGTTTATTTGCATCGTAGCATCGTTTTTATCTAGTTTTATTTGCATCGTATCGACTAGCTTGTGGTGTGGGGCTTGAATTATGCTATGAATTTTAACTAGGTGTTGTTTTATATTTTTTCGTATGTGTTGTTTCCATTTTTATTCCAAGTACCGGCTGCTCGCGCGCGCTGAATTTTGCAGCGCCTGCTGGCGCTAAAGCGGCGCGCTAAAATTTGCAGCGCCTGGTAAAGCAAACACCCTCATGCGCGCAAAAAAAGCTATTTCGGCGCTGAAAAAAAAAATTACCGCGCCGCACAACCGCGCGCCTGTTGGAGATGCTCTTACTACCAGTTACTTTTGCAACCGGGAAAACAACAAGTTCAGTCTTACTTTCCTTCATTGAGTTAATTGCTAAAAACCACCACAATTGCACACATCTTCTAAAAAAACCACCGTTTCACCAACAGTTTGCAAAAGACCACTGGTTTCGGTAAGTTTTTTGCCAATAGAACTAAACGTTCAGATCAGTAGCATTTGACAAGGATTCTGACTACTGGGGCCCGTTGTCAGTGCTGACGTGGCATCAAATCCTCACACCGCTACACTGGACCGTTAAGTTGCACATAGGGCCCACCCGCCAGCGTCTACACTCCTTTCCCTCTCCAACCATTTCTCTGTGGCATTATATCGAACATGTCGTGTGCTGCTCCGGTGAGGAGGTCGCGTATGGCTCCAGCGAGGAGGCGAAGACCTGGTGGCACACCAGCCACCCTGGCGCCGGCGCCATCGTCCCATCCAAGCGTGGGTTGTACCTCCACCGAGCTCCCATGGTCGACCACCCCCATGGCCCAGCTCCCCTAGATGAGCTCTTTCTCCTGGGTCGAGCCCTCCGATGGCCAAGGAAGACACGGAGCCAACGAGGGACCGGATGAAGCCATCGGCCATGGCACGGATGTGGCTCACGGACGGCGGGACGGGCAGTAGCCCATGGCGAGGTGTGCAGGCAGAGCTCGCCAGCTCGAACCCAGCACTAGGCGACGCCGAAAGCCGGCATCACTGGCGCACGCGTCTCCACGCCACCGAGCCGCCAGGCCATCGCGCCGGCGTCCCCGTCCACCCTGTAGTGCCCCACCTCGCTGCGCACGTTCGGACCTGAGCTGAGTGTCGCTTTATCGCCGGGGACGGACGGTGGCAACGTCGGTCGTACGCAATGGAGCTCGCCGTGGCTGTAGGATCCTGAAACTGAACGAGGGAAGATGTGAGAGGCCTGTAGACGATGTTATCTACACCGGGAATTGGAGCGTGTCTCGGCAGGGGCTCGACTTGGTCGCTGGCGACCGTGGCGGCGACTTCTGCCGGAGCTGGAGGAGAAGACGTGTGCGGCAGGAATTGATGCAGCACCGAGCTCCAGGGAAGCAGGAGGGGGAGCTGGAGGAGAAGAGCGCGTGGGCCGGGAGCGGCGCTGCTGCTGATGCCTTGGGCAGCGCAGGAGCGGCAAGACGAGCCCCAAGATGACGCGTCTGTGACCGAATCCCCCTCACTGGAGCAGGACGGTGGGCTCGTCCGGCTCGTGGATCACGTGGGCATGCATGGCCAGATCCGACGGTGAGTGCAACTGCTCCTCTCCCTGCGCAGCCAACTCGCCGTCCAGTGCCACCTCGCCGGCCGGAGGCGCAGAAGAAGGGCTCGACAGAGCAAGGCGGAGCTCTTGCGAGTCAACTGGGAGGTGGGCGAAGCGGGGCGAAGCAAAACAGGAGACTGGTTCGGAGCTCGTCGGTGAGGGAAGACGAGGTCGCCCGCGTGGAGCTCGCCGGCGGGGGGCGGAACCTGAGCTACTGTGTCCATTGCGGGGTTGCGTGAGAGAGAGGAAGGACTGAACATATGACAGGTGGGGCCTACGTCAACATAATGGGCCAGTCTAACGGCCGTTTCCGCGGACCGTCACCCCATGCCACATGGGCCTGACGGCGAGCCCCACTATCAGGTTTCCTGTCAAAACACGCTCAATCAAACTTTTAGTTCTTTCGGCAAAAACCGGTGGTTTTTTGCAAAATGTTAGTGAAATTGTGGTTTTTTTAGAAGACATGCATAATTGTGGTGGTTTTATGCAATTAGCTCCCCTTTATCCGAAGAGAAGAGTAACTGGCATATCAAAATATGCCATGTCTTTGAATTTTGGGAAGCAAAGCAAATAAGTCACCTATTCTGGATGAAGTACTTCCTATGTAACATTAGTGCATCGTTTTTAACCAGTTGGCTTAATTATATTTGCATATCAAAATATGATGAATAGCTCACGTTATATTTTATTTTCCAAAAAATGGACGGCATGGTTCGGCATCCATGCGTGACTGCTGGAACGCGTAGTGGAGCTCGCGCTCCTAGCGTTGGCGAGTGACGGCGCATTCGCGGATGTCCTCAAGCGACATGCGCCGCTGCTCCTCTGCGAGGGTGCAGCATGCACCCTCGTCACTGACGGATTGCTCGAGCGCCATTGCCAGCTGGTGCTACTCGTCTGTCTCATCGAGTGGGCGGGAAAAAGGAGGGGGCGGGTTCGCCGCCGGTGGCGGCGGCGGCAGAGTCATGGAAGGGGATGGCGACAACGCGAGATCCACCAGCGCTACGGGAGGAGCAGGATGACCCACTGTCGCGTGCCGGGTGCCGTAGTAGGAGGACGATAACCCACCAGCGCCGGATCCGGAGGCTCCGGACTCGCGGGTTAAGGCAGCGCGGGGAGAGGAAGCACTGTCAGCCTACGGCGATGCATTATCCTGGGCGAGTAGGTTCAGCCAGTCGATGGCGCGGCGTGACCGGAGGCGGGGAGGGGCTACGATGAGCTGGATCTGGTGAGGAAATAGCGAATCGAGTAGACGACACTAGATCTGGGAGGAGGTGGCTAGGGCAAAAGTGTTGTGCCTTTAGATGTGTCACCACCGGGCTTCTATAGCCACGGGCGGCAGGAAAGGAAGGCGCGTGGTGGGAAACCGAGGGGCCGAGGTGGGAAACTGTGGCGGGCGGGCTGGACACGCAGCGGCCACCATTTATGGGTAGGTTTCAGGTAGGATTCCAGTGGGTTTCTGTGCCTGCGGGACTGGTACGTGCAGCAGCGTAATTAAACAGGAGAGGAAGAAGGAGTTGAAAGTTGAGTGGTACCACATCGGTTGAGTTTGGAGTGCATTCCAAATATGGAGGTTGTACCCCTCTTTGGAGCTCTCCAAAAGTTATAGAGGGATGGGATGTATGCTGAATCTACTAAAGTTGGTCTTGCTAGTACAGCCATCCGGCTATATCCATCCATACTACGTAAAGCAAAAGAACAAAAGGAGAACGAAAGCAAAGTAAGCTAGCAGTGCACGCACCGGTAAAAGCAAGGAACCAGGTGCGTGCTATCCCTCAAAAAGAGAACCAGGCACGTACTCTCCATATCCTGCTACGCACCCCTCACCGCGGGAAGTATCAGATCCAACGGTGACGGGCCAAGCTCCTGGACTTGCGCGTAAATAATAAACTCTTGGAAGGCTGTTTTGCGAATTTGCATGAGCCCGGCCTCACGACGGCGCATGTATCACCTGAAACTTTCCCATCCCTCACCCACCCACTCTTTGTCTCTCTCCATACTCTTCTTCTCATTCTACTCCAGCACAAGTTGTGCGACTGCTCCGCTGCTTGGCGGCGGTGGTCATGTCTTGCATCTCCATCTGCTGCTGCGTGAGATTCATGCGAGCAGACTAGGCGGGTTTCAAGGACGGATAGATCAGCTCAACTCGTGATATGAGCGAACTCCGACCCAGCCAATCCGGTTAGTACTACTACCATGTTTCTTGTTAAAGGAAGCTAGGAAATACTAGCGCCGAAGAAGCGTGGCACATGCCGCGCTCCGGTTTACTTGGGTGTATTGTTCTGAGTTTGAATTTAGGTACTGTTTCGGTTTAAGGTTTGGGTGGGCCAATGTTTTCGGTTTATTCGGGTGTTGTTCCCTTTCAATGGTTCAACTGTTCCGGGTCGAGGGAGGAGGAGTCTCAGTTTTTTTCTGGGTTTTTTTTGGCATTTCTTTTGAATCACTGTTCACGTGAATGCATAGGGCTGATTTACTGTTTTTGTTGTTTCGGTTTATTCGGGCGTATTGCTTTGGGTTACAATTCGGTAACTGTTTCGGTCTATGGTTCAGGTGGGTTAATGTTTTCGGTTTACTGTTTCGGTTTATTAGGGCTATTGTTTCGTTTAGCAGTTCAATGTTTATTCGGATACTGTTCCGTTTTTTGTTCGGGCAATTTGTTGGTGCATTGTTTACAGATGGCGTCATGTAAAATTGGACATTAATCGGTCGGGAACTTATTTTTCCCATGGGATACAGTTCACACAGTATACTGTTTTGATTTATTGTTCTGTGTCTCGGTAGCAACATCATCGGAAAGGATCGGGAAACGATCGAGACGGCTCTGCATCGGTATGCCGATGGAGAGAAATGACATGTAAAAAAAAATCCCAGTTTTTTTTAACAGCGCATTTTTTCCCTGAAAATACTGTTCATCGAAGGTACTGTTCACGTGCGAGGGTGTCGTTCACTGTGAGTTACTGTTCACGTGAGGCACTGTTTGCATCTACTACTCATGCTGGGCACGTAATTGACTAGTAACCTTCCAAAAAGTCCAGAAAAAGAAAAAGCTTCCTGTTTTAGTATAGTATACTAGCTAATACCCGCGCGGCGTGCCACCGCGCCTTGCCAATATGTCATGTGGAATTTTTTGCATATGTTGGTGGGAAAATTTACCTGTTAATTGGTTACTGAGTTGATTTCTAATTATATTTATGTAGTAATATTAACCCGTAAGACTATCCCACATATTTAATTTAGTCAAACTCCAATACTTCTACGACGCCATAAATTCAGTCAAACTTTAGTAATTGAGCATGATAATGGTGTATCATCAAGTCACTATAAATTTTAAGATGCACTACTGCTAGATTTTTGTATATTTGAGACAAAATTATTTGGAGGACATGTTCAAGGGGTAATGAAGTTGCTGGCACATAATCGATGATAGGAGTATGTAATATTAGAAAAAAGAACTTCCTACAGTCAAAATCTATCCAGTCTAATACCATCCATGTATAACTGGATTGAATTCGATGGGGAGTCATCTCCATGGAATGTTGAACTTTATAATAAGCATACATTACTTCCATCATTGATTCATATGAACTATACATATATAGCAACTGATAAAAGCGCCCCACTATGGTATATCTATCCTTAATATACACTTAATTATGCATTCATCTCTCTAACTAATAATTTTTGTTTCTTTAGATTTTGGCTTTAAAAAATAAGTACAATGCAATAACATAATGCTACGCAATGGTGCTTGGGTGGATACATGAGTTTATATATCATCATAACTAAAATAACAGAAAGGAATAGAAACATGATACCACACCTGATTTCATAGAAGTGAGATTGACAAAGTTAATATTACTTCCGCAATTTTTTGCAAATTTAGTAAATGCTTGCTCAAGCATTATTTTCTCCCATCCACAAAATCGATCTGCCCCAACAATGTGACCATAGCAGAACATAACCATGCGGAAAATTCCCAAAGTAATAACCCCAATATTAGCAACAATACATGCAAACATGCACTTAAGAATAGGCTCTATTAATACTTCGATCATGGATCTTCATATATCACAAATAGCATATATATGATCCCAGCCAAAAAGAAGACTTCTAGAACCACACTACGGCCAAGCGGAACGCGGCCGACCCAGACGACGGCCAACAAAACAACCACGCCTACGTACGTACGTATTAGTGTATTATTACCATATATGCGTTTTTCCTTACCACCGTACGTGTGTGTGTGCGCGCTGTGCAGTGGAGAGCGCCGAGGCGGCGCGGCAGCTCTTCCACGAGTCCCGCCAGAAAGGCGCCGCGCTCGTCATTGTCGCCATTAAGGTATATATATACACAAAAGAAGTTGCCGGAGGAGAACGGATTTGCACGAAAGATACATACACATATCCCTTCCTGTTTCATCACATGTTTCAGTGGTGCAAGTGCAAGCATATTTTTTCTTCTGTTCTAGCAATTAACCAATGTATTTAATCTGTATGTGAAGATCGAGGAAGAGAAGGCACTGAAGCAGCTGAGCAGCAATGAAACAAAAATCCCAAGTTTTTATAACGAATTAGTACACTAAACATATCTTTACGTAGAGACTTCTTTGGTTAGTTGGAGCTAAACAAAAATCTCACGACAGCAGAACAAAGCAATAAAGCACCGAAGGGTTTGAGTTTTCTCCTCTTATTTTTTTTGAAATAATTTTTGGAATCTGTTTCAAGAAAGATGCATCACAAGTAAAAATATATCTCTTTGTGACTGCTCACATGGAGTCACAAAGATAAGCCTGTGGTGACACGTTATTCATTATTTCTAGGTCAACCAAAGTGCTACATAGTAAAGCCAAAGATAAACAAACTTCTAACCTGGGAGGTAACTCCATGCCAGAAACTGGAAAGACCAGATCAGAACGAGGTTTTTCTACGTATAGCGCAAGGATTTTTATCCAAAGTGCATAGATTATATTGAAGTTGCAGAAAACAGCGAGATCTTGTAAGGGTGATAAGGCACTGTTAGAAGTAAGTCATCACTGTCAAATGGAACAAACTATTTCCACAACAAAAAGTATGGATGATGAACAGAAAACTCGTACTAAGCTCCAAATAGACCAGGACACGATCTACGTGTATCTCTTCTAGTTTGATAATTAAAGAAAACAAATAAATGAGTTTCCGACAGTGCTCAGCACCTTAGAAATTTAAAAAAAAAAATCGGCATAATCCATAAAAACTACCCAAATGATAAGTGCCACACATGTGGCACGAAACAATCCGGCCCTGACGTTTTTTACAACTAAAGTTGTCATCTGAAAAGAAAAAACAAACGCAAAAAAAAAACTGAAACTTGCCGTCCGAAAAGAAAGTTGACATGTTTGACAACTAAAGTTGCCATCATCGCGTCACTAAATTTGCCATCAAAAACGTTCGGAGAAATATGTATGCCCTCCTTTAATTTAATTGGACTTCGATTCTTCAATTTAACCTGCTTTATTAACTCTTCATTCATGCTCTAATGGAGCGAAACGCTTGTTGTGTCGAAATATGCCAAAGAGATTGAATTGTGTCGCATGTTGAAATTCAGTGAGTTATGGAGAAAATATTGTACAAATGGAAAATTACAGATTCGTGAAATGATTACCAGTCGACTTTTGTCAGATAGAGAAGGTGGAGCGGGAGCAGGCACGTCGTTGAAGGCGCGGATGTCCAGGGAAACCCTTGAGTCATGTCGTCTCATCTTGACGGGGTTGATGGAGAGCAGCAGCACGTCATCTCCTGGAGCGATATCGTCGGCGTGATAGGTCATGGCCTCTTCATCAAATGCCTCCTCCGGCTGTCCAGGTTGGACTACGGCTCCGTGGCGTGCCTGAACCGTGACTTCAATTCGCTGGTGCGCGGTGGGGAGATCTACCGCCAGCGTCGGAACAATGGGGTGGCAGAGCACTGGCTTTACTTCTATTGCAACGCTCTGCAGTGGGATGCTTATGACCCGCCCCGTGGGCGCAGCTGGATCCAAGTGCCGAGGATGGCACCGGATGAATGCTTCATGTGCTCCGACAAGGAGTTGCTCGCTGTCGGAACCGAGCTGCTGGTGTTTGGGATGGTGCACATCGTGCGGAAATTCGCAGGGCCACGCATGTGCGGGAGCATGCACCTGCCCAGCCCTGCCCGGCCGCCCGATTGCCTCGCGATCCGCAAAGTAGTTGGATCCCACACGAGGGCACAATAAGTTTTAAGTTTTAAATTTTGAAACTTACAATTTTGCATCTGAAACTTACGATTTTCTCGATCGCTCTAAGTTTCAGAGTTGAAACTTTAATCGATTTTTTTTATCGGTCGCAGGTACTAAATTTGTGATTTTGTTAGTCGCTCGTACCAAGTTTCAAAAGTTGAAACGTAACAGAATTTTTAAAAACTCAACAAAACGTATTCAAAATGGATCTTATTTGAAAGCCCTCGTCACGAGAAACACGAATCTGAAAACATAACTTAATTTAGACTTTTCGTTCAAAAGATTTGAAAGATTAAAAATCGGAAGCCAAAAGAAAAAGCACGCGCGAGGGGCTCGGTGCCGCTGCACCTGCGTGCCACAAATCCTTGCCCCACATCGTGTACAAATATAGCATCATTACCAATTCATGGACTCGGGCTGACCTGATGAACTCACCACGGTGCCTCTTCGGGTCGACAACTGCCTGTGAAAAGGCATATGTCGCGGGGGGGCCCGATTCTTCTGGAAGGATACAGAGCTCCGCTGAGATGTATGACTCCAAGACAACTGCCTGGACACTACTTCCTAGCATGAATAGGGCAAGGAAGATGTCTTCCAGTGCGTTCAAGGATGGCAAGTTCTATGTGATCGTTGGCGTTACCAACAACAACAAGGTGCTGGCATGTGGCGAGGAATATGACTTGGAGCGGGGGTCTTGGAGGGTCATCGAAAACACGTGTGAGGGCCTGGACGGTGTGGCCGGTGCTCCCGCACTCATTGCAGCGATCAACAATCAGCCGTATGCAGCTGATTACAGCCACAAGGATGCGAAGAGGTATGACAAGCTAAATAATAAGTGGATCACCCTTGGAAAACTGCCTGAACAATGTGTGTTGAAGGATTGTTGGGGCCTTGCTTTCCGAGCGTGTGGTGACCGGTTGATTGTCATTAGAGGTCCAATGACTTATACTGGTGGCACGATTGAGCTTCATTCATGGATCCCGGATCAGCAACCGCCAGTGTGGAATTTGGTTGCTAAATGGCCATCCAAGAACTTCGTTTATAACTTCGCCGTGATGGGTTGCTGAGTCCACTAAATAAAGAGTGGATGCAGTGGATATTTATGAATAAAGATTCTCTAACTTGCGCCTTCTACTCTGTTTCAGACCTTTCAGAGTGAATGCAGTGGATATTTATGAATAAAGATTCTCCGGCTCGCACCTTCTGCTCAGTTTCGGACCTTCCTTAACTGGACATCTGCTGAGCGGCAACAGTCTCATGCAATCCTTGTGTTATGATACCTCTATTTTGCACGCTACAATTGTACAATTGCATTTGCATCAATAGCTCGTGATTTCGAAGATACGGGACTATGCATGCAAAACAATGATATATTGATAATCTAGAAACAACTTCCAGAAGGCTTTTTCACTATCGATGAACAACCAGGTGTTAAGCAATACATGATTCATCTTTGGAGGCAACAGATGCTTGTTTTCTATACTGTATGAATAATGTACCTTATATTCAGTGGTATAATTTTTGTTACCAATTTGCTTCATGTTATGCTTTTCTTGAATACCTGTGTTATCAGCTTAATTCTGGTCGAGTTTCTAATGATAGGTTGTGTTTGCTGGTTGTGAAAATTTTATTGCTTATGCGCAATGTGCTACAAGTTGGTCATCTTGACCTTGCTTGTTATTGTTTTAGTCTTACTTTGATGGTCAATTTGTGTATTTGATTTCCATGAACTGATGTTTCTGCTAGTGTATCTTTGAGTTGAGTTTGACTGTTTGAGGCTTTTCTCTCTGATCGAGTGAACAAATTAGGAATTATTATCGACCCTTCTCCTTGTTGGCATTGCTAGTTGAGCATTACGACCCTGAAGTAGCATCCAGGTTTTTAGTCACTAGCTGTAATTTTTATTGCAATTTGAATTCCAATTTTTTTTATGCTTTCCACGGGGTTCTGATGATCTTCATTCATAAATAATGCAGCACATTACTATCAACTATTTCTGAACATCAAGTTCAGTGTCTAGTTTGCTCTATTTTTCTGTTCAAGACTCTTCAAATTCTGAAGAAAGGAAATAATTTGGATATCCATTATAGTCTATTAACTCAGATGAATATATCAAACTGTCGGTAAATATCCTCTTGAAACGGTTGCAACGAAGACTGAACTGTAAGGCCGAAAGGATGAAGGGGTACATCATAGGACATGCCACTGGTATTCACGTCCGCAGGGCGTAAATCTCAGTTCAGTTCAGTAGCATTATTATTATTATTATGTGTAGCGATCTGATTATTCGCATGCAGCTGTAACTTTTAGTGAATTCCTTGCAAGTAGAGAGTTTAGATGTATGCAAGCTTTTGTTTGGTTGGTTGCTTGTACCACTACTATTTTAGAAATGCCATCTTCCCTATGCACTATGTTATAGTGCATTTCACGACACTCTGATGATACTCATCGTTCTCTTATGGATGCAACTTGATTGTATTGCAAGGCCCATGGGGCAAATATATAGTAGAAAAGACTTGAGGTACAAGAAAGGAAATATAGTCTAAGGACTCCTAGACCAACAGTAATGCTCCTTAACACCCCCCTCAAATGTAAAGTGTATGCAATAGCATTGTATTTGAAGAAATGTAACACTAGAAAAAAATGATAATCCAAATTCCGCATCTTGAGAGTGTCGTCGTAGCATGAAGAGTCTTCAAAACCTATCGAGTCAAGCCAAAGGTGATAACGAGAAGATGGCGCATCAACGGAAGACACCGCATCAGTAGAAGATACAAGATAAGTATCAAGAGAAGATAAGTTGTCAAGAGAAGATGACACATCAAGAGAATGAAGCATTGCACAAAAAATCGTAGCCCAAGAAAACTGGCGGCGAAAGAAGCTCGGCGGCAAGAGAATGGTCATAGATCGACAATGCAAATAGAGGCCACGAAAATCCTATAGAAAACAACAAGGACCATATAGGCCACAATTTTTTTATAAAAAGGACAAGGACCACAAAAAAAACTGACGGATAGAGGTATGGTGGACTCGCATGACATGAGAAACACGAAAAATAACAACGGACTTAGTGGACGCGGCAGAAAATATAGAAAACTAGAAAGCACATGCTAGACTAGATGCGATGGCAGCGAAAGAAAATCATGACGGCGAGGGCCAAAACCAAGCAGAGCTCTCGTGTTGCGCTCCTACTGTGAAGAGGGTGATCTCTCTGAGTTAGAAGAGTCAGCAGCAAGACTGGCAGAACCTGTTAAAGAATAAACCAAAGCTGCAAGCAGACGCTTAAGTCGCACAATGTCCTGCTTAGTCAGGGACACTGCTGAAGGGGTCAGGATAGAAGCACAAGTCCCTGAAGTCGTTGTACGCGCCTTGCGTAGATGTCGCTTCTTCAAGAAGCAATCGGGCTTGGGGTGACCATCCTTGTTGCAGTAGCCACAATGAGTACGAGAGCGATCCTCACCACCATCAGGAGGAGTGGGCGGGAGTGGCGGAGCACTGGAGCGGGAAAAAGCTGGTCTAGCAAACGGCGTAGCAGGAGCTCAAACAGCGAGCACGGAGGGAACATCAAGTAAACCTGCACCACAGAGGCGAGTCTCCCCTCATTCTTGCATTAGAATACTGATGTTGTAGTGAATCGTCGATACCTATTCTGCGGCATGGCATGTTTATTGTCACCCCTATATGCCTTTACCTTCCATTCCTATCATGTCCAGGTAATTGTTTGTGTTTGGCCTGTTAGCCCCTCACTTGCTGTAGTATGCATGCTTAGATTTGTGCTTGAGTCGTGATTAGATGGAATTAATGTGTTTACTAGCTAATGTAGCTAACTTAGCACATTTACATGTCAGGGAAAGAATATAGAGATATTATTGTCCGGTTAATACTTCCTTCTGAATAGCAAGAGAAGAATGTGGTTAGGGCAGTCTGTTCGCTCACTAACGGCGTAAGGGCGAGTGGTCACACCCGTGCCATCCGTTCCATGAAGACACCACACAATTTTCAAGATGACTAGATAATTACATGTGCATTGTAACGGGATATAAATATTCTAGTACGTTAGCCCATAATTTATTTGTCCATATTAATGTGATTGTGTAAAAAACAGGATTTTGTTTGGTAAACACTTATTTGGTAAGCATTAATTAGCTTATCAAAGAAAACATAATTTTATTTAGTAAGTCAATAAGATGTGGCGCAGTTGAGGCGGTTTTCGAGGAGAACCGGTGAAAAAAATCAGAGATGAAAGGGAAAAAAATCAAAACAAAGAGTGAAAGGGGGAACGTATGTAACGTTGAACGAATGACAAGTGGACGATAGAATCTTATGTCTTTTTTAGTAGGAGAGATGCTTTGACCATCAATTTTTTTGTGCAAACATGTTAACTTACATTATTTATTTTTAACAAAATGTACACATTTGACGTTGTAACAACAAGTATGTAAGTCCTTTTAGGATTTCAGCAGCCAAATACTTCTGAGGTTTACCATCGGTACAGAAAGAACTACAAGCATCTTGTCGAGATGGGAATCAGAGATGGAGCTGGCTGGGGGCGAGCCGGGGCCATGGCTCGCCCCATGCTCAGAATTTTTCTCACACTACCACTAGATATTATGTGGAGTAATATTTAAATTTGTAGGTGTGGCCCGGTCCAATGATATAACATGCAGATGACATGCCTATGTAAGACAGATATATCATGTATCTAAGCATCGAAGATATCTCATGTATCATGGGATGCCATTTTAAATCTACTCCAAAACAATTTCGTTTCCTTTCTGACGATGACGTTAATCTAGAGTAGTACCAGTAGAACGTCCGTGCTCAGTAGCCAGACCATTGACGAGATCTTAGAGGGAGATACCGGATCTAAGAATAAACAACGGTAACAATTGAATGATCTAACATGCATGCATGGATGCACATCTTAGTAAATTTGGTTAAGTCGATTAATTAATCGACTCCACGACATGGCAAACCATCCTTTTCTGCTGGTTAATTAATTGACAAAGGAAGTCTTTACCCAAATAATAAATAATTATGCTAAAAAGTCACTTTCTCTTACTCTTTCAGCTGTCCAACTCTTCCTGCTAATCTCCTCCCTCTTTAAGAGAAAACCGAAGCTCTTCCTACACGACGACAGCTCACAGGTTTAGCTGTATATTGCACATCTCTATGCTAGCAGCCAGGTAAAATTATTATTTTTGCGGGTGAGCTGCCAGGATTAAGAGAGAGAAAATGTGCAAGTGTTGTTTATTTGAATTTTCTCAAATGTATTTACTAATGGGCAACATATTAATTAAATAGACTCAGCAAGAGAAGACTGGAACCATTAAGAATATATTTAGCCCATATGTACATGTTCTTCCAGTATGCTGAAGCAAGCAAGCTGTGGCCAGCATGGGATTACATTTGTTCAGATTGTTGGATATTATGATCTTAAAGACTAAACTGTAGCCATTATGTCATAGAGATTAAAGATAAAGCTTAAGTGAAAAATATCTGAAGTGCTACAGTGCCAAACAGTAGGGCGGTGCTACAGTGCTCACCTACTCTGATGAGCTGCCCTGATCAGGGGCAGCTCATCAGCCAACTCATGGTGTGGCCCCCCCTGGTGCATAGCACAATTCTATAAAGAAAAGGGAGAGGAGTAGAAGCGGCTACGGCTGCTGTTTTGCTGTGGCTTCTGCTCTAAGGAAGAACACACACACACTCATTCACTTTGCACTCTCTCTCTCTCTCAAGAAAATCGGGCTACTGATCAAGCCTGTGCTGGAGCACCGGAAAGGGCACTTCACAGCCACCAGATCAAGCTCTTGGTGGTGTTAAGCTAAGAGGAAGAGATGGCCAGATCAAGGTATCCCATAAGTTTTGTGGCTCAAAACTTGTACTAAATGATCCTGGCAATCCAACAATGGCACCAGAGCCAATAGCATCAAGTTCGAGCCCTCTCTAGCTCAAATTCATGTTTGGCTTATTATGATTAAGTTGAAGATCAAGCAGCCCTTCCAGTTCTTGCATGATCCATTAATTTTATGATCAGATTCATGCTGTTCCTCATGTTCAAGCATGGCTTGAATGTATTTAAGTCTTGTGAGGAACAGATCAATCTTGATTTGCTTGCTTAAGCTAAAAATTTGAGGGGATCTTCCTGTTTAAGTTTAAATTTAGGTTTTATGTTTGTGTATAGCTTGAATTTATTTGAGCCCTATAAGTAATAGGACAGGCTTGATCTGTTGTGACTTAAGTCAAGTTCATATGAAAGTTCAAGCTGTTCTTCATGTTTATGCTTAGCTTGATTTTATTTGGCCCTAAAACTTCAATTTACAACCCTAATAGATAAGCTTAAAACTCTAGGGTTTCAATTAGACAGTTAGTCAAAGGGGATTGAAGTTCTTATGCATAATCCCTAAATTTTAAGAACCCTAGAAATGAAATCCCCAATTTTATCCTCTGATTATGTTGCTTGGGTTTCAATTCATGACTTATAACAAAGGGGAAATAAATAAATTGAGCATGACCACTAATGTTTTTTCCCCAATTTGAAATCCAAGATAATGGAATCAATCAACTGTCTCCCCTGTTGATGTTGAGATTTTGGTTTAATTATGAATTAAGAGGGGATTGAAGAATCTGATGTTAACAATAAAGGAATCCCCAAATTACCGAAACCCTAGCTCATGAAAATCCTCAAATCGGTGGAACCCTAACCCTAATTACGAAATTCCTCAAATTAGAGGAACTCTAGCCCTAATTTAATAAACTAAAGGCAGCAGATGCTTACCTTATGGGCTCCATCAACGTCGGACCGCTGCGGCGGCGCCGGAGCCACCATCTGATGCTGCCAGGTTCACTTGAGCTTGCGCTCGAGCGGCCTGGCCGTCTGTTGCACCGGCCGGTGAAGCTCTTGTCGTCCTCGCGTGCTTGTCACCGCTGGAGGCCTACTGCCGCGTCGGTTCTAGCGTCACACGCCATTGCCGCTGCGGGGACACCTGCGCGTGCTCGGCTACGTCGCACGGGACGCCGGCAAGCCCCGCTCGACAGAGCCTCGCGCAGGCCAAAGCCGCACGGGACCCCGGCGAGTGAGGCTCACCGACGCCGTTGCCCTGCTCCGTTGAGGCCGGCATCACCGCCGCTGTCTCTCTTGCTCTCGTGGTCACCGCCGCGTCATGGGAGAGAAGGGGAAGGGGAAAGAATGGGATTAGGGTTCGAAGGGGCTGCGGGCTGCGGCTGTTTTGCTCACAGCGACCGACCGCTTTGGCTGGGCCGGCAGGCCATTGCGGCCCAGGCCAGGCTAGAGCCAGGGGAATAGTGGGAGGCTGGGCTGGGCTGGGTTCATCCCTGGTCTAGCTCAGCAGCAAATGATTTGCCCGAAAAAAAACCTTATGTTTTGGGCAAAATTTCTGTTATGGTCAGAAATAAGTCAGGAAAAATGTTAAATATTTTCCTGCTAATGACTAAATTTTATGTGATAACGTGAACTTCTTAAGGGCTAAATTTGATGCAAGAATTATTATGTTATTTTTGGCAATTTAATTTTTAGGTATTTTAATTCATATCATGTTTTTTTAATATGTCATGTTATGCCATTATGTTACTATGTTTAGTTATTATTTCCTTTATGGCATTTTGTGATAATAATAATTATTACTATATCCTTATGCCATATTTAATGATTATTATGGTATTATATTATCCTTAATGTTTTCTAAGGTGATTGTGTTATAATTAATTGTTTCAAGGCATTTTATCATGTCTTGATCTCAGTATAATGAGTTTATGATGTGCTTCTCTAATTAATTTCTTATTAGAGAGCTTAAGGTTTTAATTTTAATATGGCCTCAATTAAATAATATTTCAAGCAATCAAATTAAGTTGGGGCTTTTACGCTCTTTATGAGCAATTATGTCAATTATGGTCATAGCCCTAAAATAACTAAAGACCGTTGCTCAAAATATATAATGTGTTATTTTTGAATGAGGCCTTTTATGTTAATGATGTTCCCCAAATTTTTTGATTAATGGTTGATTTGCTTAAGTAATTGAGTGGCCCTTGATTTGAGCCACAATTAAGTTTTGGGCATAAGATATACCTAATGTTGACTTTTTCATGGTTACATACTATCCAAACCATGGATTGCCATAACTCATTACCCATTAAAGAAATTTTGTCCTTGAGCCATGCATATTTAATGAAGCTGTTTTATTAAATGTCTCTGATTAATTAAGTGTGGTCTGTATTTACCATTCTGGCCAAAGCTGATTGGTGGATACATGACTGCAAAATTTTATTGTTCTTGTCCACTTTCAACCAAATTTGGTGTGGACTAGCTCAATAAAAGAGAGAATAAAGAGACATGGTTTCAATTAAGTGTGGCTGGTGTTTGTCATCCTGACCAAAGCTGGATGATGAATATCTGGCTACAAAATTTTGCTGCTCTTGCTCACTTCTGGCCAAACCTGATGTGAGCTAGATTAGTGAAAAAGTTTGAACAGTAAGAGGCAATAATGTGTGACTAGTATTTGTTATTCTAGCCAAAGCTTATTAATAAATACTTGATCACAATTTTTTTTGTTCTGGTACACTTCTGGCCAAAGCTGATGTGGATTAGACCAACAAAATTAAGTTAATGATCTGGGAAAGAACACTAATGTATAAGGCTTTCGGACAATTTGAAACAAGCCACAAATATTAAGGTACTTTTGGGGAATTGAATGAAGGATATAAACCAATCAATTGATTATTAAGTTGTTACAAGTTTATGCTTACAATTAACTTGTATGCTTCCGCAATCAAGTGCCTCTGATTAATGTTGTGATTCATGGCTATATATAAATTTATTAAGTTTTTAATTATAGCCATAAGTCATTTAATTAATTCCCAGATCAATTAATTCTTGAAGCTATAAGCTTTTGAGATCATTATCATGATCACTAAGTTGTCTTTCGACTGAGTTGTCTCCAATTAAGGTGGAACCAAAGGGAAATTTTGGTTGGAGACTTAATGTTATTTTGGGATAAGTTGTGGCACGTGAATTCATTCTGACCAAAGTTGATTGGATACATGTGTCATTCCCTAAAGATTAATGCTTACATGAGAAATTATGTCATATATGATCACTATCGAAATTTGTGATCATACATTTTATCCCTATTGCTAATGTTTTTCAATTCAGCCATAATGTTTTCAACTGATTTAATGTTTTCCATAAGAAATGATTTAAGTTCATGAATATATATATATATATATATATATATATATATATATATATATATATATATATATATATATGTAATTGTTTCATGAGGTCATGCATAATGAAAATTAATGAGCTCCCATTAAAGAAGCTTTGACTACTAAGGCGTTTACAAGAATTCAATAAATTTCTTGTCTATTAATATCAATTGGGAGCAAAACCCAGTAAAGATTTGGGGGAGTATGCCAGTAAGGATCTGGGGGAGTAATTCCCTAGTTCAGTCATAATGAAGTTATTTCTGGCATTAATGAAGTTGCTTGAAAGGCTTCTTAAAATCTTAAGATCATATTGATCATAAGAATACTTAAGATTTAAGGTTTGAGACATAATGAACTTACGGAGTTTTTGAGTTCACATCATTATGTTGTTTACAATAAATTGTATGAAGTGGACTGAGATTAAGCTCAAAGGAATTTATATCCATGCGAAAACAGAATACTATAAGTATGATATTATTATTATGGCCTCATGGACAAGAATGTTTTGAGGCAAAGTTGTTTTTAAAAGTTGGAATGGAGGCTAATGTTAAGGCTAATGGAAGCTTTCCATTAGCACAAAATATAAAGTTCCTTATGCTCCATTCCTATAATGTGATTTATGTTATTAGTTTTATGGACTTCTCCTCTAAAAGTGGAATATTTATTACGGAAGTTCGTCGAAATGTTGAGTAGTTGCTCCGTCCACATTTCAAGGGGGAGCAATTGAACTTCCAGGTATGTTTAAATTCCACTTCTATTGTAATTCCTAAGGAATTTTCTGTCCTTTAAGTAAAACTAAGTGTGGTTTTAAGGCAAAGCTAATTAAGAATAATTAAATTACCCTTATAAATTTCACATAAGTTTATCTCCTAAGTGAGATAAAGGATTTAATTACGCTCCCCATAATGGTTCTCCTAAAGCATCAAAGGAGGATAATGAAAATTATGATACTCTGAAACAGAGTATGATGTTGAAAAAACTAAAGGGATAGCAGTTAAATTATAAGGGCTTTATGGCAATTAAGAGCTCCACTGTTGACACTATTAAAGGAGCTATTCCTAACTCCCAGATCGCCAAGGTAATCCCTGGGAAAAGTTCCTTTTAAAGTTTAAGCAACACGTCTTGCTAAAAGACTTGTTGAAAGAAATTTAATGCAAATGGGAGTTTGAGGAAATAAATTGTGAAAAGGTGACTTATGGCCGCCAAACTTAAGCTTTTAGAGATGGAAATTTCATAAAGTTTTCCTTTTGCATTATAAAGGAATTAATTATGATAATTAAGTAGTTTTAAGACAATTAGTATCTGACAGTGGTACAAAGCTCAATAAGAAAATAAGTTTAATAAGGAATTTATGATTGGTCAATATTATATTGACTATAAGCAATAGGGATATTGCATAAAACTTGAGGGTTTTTTTTTCTCAGGATATTAAGTTAATCTTAGTGATTTCACGTTTTAAAGATTCACTAAGATTGGTCCATAAAGGGGAGTATTAAGTTTATTCTAAAGTTTTATGTTTACTCCCTCAAGGGCGATAAGTTTTCTTATGTTGTCACTAATACTTAAGTTATTATGCGCCCTTTAAGTTTTGAGACCGGGAAAACTGGCAGACATAAGCCTAGGACTGGACCCCTAGAGAGTTGTTATTAAAGAAAGTTTTGCTTTGTTGGCTTAAGTACTAAAGTAATTATATGTGTGATATATCACACTAAGGGATTGCATGCTCATGTTTAAATATAACGGTGACCACCAAATTGTGGAGCGTTAGGGCATTTGGCAAGGTGTGAATTTATGAAAAGTTTAATCCACAAAAGTTTCACCCTTGCAGGGGAGCCATATTGTGGAATGGTTCTACCCAATTTTTCCTTAAGGCATTGTTAAGGATGCAAACTAAAGTTAAGGCATGCTCTTGATCCCTAAGTCTTTAAGATATGGATTTATGTCCCTGGTCCATATAAATTTAAGAATAAGGAGTTACCTTAAAGAAATTTATCCCGGAATTCATTATGTAAGAGTGCAAATTATTCGAGTAACATGTCAAAAGGTATCTGTCAGACCTATGACATCGTGAAAGATTAATTCCAGAATCGAACATGTTCAAGGCCTTGATGAATTAAGTTTAGGGCTCAACAAATAAGTATTAAATCTAAGGCATAAGTGTTGAGCGTTACATAAGGTTAATGTCTTGATGCTTAAGTGTTATGCTAAGATATTAAAGCTAAATATCATATTTAAAGAGGCTTGCCTTTTAATGTTGTTGGCATAAAGACTAAATGGCAGACTATTATTAAGGGACAAGTTATGATTCTGGAAACAAAACATATTTCTCTTCTTTTCAAAAGCGCGCACATAAGAATATACGCAAGAATATATGAAGAGAAACTGCACTCTTGGGACCATTGCAACACCATCTCCCCATAGACTTAAGACGGGTTAGTTTCTTCGATGGAATGATGTACTGTGGTCAATTAGATCAATGGTACTTAATTGACCATTGTATTTTATTGACTTTGTATAAGTTCCAACAAAGGAATGAGCTCATAAATAAGTATTAAGTTCATGGAGCTCCTAAAGTTAAAGAAGTTCCATTTCAAGATAAGGTGGTATATTGTAGTAACTGGGTTCTGCGGTACTAACTGACCGTTGCAATCCTTTTATCTCATATGCCATTTTATTAAGAAATGGGCTTATAAGTTTAGCCTTACGATCAAGGGGGAGAATGTTGGATATTATGATCTTAAAGACTAAACTGTAGCCATTATGTCATAGAGATTAAAGATAAAGCTTAAGTGAAAAATATCTGAAGTGCTACAGTGCCAAACAGTAGGGCGGTGCTACAGTGCTCACCTACTCTGATGAGCTGCCCTGATCAGGGGCAGCCCATCAGCCAACTCATGGTGTGGGCCCCCCTGGTGCACAGCACAATTCTATAAAGAAAAGGGAGAGGAGTAGAAGCGGCTACGACTGCTGTTTTGCTGTGGCTGCTGCTCTAAGGAAGAACACACACACACTCATTCCCTTTGCTCTCTCTCTCTCTCTCTCTCTCTCTCAAGAAAATCAGGCTGCTGATCAAGCCTGTGCTGGAGCACCGGGAAGGGCACTTCACAGCCACCAGATCAAGCTCTTGGTGGTGTTAAGCTAAGAGGAAGAGATGGCCAGATCAAGGTAGAAACCATCCCATAAGTTTTGTGGCTCAAAACTTGTGCTAAATGATCCTGGCAATCCAACACAGATGACAATCTCAACTTCTCAACCATTCGCTCAGTGCGAACATATTTAAATATATTGCTTTTTATTATGGTTGTGTTGGACGTGTTGGCTGTGTGCATCGCGTTATGGAGAGGCCGGTCATTCGCTCAGTGCGGTTGTATCATCTCAATATATCAATTGAATGAAAATATCCTTTATCAAAAAAAAAGTCTTCATCTCCTCAGTTCAGACCATGAGATGGCGAGGAACACATGTACATGCGTAGTTTAAGAAGAGAAAAAAAAAAAGAAATGCTATCTTCTTTGCAGCCATGAATGACAAGGAACAAAATAAAATAAATACTCAGGTGTGAGTGACAAATTAAAATCAAGTGGTTGGCGGGTACTGGTTACTTGTTGCCGTTCCCCTTGCATTCATCAAGAGAGCTTCAGTACCCGTACTATTATCCTGTCATGTTCTTCACCTGAATGAAATGGAATGAACCCCATGTGACAGGTGGGTCAGGCTGTAGGTAGGCGTCCATCACAATGGAATGAACGTACTACTACTTGCTCTCATCTCTTCAGCAAGAGTAAAAAGCATAAGACCACCACAATTACGGCGTTATTAGCTTTCTGCCATCACTTTATAAGTAGTAGACCAAAATCACCGCTCACAACGCTAAACTTTTACCAAATGCACTGACTGCTCGTGTGCATCAACCATGGTGGTGAGCTACTGCGCCCCGGCGGCCGTGTGTTGCTGCGGCTCCTCCGCCGTGGCTGCTGTTGGCGAGCACGGTGTACACCCAGACCCAGCCCAGCCCCAGCAGGAGCTCCCCCAGCGCGCGCCATGGAGCACCAGGGCATACTGGGCAGGGTCGCGACGCTCCCGTGCAGCCTCTCGAAGGTGCGCATGGACGCCATCTCGCCCAGTTGCCGTGCCGCGCGCGTCGACGCCGCCGCTTAGGAGCAAGACGAGTTCAGTTCATGGCCGGCGTCGGCGAGCTCGCCCGCGGCCGTAGCTTGACGGTTGAGCCACAGTGGGGTCGTGAGGCAATCCCGGAGCCGGCCGATGCCGTCGTTGGCATCCTGCCAAGCCCTGCTAGGTGCCAAGTGGCTCACCTCGCCTCGGCGTCCTCGCGCGCGGCCGGCATCCGTTGTCGGCGCGCGTGTCCCTCCCACTTCGTCTCGGCTGTCATCGCGCGTGTCCTTCCGGAAGCGTCGTGGCCGGCACCCGTCGTGGTCGCACGTGGGCCACGTGGCCTTCCCGACTCGCCTCGGCCATCGCGGCGCGCGGCCGTCCCTAGCGCAAGGTGCAGCGGCCGACGCCTGCTGGCTGCCGTTCGTTCGTCACCGGCAGCGCCACCGACCTACGGTCCCTCCACCTCTCTGGGTGCAGCGTGTTGGCCACCATGGCGGACAGCTCGGCGTGGTTGGGCCGCATCTGCTGCTGCCGTAGCTTGGCCTGGGTGAAGAGCGGCTTCGTGGAAGAGGACGAGGATGAGGGTCAACGTGCACAGGGGAGAGATGGGGAGAGGGAGAGGTGATGCACATGACACGAGGCGTTTGTAGTAATGCCCAGGAGTGAGAGGAGGGAGAGGGAGAGGGAGAGGAGGAGGAAGCAGACCAAGTCAACGTATCCGTGTGGCATTTTTTTTTGCCACGTCAGCCTGACAGGAGAGCCCGACCTGTCATAATCGGGGTCGAAACATGCTCATTGAGCGGTTAGTGCATTTCGTGAAAGTTCAGCGTTGTGAGCGATGGTTTTGGTCTAATTTTTGTAAAATGGTGACAAACAGCTAATGACGTCGCAGTTGTGGTGGTTTTATGTTTTTTACTCCATCAGCAACAATGTACTGTAGTAGTGCATCTAGTGCCTCACTTGATAAACGACGATCCTCGCAGCCATCTCCAACTCTGACAGCAACGCCATCGATTGATCCCTTCAGTGGCAATAAGTTAATGGCGAGAAGATCTACAGAGAAGAGGCAGCTTCTTCCCCACACGGCCACATAGAGATTGAGGCTCTGCCAACGGCAGTAAAAAACTCCACCCCCTTCGTGGGAGCGGGGCAGAGTCAGAGGCAGAGGATGAAGAAAGAGCTTTCTTGGCCTTGCCTAGACTAGCTGCAGAGGAGAGAAGGGAAGGGGGGAGAGGATGATGGAGGTGGTGGCGGAGGCCGGCGCGCAGCAGCCATGGGACCAGTTCAAGGAGAAGGTGGAGATCATGGAGGGCGAGGGCGGCGGTGGCGCTGATGCTGTAGGTGAGTTGCTGACAACGGAGATCAAGAAGAGGCTGAACCACGCCCACGGCAGCAGCAATGGCAACGGTGCCCACCATGCCAATTGCGGAGAAGAAGAAGAAGAGCACGCCAATGGCGAAGAAGTAGAAGGGGAGGAGGAGGAGGTCAAGGCGGAGGAGCAGCAACAACACAAGAGTATCTTCTTCGATCCAGCCAAAGGTGAGAGCTTTGCTCTGCTTCTCCATCTGATTCTCCCCTCCTTCCTTCCAGCTCCACTGTTCTTGGTGAACTGGACTGGGATGATCCCCTGCTTAATTAATTTATCGAGTTCTTTCTCATGGGAAGAACAAGATGGATGGAGACTACAACATTATTTTCGAGAGGATAAATTGAAAAATCGTCCTGTTGCATTTATAGGCTCTGCTTCTTTCAACTTCTTTTGTCCATTCCTGGCAAGCAAATAATCCATGTCCATATCTGGCTAGCAAGCAATAGTGTTTAAATGAAAGATGTGGGGACTTTTTTTTTAAAGTGGGGACTTCACCCCTACTGTTTCTGTCCCCTCAGTTCTGCCTGGGATGCAGTGCTTATATCATTGCCTTCAGTGTTCTAGAGCTAGAGCCTAGAGAAATCTTACAAGAGAAAAAGGACACGAATAACACATGATATGTAATGATCAGAGGTGGTAGGGCACAGATAATGATAGATGGCCACACCCCCCACTTTGGTGGAGGGTCCTTGATCTGCTGTTTTAGTCGGCACACTATTGAGTTTGGAACTAGAAGACTCTATTTTTCTTTGATTATTATACGCCGATTTTCTCTCCTTGTGGAAGTAAAACGAACTGGTACTTGATCCACGGTTGTCATGCAGGTCATGTTTGAGGTGGCGGTGGTGGTGGAGGCAACGATGAGGGACTCGCTGTTCAAGAAGCTCGACACGGTGCAGACCGAGGGGGCGATGGGGTTGTGCCTGGCCGTGGCAGCCTCCGCCGCCACGTTCGCCTGGGTCTCCAGTGCGCGCAGCAGGATCAGGCAGATGCTCACCCTCAGCTCGGTGCACAGGGTGGATCTGGCCGTTGTGGAAGAGCTCGTCGGCGGACGACATGGCGGGAAGCGGGAAGAGGAGTCAAAGTCGGCTGAACCGAGAGCAAACCAGAAAAAAACAAAGAGTCAAATAAATCAGCCGACGTGGCATGCACAGTCAGCACTGAAACAAAAAAAAAAGAGTAATTTGTGGCACAAGTTTGCTTAAATTGGGTAAAAATGTGGAAAATCTGCTAAATGGGGTAATTGCCACTACCAGAAACTGAAATTTTTCTGTGGGCCAAAAAACGACAGGAAAATTAGGAAAACCGTCAGGAATAATATTTCCTGTCGGCCGCCAGCGATAGCTTGACAGGGATAAGAGAAAATGCCTGTCGGGGGGCCGACAGGAAAATTATCCCTGTCGGGACTGAACCGTCAGAAAAACAGAATTTGGTGGACAAAATAATAAAAATAATAGAAATACATTTCACATAATTGATCCATTTCAACATAAAAAGAGATTCAATAGGTTAGATTAATCATAGTTTAAATAGATCGCATGTATCTACTTCGTATACAAATCTGTCTATAATTAGCATACAACGGCTAAAGGTCACCCAAACAGAAATGCACATCTAATAACACATAAGTCCTTCAACTACATATGGAGAAACATGACCTCATTTCTCACTCAATCACAGATTGGAATGCAAGCTTCTCTTTCAGATGATCCTGCACCAAATAGGCTCATTGATCTGTTACAAAAAGAATTAGACTCGTTGAAGTAAGATTGCAAGAACTAGATCATTATCTATGTGATACAGTAAGAACCTATTCGGCATCTCAGTTTCTCAAATTAACTTGGCCAAACCTTGGCTCCATTCCTCTAAAGTTATCACATAATAACTGAGTGGAACTATGACACATAATTGTATAAAAAGTTGACAACAACTGCATGACTAATGTTGTTTTGAGAGAATAGTAATACCTAGCCTCGAAAGGATGCGCCTACTGAATATAACAGTTTTGCAATGAAAGAACACAAATAAAAATTCATTGTTTTTCAACATGAACATGTGGACAAGCAATCAACAAAGAACATCGAGAATCAGCATACAACTTAGCCTAATTTGCAAACCACTCAACAATAACAGGGAGTTAAGTCTCTGCATTTCAGTCTTCCATAGTCATTTATATGGATATGTGCTGCACTTTAGATTAGTGTGTGCTGCTTACAATTTTAAGTAGCATCTAGGTAATTAGTGGGAGCACTAGGGCAGTCTCGTGACCGATACCATATGCTGGAACATATAATAAGAAAATAGTAAGTTCCAAGAAGCAAGTAGTAGAAAGATTAACTAAATTCAGATGACATACAGTATGGCCCATGATAGGAGCCCCTCAACATATGTTTGTCTTGTTAATTGTTATTAACAGAACATATATTTCTTGTGCATAGATACTGGTAAAAGGCTTTTCCAAGTATAGTTTCGTTGTCAATACTCTAAAATATAATGTCTAGGTACATATCACATGTTCTTGAGCATACTGGAGATATCATGATATGATAATATCAAAAACTTGTATCAAAATTAATCATTGCATGAATTTGGAGACAGGTCGAGAAATAACAGTATAAACCATACCTTTGATAAGAGCAGAGGATATTACACCTCTCATAGATGGGTCATGAACCTTAAATCTTACTCCTGATCGAGTTCAGCTGTTAGGCAGTTGATGACTCTGTCGTCCCAATCATCTAATCATGTGAATATATGGAAATGTGAATATGTACAGAAACCGAAATGAATGAAATATCAATCTGCAAATTAATCATTCAAGCTCCCAACCACACATATGGAACATCATTGCAGAAACCTGGCTCATATATTTTAATCAGTACAGAGTATGTACCTGAAACAGATTGCCTTTGACCATGTATTATTTCTCCATCGATGTGCTTCTCTATAGATGAAAACCTCTGTACAAAACAGTACCCAGATTTAAGAAGCATGGAGGCTACTTTCTGCAGAAAACATGAAAGGAGCAACCTTATTATTGTTGCTTCTATTTGGAATATTGGGATGAGTTAAAAGAATCAATAAAAAAGCTTTTGCAGCTTAGTACAGTAAGAAAAGAAAAACTAGGGGGCAAGGCCACAAAGCTGGGAGCTGACATTCGTCGGAGGCAATGGACAGCCCCAAGCCGAGCGCTCGCGGAATGGCTGAATCATGGACCAACATCACAACATCACAACTACTGAAGCAAGGCGAGGGATAACCTCAACTTCTTGTTGCCAACCTCCCTGATGATGTTCCTTGTATTTGCAATGCAAGTGCTCAATGCTTCCTAAATGCTACATGATAAAAGAGAATAAAATCAAAAGGTATGGACAGATAAATTATAGATCAAACTATTAGGGTGCTGGATAGTAAGACAGTAAAAAAATCTCGAGGAAATACAAAGAAAATTAACACTTATACTGAAACAGCATTACATTCAACATCAGACCACTTGCTGAGTGTTGCGTTCCTTGTTTCCATTCAAACAGTTCAAAATAAATCTGTTTTCAAATGGGTACTCAACATCATAACTGTCTTTATGTGTGATGGCTGGCTGACATACAGGCTACAGCTAAAAGAATATTTTCTAGTAGTTACATGTTGTTTGAAACTTATACCAACTGATTAATTTCCAAGCATGAAACTAAAAGCACACACTGAATTGTGAAAGCACTCAGTTCATGCACTTGGCAATTAAGCAAAAAAGCATACCTTCACCTAGCAGCTCAAGGTCAACTCAACAAACACGCGAAGGCAATCTTAGTTCTGTTGTCACCCTCTTGTCCTTTGCAAAGGCTATTTTTTGCGTGTGAAGATAAGTAGACAGTGCTCTACATAGCCAAATTAGAGACAAGTATAGTTTAGGTTGTAGTATTACAAGTATTTTAATGGAAAACAGAACTAATGCTAATCACCCCATATATTCCACTCAATCTTAGAAGTAAAAATTACAGAATATATGGAAACGTATGGCTGTCTTCAAACTAATTTAACTAATCAAGGCAGCAATAAATGGTTGCAGTCCCTCAAACCCATAGCTCGAATCTGAGGCTAGATCTGGCGTACATATATAAGCTACAGTTCTATGGCTCAAATCTGACGCTTGATTTGGGGATTCCTGGAGCTGCACCAGATTTGGGGGGTTCGGAGAAGCTAGGAGCAGGTAGCAGAAAAGTGTTGGGATTCAGTGTACATACCTCCGCGACGCCGACGAACTGCACGAGTTGGAGCGGGTTCTGAATGGCGGTGTCGATGTATCCAGGAGCTGGGGAAGAAGCACAACCTGGCGATGGCAGCGCCGTTCGAGCAGGGCTGTGGCCGTGTGTAGGACTAGGCCAAGCGCCGCTGTGGCCGGGGTGGTACCCAGACCGGAGCTGGCGGCGGCGCAACCCAATAGCAGAGGAGCCATGGTGGAGGCAGAGTGGCCAAGAGGAGCAACACGTACAGATCGGAGAGAGCCGGCTGAGGTGCTCGGGTGACCTCGGAGCGCAGTGCACGGGGAGGGGACGGCGGTCGACGGCGGCGAGGGATTTAGGGGCGCAGGAAGTCGGGTGGATTTGGGAGATTTGGGGGGGATTTGGCGGCTAGGGTTTATTTCAGCAGGAGCGTGGCGCGGAAAAAGGATGCTCCGCGGCGGGACTAGGTCTCTTTGCGATGCGCGGGGCCAAAAATTGGATGTGCGCTAGTGATTTTGGCGGGTGGGCTGGGCGGGCCAACGTTTTTATTTCTCTGTGGGCTAAAGAACGACAGGGATAATACATTTTTTTCTCGAATATGCACGAGTGTGCATATCATATACTCCACCGGTCATTTACAACGCATCGTGATACAACTCACGGATATACATACACAACTCCACTCCACCCTACACCCAGGCTACTCCTCGCCAATGCTCCACCGTATTAGACCTGCAAACACATAATCTACGTTCCCTTTTATGAGTCCAGCCAATGACCAAGTTCTACCTTCCGATGAGATTTTATGCAAGAGAGCACCAACCGATGGATAATACATTTTACTGTGGGCTAGTGCGGGACCGACAGGAAAATTATCCAACTCACAGAAAAATTTCAGTTTCTGGTAGTGTGCTATCACAAACGTGAAACTAGGGGGTAAAAAATGAAATTTACTCTTAGATTTACAAGACTACGTCACATGATACTTGTTATTCCCATGGGTCTAGCCAAAGGCGTGTCTCGAAAACAATACTCACCCGATTTACTGGAATTTCACTAAATTTGCGAAATGTGTGGCATAATTTGGCTATTGATGCTAGCTTTTTCCTGAGAGAGAAGTTCTAGTATTGCCAATCTTGTGTTGCTACCGTGCTAGCCACATATGGTAGACCAAATAGTGATTAGGTGGGCTAGATTTTCTCCTCCTAGTGTTTGGGTAGATTCTGCTCCTGTGGACTTGGTCCCTTTTCTTGTAAAAGATGCTACAATTGTTATGAATGAATAAAGGAGGAGGGAAGTTTCAAAAAAAAAATTATTTAAAAAATAAATGGTTAGGTATACTTTAATACATTCTAGCAAAACAAAAAATTTAATTCAAAGAAAACACATGCAAAAAGGAAGAAAAAAGACAAACTCTGTTGTGCATAGTCACTTCACCTTTTCTATATATTTTTCGAGAAACCCACAGGATCTCTGCATATTCATCAAGATGAAATAACTTTTACGAACGCCTCAGTTTATGGACATACAAGAAAAAACTCTTATATGGTATGCAGACTACTTTCAAAATAAGGAACAACATGACATCAAATGTAAACCGAGTCGTACGTGCTTAGCCTCAATGGTTCATAGTAGATGTGAGCCTTGTTTCCTAACACAACAATCACGTGAGCCTGCGACACAAAGACAACCGATATCACCTAAATGCCAAGATAGGCTACCAAAGAACAAAGGAAACCATGCGCCCTAATAACAACAACCGCCACAACATAAAACTTGAAAACAACACTTATGACCCAAAACCTGAGTAACATCCGTAAAAAAAAATCTACCACATTTTCTTTGGCACCACCGTTCTTGCTTTTCTTCAATTATCATCTCCACATTCTGCATGAAACTCTCTACCACCATGAAGGACTGCGGTGGTACTGGGACTTGAACTTTTTGATGAACTTTGCATGGGTCTAGTCGTTAATGGTGCCTTCTTATTCAAGAGGGCACACGCCCAAGCCATTCGCTTACATTTTCTATCTCTCCGGGTTACTTTTGCATCTCAAACCTGTTAGAAAACATACAGAGGACAAATGAAGTCATTTTTGTTTTGTGACACCATAGGGCAATTCAGGCCCGTCTATTTAGCTGAAATAAATAAAAGGAAATTATTGAAAGAGCACTTAATCAAACTCTTGGGCCATCAGGGAACCTACTGGAAACAAAGGGCCACTATTAGGTGGGTGAAGCTTGGGGATGAAAACACTAGATTCTTTCATGCCAATGCCACCATAAAATGTATGCACAATCATATCTCAGTGCCACAAGGTGAACAAGGAGAGCAACCCAATGAACATGAGGCCAAAGCAGCTATATTTTGGAGGGCATTCAAGCAGAGATTGGAGTCTCAAATCCACACCTCTGTCTCATTTAACTTGATCCATTTTGAGTCAGCAAGATAATCTTATTGAGCTTGATGCTCCTTTCACCAGTGAAGAAATAGAGCAAGTTATCAAGGAATAGCCCCCCTGATAAAGCCCCATGCCCTGATGGCTTCAATGATGCTTTCATAAAAGCTTGCTGACACATTATAGAGGCATCTTTCCTCAGATTAATCACTGACTTTTATCATGGGAGACTGAATTTTCAAAGCATCAATTCTTCTTTCATCACTTTAATTCCGAAGAAGGATAATCCTCCAGCTGCCAATGATTGAACATATATATCTTTGCTCAACTGCTTAATAAAAATTATGACAAAGTTGTCGGCTACTAGATTGCCAAATACCATTCTTAGTATTTTTCAAAAGAATCAGTATGGCTTTCTCAAAAAACAGATCCATTCTAGACAGCATGGCTTGGGCCTATGCATATTTATACCAGTTTTATCCATCCAAAAAAGAAATCATAATACTCAATCTTGACCTTAAAAAATCTTTTGACATGATTGAGCACCAAACCATTATGGATATCTTTCAAGCAAGAGATATTGGACCTAAATGGCTCAGATGGATGAGAATGATAATGACCTCTAGGACATAGACTGTTCTTCTTAATGGAGTGCCTGATAAACAATTTCTCTGCATGAGAGTGGTCAGACACGGTGATCCCCTCTCTCCCCTCACATTTGTTGTGGCAGTAGACCTCCTTCGGACTTTGTTTAGCAGAGAATTACACCAGCAAGGGCTACTTCCTCCTATTGATAATCCAACCCAACAAGCCCGGACTTCCCAGTAGTTCGGTATGCCGATGATATGATCTTGACATGCAAACCTGCCCTATCCAAGTGCAAAAGGTGAAAAATATTCTAAACATTTATGCAGATGCCACTGGTCCGAAGATTAACTACCACAATTCTGTCTTAGTTCCCATTAATGTGGAGGACAGAGAATTCAGCTCCTCATTCAGATCCCGCAATGTCACCAAGGAAGCTTCCCTTTCATCTACCTGGGGCTGCCATTGCAATTAAACAAGCTCATAACTGAGGACTTCATTCCTATACTACACATAATTAATCAAAGATTGTGTGGTTGTTCCACCTTGTTGGCCTAAGGGAGAAAATTGCTGCTCCTTAAATCTGTTTTCACCTCCCTTCCTACTTTCTTCATGTGTAGCTTGAGTATTCCAGCCACAATTATTGAGCAAGTCAATAAATATCTCAGGCTCTGTTTTTGGATAAAATATGGTATGAATGATAAGGGAACAACCCTGATTGTCTGGAATAAGTTGTGCAAGCCAAAATCTCAAGGAGGACTGGGAGTTCTAGACATGGCAAGACACAACAAAGCTCTTCTGGTCAAAAATTGCATAAGTTCTATAATCACCTAGACCTTCCATGGGTCCATCTTATTTGGAACTCCTACTACAACACACAGCCCCCCACCGGGAAAATGGAAGGGTCATTTTTGTGGAAAGCCCACTTAAAGCTCATTGATCAGTAGAAGCAAGTAGCAATCTACACTCATGCCAAAGGAAACACAATACTGATTTGGGCAGATAATTGGCAGAACAACCCCTCTATAGGCAATTTCCTAAGCTTCATTGATTTGTCATCAACAAGCAAATCACTATACAAGAAGTGATAGGAACAAAGGATATCACTAAAAATCTTCACAAGCCAATATCAACACCAATGCAGACAAAGATCAGTAGCATTACTCTTGGAAGACAACAACTTGCGGTTCTAGGCAGATGTACAAATGACTGAAACAAGATACCCCTGCCCCACCACATTTCAATTGGATATGGAAACGTGCATGTCAACTTAAGCACAAAGTGTACTTCTGGTTACTGCTTCATGACAGAGTTAACACCAGAAATCTGCTGCAAAGGAAATCATATCATCTCCCTAACTACTCGTGTGTTCCATGTCAAGAGCATGCAGAAGAAACCAGCCTACACTTAAGCTGGGACTGCCCCTTTCCTCAAGAATGTTGGCTGTTGTTAATTCCTTACAAGAAGAGAGGTGTCTCTTTTCTACATGAAATGAAACTTGCAAAGGAACCATTACATAACCCTATAGGGATGATCATCATCATTTGTGCTTGCTGGAACATTTGGAGGCAGAGAAATGATAAAAATATTAACCAATAAAGCTCCCAGTTTGGACAGTTGGCGCAAGAATCTCAAAAATCTTACCCTTGATCTGCCATATGGTAAAAGAAAAGCATATACAGATTCTGAAAGCCTGAATACATCAACATATATGATTCTTAGATCTTTAATTCCTAGTTTTTTTTCCATGCAAAAAAAAAATTCTAGTTTTTTTCTAACCCTTGTACATATTTTGCTCTTGTAAATAACCTTTTTCGTTTATATATAAAATTACACACTAGGATAATTTCCTACTGTTTGCCAGTCAAAAAAATGTTTATAATAAGTCCATCAAATAAAAGGCCAGATGTTTACTTTATTGGCTTTTTTTACGTTCACTTTATTGGCTTTCTAGAAGGCTTTTCTTTTTCATGTACTTTCAATATATAATAGATTAGTTCTCAAAAAAAAAGATTAGCTATATGCATCGTCGATGAAATTTCGCAGATAATAAAGCTTTCATTTTCTTAAAAGGAAAAACCTTCCTACATGGTCTCGAGAAGGTTACGTACGTGACCACAGAAAATCCGATACACATTCGCTCCTGTGACGAAAGAGCTCGCATCAAGCAACAAGTTTGAGTTTCGGGCTACCAACAGGGCTGCGGATAGCTCACCTCTGAAGGTGCAGGAGAAGAAGAGGCACAAGAAAGATGATGGCTCAGTGGATATGGAAAATGAAAGCTCAGGATCGGCGGCTCCCCTCGAGGGTGACCGCTGTCAACAATGAAAATCTTGAGCTGGAATTGCCGGGGGTTAGGATCGCCCTCGGCAGTTCGATCGCTGCTAGAACTTCAACGGCAGCATGATCCAGATTTACTTTTCCTCTCGGAGACTCACCTTGATGATTCGAGTGGGGAAAGGTTGCGAGTTAAGTTAGGGTTTGATAGTAAGTTTGTTTCTCCCAGCGATGGTAGAAGTGGAGGTTTGATGATGTTGTGTAAGAGTAATATCAATATGCAGTTAAATTACTATCATGCAAATTTCATTGATGTTGTGGTAAAAGGAGATGATCCCAGTCAGGATTGGCGGTTAACAGGCATGTACGGAGAACCAATGTGGAGGAATAAACACCACACATGGAAACGGCTTCGAGATCTACACGCCAAGGGCTATCTACCTTGGGTGGTCATAGGGGATTTGAATGAAATATTGTACTCGTCCGAGAAAGAAAGAGGGAATGCAAGACCCTTGTCGTACATGACAGTGTTCAGGGAATGTTTGTCCGATTGTTTGCTGGAAGATCTTGGATATATTGGAAATAAATTCACATGGAAAAGAGGGGTGACCCGAGAAAGACTAGACAGAGCCGTAGGGAATGCGGCATGGTCCAGTAAGTTCCCAGATGCAGGCGTTCACCACCTGGCGATGGGTGGTTCAGACCATCGTCCAATTTTGATTGACACGGCCACGTACACAATTCCCTCCATTGGTGGGGGTCGACGACGGAGACGGTTTGAAGGAAAATGGCTCAGAGAGGAGGCCGTGGGTGACATGGTGGCGTCGGCGTGGGAACACTCTCCTCCAAACGCGCCAATCATGGCCAGGCTTGAAGCAGTACACAACGAGTTACATGAGTGGGACAGGAATGTTCTTAAGGTGCCACGCAAGAAAATTAAAGATTTGACTCGAGAACTTGACCGCCTTCTGGCGGGACCTATGGATGAGCATTCAGCTCATCGACAGCATGAAATAACAGTGCAACTGGAAGCTGCGTTGGAGCAGGAAGAAGTGTATCACATGCAGCGGAGTAGAAGCGATTTCCTCAAGTACGGGGACCGCAACACAGGGTATTTCCATCACAATGCGTCAGCTAGACGGAAGAAAAACACCATTGTAAAGTTGAAGGATGCAAACGGCGTTGTTCGGGAGGGCAACGAGGAGATGAAGCCGCTGATACAGTCTTACTTTTCAGATCTCTTTACATCGGAGGTTTTAGGGACTGATGAAATATTACTCCAGAGAGTCTCACCTAAGGTTTCTCAGGCCATGAATGACTCCTTGCTGAAGCCATACACAACAGAGGAAGTGAAGAAGGCGATGTTTAGTATCGGTGACTTTAAGGCTCCGGGGACTGATGGACTGCATGCAATTTTCTATAAGAAATTTTGGCCAGTTGTGGGCGATCAAGTAACAGAGGCTGTGTTGACAGCGCTCAATAACAGTCATTCCGGATGGATGGAATGAAACAGCTGTGGTACTTATTCCAAAGGTGGATTGCCCTGAACTTATCTCGCAGTTCAGGCCAATAAGTCTGTGTAATGTCGTCTACAAGGTAATCTCCAAAGTGCTATCCAATAGACTGAAAGTGTTATTACCAGACATTATATCTTTGACCCAGAGTGCTTTTGTGCCGGGTAGACTCATTACTGACAGTGTGTTAGTGGCTTATGAGTGTTTCCATGCGATTAAGAAGAAGAGACAAGGAAACAGTGGCTTGTGTGCAGTGAAGCTTGACATGCACAAAGCATATGACCGAGTAGAATGGAACTTTCTCCGGGATATGATGATTAAATTGGCTTTGACAACTCTTGGGTGGAGATGATCTTGGCCTGTGTTACTTCTGTTAATTACAGGGTTTGGTTCAACTCGGATGAAACAGAAACGTTTACCCCTACTAGGGGGCTCAGGCAAGGGGATCCCCTATCCCCTTATCTTTTCTTAATATGTGCTGAAGGGTTATCCAGTCTACTAGCGCATGAAGAGGCGGTCGGTGGTATCCAAGGGATTAGGGTGTGCCGCAGTGCACCATCAGTTTCACACTTGTTATTTGTTGATGACTCCCTGATCCTGATGAGGGCGGATACGTTGAATGCCACGTCGCTTAGAAGTGCTCTAGATCTGTACTGTGCTAGCTCAGGACAACTGGTAAGTGATGAAAAATCCAGTGTTTTTTTCAGCCCAAACACATCAGTGGAGGTACGAGCAGATGTTTGTACACAGCTTAATATTGTCTCAGAGGCTATATCTGATAAGTACTTGGGGCTACCGTCGAAGGTTGGAATCGACCGTAGTGACTGTTTCCAGCACCTGGTTGATAGAGTGTGTGCGCTCATCAATAGTTGGATTTCAAAAATGCTATCGATCAGTGGTAAGGAGATGCTCTTGAAGGCTGTGGCACAGGCCATCCCAGTCTATGCCATGTCTGTCTTCAATATTCCGAAAAATATTTGTAAGGCTATTTGCGACGCTATAGCCAGATACTGGTGGGGTGACACGCAGGATAAAAGGAAGATACACTGGAAAGCATGGTGGAAGATGTGTATTCCTAAAAATGAAGGAGGCATGGGATTTTGAGACTTGCACTGTTTTAATAAGGCCATGCTTGCTAAACAGTGTTGGCGTTTACTATCTGATCCAGAATCCTTATGTGCTCAAGTTTTACGAGCCAAGTATTACCCGGATGGGGATTTGATGAATGCTACCTTGAAAAAAGGATCGTCATATACGTGGCAGAGTATCATGGCAGGTATGAAAACTTTTAAACAGGGTGCGATCTGGCGACCGGGGGATGGTGCATCAATTCATATTTGGAAGGATCAGTGGATCCCAACAAGCCATGATCGAAAGGTAATGACCCCTAGGGGGCAATGTTTGCTGCAGAAAGTACAAGAGTTAATTGACCCAATATCTGGAAATTGGGATGAACAGTTAGTAAAGGAAAACTTCTGGCCTGTGGATGCTGAAAGGATACTGCAAATTCCCCTGGCATCTCATGGTCAGTCAGATTTTATCGCCTGGCATTTCTCTAAGTCAGGATGTTTCACGGTTCGTTCTGCATACCATATCACGTGGAAAACTGAGTACAGAACAAGATCACGGATGAATTTGGGAGCGGGAAGAATTGATCCGCACCCGGTCTGGAAGGTCCTTTGGGGGAGATCGGTCCCTCCTAAGGTGAATGTGTTTAACTGGAGAGTTCTTCATGGGATCGTGCCGTGCTACTGTACGTTGTCTGATCGCCATATGTCGACTCCGGTGATTTGTCCTGTTTGTCGCAATGACCCTGAGGACTTGCGCCATATGCTGTTTACTTGCGATAGAGCAAAGTTGGTGTGGGGGGAGCTTGGATTGGGAACCACGATCGAGACTGCAGCGGCCCATGAGCGGTCTGGATCAGTCATTCTTGAAAAACTATTGTGCACCGAGCTGCCGGGAGAGGTAAAATTACCGATTGAAAATGGAGTGGAAACGGCAATGGTGGCTGCATGGTACTTGTGGTGGGATCGCCGGAGAATCAGTCACGACGAGAACGTTGGAAGCCCGGTTCGATCAGCCATGAGTATACGTGGTATTGTGGCAAACTCGTTGGCTGCCAAGGCAAAGGAGCCTACAAGAAAGATGAGATGGTCCAGACCAGCTAATGGGGTGATTAAGCTTAATGTGGACGCAAGCTATCATGTGGATGAGGGGGCGGGAGCAACTGGAGCTGTTCTGCGGGACAGTTCGGGAGCGTTCATCGCTGCTTCTTGCTCATATAAACAGTATGCTATGGATGTCTCCTCGATGGAGGCGTTCGCTTTATTGGAAGGGCTGCGTTTGGCAGAGGAACTGGGAATTTTTTCGCTGGCCGTTGAGTCTGACTCACAGGAGATAGTACAAGCTGTTCTGGATCCTTCGGAGTACCGCGCTTCCGCTGCGGTGTTAACTGATGATTGCCGTAAGTTGTTGAGTTCTTTCGGCAGGGCGACAATCGTTCACTGTGCTAGGGAAAGTAATGCGGTAGCGCATTGGCTAGCCAGTGCTAGTTATAGAGGGAAGCATAATGGGGTCTGGCTTGAGCACCCCCCCTGATTTCTTAATCCCCTCCCTTGTAACTGATATGATTATATTGTAATAAAGGTCGCCGAAGTTCAAAAAAAAAAAAAAAAAAAAGCTCGCATCAAGCATCAAGAAACGTGCGTCCAGCACTAGTACACAAATCAAGCGAGGCACGCCTTCAAACCATGACGCACGCGAGGACGTCTAGCCGGCCGCCCAGCCGGTGCTTCAAATCCACTTCATATAGACATACCAGCAGCACCAACGAGCCCACAACTACCTCAGCTCAGTCCTCACAGCAGAAACACCACATGGTCTGAAAAAATCGACAGAAAATGTCGTCGGAGAAACAGGAGACGGCGGCCGTGCGCGTGCTGGGCAGGTGGCCGAGCCCGTTCGTGATCCGGGTGCTGATTGCTCTTGGGCTCAAGGGCGTGGACCACGTGCTCGTGGAGGAGGCCGTGGGCAACAAGAGCGAGCTGCTGCTCGCGTCCAACCCGGTGAACAAGATGATCCCCGTGCTCCTGCACCATGGCAGGCCCGTCTCCGAGTCCCTGATCATCGTCCAGTACGTCGACGAGGTCTGGGCCTCCCAAGCCCCGGCGCTCCTCCCATCCGACCCCTACGCACGGGCCGCCGAGCGGTTCTGGGCCCAGTTCGTCGACGACAAGGTAAAAAGAGAAGGCAATCCAGTTTTGAATTTTGCTTTGTACTTTTCAGTTCTCAGCAACAAAATGATAGTATGAGATTATGAAGCTTTCCCCTAAACAAACGTGTGCTCACTGCTCAATGGATACGTAGTTTCCTACGGCGATCCGGGTCCTGAGGGGAAGGGTGGACGGCGACAAGGACGAAGCGGCCGCTCAGGTGTGCGCTGCTCTGCAGCGCCTGGAAGTGGCCTTCGTCGGGTGCAGCCAAGGAAAGGATTACTTCGGCGGCGACAGCGTCGGTTACCTGGACATTGCTCTGGGGTCGCACCTCGGATGGGTCAGGGCGGTAGAGAGGATCGCTGAAATCAGGCTGCTAGACGCGGCCAAGGTTCCTAAGCTGGCCGTGTGGGCGGATCGGTTCTGCGCCCACCCGGCGGTGGCAGACGCGATGCCTGGCGTGGACAGGTTCGTGGAGTACAGCATCAAGAATGACGGCGTTCTGAAGGCAGCCAGCACTAATTCCAAGTGAACGAACTGTTGTGGACGGTCGATGGAATAGAATGAACAAATAACCTGCTGGCTTTTTTTTTTTGAGGGACAAATAACCTGCTGGCTGTTGGTGTAAACCCTCCTTTCCGATGAGTTTTTTTTGAACTTCGATGAAAAAAAAGTTGGTGCAATGCTCCTCTCAATACTGTTGGAAATAATCTTGATAAGTCTTTTTTTTGAAAGGGGGAGTCCCCCCGAAAATGTGTAATAGAGGCCGTGCCCCAGGTAGGCCGGTATCTGGACCCTTCTCAGCCCATGGGGATCAGCGCCAGCAGTGTATTCCCTTGTCCTTTCCTCTCTGTATTCAGCTTTATTCGTTCGTATTCATTCAGGAAATGACACGATGGGGTACATCATCTAAGTACTAGTTCGGAATAGACCTCGGCATTTTTGGGCCGGGCCGGGTTTCAGGCCGGTTTTCAAAAAGCCCGACCTCAAAATCCCATGCCCAGGTTTAGTTTGGAAAGAGTTATTTTCTGCAGTAGAGAACTCCTACTACGTTTCAGGCTCTACTTGCAACTTCTCTTCTGTCCATTTCTAGAAAGCAATGATTCATGTGTTGGAATCAAAGATTTAAATGGCGCGCTATAGCGCCATATAGCGGCCAAGACAGGAGCTGTGCTACAATAAGCTCTATTTCTGGTCGAAGGTGTTGGCACGCTAATAGCGGCGCTACAGCCAATTTAGTGCTAAGGGCCTGTTCTGAACCTCTCCAACTCCCAGCTTCACAAACTCCAGAGTAAAAACGCAGCCGAACGCATTAGCTCCACGAAGCTGAATTCACGAAGCTGTCTTGGGCCGTAGTGCATTTTTGAGAAGCAAGGAAATCCCAGCTTCGCGATTTAATAGAATCTGGAGTTCCACGTAATTACAAGGTTTTGCCACCGCCCAGGAAAACGATTCGCACTGAGGGAGGCCTCACGTACTACTCTCGCGCACAGAACCCCTCTGGATCGAATCGTTTTCCTCTCCTCCTCGCTCGTATGCGCAGAGCTCTCCCTCTCGAACCCTCACCGCCGCCGCCAGTAGCGCCGCCATGCCGCTCCCCCCTCCCCCCCCCCCCCCCCCCCGCCGGCTGGTTCCTTTCCTCCCCCTACAGATCCAGCCATCCCGGCCTATTTCCCGCCGGATCCCTTGCTCAGCGGCACTAGTCCCGCCACCAGCCAGGAGCAGCGTCCCCATGGCAATGGCGAGCTCATCCGGACGCCATTGACGCCGGAGCCAGGAGCAGCAGCCTACGGCCGATCCAGGAGCCAGGAGCAACAACCCTACGGCCGAGCCCCCTCACCCAAGCCGCAAGGTGAGCTCACGTTGGGAACAAGGATGATACCCATGGCAGACATGTTGGTGTTCTTACTGTTAATGAAAATTGCAAAAAAATTCACAAGTGTAGTGCTATATGTGTGCAAATGTACTGCTATATGTGCATGTTCGTGAAGTGTAGTGTGTGTACTACTAGCAGTATGAACTAGTACATGTGAGTCCCAATGTGATTTGTGAAGTGTAGCACTGCTAAGATATTAACAGTTTGAACTAGTATGTGTAGTGCTAAGATTTTGGCTTTGCAAAATACTACAGTTTTCAGATTACATGATTTTGAAGTGTAGTGTAGTTTGCTTTCAGATTACAGTTTTCAGTTTGCAAAATACTACAGTTTTCAGTTTTCAGATAGTGAAGTGTAGTTTATTTGTGAACTGTAGTTCAGATATTATATGATTTTGGCTTTGCAAAATACTACAGTTTTCAGATTACATGATTTTGAAGTGTAGTGTAGTTTGTTTTCAGATTACAGTTTTCAGTTTGTAAAATACTACAGTTTTCAGTTTTTAGATTGTGAAGTGTAGTTTATTTGTGAACTGTAGTTTTCTTATTATCCTAGTACAGGTGAGGACCAATGTGACATGCATTTTCGTAGAGAAGTGTCAAGCATGACTGCTGAATGGAGCGTTGAAAACACTTGGATTGTCTGCGAGTTGTTTGCCGAGCAAGTGAACGCTGGAAATAGGCCAGGCAATTATTTGACACCAAATGCATTTGATGAGGTGACAAGACAATTTAAGATGAGAACCGGGCTTGACTACACACATACGCAATTGAAAAACAAATGGGACAAGCTTAAAGCTGATTTCACCTTGTTCAAAAAACTCAAGTTTCGGGAGACCGGAGCTGGATGGGACTATGTGAACAACATCGTGTCACAAGATGATGAGTGGTGGAAAAAGGCTAAAATTGTGAGTTCTTTGGCTGTTGTATCATATATCTTAATTTAGCCATATCACTTTATTTACTAATAATGTGTTTCACTTGTTGTATTACAGGATATTAAAGGTTGTGGCAAGTTCAAGAAGAAAGGACTTGCTAATGAAGAAAACTTGCGGGCTATGTTTGGAGATATCACAAGTGATGGTACTGACCATTGGAATCCCTCTTCTGGCATACCTCCCCCCTCTAGTGCGGTAGTGAAAAAAATCCATCAATGTTGATGAGATTGAAGATCTTGATTTGATGATACGAAAGAACAAGCATCTCAGGCAACACCTAGTTCATCTAAAGTGAGGCTTGGAATCATCATTCCAGAAAAGAACAAGAAACCCAAGACCGCACAAGTGATGTGTGAGCAAGTCACCTTGTAGACGCCGGGTATCCTAACAGGGATGGCTATCTAGCACCATACAAAGGAGAACGCTATCACGTCCGTGACTTCCAGAGAGGTGCACCCCCAACTACTCCTGTAGAGAAGTTCAACCGGATCCACTCCTCCAAGCGCAATACCGTAGAGAGAACCTTTGTTGTGTGGAAGATGAAATGGCAAATCTTGCTCAAGATGCCAAACTACTCGATTACAACACAAAAGATGATTGTTGCGGCTACCATGACACTACACAACTACGTCCGCCTCCATGACAAAGAGGATCTCCACTTTCTTCGGTGTGAGAGGGATCCGGATTATGTTCCAACTATTCCAGATAGATACAAGAAGTATCTTATTCCTTCAAATGCATCGGATGCTTCAACATCGACGGAAAGTGCTCCTAACATGGATTTGTTTAGGCATGAACTAGCTACCGCCATTGCTCTTAGTTGGTGAAGTAATCATATTCATGATATTAGATGTGTGACCATTTCAATTTGCAAACTTGTATGCAAATAGAGCTTTTGTTGTATGACACATGAGAGAACTAGTTTTTCTGCTAAATTATAACTTATGTTAGCTGAGAAAATTTGAGATCTTTCAAAAAAATACATGATTGCTGTACATTTGTTGCTCCATATACCCAAGAAAGGCTCTCTGTACATGTTCATGTACAGGAGAAATCGCTGCAATAGCTACTGGAAAAAAAAAAGAGTGCATTTACAAGCCCAGCCATCACCACGTGAGCAGCCCAGCATGTCTTATTTTTTTTTGGCCTCTTTACAGCCAGCTGCTGAACTGGGCTGCTTCCAGCCAGCCCAAAGGGGCGCCCAGCAGGCTTTTTGCCTCCCAGCTGGGCTGTAGCGATGGGAGAAGCCACCAGAGCTCCCGAATGCTTTTGGAAGAGAGAATTCCTTATTTAACACTAGCTTAAATTTTTTTGCCTTATTTGACACTGTAAAAAAATTTCTTCCTTGTATAACACCAACACTAAAATTTGTTCCCTTTCTAACACTTCCATCCATTTTGACCACTAACGGTGTGAAATGGTACCTGAGAAGACGATTTTACCCCTGATGAACTTGTGACCAAAATTCTTGGATATTTCACAACTTAGTTAAAAAATTGGGCAGAACCTCCCCTGTAATTTGATGCATATCAAGGTCACACAATTCACATATACATATATTTCAACAAATAGTATTCAGATTTGCACATAAACATCCAGGCTCACATCCAAATACACATATATCACTTATAACATATCCAGGTTCACTTATATGGGTCCAACATCCAAGTCCACATCATATGAGCAACACAAAAGGATTGTCATCGTATCCAGGTTCGCGTACATAGTCCAAGTTCATATATACATGATATGGACTGCACAAAAGTGACTTAAGCTTCACATACATGAGTCCAAGTCCACACAACATGACATGAGCAGCAACAAAAGTGACTTTAACCGAAAGAAATTAAATTTTGTTCACAAGCTAAGCCTTCTTTTGCTTCTTGTGCTCATTGCGGGGCTGGCTGGGTTAGTCTTTTTGCTTCTAGTGCCCATTGCAGGGCTGTCAAATGGCACCATAGGACAACTTCCATCCTTTTTAGCAAGTTCCATCTTCTTCCCCTTCCCTGATCTGCACATGTACATGTATGGCAGCAATAATTTGAGAGCAAATAACGACATGAACTATGCATAATATGTGATATTAAAATTCAGAATTAGCAAATGTCACCTTTTACACCCTTTTCCATTTTTCTTCTTTGTAGTCTCTAAAGTTTGGCTATGTTTTCCCTTCTTCTTGGTTGTAATTTCTAAGCTTTGGCTATGGATTAGATGAATACACACAAATCAAACTCAGTTTTCATTTGGCACTAATCAAACTCACTTTTCATTTGCAACAAGCATAGGTATATAATTGTTAACCTTGGTGGAAAATACATAGAGGCTGCCGGTGCTTCATCACCTCTTGGCACAATGGATGACTCGGCTGATTTGGTAGTCTTCCTCCTCTTCTTTGGTGGTTCTCTACAAGAGCAATAAGAAAGTAGTTCACATGCATAGTTGATTACGAAATAGTAATACAGGAAAGTTGTTAATATGCAATAAGAAAGTAGGATGCATAGCTGATTACCTCACATCCATCAAAGCAGCAATGTCATCTTTGTTCCCCTTCTTGCACTTCTGCCAATGGTGCCCGTATTCCTTACAAATAGGGCATAAGTGCTGACCACTTTTCCTCTTTTTATCACTACAACCCTTATGCCTCTCTGTTTGGGGCCGACCAGCTACTGCTTTTAGCAAGGGTGATGCATGAAGAATCCATGGTTAGATTTAGGCCACTGGGTCTTGTCACACATAGCAGGGATTAGTTGGCCATAAGCTGCTCTAAACTTGTCAATGGAGTAATACGAGTCTACAAAGTTTTGTATATGTGCATTGACAAGCGATGTGATGAATGCTAGAGCATGTTTGCAAGGAAGACCGGAAACTTGCCATTGTCTACAAGAACATGTGTTGTCATGCAAGTTAACGACAAACCTAAATCCGTTGCCTCCCGATTGATTAACTTCAGCAACTTCTTCCGAGCTTTCTACCACCTCCAAGTTTAACTCTCTACTCTTTGCATTCAACTTCTTAATTATGTGGGGCAGAATCAATAAGGCAGCTAGCTTCTTTGCTACTTTTCTCCTTCGATTCCACATGATCATAATCATCTGCCTAAGCTTGTCCATTAAGTCATCCAAGTTTAAAGACTTGTGGTGCTTAATCCAATTATTGAAGCACTCTGCGAGGTTGTTGGTTACATAGTCCACCTTACAAATGGTTGAGAATTGACTCCTAGTCCACAACCGAGTGTGCCACTTCCTAAGATATGCAGTTGCCGCTGGCTTTGCTGTCTCCATTGCAGCCCAATTTTTCTCAAATATATATTTGTTCCATGGGTAAGCAGCAGCCCAAAGGTGGTCGTCAAATACTTTTCCGTGATACTTTTTCTTAAAGTTTGACACCAAGTGAAACATGCATTCCCTATGTTCTACCTCTGGGAATACTTCCTTTACCCCTGTCATCACCGCCTACCCGGCATCAGTGCTTATGGCTAAACCCCTTGGTGATCCTATGGCTTGCCTAAGCAACTGCATGAACCAGATCCAGTTCTCATTTGTTTCGGAATCGAAAATTCCAAAACAAAGTGGATACATCCAATTATGGCCATCTACAGCGGTAGCACTAGCCAGCTGCCCCTTGAACCTGCCTGTTAAGAATGTGCTATCTACTGCCAAATACGGTCTGCAACCACTAAGGAATCCATCTATGCAAGGTTTCAAAGCAAAGAAGAACCTTCTAAATCTGATTTTTTCTTTTATAGTGTAATGATCAATCTGCACTATGCTACCAGGGCAAGAGATTTCAACTTGTGATTTAAACCTATACAAATTGTCGAAGCTGCTATCCCAATCACCATAGAGTTCTTTCAAAGCTAGCTTCTTACCCATATAAACCCTCTTGTAGTGGATGTCAACCTTGTGGTGTTCTTTAATCTTTTTGACCAATGCCTTCGCTCCGAGAGTTGCATCTTCAATCAGCCAATCCTTCACCTTATCACATATCCAATACTTGGTTGCATTCTTCATCTTTTTTTTCCTTCTTGTACTAGAGCAATCATGTTCACATGGGTTTTTCTTCACCTTCAAAAGAGAGATATAGGTAATTAGCTAAAAACAAAAACATTTATGCAAGAAATGTTCACATACGGATAAAGTTAAACAATTACCATTACAGTACACTTATCCTCCGTCGTAGAAGCATGTATCCTCCATGGACAATTATCAGCATCCCGTCTTGAACAATAGCCCCTAAACCGATGACGTGTACTATACTCGGTGTTATACTCAAATTCACGTTTGATTGCATGCTGAGAAAGTGCCAACTTGAACTCTTTCATGTTGGGATATGTAAAGCCTTTTGTCATTGGAGGATTCAATTTGTCATACTCTACATGTGGAGTATGCTCTGCCTCATGCAATTCCTCATCCTCCTCTACTTCCGACTCCTCTACTTCATCATCCTCTACTTCAGACTTGCCCTCACTCCCAGCCTCGCTATCATCCTCAAAAATATAGTCTTTGTCCTTTTCTTTATTAGGACAAAGAACCACATCTAAGGGCATAGGTTCATCCACTTCATACATATTCTCCTCATCAACGCCAACATGCTCATTCTCTGGTCTTGGGTTGCAAAGGTAATTACCATCATCATGTTCTATATTGTTGTTAGGTTCGCTATGCACATCACTTTGCCACTCGGTGATAGGATCATATGTTTCAGAGGGATCACAATATGCAATAATCATATGGAGCACCTTTGTCTCAGAGTGTTTTTCAAACAAAAGCATCAAATCTTGGTCAGATTTTACTTCTGGACAGGTTTTAAGAACATCATCATAATACTGCACATGTGCAACTTCCAAATAACCCGGCGGATATTGCTCTACAATTGATTCAACCAAATCCTTATAATTTGTCAAATCACAATCGATGACCTTCTCAAAACAAAAACATCTTATGTCCTTTCGAGCTTTCTTTGGATTGCCAAACAATTTAATTTTGAGCAAATAACTTGAATTTGGATCCATCCTGTGAATTAAAGAGACAAGTTTGCATCATAGCCAAGCAAACTAGTTCCTAAAAGAGATGGATTGTACAGCTACTAACATTGCTACTAGATGGATTGTATTGCTACTAACATTGCATCAAAATCAATCAAAAAACATTGCATCAAAATCTCAAAAAAATGACATTTACCCCTCTGGACATGCCCATGTAGCCGGGGCCATCTGAGCAGTGCCCACCCGCTGAAGCTGCGTCGCCCCAGCCACGCCCTGGCCCGAGCCCGCCGTAGCCGAGCCGCCAGCCACGGCGGCGGCAGAGCCCCCAGCGACTGCACGGCCCTGGCCCGAGCCCGCTGTAGCCGAGCCGCCTCCACCCGCTGAAGCTGCGTCGCCATCCCCAGCCACGCCCTGGCCGGACCCCTCCGGCGTCGCGCCCTGGCCGGACGCCTCCAGAGCCGGGCCCTGGCCGGACTCCTCTGGCGCCGCGCCCTTGCAGGATCCTTCCGGCGTCGCGCCCGGGCCTGGCCCGTCCACAGCCGCGCCAACGCCGTCCTCCGCTGCGCCATCTCCTCCGGCAGCACCGCCGGTATCCATAGCCGCCGCGACGAGACTGGGGTTCGGGAGATGCAGCCGCCGCCGGCGCTAGGGTTCGGGAGGAAGGGGATGAGACCGTGGGGTTTCTGTCTGGGGAGAGAGGCCACTCGGTCAGGGGGAAGGGCAATTTCTTTTTCCTTTTTTCTCAGGGGCAGTTTCGTCCGACTCAAAAAAACTGACATGAGTCAATACTCGTTTTAACGGCGTGGGCTAACAGAACTGACGGAAATGTTAGATAAGGCAAAATATTTACACTTGGTGCTAGATAAGGAAGAAAAAAAATTACAGTGTTAAATAAGGAACCAACATTTAAAATAGTGTTATATAAGGAATTTTCTCCTTTTGGAACGCTGCGTGGAACGAGAAGCTCTATCGAGAAGTTGAAGCTGCAGATTCGGTGGAGTTGGGAGAGGTTCAGAACAGGCCCTAAATTTCTGCCAGCAAATAGCGTTAGCGTCCCGCCTCCAACCCAAAAATTTTCAGCCCGAAATCGAAATCACCGAGCGGGCCAAAGCCCAAAAGTCCTGCCAATACGCCCCCTCCTCCTCCTGCCAATCGAACCCTACTCCAGTCGCCTCGTCCTCTCAAGATACTGGCGGCGGCCACCGGCTGCGGACGGCGTCGGCGGGCTGAGCAGATCCCGGCCTCCCCTTCCCCAAGTCGCCGTCCTCCCCCTCCTATCGAGCTTCTCCCGGCCGCGAGGAAGGAGGGATAGCTGAAGTTGTCCCCGGTGGAAGGAAGCAGCAACAGCAGCCGCCATGGTGAAGGGACGCATGGGACATCACGTTAGGCTCTATCTGGAGCACCATCCTCCGGTTCAAGAGGTGAGCAGCCCATCCTGGTCCCACCTCGAGCCAGATCTGGCCATTCATGGTGCGGATTGAGCGGTGTGGTGGTAATTGCAGGTCGAAGTCCAACCTCTCCGCAGTGGCCGACTGACCCACCCTTCTGCTGATAATGCCATTTTCGATGTGCTGCTTGTTGGTGCTTTTTGATGAGGCCGTTGCTTTGCTTTGTGTGCAGGGGCGCAAGGTCAGGGTGTTCATGTACCTGAGCAGCATCTAAGGTTAGCAATTTAGCATCCACACAATGCCTGATATTTGTGTAGTTGTCAATAGCTCGGCCGCCACTGCTCCCGGCGGCAGCCACCATCGGTTGCTCCATCGCAAGGCAAGCCTATCTCCTCTGTCTAATATTTTTGCCTAAGAGTTGAATATGAATTTGGTGTATGAATATTAATGTAGGACGCCATTGCTAATTGAATTTGGTTTAGAAGTAGGACTAGGATATGTTCTGTTCAGAATATTTGAGATGGACTATGACCTAAACCTTTGGTTCTGTGCAAGTTATGTGATCCATATTATGCCTAATTAGTGATTATTTGGTTATCTGCATGTATATGTGATATTCGATGCCTGATTGCATGTTTATTTTTTCATTTTTTATTGATTTATGCTGAAACGCTAAATTGGGCTTTCGCCGAGCCGCCGCTAAGAGGCTTAGCGCGCTATTTAAAACTTTGGTTGGAATCCTCTTCGAAAATCTATTCATGTGACTGTGACCTTGGAAAATAAACTTTGTCATCTTGTCTGATTTCTAGCTAGTGTTTGGATGGTGAAAAATGTAGGGAATTTACTGCTGCTGTATCTGCTCCCTCAGGTTTACCTCGGACAGCATGCAGTGATTATATTCCCTTGAGTATTATGTATTTTTTTTTCAGAAACTAGAAAATAAGGACCTAATACCTGACATGGAAAACACATGCTAAACAGGGATGACAGGGTGGGTAGGTACCAACATCCCCTGCCTGCCAACTCCTACTTTGATTGGGTTACTTACAAACCCCTCTCATCTAATCTAGGCCTCTCCCACTCAAACCAACCTAGGAAACTTTTTGCTGACCACTCAAAACAACCATAGGCGGATGATGACATTGACATTTCATAAAGTTTTATTTACAAGTTATCATTGAGTTATGGACTGGAAAGCTTTGCTTTCTATCATCAGACTTAGACACCAATTCCCTCTCAATTTGTGGCCGTTTGATATAATATAGTAAAGATAGCTTTCTGTTGCTTTACTGAAGGCTTGTGGAAGTGTCGGCACTGCGATTGGACGTACCGCTTGGCTAGTCCGTGTGGAAATGGTATCCTAAACCATCGAGGCTATCGCCACCAAATCGAATGGAATCCCAAATCGTTAGTTCAGAAAGAACCGTTTTACGGTTCACTAAACAGAGGTTAGTGTCGAGACCCTTGCATTTGTATGCTGAAAGTGCATGCCGCAGATGGTACCATCACGACACGAGGTGCCTGACGGCTCTCGTGCGCTGGGTGTGACCCAACAATATGGCGATAAGGAAAATTTAGAACAGCAGTGATTAACTTCAGTTTGCCTAGCAAACTTGCCAGTATGGCTTGGTTTCTTTGTGCTTCTTGTCATATGTTTTCAAACTTCTTGCTGCACAAAATAAAACAAAAAAGTTGCTTCACAGCATTTGAATTAGTACTGATATCGCTCCTTTTTTTTCAGTCCCTGATATCATTACTGAAGTAAGTGCAAGATATCTTGTCACACAAGGGATGCAATCTGGTGCTGAAAAGGAAGGCTCAAATGGAACTCCTAATCCAAAAGGCAAAGAACATGAAGCACATGAAAATGGCAATGCTCAAGAAATTAATCATGGCCCAAGCAACGGTAATTTGGAAAATGGATCACACTCGAACAGTTCACATCAGGTCTCCAACGACGCTGAGCCTAAGATAGCATACACGTTCAAAATTAACAGAACTGAAATTTATCCAACTGAAGTTGACAAGGACGGACATGTCGCCGAGGCTCAACCGATACGACCTCAAGAAGATTTTGAACCAGCAAGAAACCCATGACCTGTACTGTCCCAGCTGCGACTCAGGCATAACTCGAAGAGTGATCCTGAGGAAGAGGAAAAGGACAGTAAGACCACCAACCCTCGGTGAGACGCCAAAGAGACTGAATATTGAAGGAGAGGTGCCTTCTGCTACTTCTTCACCTGAAAGGGTTGAGCAAGAATCACCTGACGTATTCAGATGTTTGTCATGCTTCTCCTTCTTCATTCCAATAGATATCTGTAACGTTCAGTTAGAGGCATTTTTGGTATTCCACTTCTGTTTTTGGTTGCATATTCCTAGTTCAGTTTTATTGATTGAACATTTCATTTCGATGAAATGGGACCGGCTTAACTTTTGTTCTTGTCACCAGGATGCAGTTTCAACATATTCCGTATATTTGGGAGGAGGGATGTGGACGGACAACCTGATGTTCTGCCTCCTCCGGCATCAGACATGCCTCGGTCTGAAAATTGCACAAGCTGGCTTCTGTCTTGTTTCCAGCCAGGAGATAGCCCAAACCAACCTACTCCTGCTGGTATGTTTGTAACGTCCTATATATGTTCTCCTGACCAACTTAGAAAAATGCATAGTTATTGATTGTCTTGCAGTAGATGTTCCACAACAACTGAACATACGACATCATATGTTTATCGTAGTCAAGGCACGGTTGTAAAACCATAGCATTTGACAGTTGAATCACCTTCGGATAATAACCAAGCTGCTGCAGGTGTGTAACTTATGTTCTCTTGACCAATTTACCTGCAATTGATGCTCTATTTCATCAGCTGAACAAGTTACAAAAAAACATGCATAGTTATTAATTGCCTTGCAATAGATGTTCTACTTCATCAGCTGAACAATTGAACATATTGCCGATTCACCAAGGATTCCACCGTTACCTGATATAGCAACTCCCAGTGGTACAACCACAATGAAAGCTGACACTAGCGAATCACATGTTCAGCATAGTCATGTCACAGAGCAATCGACAGTCAAATCATCTTCCCATACAACCACCACTATAGTCAGATAAGAAAAGGATACCACATCTTCTACAACCAACACAGGAGGATCAATTGAAACATCATACGCTACAGGTATTACCGGGGATCATATTTATGCAGCATTTTCTTTCATGAATCCACATGTGGTTACTCTATCGGTAAAAAAACTGCAATGCATTTATCTGCAGCTTAAGGTAATCATTAGTTAGCAAGCCCATAAAACAACTGCTTTTTTAGAAATAATGGCGAAGACACCATATTCGTTTGTCATCTCTACTTGCAAATTCTAGTTTTGTTGAAATTGTGTCAGTAGCGCCGTGGCAAATGTAGAAACACAAAATATGCCAAAGACAATTTAGTAGAGTTTCATCATGCATTACCAACCTACACTCTTTTTCATGAGAGAACAATCAGACAGTAGATCAGGAAATTTGTTACATAACTTGTCCATGTTAACTGCAGCATCACAATTTATATTGGACCAGTATGTCAATGTAGTTGACTAGAGTAACAAAAAATGGAAATATCACATGCAGGAATGTTTAATCAAGTGATAACCGGTGAAATGCCTCCCCCGAATCCTGCCGGTGATGCTATCATGGATGCAACTCGGCACCAACTTGGTCATGAAGGTAGGTCTGATCAAGTGATCAGTACACAGCAACTACTGTTATCCGGAGATGCAGCCTGACAGTAGTAAATTTATTTGTTCTGATGTTCAAGGAACTATGAAAACAACCTTTGAGAAAGGCTCATTTACCACTCATACAAGCAACACATCATAATTCAAGGTTGACAGCCCGAATGTGACGAATATCGTACTAGGTGTGGTTTTATTTCCCTTTTAGATCAATGATTCTACACTGCATATCTGCACAAAATTAATTAAGATAAGTTCGACAGCTACACTCCTACACATGCATTCAACAAAACATTTTTTTTTGAGGAATAAAACAATTCAATTTCAAATAACATATTCTATGTATAAATATTCCCAAATGTCATCTGATGACCAAGTTTTTCCTTTTAGTGTCATGTGAATCTCTCTTGTGTATCTGATGACCAAGTTTTTCCCTGTACCTGGTATCATCAATATACCAACTTCACCTCATGTAGAGTATATAGCATAAAACTATCACTTTTGCGGCTAGTGTTCGCCAAAAACTACCACTTTTGCGGCTGGTGACAAAAAACTACCACTTTGGGGTATTTTTTGCAAAGAACTACCACATTCAGCTAGGTACCGGTTTGGGCGTTTTAAACGCGTTTATGACAAGGATGGCCCATATGTCAAGGCCACGTGGCCACGCGGGCAGACAGAGACGGTGGGACGGCCGTTAGGGCGCGCGTGCGGTCGGACGAGGTCGCTCACTTTCAGCTCGTGCATCGATCTCTCTCTCACTCAGCTCGCTCACTCTTCTCTTTCCCGCACCATTCCCCTGACCTAGGTCTGCCATGGCGGCGGCGAAGAGCAAACAAGGAGGCGATTCGGGGGGCGGCAGAGAAACCGGCGACGAGGGTGGCGAGTACTCAGAGGTTGACAACTAGCTTGGGAGTGGGAGCTACGCGACGCAGCCGGCTCCACATTTGGCCGAGCAGGTGCCCCAAATGTTGCCGGCGCACGGGGCGGTGACGACCGACGGCCACAACTGGGCTTCCGGATTCGGAGGCGTCAGGTTTGGCCATCTGTTGCTCTCTCCCTTGTCGTCTGCAACTTGCTGGTTCAGTAATGTTTAGGTGTAGATTTAGGTGAAGATTGGTGTAGGATTAGGAGAAGATTTAGGTGTAGCTCCCACTCCCGAGCCATAGTTAGGTGTAAATCCTCATTTTGGCCATACCTATTTGATTAGGCTATTTTTTTAGTTCCTGAAATGATCTAGTTGTATAGTGGTAGTAGGCACATACTTATCTGAAATTGGGGTAGCTGTAGTCTGGATTAGGCTATTTTTTCACTAAATCTTCATTTAGGCCATATAAATTTGTAAGTGTGCATAGTAGCTTACTATTGTAATAAGAAATATTTTGATGGTAGTAGTTAAATAGTGTACTGAATTTTCTTGTAGTTTGGCTGATGAAAACTGGGAAATAAGGTTCCATTTCCATGGCAGAGACAATTTAGAAAAAATTGCGACCAAATGAATTGGTCGTAGATTAGAATCAGCCCGGTCCAGTTCGGTACTTTACATGGGCCGAGCCCAACAATTCGGCCTTTTTATATATATTTTTCCTATTAATTTTGGTCAGCTACATGGGCCAGGCCCAACATTTTAGCCTTTTTATTTTTGGGTTGTAGCCTTTGTTTTTCTTTTTTTTAATGCACCCCAATTGTCAGGTTCTGGTAAGTGGGTCCCAAATGTCACGTTCTAGTTTGTGGGTCCCTGTTGTCAAGGTCATGTTCTTCAGATTTCAATATGCCGATAATTAAACAACCAATATTTAAATCGAAATAGACAGAAAACAGACGCAATACTTCAAGTAACAGCAAGAAGCAATCTGATACATCATATAACACACATACAAATGTGATCAGCATCAAGTTTACAATCAGATAACAAGCCCTACAAGTGTACAGTCCATCACATGAGCCAAGTTCGTGCTTCAGTTTGATCCAATAGGATCAGCATCAAGGGCTTCATTACTCCTAGAGCTCTTGTACACCAACTTTTGACGAATGAAGGCCAGCATCTGCAGGTTATAAATCAGAAAAGTTAGGAAATCAAGTGAAGCCATGCATATAACATTCTCCTAACAATGAAAAATAGCTGCAGACTTTGAGATCTAATAAGAAACTGTGCATATAACATTCCCATAACAGCAAAACTTAGATACATTTGTAAACGGGCAAATGATAAGTACCAACCCAGTGCATTTGGTGAGAATATAGCAACAAATTAAGAGCATATTGTTCAGCATCAATGCAGCAGCAATACAAGGAACTGGTATCAAGCAGAGCACAAATTGAGAGAGAAAGTTACGGTCCAGGAGCCGACCTTCCAAGGGAGCAGCATGGTGCGTCGTTGTGCCTTCATCTGGAGTTGCAGGTCGGAGTTGTGAGCTGCTGCTTTGCTCCTCATATAGGACACCAGGTTCTCTCCTAAGATAGCAACCCGAAAAACAAAAAACATGATTAGGGAGCTGGTACATGAGAAAAGGAATTCACGCATGAATGACATACACAACTAAAAAAAATCAGGATATCACATATTATTAGAATTGCATATTAGATGGCTACAAGATAAGTGTTGCTTCATATAAAGTAACTAGAATTAGCACCCAACAGCTAGATAGCATATGGTGCAGAAACTAGTTTTAACTAAATGGGTTGTCCAAATTGGAGGGTAACTGACTTTGTTATCCAGAAATATAGGAGTGCTGTGCACACCAGGATAAAATCCAAGACCAAGACACTTGGAGCAAGCAACTGATGTAGTAACAAGCTTTGATGGTGCTAAATGCAACAGGTTTGCATAACCTGATTCACAAGGCTACACGCAACATACACAACGAACTGTCAAGAATAAACACACCACGGTTTATAAGGAAATTTCTAGCATCACAGCGCACCATACAAATCAGTGGTGTCTACACAAAAGATAGACCCTGAATCCACAATTACTACAGTTCAACCAGGTCGTACCTCCTGTGCCATCCCACAAAACCAGGTCTACAGAAACGACTACAACGAGCCCAAATTAACCACGGTCTATCTTCGCGTAAATCGAGTGCCCAGCTCATGGACAACTAGGAACTAAAGGGGGGTAGTTGGTCGTACCTCACAACAAGGTTGGAAGGGGTTGTCCTTGAAGAGGAGAACGGTGACGAGCTCATCGACCTACAACTTCCGTGGCGTGGCGACGACGAACACAGACGCGCCACCATGGGTTGGTGACGAGGAAGCCCATGACGAGCTCCACGGCTAGGGATCCAGCGGCGGACACCATAGGCCACAGTGTGGAGATCTGGGGCAGCTGCTGGTCTGGACGCCACTGCGGGGACGAGCATAATCAAAGAGAAGCATGGCAAAATTGATATAGAATAGAAAGCTTCAGACTAAAGACAATAGTTACAAAGGCACTGAATATGAAATCTTCTTCAATAGGACATAGCATAGATAGCTCAGTGGCCGAGGATATTTAAAAAAACAGAGGAGCAAGTAACACCTGAATACCTGATGATGATAGTGTCAACAAAAGTCTATCAGGTCAGATCAAGAACACTAATATTAACACAGACATATCTTTCTTTATGTGAACAAGTCTGGTTCCTTCATTAATTAGTAGTAACCGTTCCATGCTAATCAACCATGTGTGTGCTTGATTATGGTCTGGAGATTACATGCATAGAGGAGTAGAATCCTAAACACAAGAGCATCAAACAGCAGTAGGTACTCAAACCATTTACCATACACAAGCAGCACTTAAACCATAGCATGTGCATATATAACTTGTGTCACATTGGGGGGTTCTGAATGTACTCAATATATTCTAATAAGACAGAAATGCACACACATGGATTTGCAATTAGACAATGCCTCTCTCTCGCTCATTTGCAAGAAACGTTCTCTCCCTCTCTCTACTGATCATCATCAACACAATTCTGTAGAGTTGTAAACTGATTTTTGAGAGAATAGACAGTCAATTTGCGTGCTGACTAGACCTAGTTTAAAGAAGCAAAAAGGATTGGCAGCAGAGGGAGAGGGAGATGGAGATGGAGATGGACGTGCTACCTGCTGCTGCGGTGGTGCATTGTGGTGGCCGTGTTTGAGCTCCTCCTCCTGATGCTGCTCACTAACCTGCAGGACAAACAAGGCCATAGGTGAGCTGCAGCAAAGGCATTTCCTGTTGATTTATTGAGTTCATGGCCACCTACAAAATATTAGAGGAACATGATAAGGAGCTGTAAAATACGAAGAGCTAGCCGCATAGACCTATACTGAATAGTAATGCATATGTTCAGGAATCTGAAGCTCACCAATTATTCCAGAAAACAAGGAAAAACATGTTGATGTTTCAAGTGCAGCAGAATATATGCAAGTCCCAAGCATCCAAATGACTACTGTAGTCGATTGATAGCAGGAAATGTATACAACACCAAACACTGCTTGACAATTGAGGCAATTAAACATGAAAGAACTTATTATAAATGTTTTTCTTCATCAACGTGATAACATGTTACTGCTAGGCTATTGTGATTAAAAGAGTAAGATTTCATCAAGCCTATGTTATGCATAACAGGAACATATTATAAAATACAGAATAGTAGTTCAGTGCCTTCAAGTGTTGAATGACTCATGGTACAGTAATCCTGTAATATGGTACTGTCGATGGCCAATCCTAGTACCAGCAAAGCAATTGAGCAGAGAGGAGGGGACGAGCTCACCTGCAGCCAGAGAGGAAGCACCATGGCTGATGCATCCCGAGCAGCATCCATGGTCGACCCCTCCCTCCTCTTGCGCCATCCATCCGTGCCTTCCAGTCCATCTACAATCCATCCTTCCTCCTGCACATCTACAATCGAAGAGCAGGCAAGAGATTAGAGAGAGATGAGGAGGAGAGAGAGGAGGAGATGAACTGAACGGAGGAGGAGCTCGAGCACCCCATGGCCACCGGGGGGAGGAGCACCATCCAGGGGGCTGAGCTGCATGCGGGGGTGAGGTAAGAGTCGGGGAGGAGTCGCCGGAGCCGCGCCTGCGACGGAGGCACCACCGCGCCCGAAACTTAGCCACGGGGAGGGTTGCGGGTGAGCGTTGGAGGCCGGGAGCGGCGAATCCCGCCGGGGGAAAAGACCCAGTGGAGCAAGGTGAGCTTGGGACGGTGTTGCGCGGTGGCGGGAGTCGCCGGAGAACGCCGGAATCGGCCGGTATCTGTGGCGGCAGAGATGTGTCCCGGGAGAGAGAGAAGGGTTGCGGGAGAGAGAGATGGATGGGTGGGGGTCCGACTGAGGTGGGTGGGAAGCGGATGGGAGGGGGGAGGGGGGAGGCTGCCGGCGGCGAGCTGTGGGAGGGACGTGGCGGTGGGTGGGTGGCGGCGGCGATGTGAGAGACGAGGCGAGGGGATGGATCGGGGTGGGTGGGACGAGGAGTGGGTCGGGGACTCGGGGTGGGCGGAGAGTTTGCTTTTTTTTTTCTTTCCTTTTTTTGCGTTTTGAAAGTGGAGGGCGAGCTGGGCCTTCTGGCGCGCGCGCGTGCTTCTTCTCAACCCAAATTTTTCACTCCTTTGGATCCAAAACGAGGTGGATTGAGAGACATTGGATCCGTTAGCTTTGACGGCTCAGATCGGCTGGCTATAGTGGGTGATTCGTGGGAAGAGTGGTTCTCCTTCCTGATTGGTTAGAGACATGTGTCATTTAAAATGCATTTTGAAACCGGCATAAAAAATACAAAAAAATGGAAAACTTTTGCATTATGTCATTATATGTGACCTAGTTATCAGGAAAAATAATAAACTTTGAATACGACAAATATTTCAAAAAAATGTTCTCAGAAATGAGGTATCATGTATGAAGATTCGTAGTTTTCAAGTCAAACGACCAATGTTATGGCAAAATTTATGGCATAGTTTGTCAAAATTGATCTCATATTTCATATAAGTATGCATCTTGGAATGGCAAACAATGTTTCCAAAGGAATTGTTAATTTTCTTTGCATAAAAAATTCATTTTCCATTTTCTGAGTGCGAAAAGTGGGTTTTGTTTGTGAAGAACCTACCAAATATTTGTTGCAAAATTGGACCGCATCAATTTTCAAATATATTATACCATATTTCATGTAAAATTGACCAAATGGTTGTGTCTAAAATGCCTTTCATCCACCTCTCATGAAAAAGACAAATTTTCGCCGATTCAGCAGGAAGCGGGTCAAATTTGAACTACAACTGCCTCATAGTTTTCTTTTTATTTTTTCCAAAAATCATTTCTAGGTACATAAGTATCTATTTAATCAGAGAAACTCCAAAAGTTTTGCAAGATTCAACCCCTAGCTACGAATGGTCATGCCTGTCATTTTGACCGCATTTTGAAATGGGCATAAGAAATTAAAAAAAAAATCAAAAAAATTGAAAACCTTCGCATTGTGTCATTATATGTGACCTAGTTTCCAGGAAAAATAACAAACTTGGACTTCGACAAATGTCTTAAAAAAGTATTCTCAGAAATGAGCTATCATGTTTGAAGATTCATGGCTTTCAGGGCAAATGGCCAATGTTATGGCAACATTCATGGCATAGTTTATTCAAATGATCTCATATTGTGCAGAAGGGTGCATCTTGGAATGGCAAACAATGTTGCCTAAGAAAGTTTTCATTTTCTTTGGACGAAAAATTCATTTTCCATTTTTCGAGTGCCCAAAATGAGTTTTTTTGTGAAGGACCTCCATATATTTGTTGCAAAATTGGACCAAATCAATTTTATAAAATATTAGGCCATATTTAATGTACAATTGACCAAATGGTTGGGTGTCAAAAGCTTTGAGCCACCTCTCGTGAGAAAGACAAATTTCCGCCGATTCAGTAGGAAGTGGGTCAAGTTTGAACTGCAGCTGCCTCATAGTTTGCTCATGATTTTTTTCAAAAAACATTTTTAGGTACAAAAGTATCTATTTAATCAGAGAAACACCAAAAGTTTTCCAAGATTCAACCACTAGCTAGGAACGGTCATGCCTGCCGTTTTGACCGCATTTTGAAATGGGCATGAAAAATTCAAAAAAAATCAAAAAATTGGAAAACCTTCGCATTGTGTCATTATATGTGACCAAGTTACCAGGAAAAATAATAAACTTGTAATACGGCAATTATTTTTCAAAAGTGTTCTCAGAAATGAGCTATCATGTGTGAAGATTCATGGCTTTCAAGCCAAATGATCAATCTTATGGCCACATTCATGGCATAGTTTGTTCAAATGATCTCATATTGTGCACAAGGGTGCATCTTGGAATGGCAAACAATGTTGCCTAAGAAAGTTTTCATTTTCTTTGGACGAAAAATTCATTTTCCATTTTTCGAGTGCCCAAAATGAGTTTTTTTTGTGAAGGACCTACCATATATTTGTTGCAAAATTGGACCAAATCAATTTTATAAAATATTAGGCCATATTTAATGTATAATTGACCAAATGGTTGCATGTCAAAAGCTATGATCCACCTCTCGTGAAAAAGACAAATTTCCACCGATTTAGTAGGAAGCGGGTCAAATTTGAACTACAGCTGCCTTATAGTTTGCTCTTTATTTTTTCCTAAAATCATTTATAGGTACATAAGTATCTATTTAATCAGAGATACATGGTGTGGTGGCGAGACGTCGAGGTTTGGATGGTGGCCGAGGCCCCCAACTCCAGAGCGCGTAAACTGGCATGCGAGCCGCGTGGTCACCGCGTGACCATGGCGTTGCCACGCGTTCTGGGCGGCCTAGGCATGTATGGTGGGTTGGGCACTCCCTCGGTAGGTGTTAGGAAGAAGAATACAACAGAAGAATCTCACGAGGAGACTGAACTAAGCTCAAACATGAATTAGCAGTCAAGTGTTTGATTAGCGGTGGGGGAAATGCACATGGCCAATGTGCCTGAGTTTTTGCTGAGGATGATCATCTACTAAGGAGACTGTCTTGGCAAATTTGCAGCTCAAATGGAGGAGCCTAGGTGGCACTTGCTTTGCAAAGTACCACACTGGAAAGAAATATGGGCTCAAATGGATTGAGCTGACATTTTATGGAGGGAAGTTATATAGGTAGGAACATGCCCTGGTAAAGTTTCAGCAATAATTAAGCAATATAAAATATAGTTGCTTCACAAACTGAAAATATGACCAGAATAAAAGATTGGATGATAAGCTCACATGGATTGCTGGATAGAGCTCAAATTTTATGGAGAGTGATGATTTGAGCATATGGAAGATTTGGAAAAATCCCAAATCATTTGGATAATCCTAGCTAGTACTTCCTTCACAAAGCTTCTCTCTAGATAGAAACTTTGGAAATTTTCTGAGGAAGATTTACTATGCAAATGGAGCTGAATATTGTCATGTGGCAATAATTTGGATATGGAAGAGTGCCCAAAAAGTTTGAGGGCAATAGGAGTGGTCTAGATAGCACTTGCTTTGCAATGTGCCAATCTGGCCAGAAAATAGAAATTGAAGCTGGGCTCACATAGATGATTGGATTGAGCTAAAATTTGGAGGAGAATGATAATTTGGTCATATGAAGGCACTGTAAAACTTTCATACCATTTGGATAAATAAAAATGGTACTTCCTTCACAATGCTCTCCACTGAACAGAAAATTGGGAAAAATATTGAGAGAAATTGGCTAAACTAAATGATCTAAAATTTGGTGGAGGGAGGTTCTATGGGCAGGGTCATGTCCTGGTAAATTTTCAGCAATTATAAAGCAATATTAAATATAGTTGCTTCACAAACTAAAAATATTACCAGAAACAAAGATTGGATGGTGAGCTCACATGGATTGTTATACAAGGATAAAATTTTGTGGAGAGCTATGATTTGGGCATATAGAAGATGTGGCAAAAATTCAACTCATTAGGATATGCCTAACTAGTACTTCCTTCACAAAGTTTCTAGCTGAACAGAAACTTTGGAAATTTGTTGAGGAAGATTTACTAGGCAAATGGAGGTGAATTTTGTCATGAGGCAATGATTTAGATAGGAAAGAGTGCCCAAAATTTTTGAGGGCAATCAAGAAAATATAAATAGCACTTCCTTCACAAAATGCTGTGCTGAACAGAATAGGAAAATGAATATTCCTGAATTATTTTTTAACTAGGCAAGGAAGGTTTTTGACATATTTGAGGAAGATATGATCCAAAGAATTTATGATTTTTTTGGGGGAATTTTGGGAATGACAGAAATGTAGGCTGCTTCACAACTTAGGGCAAAAATTGACACATGGACATGACACATAGGAAAAACTGATGAGGTGGCACCTAGTCATAGCAATGCACCACAATTTACAAGGCTATGACCATCTATATTGGTCGTGATCAGCTAGAAATAAGGCAGCGGACCAGTGCTGTCTGCTTTACGACCATTTCGTGTAAGGAAATTACGACCTTTCTGACCAAAATGGTCGTTATGGTTTAGGGTTTGGAGCCCCCCGAACAGCTTATGACCAATTGGTCTCAAATGGTCGTAGATTTACGACCATTTCTTCCAGGGTCACTGACAGAAGGTCACAAGTTGACATATTTCTTGTAGTGAGAAAGGCTGATATTGAGAAGAGCAAGAAGCACAGAGAGGCCGATGCACATCTGTTTGAAGGGGATACTGATGTTTCTGAATTTTGTTCGAAGGAAGTGGAGTCAGAGGCTGATGCAGCCTTGGATTCAGAAGTTGAAGGTGTGGATTCAGAAACTGAGCCTGAACAACAACCTACATTGCCACAGAAATTGAGGGTAGTGAAAAAACCTGGCCCAACAAGCAGATCTCACCATGAGCCCGAGCAAGTAAGAATTCCAGATTGGGTGCCTAAACCAGATGAATTTTGCTTTCCTGGGGATGCAGGCATTAGTGATGAAGAAGATGACCCTAAATGATCATTCATACTACCTAGTGGAAGGAAGAGAAGGACTAAGAAGATGAAGAATAGGACCTGGTATAAGGAGAACATTCCTGATGGACATGAACAGATGTGCGGGCACTTATGCTTCGACAATGTGTACCAGTTTAGAAAAGCACTTAGAGATTATCGTGGGACATTGAGGAATTTTTACTACCACAGAAATACCGCTAGCAGGATTATTGTCTGGTGCTCACAGAGGCAGCATGGATGTAGATTTTACATCAGTGCCTCAAAGGTAGCCCATGAGACCACTTTCTGCATCAGAAAGTGTGATTTGGAGCACACATGTGCAACAAGTGGAGAGAGCACAAAGGTCACAATTGACTGGGTGGCAGAGTAGTTGAGGAAACAGTTAGAGCAGATCCAAGAACTAATGTGGATTCTATACTGAAACATGCCAAAACCAAGTATTCAGTTGATGTGCCAAGGAGTGTGGCCTACATGACAAGGAGGAAGGCAATATATGTGGTGCAAGGTGATCACAAGGAGCAGTACAAGAGACTGAGGGACTACCTACAAGCAGTTCTTGATACAAACCCTGGTAGCAGGTGTGTAGTTATAACTAAGGAGGGGCCACTAAACCCAGCACTTACTCCTAGATTCCACTACATGTTTTACTGCTTGCATCCATCAAAGGAAGGGTTTCGTAATGGGTGCAGGCCATTTATAGGTAATTTCCATTCCAATTGATGTATTTGTTGTTTGAGTGCCTTCTATTGTTCTTGCTAATGTGATAATCAATGCAGGGCTGGATGGTTGCTTCATCAAGCTTAGCACTGGACATCAAATACTGGCTGCCATAGGGAGGGATGGCAACAACAACATCTACGCCATTACTTTTGGGGTAGTTGACAAGGAAGAGACAGACAGCTGGACCTAGTTTCTTACTTAGCTAAGATGCTGCATTGGTGCTGGAAATAAATTTGGCACCTACATCATAATCGGTGACACGTAAAAGGTCAGTACCCCTCTCTCCTTTTCCATAATGAAAATAGAGTCATTAGGATCCATCATCTGTAACTGCAGTTAGTGAGTAGTATAGCAGTAACTTAGTACAAATTTGTGTGTAATCAGGGATTGCTTAAGGCTATACATGAAGTGTTCCCTGATTCACCTCAGAGATATTGTCTTAGACACATCTATGCAAACTTCCAGTCTGCTGGGTTTAGAGGGCCAGAACTAAAAACATATGTAGATACAGCTAGCTATTCCTACACAAAACATGGTCATGACCTAGTTATGGAAGCTTTGAAAGCAGAATGCAAAGATGCTTGGAAATGGTTGTCCTGCATCCCTGTTGAGACTTGGGCTAGGTATGCCATGGATACAGTTTGCAAAATTGATCTAGTTGTGAACAACCTAAGTGAGGTTTTCAACAAAATGATCTTAGATGTTAGGGCCAAGCCAATAAAGACAATGTTTGAAGAGATCAGGACCTAGCAGATGATTAAAAGACAAAAAAATTAGGAAAAAGACAGAGATCAGTAGATGGTTAATAACACCCACCTACAGTGAGAAACTATAGGAGAACAAGAAGTATACCAAGTACTGCCAGGCAGATATGGCTGGTCCTGTACTATGGCAAGTGAGTTCTAAGAACAAAACATATGGTGTGAACTTGACAAATCATACCTTTGACTGCAAGAGGTGGAACATGACAGGGGTACCCATGCAGCCATGGGATAACTGCAATGCATAAGATGAAGCTTCACCCAGAGGACTTTGTTCATGAGTTCTTCAAGAAGCCACTGTATTGTGAAGCCTACAAGGAGATTATATACCCTGTCCCTGGTCCTGATTGCTAGCCTAAAACCCCAACTCAAGACATTGAGCCCCCTGTGTTCAGAGAGAAGAAAGGTAAAAAACAGACTGCAAGGAGAAAGGGGCAGTTTGAGGTGCCAGCTCCCAAAGACTCCTCCAGGATTGGTACTGTGACATGCAATAACTACACTAGACAAGGGCATAGATATACAAACCGTGACAGGCCTCTGAAGCCACAGCTACAGATGAGAAAGAACCAACACAAGGTAATAGCATAGCAAACATTATTTGTTTCCTCAGGGTTTGATTTTTTCCTAATTGGTTTGATTTTGAGTACACAGGAAAACAGAGCTGTGTTCATGGGTTCTTCATCAGCTGCACCAGCTGCTCCAACTCCAGCAAGACCCCCCAGAGCACCAGCATCATCTTCCTCTGCACCATCTCCACCTACACCAAGAGCTTTAGCAACACCAGCATCATCTGCACCAGCACCAGCTGCACCAAGAGCTTCAACAACACCAGCATCATCTGCACCAGCACCAGCTGCACCAACACCAGCTGCACCAAGACCACTCAAAGCTCCAGCATCATCTGCAGCAGTTCAAGCCATAGCATCAGCAAGAAATGCTAGGGCTTCTACTTCAGCTTCTCCAGCTAAAAATACCAGGTCTGTAACCACCTCTCTTGCTAAAAATACCAGGTCTGCAAGGGGTTCAAGAGATGCATCCAGGGCTTTCATTGCAGCAAGGCCTGCTTCTGCAAGGGATTCAACATATGTGCAACTTGGCACTAAGAGGAAGAGGAAGCCACCATCTAGGATGATGGATTATTTAACTGCAAGTGGCAACTACTGACCTGCCTGTGAACTTGGGGGTACTGAACTTTGCTGTCTTTGATCTAGAATTTGTGTGTAATGAATAAATTGTGTGTTTGCTACTATAATGAACAATTAGTCAGTTTGCTACTATACTGAACAATTTGTGTGGTTGCTGTTGTAATGAACACTTTATGTGTCAACTACTAATTTGGTAAGTTGTACTGTTGCCTTTTGGGTGTGAGCTACTTTGTATGTTTGGTACTGTTCTTACTGTTTTTCGTATGGAGATAGTACACAACATCACGCAACTGAAGCAGATCCTTAGTTTGGTATTTGCAAGTACAACCTAGATTATGGCCAAAGTTTACTTGTGTTGTGTATTATGAATGAAAATGGCATGGCCAAAATGGTATGCCCAATATTTGCTAGATTTCATTCATAATTTTGGTTGTATTGTCATCTCCGGCCAGATTCATAATTTGGTACTTGCCAAATCTTGGTTGTACTGTCATTATCAGTTAGTTCAACATGCCAAAAAAAGGAGATGCCAAAAATGGTACTTGCAAGTACAGCCAATATTGGACAAATTTTTGTACTCGCAACACTGACATAGATAGCAAATGTACCAAATGAACAAACCAGACATATACACTGATATTACAGATCGCAACATTGGCATAGACACTTGCAACTTAGATAGAACATTGACATTGATAGCAACATAGACACTGATCTTACAGATTGTTCAGAAAGCAACTAGGACACTGACACTCAACCAACACTTATCTCCAAAAGACTGACACTGAAACTAACAATGACACTGAAACTAACACTGATAGAGAAACACTGCAACTATTTCTTCAGAGCAGAAACTGCTTACGCGCGGCGATCCCCGGCGAGGCGCGTCGAGCGGCGGTAACCTTGATGGCGGTGCCCCGGCACGTCCACCTCCAGAGGCATGGTGGATCAGCCCAGCTGTGGAACAGACACCACCATCTCCACTGGTTCTGCCACCTCCTGCACCTCCTCCTTGTCGTCATCGTCCTGGAGGATAGTTGGCGCCACCACCGCAGCGGTCGCCGGGGCCTGGACGACAGACCAGTGCCTGGCCCACCGATCTCGCTGTCTGGGGTCGTCGGAGTGTGCCTCCATCATAGCCCACAGTAGCACGTCGACCGTCAGCGTGCCACCGAGAGCAGGGTCTCCATAGGGTTGGAGTATGCGCTGCTTCTCCTCCGTCGTCGCCACCACCATGACTGCTTTAGCCTCATCGACGAGTGCGTTGACGTTGGGGAAGTGGTTGGCGATCTCCATGTACTTGGCGAACTTCTCGTGGTCACCGCGCGTGCACCCCATGAGGCCATGCGCATCGCCATCCAGCAGGGCCCGGTTGGGAACGGATTCGCCATGGTGGAGGTGGAGCAAGGGAGAGAGGGGGTGGAAGAAGAATGCAGAGAGGCAGCGGCAGATAGGGGTTAAGAGAGAGGGACGTGAATGCGGTGGGTGGTTAAGAGAGGGAAGTGATCTCTTTGCAGTTTAGTTTTGATTGTAACTTTCAAATTCAAAATTCAAAGTCAGTGCAGTGCAGGTGCAGATAGTTTCAGACAGATGTAGTGCAGTTTTAGTTTTAGACAAATGCAGTGTAAAGTTTCAGTTTCAGACAAATTCAAACAAGTGCGTGATGAGTGTTATTTTTACGCTCATCACACGTGAGTTTAAACCGGTTTATTTCATAAAAACCGAGATATCCACTCCAATATTCGTACTAATGACTAATGAATGCAAATGATTCTAAAATCCTCTCTTTATTTTGTTTCCACAGGAAATTGGGCTATACATGGACTAAATCAAGTGCATATATGGAAAGGAGCAATTTGGAGATAAAAATGATCAAGTGGGAGGCGCAGGAGACACACCAGAGCGCAAGACAGCGTCTGGTACGAGCGCACGCTCTCGTACCAGCGCTCGTACCAGGTGCCCCCGGCACCGTGGCGTCCAACCCTCCAACATTTGTTAAATGGCCAGCACCAGAAACGGATTAGAGCATCGCCGAGACCTCCATCTTCGTCATCACAACATCCAAAAACCCTAGCCGCCGCCATTTTCCATCTCCATCTCCATAGCCATCTCCACCACCACCACCGCAACATTCATCCCCAAGTTAGCCACACCTTGTAATCGTGTATCGCATCCGGCAACTATTGTAAGACATATTATCAATAAAGCTTTCCTCTTGATGTGTTCTTCAATGGTTTCTTCTTGCGATCTGATCGCTATGTGTGAGTAATTCGGTAAGGTCATGGGTTGAGGCATAACCCTACAACCCTATGTATTTGTTGAAGGGATCGATGGGCTGACTTTGAACTAACGTCTTGTATGTGTGAAATAAAATTACTTTGTAGTTGTCTCTTGTCTCGTTCGTGATCTTCGTCCCTGCAGGTACCCAGGATCACGGAGATCGAGCCACGAAGAGGCTAAGGGCAGAGAGACCGTGAAGTGCTATTCTGAACACCAGTGATAGAAAGGCTAGTACGGTAGCATGAATCCTATCTCCGGGGATACAAGAGGTGTAGTCATTAAACGCCCAAAGCTTTTGTCTGATTCTATAATTACCGAGGCAACTCCGCGCGATGGATAGGGCCTCCGGTTAGACAACTGACTCTTGATGCAGGGCGCGTTCCGGTCAAGGCGTAATTTGGACACATCCCCCACTTCGATACGTTGCAAGCACATCTTGACGGGTGTTTTCCAGGGCACAAATTAATATCACAATGATCCCGTTCACAAATATATGGTTGTAAGAATGAAGTCCTCATACCCATGCCTATTTTTATTATAAGTGTTCACTGTTGCAACTTGATTACAATCCGGTCTAAAAACTGGAATTTAATACTCTTGCAAAGGCTTGTTAGAAACCCTTTTCTTCAAGGTGCATTTCCTCTCGTGGGTTCGATAACTCAGGGTCACTTCTGGGGAAAAAGGCGAGAATCCTTTTGGGGACTCATCAGTGCAGTGTATCATTGCAGTTTCAGACAAGTTTCAGGCTCAGAAATGTTTTTCTCAAACAAGCAAAATTATACGCAAGCATCACAGGATCACTGGACCAAGAAGCACCAGTACACTACATTGATCTTAACTAACATGCAAGCATCAAAGATTCATAACACAATACTTAACATAGAATTTAGTACTTTACATACCAGTCTAACATAACACACTACTGGGAAAAGGCTTATAGGTGAACTCACATTAGTGGCGGGCGCGGTTTTGCGCCCGCCACTGGTAATCTGAAGAATTACCAGTGGCGGGCTCAAAACCCCGACCGCCACTGCTATCGGCGTACCAGTGGTGGGCGCCAGTTTGCGCCTACCACTAGTAACAGCTGTCCAGATTTATCGTGGGACAAATGTTATCAGTGGCGGGTACCAAACCGCGCCCGCCACTGGACCTTGAGTTACCAGTGGCGAGCAGCAATACGTGCCCGCCACTGGAATTTTTGGTCCCGTGGCAAATCTGTCCAAAAAATACGGCGCGCGCGGTTTTGTGCCCGCCACTAGTAAAATTTTTCTACTCGCCACTAGTAACTCAGGAAGGAAAGTACGGAATTTTTAGCCGACCTTGCGGGGCCTGGAAAATCACCATTTTATATGCGTATCTTCCACGCCAAGTTCCCGAACCGACCACAAAATTTCAGATTTTTCCCGATAGTAGAAATATGGAAATAAATCCGCGTGGCGACGGGACTCGGAATTCCAGCGCCCAGAAAACTGCTCCACCAAAAACCAAGATCCAATCTTGGGGACTCGGAATTTCAGATTTTGGCATGTCGCATGTAATGGTGTTTGTTGAGTGTGGAAAAAGTTTGAACACTAACCGAGGAAGGAGCGGTCGCTTCACATGCAAACTGGTCTGTTTCAAATGCCTAGAAATCCATTTAATTACTTAAATATAGAAAACAGACCCCAAAAAATGCCAAATTTTGACATGATACATGTAAAGGTGTGTATTGAGTGTGGAAATTTTTTCAAGGACAACCGACAAAGCCGCGCTCGATTCACATGCAAACCTGGCACGTTCCCTTCCTTGGAGATGATCCAGTTTGTAAGCAGTCTATGTGACAACTTTTGCCAAACATTCTCAAATTTTAATCACAGCCTCTAGGGGTCATATCATGATACCATGCCAAGTTTCGTGATTTTCGGCCATCGTTTGAATTATTTGGAATTAAAATGCTAATAATCACCATGTTGGTGCCCCGATCTCGGCCACCTGGTGTATGAGATTCCTATTTTTTTCCTTACACGAGGACTAAACATATAATAAATACTACTAATAAGATTTTTCAACCCATTCCTTGCGATTTTTTAATGTACCTGCGGTTCAAATTTGGATTATATGCATTAAATGCCTAGAAATGCAGTTAATTGCTTATATATAGCAAACGGATTTCGAAAAATGCCAAATTTTGACATGATACATGTAATGGTGTGTACTGAGTGTAGAAAAAATTTCAAGATCAACCGACAAAGCAGCGCTCGATTTACATGCAAACTTGATCCGTTCCCTCTCGAAACCTAGTTTCTTCCTCGGGGATGGTCCGATTTGTAAGCAGTCTACGTGACAACTTTTGCGAAACATTCTCAAATTTTTATCACAACCTCTAGGAGTCATATCATGACACCATGCCAAGTATCATGATTTTCGTGTTTCGTTCCAATTTTTTTGAATTAAAATGCTAATAACCACAATGTTGGTGCCCCAGTCACGGCCACCTGCTGTCCGGAACTCCTCTTCTTTCCTTACATAAGGACTACACATAGACTAAAGACCACCAAAAAGATTTTTCAACCCATTCCTCGCGAATATTTCATGTACCTACAGTTCAAATTTGAGTTACATCCATTAAATGCCTATAAACACATTTAATGGCTTAAATATAGCAGATTTGTCCAAACAATTGCCAGATTTTTACATGCAACCTCTAATAGTGTACATTCAACCCTAAAAAAATTGTACTATAACTCTAAATCTAAAATGCTAAAACTTTACAAAAACACAAAATTGTATAAAAAAATAACAGTGGCGGGCCTTAGAAATCACCTGCCACAGGTAATAATTTCGTTTTCGGGCCGCGGCAGCGCGCCACTTTCCATTTGGCTCAGCCCGCTTAAACAATTCTAAATCCAAAGTTATCCTAAAAAAAAAAGCCAAGGCAAAGAAAAAAAACTGGCGGCCCCACACTCACGATCCCTCGCAGTCCTCTCTCTCTCGGGCGACCCCTCACTCTCGATCCCCCCCTCCTCTCCTCGCCGCCGCCAAGAACGCCAGCCGATTCTGGCGAGTCCCGGCAGCCATGGACGGCGTGCAGCACAGCCCCGACCTCACCCCCCCTCTGCTACTTCATCCCCTCCGGCCAGATCCATCTTTCCCGGCCCCCACCACTCACCCGCGACCCCTCCCCCGTGCCTAGGTTTTGGGTGGACGTCGCCTCGGACCCCTCCCGCTACCGCAGCAGCAGAGCCATCCCCTCCCTCCCCTGCGATGGAAACGTGGTCCGCCCTCGCCCCGGCCGCCGGTGACGCGGCCTTCCCAAATCGTGTCCAGATGCGCCAACTCGAGCGGCCTGGATGTGCCCGTCATGGAGGCCAACGCCGTCATCTCGAGGGGCGCCGCGCTCGCCTCCACCACGAGGCGCTCGAGGAGGTCCGCGACGTCGACTCTCGCCGGCGCCTCACGCTCCAGCCCACCCCCGTCGAGACCACGCCCAAGTTCGTCAAGAAAGGTTGTTTTGCCGGCCACAGTGCCTCATACTGCTACCTTTTTGTGTCGTTGCTAGAATATTGCTGAAACTCTGCAGTTCATGGACTAAAGTTCATTTGCTCATCGAGTTGTTATAGGTACGGGGATGATGATTTGCATGGCTGGCTTAGTTTAGCAATTTACTTCTTGTATAGTGCCTTGTAGCTAGTTTTTTAAACACTTCTTGATGATTAAATCTGAATATATGCAATTTCCAGGAATGACTTGCTAGAACAAATTATTACTATATGTTATGGTTTTATCCTGAATATATACTAGAACAAATGTAGTTGGATCTAATCTTATACAGGTTAATTCTCTTCTTCTGTACATAAGTGTGTCAAGGACGAATGACATTCACATCGTAGCCTCTAGCTTAGAGCACAATTGATTGTTTCCCAATCTAGTTGGTAATTGTCAAATAGCTTTGTTCTGGTAATTAGTATTCTGCTAGTATGTGTGAGTTGGTGAAGAGCAGCAGCAAGGCGTCAGTTGGTGAAGAGGAACAGCAGCAGCAGCTTCAGTTGGTGAAGAGGAACAGCAGCAGCAGCTTCAGGTTGTGGAGAGGAGGCGCAGGGAGAGTTACTTGCATATGTTAAATGACTTGTGTGCTCTGACTAAAGCTTTTATGTTTCACCGGTAGTGTGTGTTGTTCTCTGATCATTTGAACCCAATAGGATCTTGGTGTCTGTTGAGTGATAGTGTCTATTCTATATTTTCAATGTAGTAGCCATCGTTGTATGTGGCATTTGGAGTTTGCCAAGCACTGAGAGAAGCATTAGATTGTTTTTCTAGTTTGTTCTATTCCTGTGTATAATAGATCATATTTTTTGGTTTTAATTGTTTTGATGATTCAAATCTGATGCTGTTCTGCAGACCAAGAAGTCTTTCCTCAGCTGCTAGGTATTGATTATCTCGTTAGGTCCATGTGCTTGGTGTTCTAGTTCCTGCGATCTTCTACCCTTTCCTCTCTTTTGTTCTTCAATTTTGTATGCAGAAAGATGTCATGATCATTCTTCATATGCTTTTGGGTGGCCTATGTTTCTGTAGTAGTAGTCTGAGGCCTACACTAATTAGAACTAGTATGTTTTTCTTTAATTCAAATATTTGCCATTGTGAACTCTTGTTAGCATACAAAAATCTGCAAATTTGTTGTACTTGTACCTGTTGTTACATCTGCATCTATTGTTTGGCTTTTGGCATGCATGAGGGTTCAAATGTGACTGTAGACAGCACATACAGAACAGTAGGAGCAGCAACATCATCAAGGACTCATCGAATTATGATTAGCAAGGGATGGTGAGAATAGTAACCATGGCAAATCACTTTGATCACCAACAATAGCATCGGCAACAGGTACTGTGAAAGATCATATCAAAATCTGTGTATTGGTATATGCACTACTTGGTTTTCTTGGTTGTATAGTTGCAGTATTTGCTCTTTGCTTCTCCAAATTATCTCCTGGGCATGATCGTCTCTCCTAGATAGCTAGCCAAGTGCCATGTCAGTAGCTAAGCCACAACTTCTAAGATACTCATTCATACAAACAGTATTACCAGTTCCCTTTCATAGCCTGCTATAGGATAACTTTGCTTTGATTGGTAAATGATGGCTCTGTATGTTTCAACTTGTCTTGCTGCGAATGCATACTTTATCTTTATCTTTTGTAGAAGGCCACTGCTAGTTCATGTATTCTCACCTGAAATAGACCTATTCATCAGGTGGACTCTCACCTTTTGATGCCCATTTTTGCTCTGGTTCATGGATTCGTGGCTTCATGGCTTCATATTCCTTTACTTTTGCAGGTGAGATTCAACCGGGAAGGAATGGGTGAGCAGAAGGCTACTAGGAGCAGCGTCTACCCTATTTGGGCCTTTCGTTCTTCCTATTTTCTTTCTTGTCAATTAGAACATTGATGATCTGTGTGTGCGCTCCATGTAGCCTATGTAAATTTGTATATCGATGATGATGTATGTAAATTTATGCGCTCCATGCCAGCCTATATGCTATGTGTGTGTGTGTGTGTGTGTGTATATATATATATGAATAATATGTATTACATGAACTGTACTGTGTACGTCACAGTACAATACGTGTATTTTTTTAAATCCTAAAATTAATAGCAGTGGCGGGCAGAACTAGTAGCACGCCATTGGTACATGCTTTTAGTTGTGGCGGGCAGCTAGTAAAGCCCGCCACTGATATTCATGCCTGTCACTGCTAACTGATTACTAGCAGTGGCGGGTGTTATTTCATGCCCGCCACTGCTAACTAATCATCAGTGGCGGGCTTGTTACCAGTGGCAGAAGACCAGTGGTGGGCCTGCCTGGCCCAAAGCCCGCCACTGCTAGCCATTCTTGCAGTAGTGACATAGCAGTCATTACAACTAGGGTCATAACCCATAAGACAGACAGTTCTTAGCTTAATCATACTAGTCATTACAACTAACGACATAGCATATCTTGGCAGTTCTAACATCACATCACCAAAATATACACCTCCTAGCATCAGGTTCCAAGGCCAGCTATATATATAGGCCTAATATTTACTTAACCACTAGCATTGCTTGCACTTCATTCCTCCGGGATAGCCTTGATCATCTGGAGCTTCTCCTTGTTCCCCTACCCAGCTTTCAGCAGGTCACCGATGGTATACTCAAGCTTCTTCTTCTCTTCTTTTAGCAGATCCTTGTCATCTTTGATCTCCTTCATCTGCTTCCTGGTGTTCCTATAGTGATATCTGCTTGAGATGAAAGGATGCATCTTTGCTCCTTGGCCAGCTTCAGCTTCTCTAGCTGTACCTCCATCTTAGCCTGCTACTCTAGCTCTTCCTTCTTCTTCACATATGCATCATCCTTTTCTGTCTGGCTAGTGTAATTCATCCCCTGGCTAGCATCTTGCCAATCAAAAAGCTTGCTAACATCATCCACAAGCTGGGTGTACTGATTGCACAGCTGCTTATTCTCCTTCTTAAGTTTGGCTACCTCTCTCTCATGAGCGTGCTTATCCATCACCCTGCCACAATTCTGCCCATGATACATTTCCCAAAGCTTTGTTAGGCACTTCTGCAGTATGACAGGCCAAGGCCCATTAACCCACTCCACAACCCCAACACCTCCCTGCAAAAGCAAGGTACAAATTAGAACACAATTTAGCTAAGCACTACATAGATGCAAATTCAGTAACCACTACCAGTAACTGCTCACATTGACAGTAGTCTGAACAGAAAAGGCACTACCAAAATGCAAACTAGGTTTAGGAACACTACCCTGAATGTGACTGAACCTAACACATCAATTTGCTGGAGTGGTCCATTGATCAACAACCAAACAAAATAGCTCATTCAGCACTTCTTCATTAATTTGCTCATTGAAAACCAGGTTCATTACTTTGCTAGTTTATCCACTGAATTTGCTTATTGACAACCTAACACAACAGCTACTACAATTTCAATGAACCAGTTCATTTACCTATAATGAAGTTACATTTAACTGCAAAAGAAGGCCATTGACAGAAGAGCACTAATGCACTAGACATGCATAATTCAGTTACATTCAGTGTGACATTCATTTACAGTTACATGCTTAGTGACATTCAGTTAAAGTTAATCCACTTATTGAGTTACATGCAAAGAAGGGCATTACAACCATCCACTATAATCTCACCACTAATCCATAGTTGCATCATTGACCACTACATCCCTACAATACTCACATCCCTACCACCACAGGATCTGACTATTGCTAAGCTAGAAATAACAAGTTCATGACTAACCTGCACAGCACAGCCTAGGAATCTCCTCCCGGTGTCAATGCCTTCAAAAGCCACCATCTTGTTGGGCCTCTGCTGGTGCAACATGCACTTTGGCTCCGATTCCAGCACTGCACCACAGAAAGATTGCTCCACGATGGTGTCAGGGTTCTCCTACAACCATTGCAGTAAGATCAGACAAAAAATCTCTTCACCGCGGTTAAATCGGAGCTCAGCACGAAGAAATCGCCAAATCGCATAACCCTAACCCTAGGAGCGGGAGTGACTTGCGAAAATTTCCATGTCCATGCCAGCCATGGAGATGTCGTCGTCCATGCTCTCCTCCCCATCCTTCCACGAAGGCATGTGTGAAGAATGATGAGCAGCGCTGGGATCTGCGTCGTACGAGCGAGAGCAGAGAGAGAGAGAGTGAGCAGCAGGAGAGAGTGAGCTGTGGGAGGGAGTGAGCTTGGGGGGGAGAGAGGGTCGTGCCGATCATTTTGACCTTGGTCCGAGCCGACCTGGTCCTACAGAGACCGACCGCCCGCGCGCCCTAACGGCCATTTCTGTCTACTTGTGTGGCACGTTGCCTTGACATGTGGGCCATCAATTACCCCCAAAGTTATAGTTTTTTGTCACCAGCCGCAAAAGTGATAGTTTTTGGCAACACTAGCCACAAAAGTGGTAGCTTTATGCTATATACTCCCTCATGTAGTAGTGGCAGTCTCTAAAGAAGAGAATCTGGGTGCTCTAGGACCACAACAGAGGGATGACCGGGATAATACTGAAATCCATAGTGTATGGAGGCTTAGTGGAATCAGTCACCAGCCTCTCCGTTGTTTTAGCAGCAGCATCAAGTGGCACCAAGACATGTCAGTTACTTTCCTCTTGCTTCCACATGTTTGCTTAATTAATGGTGCCATTTTACACTGATATAGTACATTGTTTCATCTTTTCTTGCAGTGGACATATTCATCTTAGGCATAGCCAACCTTATTGGTGGACTTCCTCTAATTTTCCACAATGTAACAAACTTCTCTCGCACTGAATTTTCACACTGTTCTTACTGATCTGATCACTACAGGAATCAGGTAATTTGTCGTCAGCCAAGGACAGACGGCAAAGACTGAAAACCTGACGGCAAAGAGTTTGCCGTCAGTAGGCTGACGGCAAAGAGTGTCGTCAAAGAATAAATCGGCAAAGCCATACTTTGCCGTGAGCTTTCTGTTGGGCTGATGGCAAAGGCTTTGCCATCAGTGTACAACCTTTGCCGTCAGCCGTGGCAGGCCTAACAGCAAACAAAAGCACATGACGGCCTGACATCCTACCAGACGGCGTCAGGCACTTTGCTGTCAGCCTGCAGACGGCAAAGATTTCAGATCTTTGCCGTCCGGCTGACGGCAAAGGGCGACACATGGCCGCTACCTGTGCTTCACCTGGTTACCCTTTGCCGTCAGTCGGCAGACGACAAAGACGAGCTGACGGCAAAGTGTAACCTGGCAAAGCACAGGTAGCCGCCACGTGTCGCCCTTTGCCGTCAGCCGGCAGACGGCAAAGGTGCCGAAGCACAGGTGGCCGCCACGTGGCTTCATCTTCAAAATGATTTGACCACTGAACTTTAAGGAACTTGATTGCCTTCTGACGGGTTTGACGTTCTGCTTGATCAAGAATGCGGATCGGATGCTCTGGATAGGAAAGATCATCTTGTAATTCAAGCTCTTCATGATCCACTGCTCGGATAGAATCCTTGAAGCAGCGACGGAGCTGCGACACATGGAAGACGTCATGGACTCGGGAAAGCTTCGGTGGCAAGTCCAATTTGTATGCCACATATCCACGTCTGGCGAGGATATGGAATGGGCCGATGTAGCAAGGAGCTAACTTGCCCTTGATCCCAAAGCGATGAGTGCCCTTCATTGGGGTGACACGAAGGTAAGCTTGTTCGCCAGGTTTATAGAGCACTTCCCGGTGTTTACGGTCATAGTCGCTCTTCTCGCGAGATTGAGCCGTCTTTAGATGTTCACGAACAATTCGGGCTTGCTCTTCAGCTTGTTGGATAATATCCGGACCAAAGAGTGACCGTTCCCCAATTTTTGACCAATTCAGAGGGGTTCGGCACTTACGCCCATAAAGAACTTCAAAGGGTGCCATCTTCAAGCTAGCTTGATAGCTATTGTTGTAAGAAAATTCAGCATACGGGAGAGAATCCTCCCATTTCTTGCCAAATGAGATGACACAGGCATGAAGCATATCTTCTAACACTTGGTTGACCCGTTCAACTTGTCCCTGGGACTGGGGGTGATAACCTGTGCTAAATTGCAGATGAGTTCCCATAGCTTCTTGGAAACTTTCCCAGAATCTTGAGGTAAAGAGGCTGCCACGGTCTGAACTGATCTCCATTGGAACTCCGTGGAGTGACGCAACTCTGGAGATATACAAGTCTACTAACTGACTAGCAGTGATCGTCTCCTTGACAGGCAGAAAGTGAGCAACCTTGGAGAATCGGTCGATGATGACAAGAATAGCATCATGACCCTTTTGCGATCTGGGAAGACCAGTGATGAGATCCATTTCAACCTTGTCCCATTTCCATTCAGGAATAGAAAGTGGTTGCAGGAGTCCAGCAGGTTTCTGGTGTTCTGCCTTGATGCGACGGCAAACGTCACACTCAGCAACATAACGAGCAATGTCTCGCTTCATATTAGGCCACCAGAATCTCTGACGGACGTCTTGGTACATTTTGGTACTACCCGGATGAATAGACAGAGGTGTGTCATGAGCTTCTTTCATAATATCCGGGGTCAAGTCCAGGTCGCCTTTCGAAGAGACAACAAGTCGACCCTTGAAGAACAAGGTATCATTATTATCGAGAGAGAAGTCTGGGGCTTTACCATTTGATAGATCGAGCTTGATCTTGTCGATTTCAGGGTCAAGCTTCTGATTAGCCTTGACACGACACTCGAGATCTGGTTCAACAACCAGGGTATTGAGATAACCCCGAGGAACAATGTGAAGGTTCAACTTGCGAAGTTCCTCATAAAGAAGAGGTTGAGCTTGCTGAACCATGAGGTTGTTGCAATAGGACTTGCGACTCAAGGCATCGGCCATTACATTAGCCTTGCCAGGGGTATAAGAAATATCCATGTCGTAGTCGGCTATTGTCTCGAGCCATCTTTGCTGACGGAGATTCAAGTCTGGTTGAGTATACAGATACTTCAGGCTTTGATGGTCCGTGTATATCTCGCAACGATTACCGAGAAGGTAATGTCGCCATAGCTTCAAAGCATAAATAACCGCTGCAAGTTCGAGATCATATGTTGGATACTTATCTTCATGAGGACGCAGTTGTCGAGAGCCATAAGCAATTACTCTACGCTCTTGCATTAGGACATAGCCTAATCCTTGACGAGATGCGTCACAATATATCACGAAGTCCTTGCGAGAATCTGGGGGAGCAAGCACTGGGGCCGAGGTAAGCTTGTCTTTGAGTGTTTGGAAACTTTCCCGACATTTCTCTGTCCACACAAACTTATGGCCCTTGTGAAGCAAATCAGTTAGCGGCTTCGCAATCTTGGAGAAATTCTCAACAAAACGGCGGCAATAACTGGCGAGACCGAGAAAACTCCTGACTTGCTTAACATTCTTCGGAGGAGTCCAGTCAAGAATAGCCTGAACTCGTTCTGGGTTAACGGCAATGCCATCTTTGGAAATCACATGACCAAGATAGGTCACCTCAGATAACCAGAATTCACACTTAGAGTATTTGGCATATAGCTGGTGTTCTTGAAGTTTCTCCAATACAAGCCGGAGATGTTCGGCGTGTTCTTCTTCATTCTTGGAATACACTAGGATATCGTCCAGATAAACCACGATGAATTTGTCGAGGTAGTCCATGAAGATGTAATTCATCAACCGTGAGAAGGTTGCTGGAGCATTGGTTAAGCCGAAAGACATGACGGTGTACTCGTATGAACCATAACGAGTAACGAAGGCAGTCTTCGGAATATCCTCCTCACGAACTCTGATCTGGTGGTAACCCAACGTCAAGTCGAGTTTAGAGAACACAGAGGATCCAGCGAGTTGATCATACAGATCATTGATTCTGGGGAGTGGGTATTTGTTCTGAATGGTTGCTTGGTTAATGGGACGATAGTCCTGGACCAATCGGTTAGTTCCATCCTTCTTCTTAACAAAGAGAGAAGGTGCTCCCCAAGCGGAAGAACTTGGGCGAATGAAACCCTTGCGGGGAGATTTGTCGATTTCCTCCTTAAGCTCAAGGAGTTCATGCGGCGGCATCTTGTAGGGACGCTTCGCAATAGGAGTGGTGCCTGGTTTGAGGTCGATGACAAATTTGACAGCTCTAACAGGGGGTAGTCCTGGAAGTTCTTCTGGAAAGACATCTTGGAAATCGCGAACGACCAGAACGTTCTTGATTCCCTCAAGAGGTGAAGCGTTCAATGCATTCAAAGCATATATCCGAGCTTCGGCATTTTGAAAGACTCAGGCGGTGTAGTTCACTATCTCGTCGGAAGGATGTAGGAGTTGGACTGTTTTAGTAGCACAGTCGATTGAAGCAATATGAGCCTTCAACCAATCATCCCGAGGATGACAACGATAGTGGAAGTTTTGAGTGTGATGAGGGAAGCACGGAATTCTAGTCCCTCAATTTCAATGGGGACATCCGGGCTGAACATGGTGACATGACAATGGGCTCCCGGGGTATTAACAACTAGCGGGCGTTTCATTTCTTCACGTGGTATGCCATGCATGAATGCAAAATCTTCAGAGATAAATGAATGCGATGCTCCTGAATCAAATAAAAAAGAAGCTGGTACTGAGTTAACGAGAAGAGTACCCATCACAGTAGCAGGCTGATTCTGAGCTTCTTCAAGATCGACGTGGTTAGCATGTCCACGACCATAAGCAGAGGCCCCAGTATTATTGTTGCGAGGCTGGTTGTAACCACGGCCATTGCCACAGCCAGTTGAAGGAAGGGCCAGCTGATTCTGCTTCTGGGGGCAGTCACTGGCACGGTGACCTGGGCGTCCACACTTGAAGCATCTTCCGTCATTGGGACGGGGAGCAGCAGTATTGGGTGGAGCAGCTTGGATTCTCGGCTGCCTCGGTGGTGGAGGAGGCAGACGAGGTGCAGCATATGAGGGTCTTGGAGCTGGGGAAGCTGGACGGTACATGCTGTTGGGAATCCATATGCGACGCTTCTGTGCGGACGAACCCGATGATGAGCCCACATCACGGCTGCACTTCTATGACTCTTTGTATTCCAGCAGACCGGTCTCAACCTGGATAGCTTTATTTACCAGGGTGGCAAAGTCGGTGAAGTCTTGAACAAGGAGTGCAAGTTTGATATCCGGGTGCAGTCCTTCACGGAACTTCTCCTGTCTGCGGGCATCTGTGGCAATGTCTTCTTCAGCATAGCGGGACAGGTCAATGAATTCCCGCTGGTAAACATCTACAGTCTTGTTGCCCTGGATGAGGTTGCGGAATTCCTTCTTCTTCCTGTCCATTATCCCCTGAGGGATGTATCGGGCACGAAAAGCAGTCTGGAACTCTAGCCAGGTAATGATTGTTCCAACAGGTAGTGAATGCCTGTGGGTGTCCCACCATTGAGCAGCGGGACCCTTGAGGAAGTATGACACGAAGGTAACATAGCTGGCAGGGGGCACATTCGCAGACTCCATTTCATAAGTGATGTCACAGAGCCAATCATCAGCATCTAGAGGCTGAGCTGAGTTGTGAAAGATGACAGGGTTCAGGCGCACAAAGTCTTGCAGAGTTATTGGGGCTGGCTGATTCTGTTGAACATTCTGGTTCGGTTGTGGGAACTGAGCCATGATTGCTGTCATAAACTGACGATTCAGCTCGAACCGTTGTGTGGCACCCCAGCTCAGAGAGACCGGAACACCCCGTATTCCAGCCCAGAGATCAAGTCTTCTGGAATACGGCACTGCATGGCATAGAACAAATCAGCTCTTTATTACAAATAACACGGGTACAAAGGTTCTGAAGGCACGAAGGTTACAGGGGCACGACGACACTTCGCCTGCTCAGATAGTTCTATGCTAGCAGCGAGACATCTCGAAGCGGAATAAATCCTAACAACGGAACAACGACGACGGTGATGAACTCCACTCCGCAGGGACTCTGGCTGGGACGTATCCTAGAGCGCAACCTCGGGGTCCTCGACAAACAAGCAATCACGGCATCACCTGCAATCTGGCATGACATGCCAGGTGAGTACTTTGAATGTACTCGCAAGCTCACATCAACCAAAGCAATCAAGACATACAACAGCATGGCATTTACAGGTTAATCATCAAAGATGAACACGATACTACTAGAACAACATGAGCATGGCAACAACATGAGCATGGCAACAACATGAGTATGGCATTTACATATAATTCATGATATGAACATGATGATACTAGCATGCAAGGGGGTCGACGTTTAGGGTCTCATGGGCCAACTTACTCTGCTCAGAGGTTATCTCGTAACCACCAACTTACCATCGTGATCATCACACGATCACCTCAGGATCAACCAACTTCTTTCTCATGGAACCAGGGTTGTTTATTATTCAGGTTATTATTTCTGTTGACCCATAATGTGACCTACTACGAACTGTGTCCATGACCGAGGACGCGGCTATCGATAGATTATACACTCTGCAGAGGTTAGTACACTGTACCCACACCACGGAACTCATGGCCTCGTGCTCCCATTCGGGTGGACCAACGACATTCCGACAAAACCAATCTATTGCATGACGCTCTCCCGGCCACTCCGACAAACTCCCCTTTAGGCTATGTCCTGGGTTACCCTGATGCCAACTCGTGACATCCGCCACCTTTGTGGCTGCCACCGTCGTGGCCAAAACAAAACATCGTCCCAAACGGGGACCTTGGATCCATACAACTCGTGTACTCAAGGCTTATGGCCGCCTACCTGATCAGGGTAGCGCGCGCACATAACCTTCCCTAGAAGGAGGCACTGGCGAGAGGCATGACAATAGACCGCATTAGGGCCCCCCATAAGGCAAGTGTGGCTGCACTGGTTAGCTCGATTCGGTGGCACCATGACTCAGCCAACAGATTTGTTCAAGTTCGATTAATGTCAGGTTCACTTGAATGGTGATGAGCTGAGTCACAGTAAAATGAGAATGCATAAGAGCAAGATATCAACATAAACATGGATGGGGAACATAACCATTTAACATCATTACATCAACAACGATAAATCTTTTATTCTACGAGATGCAAATGAGCATGGCATAATGACGATCATGAATATCACAAGTACTTTCATAACAGACGATAAAAATTTATATGAGCATACCATTATCACTAGCATCGGAAATGGAACATGATAACAATAACATTGACAAGTAATCATTTCACTTACTAGATGAAAATGAACATGGCATAAGCATAGACATGGATTCACGAGCATATTCGAAGCATTCACAAAATAAATAAATGCGCAAACAATTATTAAATATTCAAGTGGAAACCCTGGCTACTGCAATGCCATCATGCAAGTGGCTGTTGTGGCTTGCCTGGGGATGAAGGATTCACCGAGGAGAGGTGCGATGAACTCGCGAAAAGAATCGCCGGAAAAGTTTCCCTCTCGGCGGAGCTGTTTTAAGGGCAAGGAAAAAATGGTCATTTTCACAGTGTGACAACCTCATGAAAATGATACCATCGGAACGGGCTCGACAAACTGAGATCGTGGGCTTTGGAATCACCTGAATCGGAGTTACGGTTGCCGAGTTACGGCCGTTCGTTCGTTAGGCAGAAAAAGAATAAAAATCTGTCCACTTCTGCCCTTAACGGACGAACGTCCGCAAATTAGAGGTTTCGGCCGGCGGGGTTTAAACAGAAAGCGCACTTTTTGAAATACGCTTTCAGAAAACGAAAACGTATTCCACCCCAAAGCGGGGGCAGAGTACGCTTCCTAAAGGCGAAAACGTATTTTCGAAAATACGCTTTCACTTAAATCGGCGCGGGCCCGGGGTTGGCTCCTTGTTTGACTGACGGGTGGGGCCGTAAGGTGGTGGGGCCTGCCCGGCCAGGTCGTCGTCTTCCACCTCGCTCGTGCCCGCGGGACAGAGGAGGGCGCGCGGCGCCAGCGCTCGCACGGGCGGCTCCGGCCACCTCCGGGGGCGCTGGAGACACCGGCGAGCTCAGCGAGGAGCGCCGCACCCGTCCCCGCACCGCACGGACACCGAGAGGCTACAGAACGGCGGCGGCTTGGCTCGCTCCGGACGGCGGTTCGGCCATGCTGGGCACGGGCACTACGGCGGCGGAGAGGATGCCACAGGGGCTGGAGAGGTTTGTGGTGGCTAGGGGAGCTCCTTGGTGGGGTCAGGAGGGAGAGAGAGGGCTCGGGTGGCTCCAATTTAGGAGGAGGCCGAAGGTGGCCATGGCGGCAATGGCGGTCGAGGACAACTCCTCGAGCTCGAGGGAGAGGTCGGGGCGACTGCTAGGGGAGAGGAGAGGAGGTTGGTGAGGAGAGACGCGGCCGGGAGTGGCTTATATAGACAGGGGAGGAGATGCCGAGCCGGATGCCGCCGCGGACGCTCGGGGAATGCACTAAAGCGGCCGCGTACGCGTGCGCACGTGCGGAGTGGTTGACGGCGATGAGTGAGGGGTAGTGGAGTGCCAGGAGAGGGCAGACGCGGACGGTGCGCTGTCCGGTCGGCCACTCGGCCACTGTGCGCACGCAGTCGGGGCTGCCGTGGCGCGAGGAGAGCGAAGGAGGAGGGGGCCCGGCGACGAGCGAACGCGGGGGACTGTGGGCGACGCGGTAGACAAGGTGAGACGAGCGAGAGCGGCCGGGAGAGAGGTGCCCGAAGCTAGCCGACGCGCAGAGCGCGCCAAACGCATGCCAACGGCGTGGTCACCGCGTGCAATGGCGAGAGGAGGGCACGTATGCCTGGAAAAAGTTGTCAAAAGTGTTGTCCCTCCAACATACAGTTTGAATGATGAGATAGCTCGAAGAAATCCACTGTTAACTGATGGGAGAGATCAGATAAAGTTTGCTGTTGCAAACTTAGGCATGAAATAGTGATCAAATGAGAGGGGATAAGAGTTAACCAGTATGTCACAGAGGTTTAGGGTAGGAAGGACTATGATCCTGGGGATTTTGAAAAGATTTGGACCAGTATTTAACATAGTTGCTTTACAACTGCAATAACTGGTCCAGAAACTTGATCAGGAAGTAGCACTCACATAGATTCTTGCATTGGGCTGAAATTTGGTGTAGGATGGTCATTTGGGCATATGAAGGTACCATAAAAATTTCATCCCATTTTATAAGTATAATTGGTACTTCCTTCACAATGATCCACACTGGACAGAAACTTGGGGGAATTTTGTGGAGCAAATGCCTTGGCAAAATAATGTGAGTTTTGGCATTCTCACATTATTTAGGGATATTTAGGTCCTGGATTAATTTCAGAATTTTTGAAGCAATATAAAATATAGTTGCTTCACAAACTGAAATTGTGACCTGAAAACAAGATTTGAAGGTGTGGTCACATAGTTTGTTGTATGGAGGTGAAATTTGGTGGAGAGTCATGATTTGATCATATAAATGATGTACCAAAATTTCAAATCATTTGGATTACCCTAGCTAGTTCTTCCTTCACAAAGCTTCTCTTTGGTCAGAAACTTTGGGAATTTTCTGAGGAAGATTTACTAGGCAAATGAAGCTGGATTTTGGCATGTGGCAATTATTTGGGTAGGAAAGAGTGCCCAAAAATTTTGAGAGCGATCAAGAAAATATAAATAGCACTTCCTTCACAAAGTGCCAATCTGGACAGAATGGAAAATGATTATTCCTGAATTATTTTTGAACTGGGCAAGGATGGATTTTGGCATATTTTTGGAAGATATGATCCAAAGAATTTATGAGAATTTTGTGGGAATTTTAGGAAAGACAGGAATATAGGTTGCTTCACAACCTAGAGCAAACAGGGTTATTCCTTTAATAGAAAAAGGAATATTCCCAAGAAATAAATAGTGTGGTTGGGCAAAGATGGAAATGACATGGCCTTGGGATAGATTTGAGAATGACAAGCCACTAGGAAGTGGTAGGAGAGAAGATCTTCCCAGGTTTCAAGACCACATAGCCACGGAAAAGGAAATTCAAATAAAAATTCGAAGAAATCCAAAAGAAAAAGAAAGGGCCAAAAATCGGGGTGTTACATGTTGCATCATGCCGGCCATGTAATCTGGCGGTGGTGGATGTTCGGCATCACGGCCACGACCACGACCATGACCTCCTGGTCTAACCATCCTGCTAAAAAAAATTAACAGGGGGTAGTTTAGTGAAAGCGAATGCAAGCTTTTAGAGACAATCATGATGTAACACGACAATGATCAAGAGTGCAATAGATACATATCAGTAATCAATTAAGACATACAGATCCATACACAGAGTCGGTTACAAGCGGATAGTACAAGTGCAGAAAAGAAAATAACCTAGGCATACTAGGTGGCACGCAGGCACGCGGTGGAGAGGTACAACAACGAGACATAGCAAAGGCTACATCCACATCGGGGAAAACCACTATAACCAGGTAACTGCAAGTGCGGACGCTGGGTGCTCACAGCAGAAGGATCCTGCGCACCGTGCAGACTCTGATGCAGAACCTGATCTCGAACTGGAAGAAGAGGTCCACGTGCTGGAGTGTGACCTCCTACAGCAGGCCAAGCGATGCCTAGGGGCATCTCTGTCCTACGTGGGTAAAGAATGTACTCAGGATGCATCCCTGCTTGGACAGCTGGTAGCAGCTGTGTCAGAGCATCGTAGAGACGTGTGCAAGTGGCGTACAATTCGACGGCAAGAGCCCGAGCAGTGCGATCCAAAGCCTCAGTGCACTGAATCAAGACCTGCGGGTCATACCGATATCGCGAGTAAGGAGTACAGACAGCAGTGTAGTATCCACTCTCATCTCCCGCAGGGACATACGGGATGTATCGGAACTCAGAGTCCTCCAAGTGGCCATGCTCGCCACGAGGACGTGCGACAGCAGTATAGGGAGCATCATGGACTATCATGTCAACAGTCACTCCAACACCACGAAAGGTGTGCAACTCAGTGATGGAGTTGTCCCGCTGATCAAAGATACGAACATCAGCATGGTACTGCTCCTGGTTGAACTCGCCAAAGTCCTCGTAAACCATGTACTCTGGGTACCAGCGGTATCCCAGTCTGGTCAAGAGGCGAATCAGGATAGCAGGAAAACCGGTCGCATCTCGAGCCCAAGTCCGACGTACAAGCTGCGTCGCGGGACGCAACGGAAACAAACGAATCATCTGAAATACAGAAGAATTCAAGGGTGTCATATGATAGTGAGTGAATATTTTAGTATGCATTCAAGGAAATAATTGCAGATAATCAGGACTCCGGGTGGATGTGATCACGAGAACCTAGAGTCAGAGTTAGTAATTTTTTTTAACCCGAATAGGTGAGAGATCAGAATCTCAGAGTAAAGGAGCGGAATAAAAGATCCTAACCCCATCCATTTGCGATGTGGGCCCGTAAGCCACACAACACTGTTAGTAAAATAGTTTTTCAATGACTAGACTCAACTTCGACCAAGGAATTGGAAGGGGGCTTCCTATAGGCAGTCGGCTCTGATACCAACTTGTGACGCCCCCGACTCGACCGTACACTAATCATACACGCAAATGTGTACGATCAAGATCAGGGACTCACGGGAAGATATCACAACACAACTCTAGACACAAATTTAAACACAAATCTTTATATTACAAGACAGGGGTCGCGAAGACCCGAATACATAAGTCGACAAACAACATTAGTCTGGGTACAGACGTAGTTAGACAAGTTTGCCTTAAGAAGGCTAGCAAAAACAATGACAACTAGATCGAAAAGGCGTAGGCCTCCTGCCTAGGGCTTCCGAACTACTCCTAGTCGTCGGGCTCCACGTAGTAGTAGGCGCCTCCTGGGGTCTCCGGCTCCTGGTAGTAATCTCCCGTGGGGTACTCTGGCTCCTGGGCTCCGTCGTCTGAATTGCAGCAACCGGGTATGGGGAAAAGAGGTAGCAAAGCAACCGTGAGTACTCATCCAAAGTACTCGCAAGACTTACATCAGATCTATGCTAAGTATGCAACAGTTATCAAGGGAAAGGCATGTTGGTGGACTAGACTGCAGAATGCCAGAGGAAAGGTGGGGGAAAACCTATCCTATCAAAGACTAGCATCTTGCAGCATCAGAAGAGAGTAGAACAGAATAGCATATAATAGTAGTTGTATAGTAGCAACGCCTAGAGATCCTTTCTCGACTACCCTGCGAGAAAGTGACCTCGGAGCAGTATAACAATTTACATCATCATAGTATCCAGTTCTAGTTGTAGTAGATCAGGATACAACTCTGAGCGTCCTGTTACCGTGGACACGGCTATTCGAATAGATTAACTTCCCTGCAGGGGTGCACTACTGTACCCAACACGCTCGATTACCTTTGGCCGGACACACTTGTCTGGGTAATGCCCGGCCCCGGATGATCGACACGACGTAGTCCTACCTAGGCTCTTCATAGAGGTCAGCACGCTGGTCTAAATCCTAAGCGCGAAGGGGTCATGGACCTATCACCCTAAGCACTCCTGCGCGTTGCGCGACTGGCCGGGGACCAGGCCTAGCCTCCGTATCCACAAGCAGGCGTTCCAGCTCACCCCAACAATCAGCCCGCACATTTGTGACGTCTGAAGAGCTTTCGGGAGGAACGTACGACGCCGAGGGCCCATACCATATTCCCGCGTGGTGGTTAGCGCGTAAAGGCTAGAGGCCTACTCAGATCAAATACCCAAATCCATTAACGTGTTTAGTAGCTCGCGGAGACGATCAGGATCCCCTGTCGCCCTGTCTCGGTAATCCACGGTCAAGGGACCAGGCCCACCTCTCTCCTAGGTGGTCTCCGCCTGATCCGTCGAGCCGCCACCATAATACTCACGGGTACCCTTGGGGCCGACCCGTCTTGTATCATTCTCTCGCGGGTGCTCTTGGAGCCAACCCGACTTGTAAGCTGGAAAAGTCATACTCATGTCCATACCGTCAAGGTGAGATCCAAGGAATCACCCTCGGTGGATCCACACTTGATACACTGCACGACAGAGACATCATCGAGAATGAACTATAAGGCATCACCCTCAAAAAGGTCACCCTTGAGGTGCTTTGCTACAGAGTCGTCATCGAGAGTGATATCGGAGGAATCACCCTCGGTAATATCACGCTAGGGCGGCTCTGCAGAGTCGTACAGTTGCATGGGCCTAAGGGGGTCTCAGGTCTCAGTATACCAACCCATTGGTACAGACAATCCGAACAACAAAGCATGGCGACACGGACAAGGGGGCAGGGCCACTGGTGGAACGGCAGTATTTCTATACTAAGCATTTAGGATACAGGTAGGTATCAACAGCAGTTACAAAATCAGGCTATGCATCAGAATAGGAGCTATCAGAAGTATAACAGTAGCAATTCTAATGCAAGCATGGGAGATAAAGAATAGGTGATATAGGCATGATCAAGGGGGTTTGCTTGCCTAGAAGCTCTGCTGAAAGTGGCTGGTCATCAGGAGGCTGCTCGGCGGGAGCGTAGTCGTACTCTGCGGCGTCGTCGGCAGTACCGGGGTCTATCAGGAGAGAAGGAGGGGGAAGAAACAATAAATAAAATGCACACAAATGGAATCACGATGCAAGACATGGCAAAATGTGGTGATGGTGTGACCTAATGCATTACTAAGTACTCTAGGGGAAGCGGGAAATTATTCGGGAAGGGTTTCCCAGCTCCGGGTGATTACCGGAATACGGATCCGGAGGGGAAGGTTCCATGTTTGATATGATATGAGTGGTGGTCAAGCATTTTGACCACATATTCAGATTCGTCTCATTTTTCTGATCATTTTTCATATATAAATTATTTTCATCTGACTTACGGTTATTTTTCTATGAATTTTTTGAAGTTTATGGCATTTTCTAGAATATTCTAATTATCTAAATTCGAATTTAAACAGTGCACAGACTTTTTATACACAGGCTGGGCCAGCCACAGTCAATGACATGTGGGACCAGTAAAAGCTGACTCAGCAGTCAGCTGTTGACCTGCTGACTAGTCGACAGGGTCAGCTGGGCCCACATGTTAGCCACTGCTTAGTCTAACTGAGAGTTAACTTATTTAATCAACTAATTTAGCCGGTGGGCCCAGCCTGTCAGTGGGACAGTTAGTTAGGAGTTAATTAGCACTAATCCTAAATGCTACAGTAACCGGGCCCACCGTCAGTGGCTGTTAGGCCAGTGATTAGGTGGTTAATGGCCGGGCCCCACCGGTCAGCTGCACACCGGCGTTCAAAACGCGGTGGCGCACCGTCGGCAGCCACCGAAATGGCGGCGAGGCTCGGGATTTGGCTCCCGGAGGCCAAATGAGCGGTGGCCAGGTCCATTCGAACGAGCACGAAGCCGCGCTTCCAACGCGCCCATCTACGCGACCGGAGGCGGAGCAAGTTGACGGTGGAGAGCATTCTTGCGGCGGCTGGAACTCAGGCCAACTAGAAAACGACGACGCACACTGCGAGCAGGCGAGCTAACTAGCTAGGCGGCAACAACAGTTCACCAGAAGCACACTAGTGCGACTGGTTTGAGCAGAACGGCGCTGGGAGCGCGGAGCTCGCTGCCATGGTGGCGGCAGAGAGCGTTAATGGCGACGGCGTCGCACATAGGCAGCTAGGGCTCGGATTCGAGCAAAATGGAGGAAGGGGAGGGTGCGGATGCTCACCGGGTGGACGCACGGTGGTCCGATGGAGGATTAGTAGCAGCAGAGGGCTCGGATTCATCGGAGCAGCGCCGGCGTCCGAGGCGGGGAGGGAAGCTCGATTCGGTTGCTGTGGGGGCGCCCGGCTCGAATGGGTGGGCGTGGCCGATGCAGAAGGACGAGGCGGAGCCGGCGGACACGGCGAGGTGGCGCGGGGGAGCTAGTGGCCACGGCTTCGAGCCGTGCACGGGGACGACGGCGCGCAGCCGAGGTTGGAGGGGATGGGGGAAGGCGAGGGAGAGCGAGGGAATGGAAGGAGGGAAGCCAGGGGTCCAGGGGGGCTTGATCTTATCCCCCAGCCAACTGCTCCGGCGCCGTGGTGGTCTGTGGCCGGCCAGCGCGCGCTCGGCCGCGGCGGTGCTGACACGAGGGAGGGGAGCAGGTGAGGACGACGGTGTGCGTGGGCTGGGGCGGTGCTGCAGTGACTAAGGCCCAGTGGCATAGTTGGTTCCCTCTTTTTGTTTTATTTCTCCTCTGATTCCCTTTTACTTTCTGTTTTGCATTTCTTTTGGCACTATACACTTTTTGGTAAAATGTGGAGTGGATTAAAACAAATTCTAGGCAACATTTAGTATTGCCACAAAAAGTTTGGAGGGTGTTTGACTTCATTTGAATTTTGATCAATTGGAAAAGCTTTAAATGAATTGTTTTTGCTACTGTTTTTGGAGGCTAACTTTTAATTAAGCAAGCAAGTGATGTTGTTTTTCTTAACAACAATTATCTATAGATTATTTGCTAAAACATGAACTATTTTTCTTGGGAGTTTGTGGATTTTAAAATTTCACTTGAGGTTTGAATTTTTTTGAATTGAGGTGGAATTTCAAAAGAGATATGATCCAAAGGTGATCAAGCACTGTAATACAAGGTGACTTGGCATTAACAAAAGTTGATTACTATGCTTAATACATGGGGGTGTTACTTGATGACAACCCAATTATTATGTACTCAAATCCTGGTACAGTTGGTGTGTGCAGTTAGCGAAAAAGAGTAAAAAAATACATCAAATTAAACATGCATGCTTATGTGCAACCGATACCTTGTTCTACCTTCTTAGGGCATCTCCAACGCCGACCCTCAAAACGGACACACTATTTGTCCGCGGACACAGATACGGGAGGCAGCCATCCAAACCTGTCCCCTAAAGGTCCGCCCCTGGTTTTTTTAAGTCCGGAGCACTAAAAATAATTGCATATCAAATCTTCGATGAGTGAAAATATTCAAATGCGACACTAGTTCAAATGTAAATATTACAGTCCAACTATAAGTTTTGAAGTAAAATAGTTCAAACTTGAATTCAACTCGCACATATGTTCTAGTTGTCCCCTTTGAGCGCCCACAGATGCTCAATCCGATCTTCCTTAAGCTGCTCATGAGTTGCTCAATGCCGAATTTGTTGATGCATTTGCACAAACTCATCAAACGTGGCCGTATTCTGATGTGGAAGTAGGATAGGACCACCCATGTTCTTAAATTCCAGACCTCCGACAGCATCATCACCCTCATCCTCCACGATCATGTTGTGCATGATCACACAACATGTCATCACCTCCCACAAGGTCTTCGGATCCCATATTTTTGCAGGTCCTCGAACAACTGCAAAACAGGATTGGAGCACTCCAAATGCCCTCTCCACGTCCTTTCTAGCTCCTTCTTATCTTTGGGCAAAGTGAGCTCTTTCTGGCCAACTGGCTCAGAGATGGTCTTGACGAAGGTCGCCCACGGAGGATAGATATCGTCAACCAGATAGTAGCCCATGTTGTAGTCATGCCCATTGACAGTATAGTTGCACGGGGGAGCTTGTCCTGCAATCAACCTAGCAAACAATGGAGACCGCTGCAGCACGGTAATGTCATTGTGAGACTCGGGCATGCCCAAGAAAGCGTGCCAAATCCAGAGGTCATGTGATGCAACTGTTCAAGAATGATGGTGGGCTTTTTAACATGACCCTGGTATTGTCCTTGTAGAGCATATGGATAGTTCTTCCATCTCCAATGCATGCAATCAAGAGTTCTGAGCATACCTAGCCATCTTCTTGCTTCTGTCATGAGCCTTTCGGTGTCTGCGACAGTTGGCTCTCTCAAGTACTAAGGTCCAAAAAACTCGACCACCGCAGTAGCAAATCTGACCATGGCGTCTGCGCATGTGCTCTTAGACATCTGGAGGTACTCGTCCCATGAATCTGCGGCCATGCCATATGCAAGCATCCGCAATGCAGCCATGCACTTCTGGTAATCAGAGAATCCAATTCTTCCTACGACATCCTTCTTCAAGATGAAGTAGTCATCGTAGGCCCGGACGCCGTTGTAGAGGCGATTGAACACATTTTTCCGCATCCGAAAGCGCCGACGAAAATTGTCCATGAATAGGGCATCGGGGATAAAGTAGTCGTCCATCAGCATCAAAGGCCCCCATGGCCGGTTCTGATTCAGTGCTTGTTGACCCTTGAACAATGTGGAGGTACTCGTCCCATGAATCTGCGGCCATGCCATATGCAAGCATCCGCAATGCAGCCATGCACTTCTGGTAATCAGAGAATCCAATTCTTCCTACGACATCCTTCTTCAAGATGAAGTAGTCATCGTAGGCCCGGATGCCGTTGTAGAGGCGATTGAACACATTTTTCCGCATCCGAAAGCGCCGGCGAAAATTGTCCATGAATAGGGCATCGGGGATAAAGTAGTCGTCCATCAGCATCAAACGCCCCCATGGCCGGTTCTGATTCAGTACTTGTTGACCCTTGAACAATCCCTTGAGAACATGCTCTCCCGCACGCTCCGCGTCTAGGACCGCTTGCATCATCGCCGTTTCATCCGCATACTCGTCCTCGTCGGACGACTCAACATAGTTCTCATACAAGTACTCCATGTCCGAATCCATTGCTTCAAAGAAGGAAGAAAAATTGTCAAAAATTTAACACGGGCATTTTACCAAACACTTGCCGGGCATTGTGACCCCAACGGACGGCATCCGCAGGGGCGGATGGTACCTGCGCGGTGGACAGACAAGAGGTGGAACGGCGGCGTAGGCAAAGCAGCGTGGCGACCGGGTGAAGCGGCAGAGGTTGCGGAGGTCCGTCAAGGGTTTGGCGGGCGGCCGGGGTGGTACAACAGCGGTGTCGGCCAGAGAGGAAGCGGATGCAAAGCAAGGGGGAAGGGGCGGAGATGCGGGCTCCGGGTGTGGTTTTGGGTGGGCCGAGGGTGTCGGAGTCCTACGTGGCGGAGGTCCGGACTCCCGCAAAGCCCCCATTGTTTGCTTCCAGTTTGGGGATTTCGGACAGCCGGACGAGTCCGCGGACGTATACGGGACGTTGTTGGATGGCAAACTACGTCCGGACAGCTTGGTCCGGACGTTTGCCAGCGATTTGAGGGTCCGCTTTGGAGATGCCCTTAGATGGAAAACCAATGGATCGCTGTTGCTGCACGTCTCTTGCGGACGCATTTATGAACTCTCCTGGTGAATCTCCGTTGTTGGACGCTCTCCTCTGACACGACATGGTCGCGGTCGCCCCATGCTGCGTAGCCGCCATGCCGCCGAGGCGTGCGAAAGATGAACGAGGCGGCCCGTGCTGTGTAGCCAACGTGCCGGAGCATGCATGTGAGGAAGGCCGGGGAACGAGCTGCCATGTACGGTTGCGCTGTAGGGCATCGAACTCCTCCTGCATCGCAGCGAGCCAATGAGGATCGCGAAGAGCAGCGCGAGCTGATGACGGGATGGGTGACGACGAGGACGTTGAGGCGACCGCAGGCTCTGGCGATGATGGGGATGTCGAGGCGGTGCACACATACTGATCAACGGGATACCGCTTGCTCGGGCAATGCATGCTGGCTCGAGCCCTGGTCGTCATGCGACGGGGCGAGGGCGGAGCAGGGGGCGCGTCGGCGGACGCTGCCGAAGAGGCGTCGGCCGAGGCGGACGAGGCTTCCGGCGAGGCGACGGGCGAAGGAGCCGGTGTCGAGCCCGTCGCGGAGGAGCTGCCTGCAGCCGAAGTGGTCAGGGTGGAGGGCTCGGCCTCGGCCCCCGAGTCCGCTGGCGTGGCGGGCGAAGGTGGCACGGAATGGGCTGCCATGGCAGCCGTGTCCGGAGCGCTGCTGGACGCCGGGGAGCCCAATGGTGGTGGAGGGGCTAACCGCGGGCGCCCTCCATGGGGACGCCGAGGTGCGTCCGAGTGGGCCGGCGGTGAGCCGCCGGTGGCTACCGACAACGGTGACGATGATGCAACGATGGCCGGAGATACCTGCTGAAACGGAAACACTTTTTCGTCAAAGTAAACATGTCTCGAGGTGATCACCCGATGAGAAACCGGATCATAGCAGCGGTAGCCTTTGGTGTTAGAGGGGTAACCGAGGATGATGCATGCGAGAGACCACGGAGCAATCTTATGAGGAGTGGTGGACGTGATGCTGGGGTAACAAAGACACCCAAAGACGCGCAACTCATCGTAAGAAGGTGGAGTGCCAAAGAGCAAGTGATGTGGCGCATAGTTCCAGCGAGGGCGGCATGGCCGGAGATTAAGAAGAAGTGAAGTCATGGCAAGTGCATCTGGCCAGAAATGAGGCGACACATTAGCATGGAAAAGAAGTGTACGGACGCAGTCATTAAGAGTGCGAAGCACACGTTCAGCACAGCCGCGAGAGGTTCCGGCGGCGAGGGCAGTATGAGACGCCCGAGTCTTCACCTGTTTCATCCGGCGTCCCTCCAACCGCAAGTACGCCACGGCCTTGTGGAAGGTCGGCGAGGGCAGCAGGGTGAGGTTGGAGGCCGCGTTGCCGAAGTCCTCGTTGAGGCCGGCGGTGAGGATGCTGAGAAGAAGCTCGTCAGAGATCACCTCGCCGATGTCGCGCAACTCATCGGAGAGCATCTTCAGGCGCATGCAGTAATCATCGATAGACGAGTCATTCTGATGACACCCAAAAAATTCCTGCCGAAGGAAAACAAGGCGCTGAAGCCGGTTGTCGGTGAAGAGGCCATTGAGCTTCGTCCATATGGTGTAGGCGTCGTCGTCGTCGCGCACGACCGTGTGGAGGAGGTTCTTTGAGATGGTGAGGTAGAACCAACGGATGAGAGTGGCGTCGATGGCCATCCACTCGGGCTCACCCTTCGCGAGACTGGAGTCGCCGGAGCCGTTGATGTGATCATGGAGATAGTACTCGCAGAAGACCAAAGAGAAATAGGTTTTCCAAGCATAGTAGGTGGAGTTGGATTGATCTAGACGAACGGGAACGTGATCAAAGATGTTGATGCATGTCGCGGATATCTTGGGCGGAGGGTGGGTCGGGTTCGGCGAAGGGGTTTGAGGCGCCGGAGATGGAGGAGTTGGTGGGAGAGGACATGATGGCAGTGGCGGGAAGGAGGTGGGGTGGCGGCTACGGTGGGAAGGGAGGGTTGGAAGGCGGGGTTAGGGCAGCGGCGGCAGAAGTGGGGCGACGGCTGTGGGTGGGTGGGAGAAGGGTGCAGCGGCGGCAGAAGGGGTGCGGTGGCTGCGGGAGGAAGAGGTGCGGCGGCGGCCAGAGAGGCGGCGGCGGCGCAAGGGGTGGTTGCGGCGGCCAGAGGGGCGGCAGCGGCGGCCAGAGGGGCGAAAGCTAGGGTTAGGATCGGGAGGTATCTGATACCATGTGGTTTGGTGATGCAACTCTCGATGTATTGATCGGGTGCAATCGCACGTATATATAATGTACAAGGGGTGCACACGTCCTCATCTATACATGGAATATGAGGCGTGGCGGTTAGGAAACATCGTAATAATACATGCGATATAAACATATTCAACAGGCAACAACGGAGATTAAAAAGCCCACCATCATTCTTGAACAGTTGCATCATACGAACAAGGAGATTTTTCTTTAGTGCTGCCGGAGCACGCCAGCAAGGCCATGATGATGGAAGGCAAGTTTCCATCATACGAACCCTAGGAAGCTTTGAGGTCACTTGATGGTCATACATGTGCACGGTTTGTGATTTGTCAGGGTCCACCTGTCAGATGTGGGGCTGATAGATATGGGACGATTACATAAATTTAATGGCTATCCTGTTCCGCTTTAGACGGGGCCACCGGATGAATGGTCGGATGTTTCTGATTTTTAAGGGAATTTCTAGCCTATTTTCCTATTTTTAATCCGTATTATGCTTTTAGTTTATACTCCCTCCGTTCCAAAATATAGTGCGCCCGCGCTTTCCGTGGTTCAACTTTGACCATAAATTTAACCAACGAGACCGACTGCGGCGGGAGCAAAAATTATATAATTGAAAACTTCTTTCGAATATGAATTCACTGATATAATTTTTGCCCCCGCCGCAGTCGGTCTCGTTGGTCAAATTTATGGTCAAAATTGAAGCGCGGAAACCAAGGACGCACTATATTTTGGAACGGAGGGAGTAATAACTAGCAGAGTGGCCCACGCAATTGCACGTGCGACGTCTTAGAATAAATAATATTTTTTTGAAATTCATATGACTTATTTGCAGCTATTATATGATTAGAGTAAACTTTGCAAACATGAAATATGGCGTATGAAACATCACATTTAACAACCAAAAAATTAGTAGTCTAGAACGAATCAAAATTAGTCTCATGATCAAGCTTGCAGATCGTTCTTAGTGGCTCTACACCAGCGGCCGTTTAATTACCTGATATTTGTGTGGTGTATTTTCCTTGGTGACCATTTGCATGTGGCGTAGCATGAGAAGGGCGCCAAAACGGGATCTGCTAAGAAACCCGCAAGATCCAAGATGTTTGTTTTGATTTTGGTCATTATTACAATATTACTGCTATCAATAACATTTTTCTCACAATAAAAATCTTTCCAATGCATGAGCATCCAATAGGACCTGGACATGTAAATTTAAACATGCCAAGCCCAAATAAAGTACTATATATTTGTATTAATTTTTTATTACTATATTTTTATAGGAAATTTACGTTAAGTCTAAGTTGACCCATGCTTAGCTATTTCGGTCTTGAGGTTTACATTTCTGCCTTTATCTTGTGTCTAATTTATTTATTTTATCTTTTATTTTTGACTATGCAACAACGATCCAATAGCTCAACCGTATATCAAGTTTTTACTTACTCAACAGAGTTTTTCTTAAGTCTTAGTTGAGCAGGCTTAGGCCTCTTTGATTTAAAGGATATTTGTAGAGAAAAGAAGCCAACACACAGTAATAAGATGGCTTTACGACGTACTGAAATATATTCATGGTAGAATCAATTTTAAAATGAATTGAACTTAGATATTTGAGATTGATGGACCTGAACACAGTAAGATCTATGTTGAGGTTACTAAATTGCTCGGGGCGGATGCACAAGTTTAATCGGGACTGGATAGATTTACTTTGATATATGATTAATGTTTTCCTGTGTAGGCTAGGAATTGAGAAATATTAGGATTGTACACATGCATGCGTTGGTTACCATCCATCTGTAGTTTTTATTGGATTTGTCCTAGAATACACAATAAACAATCTCAGATATAATGCTTCTGTAATGGCTAAGTCATTATGGTCTAATGGGCTAACCTACACTTCTATCTCGAATATAGTTGGTCAACCCACATCATTGGACATTAAGAAACCAACTGCTATTTCTCAGTCAAGTGAGTTATTTTTAAGACTTACTCGACCCAGGCTTAGCCATTTTGTGCCTTGAGTTACCTGTGTCTAGTTTTATCATGTGTTAATAAAGTTTTCACTCACTGATCTAAGTTTTTCTTTAGTCCCAGTCGGCCAAGCGTAGGTCCTCTTTGATTCGAAGGATTTTCATAGAGAAAATAAGACATACCTTATTGCAACGGAGTGCTTGCCAATCTGGTTATGTGACGTAAAAATACGGCTTTGCGATGTGATGGGTGATTGTTGAGTTACTGTGAGATCTCTAGAGACCTCTGAATCACCACAAGTGATCTATGTGCTGGGCGTGCTTGATGAGCATGCTTTGAAACATGATGGTATGTTGCCGGTGGACACAAGAACATCTTAAAAGTTGGGAGGTTGGAGTAGTTGTTACGTTGACACTAACTGAAACATAGAATACCAATTCAATTAAAACACCAAATGCCTCACGCTAGCAATGAAGGAAAAACTTACACTTGAATGAGTTAATACCAAAATTGCATGCAACATGTGCTTCAACAACACCTATTGCCACATATTCGTAGTTGCCGGCTAGATCAAAGCATACCTAGCATTGTTGGCAGGAGTTCTAGTAAATTCATACTCACGTCCATGTATGCATGCATTCAGCTAGGTGGTGTGCACACATTTGATGGAAACACATGTCCATGTCTCGTCACCGGAAGCCGCTTGACCCATGGGGCGTTACCAACGACGCCGCTCATAGCAGCGATGACATCTCCACTTGTGATGCGGATCGAGCTTAATACAACGTCCGGTACCCACGAAGATCAGAGCCCATCCACAATGTGTGCTACAGTAATATCTTGCATTATGTACGGGAGAGGCAGATTATGATCACGAACATTAACTGATCTTGCAGAACATGACAATGCTTAGAAGCCAGATGAACTTAGCACACCTCAAACCGATTATCTAACCAAAGAGTATTTTCTACGAAGAAATTAAGCAATAGAATGATATTGTTGTAGGGTCATGGGGTGGAGAACAAAGCAAACTTATAAGGAAATCCAAATCCTAAATAAAAGATAGAATATCATAGAAAATATTTAACAATTATGTACTACAAAATTGAAATTGCAATATAATGAGAAGCAAAATGATGTTGATAGATGCTGCTAATTAATTATTCTTTTAATTTATTTTGTGCTTTATGGCCATTGCCATTGCACGATAGGCAATTTTTTAAAGTGAAGACTCTTGATTGTCTAGAGAATACAAAATAAAGCAGTGGCAGTCAACTCATTGATCTCACAGCCGTTTGGTTCTCTGCTCGAACGACCTCAGCTTGCCGTTGTTGAACACACTAAGCATCATCATGCAGGAATAAACATTACTAATACACGATATTTTGTTGATAAAAAAATTAAATAAATTTGATCACGGAGGCATGCAATGACATGTGATTGTTCCGAAAAGATCTTAATTCATAGAGGCGATGACACGGTGCTGACCTGCTGGTTTTAGCCTCATGCAGGAGATCGTCGCTGGGGATGTATTGAACCGAAACCCCATGTCATTTCCTTGCCCACCATTGAAGAACATCTTCTCGATCGCCTACACCATGTGCGACGCCGACTGGTGCTTTCCTATGAGGAAAGACTGAGGCAGGCCGCCGGCTCTGTACTGCTTAGTCTCACTGCCCAGGTCAGCGAGCATGCTCCATCCACCACCATGAACACCAGCTACATTGATACATCTGCTCGCCGTGCGCTATGTCCTGCAGAAAGTGGTGCACATGTTGGCTCGGACTCGGCTTTACTTTCACTGATACGATCCATCGAGTTGTCGCATGCAAAACCTGGCTCAGTTTGCTTCCTGATGCGATGTCGACAGAACCAGTATCCACCTACAAAGCTAGCTTATGCAGCCTGATCAATCGACCTGCAATAACACACATCGAGTCGATCTATGGCCAAAAGCACATAACGATCTGTGTACATGCATGCGCTGTACATGCGTGTCTCTGGGCGTGAAATCAATGAGCTAGCTGGTAGCTGATGTGTACTTGCGTATCTTGCCGTGTTCGGTCAGCTCGGAAAGTAATCGAGTAAGCTTCCGTAGGTGCGTGATAGCGAGAAAGAACTCAGCCTGTCGCATCGGCAAGGTCGGGATGTGCCAACAGCACGGTGGAGTCCAAGGCTCTCTACTCTTGTAATTGTAACCCTTCTTCTCTATTTAAATCACGTCGTCCTTGTGACAAAAGGGAATCAACTTGCTCAGTAGTTCTTCGTCATCAACTGAAGACGTCCCAGAGGGTAGACCCGGGGCTGTGAAGGAGAAAGTAAAGCAACGGATCATAGGAGGGGTGCGTCGTGGTCGTCATCAACCGAAGACGTCCCAGAGAGAAGAGCCGGGGTGGTGAAGGAGAAAGTAAAGTCACGGATCAGAGGAGGGGTGCGTCGTGGCGGCGGCATGTGGGTAAAGGAGATCGAGGAGACGAGAACCAAGGGATGACTCCACATCGGATTTTTTTTTTCTATTGAGATGAGACCTGAAAGACAGATGGTTCTATAATGTATTGGGTCAGATCTTTCTGATTAATGAAATCCCACATTAATGAAATCCAACGGTCATGATTTGATGAGAATACATATTAATGGTCAGGTCTTTCTTATTAATGTGGAATTTTCTATCAAATTTCTCTATTTTCTTCTGTATTATGCTTTTACTATAGATAAATAGATAGATAGATAGATATCAATTCGGATTTCCTTTCATAAAACCAAAATAAAAATAAGCATGCCAGTTGGCAAATCATGGCTCGAGAATGTGATGGTCTTTGGCATGTATAGCCGCTAGCGTCAATGCTAGCAAACCGAGGAGTACTGTGAGTCAGAGTCCCAATAAAAAAGAAAGGTCTTACATTATTCCCACCTCGCCAAATTATAGTGCATAATATATATTTTTTAAGTCAAACTTATCACCAAAGTTTACAAAGTCTACAGTAGTTTGTTTTTTCCCACACGAGCTGACAAAATCAGGGATTTGGAGGGTGATGGCCTTGTAGTGCGCACGAGCAAACCTTGCAGTGCGCAATTTCGAATTTTCAGAAAACAAAGAGAGGAAACAATTTTGAGGATGTATGATTGGAGTATACAATTGAGTGAGCATGCAAAAAGAGAGCGCACTAACTCCTCGGCGGTCTGCGTGGAGGTGCCAACTTGGGTCTTCGGTCTTCGGTGAGACAATTGAGTGAGCATGCAAAAAGAGAGCGCATTAACTCCTCGGCGGTCTGAGTGGAGGTGCCAACTTCCGCAACTTGCAGTGCGTCTTCGGTCTTCGGTCTTCGGTGTTCGGTGAGACAAATTGGTTGTTGGGAGTGGAGTCATCCCTTAGTACACTGAAACTAGAGAGGTTGGGTCAAATGTGCTTATTAAATAGCCGCGCCGAACATGCAAAAGAGCTCTAACCAGAATTCTAGTCATAGAGACGGAGCCACCCAAAATGCTCGCCTCTCTCGCCACACTGCTGCTGCTGCTGACGACGGCCACCGCCGTTGCCCTCGCGCCAGACACGGCGATGCTCGGACGACAGGCCAGAGCGCTCCTCGCCTGGAAAGCAAGCCTCGGCGACCAAAGCCAGCACGCGCTGCGGTCCTGGGAGAACACGTCGGCGCCTTGCAGCTGGCGCGGCATCAGGTGCACCATGCACCGGCGCCGGCGCCGTACGGTGATCAGTGGCATCTCTCTGCGGGGGAGGCGGCTGAGAGGTTCGCTGGAGTCGCTCAACTTCTCGGCGCTATCGACCTTGGCGCGCCTCGACCTCTCGCACAACCACCTCGCCGGGGGCATCCCTCCCGGCATCGAGGTCCTCGGGGAGCTCCACGCTCTGCTCCTGCAAGGCAACCAGATAAGAGGCTTGGTTCCACTACGCAAAATGAGTAGTAATCTAGTAACCCTCAACTTGTCAGGCAATCACTTAGTTGGTCATATCCCTTCTGAAATTGGCCACCTAAAGCACTTGGTTACATTAGATTTGTCTAGTAATAATCTTTCCGGTTCAATCCCAAGCAATTTAGGCGACTTGACCAAACTCACTACCTTGTATCTTTTCGAAAATCTACTTTTAGGGCAAATTCCACGAGAATTAGGTTACCTTGTGAACTTAAATGACCTGCAACTTGGTGGAAACAGGCTCTCAGGTTTCATCCCAAACAGCTTAGGGAATTCGACCAGGCTCACTACGTTAATTCTTTCGGCCAATAGACTTTCAGGGCAAATTCCACGAGAATTAGGTTACCTTGTGAACTTAGAGGACTTGGAGCTTAGTGAAAACAGGCTGATAGGTTCCATCCCAAATAGCCTAGGCAATTTAACAAGACTCACTACCTTGGACCTTTACGAGAACCAACTTTCTGGTCAAATTCCACGAGAACTAGGTTGGTTGTTGAACTTAGAGGACTTGCAGCTTAGTGAAAACGGGCTGATAGGTTCCATCCCAAATAGCCTAGGCAATTTGACAAAACTCACTACCTTGTACCTTCATTATAACCAACTTTCTGGCCACATTTTCCGAGAATTAGGTTATTTGGTCAACTTAGAGGACTTGGAGCTTAGCTACAACATGCTAATTGGTTTCATCCCAAATAGCTTAGGAAATTTGACAGAACTCACTACCTTGTACCTTTCCCAGAACCAGCTTTCTGGGAAAATTCCACGAGAACTAGGTTGGTTGTTGAACTTAGAGGACTTGGAGCTTAGCGACAACACATTAACAGGTTCCATCCCAAACAGTTTAGGTAATTTGACAAAACTCACTACCTTGTACCTTTATAGTAACCAACTTTCTGGGCAAATTCCACGAGAACTAGGTTGTTTGTTGAACTTAGAGAAATTGGAACTTAGCAACAACACACTAACAGGATACATCCCAAACAACTTAGGAAATTTGACAAAACTCACTGCCTTGTACCTTTATAGTAACCAACTTTCTGGGCAAATTCCACGAGAACTCGGTTGGTTGTTGAACTTAGAGGACTTGCTGCTTAACGATAACACATTGACAGGTTCCATCCCAAATAGCCTAGGCAATTTGACAAAGCTCACTAGCTTGTACCTTGTCCAGAACCAACTTTCCGGATCTGTTCCTCAAGAAATTGGCAAATTAATGAGTCTAGTTGAGTTGGAACTCGCTTTTAACAGCCTCTCTGGTGCCTTGCCATTTGGTCTTTGTGCGGGAGGTCGGCTACAACATTTAACCGCTACTAACAACAACTTGGTTGGACCCTTGCCATCAAGCTTGCTAAGTTGTACAAGCCTTGTCAGGGTTCGACTTGAACGAAATAACCTCGAAGGAGATATCACCAAGATGGGAGCTCATCCAAATCTTGTCTATATTGATATCAGTTCAAATAAACTATTTGGTAAATTAACTCATCGTTGGGGTGAGTGCCACGAACTTACCATGCTACGTGCATCAAACAACGGTATAACTGGAGTAATACCATCAAGCATAGGGAAATTATCTCGGCTGGGGATACTTGATGTTTCATCAAATAAGCTTGAAGGACAGATTCCACCAGAAATTGGCAATGTAATGACGTTGTTCAATTTGAGCCTTTCTGGTAACTTGCTCCATGGAAACATGCCACAAGAAATTGGATCACTGAACAATCTGGAGTATCTAGATTTATCATCAAACAACCTAACTGGGCAGATACCAGGATCAATTGAGCACTGTTTGAAGCTTCACTTTCTAAAGTTGAGCCATAATCACCTTAATGGTACCATTCCTATCGACCTAGGATTGTTGGTAAACCTACAAGATCTGTTGGATCTAAGTGACAATTCAATTGATGGCGCTATTCCAAGTATGTTAGGTGGTCTTA